>OZ005661.1:105082568-105805068 GCA_963930645.1 Salticus scenicus
GTTTATATGTATGTTTGTAACCGCTCCTCGAGCAAACAAAAAATCTATATTGTAAAAAAAGACTTTCCCTACGTGAACGCTGTGGCTGTGAGGTAAAGCTCCGGGCTACGAACCTAAATGTCTAACGTTCGAGCCCAGTCAGGGGAGATTTTTTAAAAATGGTTCTTGTTTAATTCTAAATTATTTATTTCTCATTCTTTCATTATGTTACTTTTAACATGCTTTTATTAACTGGATACGATGTAACTATTAATGTATGTAACGGAATCTTGGAATTCAATTTTCGACCCCTTCTGTTCGTTCGATTATCCTGAAATTTTGCACACGACTTCATAGTCGATGACAATACTACATGCAAGTGTTTCCAGGCTCCTATTACTTTGTACGCACAATAGTGTCGACAACTTTCGTAACTTCATCATTACGTTACGGGCTCTATCATTAGCTTGTTTTGAAATCACTATGACGGTAGGTCACATATAATGCTTCGTATTTTTGGTGATTATGAATATAATTTTCTTAAATATCTCCAAAACGGATAGTCACAGAGAGACCAAAAAGGGAGGTGCACAACTAGATGTTATGAAAATGTATATGTATCAGTTTGCAACGTTTTAAGTACAACCATTTTTGAGTTATGGAAATACACACACATCCATACACACACACGTTCTTACATATGGATGTCAAGAAAAATCTTGTAAAATGCTAGAAATCTCTGAAATGAGAGCTCATGTCAAGACCAAAGTTGAAGGTGTACAAGTAGACGTCATAGCAATCACAAATACAAATTTGAACATTCTACCATTATTTGTTTTTGAGCTAAGTGAGATACAAAACCCATTTGGCAAATCCGGATTATAATACTTCCTTATACTTTGCATAATGAAGTAATAAATAAATTATACATTCATTTTGTTTATCGAGACTAAATCTGTTAGAAAATTAAAAAAGAAAGAAAGAAAGATAATAGTGCTCTATTACATATAATGGTGAGCTGAAAACTGCTGATGTTTCACAATATATATATATATATAAATATATTTTTTTTTTACCTTTGTGAAACGAAAAAGGTAACCCTTAGTAACCTCACTTTTGTAGATCCGTCTCTCAAAACGTTCAGCATCAGATAAAATAGATGATAGGGCACAGATCTCTTAACCTATAGGTTATAGGTTGGAAAGTGGAGGTTTTTTATTTTATTTATTTATTTATTTTTTAAAGATCTTATCATATGAAACTAACATTTGGCATTCTACTAGACGTATAAAATAACTTTCTTAAATGATAGAAAATAAATTGAGAAATTGTTTGTGGAAATTACCAAAACGTTCAGATAGCAATTATCAAAGTCTATTTACGAATTACAAACAATAAAGTGCTTTGTTTTGATCACGTTCATATTTATAGTTGTTTTTAATGTCATTAAAGTGTCTTTTTTAAGACTCTGGTGGGCACGATTTTTCAAAAATTCATGCACCGATTGAATTGAAATTTCGCACACTTCTGCTGGGACGAACGTTTTTTTAATTCTTTTTTTAGATTACAACAAATTTTAGAAAGTTATACGTGAGGCAAATGTAGTTTTTTCATAGAACACAGTAAAATATGCAATTTTCAGTTTTTTTTATTCCTTCGTTCGAGCACAGACCAATTCTATTTTGAAGAAAGGTGAAATATTTCAAAATTGAAGTTGTGAAGGTTGAAGTTGTGATCCTAATTAAATGAATATCTTCCTTAATTTATAAATGTTGGGCCATGTTTGCAATTAAATATTCTCTACTTCGCTAAGAAAGCATTGATCTGTTGAATAAATTAATTGCATCAAACGGCTTCAAATTCCACAAAAATATACGTCATTATCTATCTGTTGCAAATTGCAAACCGACTTATAACCGAAAACTCCTGGTCTGCAAAATACGAATTTTCAATATGTGAATTTTTTTCATTTTGCAATTTCAAAATAAAATATTTTAAAAATTACATTTTTTAAAAAGGTCCTTCAATTTAACAGTTGGGAATTTTCTGAATGTGAAAACAGAATTTTAAAATATGTATTAGTTAATAAGTTATTTGTAAAGAAAATTTCCCCATAGAATAACATTGGCTCGAGCTTCCGGCGACGGTAAGTGAAGAGGGCCGTTAAAGTAGTTATCACTTACTTCCTTCCGCCTACACAAAATATTACAAAGACGGTTAAAAAAAAAAAAAAAAAAAAAAAAAAACTTTAAACGAACTGTAATACAAACACTTCCAGAAGAATAGAAAACAAAAAGAAAGATGTTCATTAAAAATCAAAATAAAACAAAAAGCATTGAGGAAAGAAAGATTGAATCCCGATGGCCTGAGTAGACGAAAGGACAGACATTCGACGTCTGGTTTGCAGACCGCGGCCAAGGTCGACGGAAAATACCCAACAGACTTGATTCTTTACAAATCCCCCACTAACCCCCCGACTTAAGACTCTTCAACCAACCTTGTAGGTCTCTCAGGTTTTTACACTCTAAATAACCTGTTTTACCTGAGACAAGTGAAGACAATAAATAGTAGGCTGGTGGTGTGGCAAGTCGTCCAGATAGATCAAATAGATTAATTGGTAGAAGAGAATTCGATAGCTTGGGTGGATATAAAATAACTCCATTTTTTTTTCTTTAATATTTATTATGACTGTTTTCTTTTATTATTATTATGATGATGATCTATTTACTAGTAGATCCACAGATCCGAAGACTTTATGTACAATTTTATTACTTATTATTGAGAAGTTAATTTTTATTAACTCGTGCAATAATGAACAACATGAAAGACTAACGCTACTTACAGTTACAACTGTCGTTGCGTGTTTACATTTTCTACACAAATATGAGTATACCATTATCGAAAATACACTTCCAAGAACTATTAAGCATAATACACAACGTATCGGAAATATTTTTTTGTAACCATGCTTACTGATAGTTAATTCTGTTCATTACAGTGTAAAGATGTTAAAATTTCGGATGAGTTTATTAAAAAGACAAGAAAGCTGAAACTGTTCATAAAGGCAAGATGCTGGAATGAAGTACTAAAATTTTGATGACAAAATCTTTTATTTTAGAGTAATAAATATATTTTTTTTAATTTTCAATCTACAAAAAAAGAAAATAATAATAATAATAATAATTATCCTTTAGTATTTAATCAAGTTTTATTTGATTAGATGATGTAACAAATGCACATCAGAAACACAATAAATGCTGAGAAAACTGAAAAACAGTTAAAAAGCAATATTTACAAAAAAAAAAAAAAAAAGAAAGAAAGAAATAAGAAGAAGGAAAATGCTTTCAAAAGAAATTTCGTCTATAGACTGTAATATTAAGAAATTTTTTAAAATTATCTCTGTACAAGAACCACAAATACTGTATATACCAAAGACTATATTTTATTTAACTCATAAATATTGGTACGAAATTTTATTCAACTGGGTGATTTATTCAAATTTTTGAGATGAATCGATGCTATTTATTTTATGGTATTTGTTGTTGTGTTCGATTTCGCTTCTAATTTGCTTAACTTTCTTTGCACTATTTTAGATTAAAGTAGTAAATTACATACACAAATAATAACACAACTAATATTACGCTAAATAAAGATTAATATATTTGCATTACAAAACAAAAGCAAGAAAATCAAATTGCATTCCAAAATTAAAACGTAACAAATGCTATAATAATTACAGAACTTTCGATAAACACCATAAAGTGCAATAAATTACTGCATTGCATTTTATGATGTTTATCCAAAGTTTTGTAATTATTACTTTAAAACGCCAATTCTGTGGTGTTTTATTATTATAACAAATACTATATAAGAAAGATGATAGGCAATAAAATAAATAGGCTGTGGTTAATAAAATATTTGCCAATTATGCTTTGATTTTGGCGTTTAGTTGGAGTTTAGCACTAAGTTTAAATGAATTGTAGAGTGTAGACACCAAATCAAGTGAAATGATTGGTTTTCTTTCTTTCTTCTTCTTCTTTTTCATTTTTTTTTTTTATGAATTTTAATTTTGTAGATAAGTATAAAAAACAAAATTATCACTTTGAAAATTATCTATATAATATTTCTCTAACGTGGACTTTCAATTATTTTTTGTCGAAATGATACGATACGCGTGGATAAAAAAATAATATTTATGCATGGACAATATTTATGCACGCGGACGTAGCTCAATGGACCAATAAGAAAAAATGAGGACATTTGTCTGATGAGATTATTTTACGAAAAAATGCATTTTTAACAAAATCTTTGCAAGCGTCATTTTAAACCTAGCAATATTTTAAACATATATACAGAATATGAACTTTTGTGTCCTAAATTGACTAAAAAACACAATCATTAAAAAAAAAAAAAAAAATCAAAATAGGAATTATTTTATATTATTTTATTTATTTATTTTTAAACAACTCCCCCCCCCCCCCCCCTCCAAAAAAAAAAAAAAAAAAAAAAAAAAAAAAAAAAAAAAACATCAAAATTAATAAAAAGTCATCGCTATAATGACGACAAAAATTTAAAAGGAGTCGTGGGAGTCCTATATTAAAACTGTACTGCCTGTGGAAGCATGAAAATCGGGTGGCGAACCATGAATTTTATTTGGAAACCTTTCTTTGAATGATTTTGGTTTCACTATTGTACAATATTAACTTGGTTTTAATAATAATTTGGCTTCTGGTAAATTAAAATTTTAATTCGGTGGTGAAATTGGTATAACATTTATGAGTTTCAAATATTAAAGGTAAATAAGAAAAGAAATAAAGGGCGAATATTTCGCACGGGTTTGCTAGTAAAATAATAAATTTACTTTATCGAATAAAAAAATATGCATTTCAAAAATATAACATAACATAAAAAATGTTATTAGTAATAAGAAATATAAAAGAGATATTAACAGATAAATAGATTTAGGTTGCACAAGATTTTCAGATCCTTTAATACTGCGGCCTTTAGAAAGTATCGAGTTGAAATGAACTGTAGACACCAACTGCAGTGAAGTAACTGCTTTTTGGGATAGCACAGGAAATGTCCCCCAGCACAATTAGCAGTTTCAGATGTCCCCGTATTCCAAGGAATTCCCAAAACGACTCCCGAGAGGAAATGGGCAGAGAGCTGACAACCAGGACGATGTCTGATGTTATTGAATTACCCAACAGTTACGAGTTAGTTCAAAATGTCTCATGGGAAAGCGTACAGACCTATGTAGTACATTTGAAGAATTAGAATATTTTTGTAACAATGTGAAAAAAAATTCTCAGATAAGTCGTTTGTTACTTTCTATAGCATAGAGAAAATGGCTGCATTCGAAATTTTCGATTTGAAAATGTTTCGATTAAAATCAAATTATTTTTTGACTAGCTCTTTTTTCACACAGAAGTAGATTGGTTACTTCTTCTCTGTTTTGTATTATTGATTTTTCTTACGTGTGTGGGAATAATAGAAACTGTGATGGTATTGTAGAATGAACAGAAATAATATGCGGAATAAAATAAATATATATGTGGAGAATTAAGTGACGCAATAGCTTAAGGATAAGAAGTAGATATAAGATATGTGTTCAAATAAGACGAACAAAGCCTGTATAAGTTAACACCATATATTAGAAAATAATATTATAGTTTAAAAAAAATTAAATAACACGCTTTTATAGAAATGTGAACTAAAAAACACACAAAACGTCTTAGTATTAAAATGCAGGGTAAGAGAAACCGTGTGAGTGACACACCATAATATTTACATACATTTAAATCTTTAATTAAAATAATTTAGAATTAAACAAGAACCATTTTTAAAAAATCTCCCCTGACTGGGATTGAACGCTAGACCTTTAGGTTCGTAGCGCGGAGCTATACCTCAACGCCACGGTGTTCACGTAGGGAAAGTCATTTTTTTACAATATAGATTTTTTGTTTGCTTCCAGAGCGGTTACAAACATGCAAACATACATACATACATACAGGTGAAGCTAATAAAAGCGTGTTAAATAAAAAACGCAACTTCTGTTTCGGTTTGAAATAAATACGCGACCTCTCTTTATCATGATAAAAAATGTAAATGCAGCATGAAAGACTATTCGTGTATGCATTCTTTTTCGCTTAATTAAAGAGCCGCGCTTTTACCTGAAAGTATTTTTGTTACAAAATATTTATCCATAGTCTTATATACCATGGGTCTCAAAGGCCCCGTCTTTTTGTGAAATGCCTAAACCAAGCAGAAATTTGTCTGTGTATTTATTTCAGATATCTACATGCATCCCAAGCATTATTAGCGAAAGAGAATTCTCACGTCGTTACCACGTCATTTTTCCATAAAATAATCGGGCCGCGGTAGCCCAGTCGGTAGAGCGCCGGCCTCGTAATTGGAAGATTTCGGGTTCGGTACTCGTGCCGGCCAAAGACCGTCATTTATACTAATGGTGACTGGTGCACGTAAAATCTGTCGTGGCTGCAATGTCCTCCATGTTCCCATAAAAAATTATACCTCTGGGGATCACCGAAACGGGAGAGCCATCTCTTCCGTGGAGGATCAAAATTGTGATGGCATGTCTCCGGACCACCTCCAGGGGTGAGTCCCAAACCGTCGCCAATGGCCCAGCTGCGCAGCACTAATGCGATGTAAAACCCATTCAAACCTAAGTATTTTAATTGAAACAAATTTCTTTGATATAAATTAAAATTTTTAGTAAGATTTAAACATAATTTATGTATGAATTTCAAATGTATAAAAGTGTTTAATCTGATTTTTTCATTAAAAATTAATGTTTTTACACGCACAAATAAATAAATAAATAAATAAAATAAATAAATAATAGAAAAACAGTGAAATGTAATATTTAACTAAGTTAAAAATGTACATTACAAATCCACCAAAAGCTGGTTAAAGTTAAAAGAACTTAAGAAATCTTATAAATGAACACCATAAAATAATATAAAAAGCTATATGGTTCAACGACAATTTATTATCAGATAAAAAATCAGGTAATGGTGGTATATAATGGAGATTTTTTTTTATTATTATTTAGTCCAGTATTTTAATAATAAACATAAACTAAAGGTAATTTACATTTAAATAAATGTAATTTTTTAATAAATAATTTAGTGTCTTAGACAAATTTTTCGAAGTAAAGGATTTTTTTTTTTTTCTTCAAAATGTAGTAGTTTTTTAAATCGTACAGAATAACTTAAAAACAAATAAATGCAGAAAATTAAAATTTCGTATTTTGAAGTTTATATCAGGTTTCCACTAGAAAAATTTTATTAAGATTGGCAAATTTGAAGGCAAATTAACAAACGGACTTGATTTTTTTTTTTTTTTTTTTTTTTTTTTTTTTAATAAATGCAGTCATTATAACTGAGGGCGATATCCCCCCCCCCACACACACACGCACAGTCTACTGTGCCTAAAGCTATTTTTATAAAAAATTAACAGTAGATTTAACTTTATTATCTTACTTTATTGATTACTACGACTATACTGCAATCTATCTATATAGTATTGAAATGCAGATTAAGAGAATGCCGTGTGAGTGAACCACTAGATTATTTTTCTATATATACTTATTTTAGTAAGGGGGAGAATATGTTATCATTTTAACAAATTAAATATATATACAACATAAACATCGTTTATTTGAATAGCTTCTTAGTGTAAAAAAGAAGGCAAATAATTGCTTCTTCTAATATACCTGCAGTCAGTGCCAGATTATGGCACGGGCACACGGGGCACTAGCCCAGGGCCTCCAAATTTAAGGGGCCTCATTTTCAAAGGTTCAGAGGTAATATTACAAATTTTTCCATTTTATGTCTATTAAAAACAAAAACTGATTAAAATTGTCTTTCCATACTTAATTGGAGAACTTAAACAATTATTAAATTTTGTCACTAATCCATTAAACTAGTTTATATTGGCTGATCAATGTGCTTCAGTTTTTCATTTGTCTTGAATATAAAATTAATCATTTTGTTATAGGTTGCTAAAAAAATAAGGAAATAAAAAGTATAATTAATGGAAAATTTTAAACAATACACTATTTTCTTTTATTTATTTATTTATTTTCGAGAATGCGTCCTTTTGGTGAGCTATATCGAGTAGGCGAAGGCGGCCTCCAGATAGCATCAGTGCCCCAGGTCTTCAAAAAGCATAGTCGGGTCCTTTCCTGCAGTAAAAGATGGTATTGTTTTATAGTTTCAGCAGAATGAAGTAAGCAATATTTTCAGAATAATATACTTTCAACATACGCTATTAAAAATGCAGACTGAAAATTATTTATAAAAAATTATAATTAGTTGTGTCGATTTTCTGTATAAGATTTAACATTCTAGTACTAAATTTTCTCATGAGAAATTTAAAAAAAAATTCAGGAACAAAACATTTTTGCCACCTGTGCAAAGCCACCTGCTAGAATTCCAAATGAGTTCTGAAAAAGCCCAGCAACAATGAGTAAAAATGACATCTGAAGTAATATGATATATCGAAAAACTGATTGCATCAATGATCCCCATAATATGAGCCAGCATTCAATATAAAGAAATTCTAACTTTTATCACATGCATCAGTATTTCTCAATCTTCTCTGTTCATTTTCTCTTTCCCATATCGAATTCAGCTTAGTTATTTCTTTAGATAATCATAAAATAGAGAAAAAAGAAAACCCTCTTATATAATTCAGGAAGTATTAAGGGAAACTATGCACTCTAAAAAATTTAAAAATCACTGCCAACCTTTAGCATTTTTGTCAACATTTTAATTCATTCCGAAGCATTTTTAGCCCCGCCTTCATTTCACACCACTTTTAATTTAAAAGTAATTTTTTCTTGTTTCACCGTAGTTATATATTGGAGAAACTATAAATGAACTGGTGAGAAATAAAGGCAGGGCTAAAAATGCTCCAGATTACATTAAAATGTTAGCAACTCTGTCTTTAGTCATAAATTTTAAATTTTACGGTACGATATGAAATTTACGGTGAATAAATGGGCAAATAAAGTTTTAAATGTGCGGTTAAAGTTTGACAGCTAGATTTAATTTTTTACAGTGTATATTCAAAATAAAAACAATATGAATATGTTAGAGCTGCTAATTTTTTTGTTTATTCTGTAATATTGTTATTACCCGCCATTTTCTCTGTACAGAAATTTTCTCCACTAGGTAATAAAATGTAATTACGGTTAATAATTGGGAAAATAACTCTCCTAAAAGTGTAGTGTAAAAAAATACCAGTATTAACAATGTGACCGAATAAATTAAATATATAGCATTTCTGATATACCGGGTGTCCCATAAACCTGTAAACATTTAAAAAATTCATAAAAATTGAAGAAATTGGTAGAATTTAATGTGATTTGCGAAAGGAAAAAATAATTTTCGTGAACGGGGATTTTTTTGGTAAAGAAAAAAAAAGTTAATTTTTTTATCGATAGAGGGCACTGCACGGATTCGTAACAAGAAATATGCAAATCAGAGTCCAATAAATTGCACTATTTTACGATTAACGCAGCATATTTGTTTTACAACTTGGGCAGCAGTATGGTAACTTTTTTGCAAACTGTAATTTGTAGTGTTGGGTTGGTGGACAAGTAGAATAGGATTTATGTGTCTCTAAACCACGGATTAAAAGAGAAGGATGTATTACGTATGTTACGGAAAGGTAGTAATTTTCATCTTACAGATAGAGGGCGACCAAATCTCGAAAATACACCAATCAGCGCGTTTTTACATTTCTGGCTGTTCGTTCGTTGGATAACTGAAGCCGAAGGGGCGGGCTTTTCCTTTCTTCCGATAAGTTTCAAAGATACTACACCAGGCGGCGATCGAATCGCTTTCGGTATAACAAAACCCATCAGAAAATTACTTTAAAAAATATCAACACAAAGTATTGTTATTATACACCGTATTTAACTTTTATTGACAGACATATAGGATACCATGTTTGCAACTCTTATTATTATCTATTTACATTCAGTTCAAGATTTTTTTGTGGGGAGGTGAGGGGAGAGGCTGTTTTTAATTTAAGTTGAATGCTTAGTACGTATCATGTGTTTTATCAGTTATATACAACATTTCAAATTTAGTCGAATAAGTATCAGATAGTAGTGTGCATGGGAATAATCTGAATACTTTGAAATAAGTTAAAATTTTAACAACAGTATTGAATGTTTTATGAACATAGCTACAAAACTCAAACTGGGAATTGGGAAACGATTAAAAAACTGTTATATTATAGAAAATTGCTGGTAGCAATACTGCCGGAAAATATCCGTATGCTATGCGAAAAATACGTTTACAACAATTTTCTGTAACAGAACAAGACAGAGAATATTCATACACAACATATTTCTTCATAGTGCACACCGAGTTCTCGCATTAATTAAAGATATTCACTTCCATTAGACAGGATCGAACTAGAGTCCACCGGATTGCAAGCGACGACAGCGCCTCGCAGCCACGTAGGCACTACTTGTTCAGCTACTTAACAGTTCTCTATTCCGCTTTGATACCAATTTTTCGTATGCAAAACAGAAAAAATATATAACCATCAGATGAAATTTATACACTGAGAAAAAATTCTGTAATTGTTATCTACAATCTAAATTGTGGCTCAAGAAAAAATAGTTTCATGTCATCCTTATAAATTCTAGTCCCCTTCGAAAGTGAATTCTAGAAGCACCAATTAGAATTCTAAAGCGTTTGCACATATTATCGAGGTCAAATTTATTTAAAAATCTCTGCAAATAAATGAGAATACAATAGGCGAGATTTAGCAACTATAATCTTGGTTTATGAAACAATACTAGAAAACCAGCCAAGAATTTTTCGCAATACAAAGGATTCAGAATATTCAGAATATTTTTTTCACCATCTAGAAATGTATAGCCTAGAAATTCTCGATCATTTCGTCCATTCAGCTTACTGACGTGCTTTATAAGCATAGCTCACAAATCTATATTTCTTGTTTAGGGACTTAGAAAATGATCACTTTTTCGTCCCAGATAAAGGCGGTATATTTTTTTTTCTCAGTGTACCGATGGTTACAGATTTTTTCTAACTGCAAAAATAATTTTTTTTTTTTTTTTTTTTTTTTTTTTACAGACTGAGATGTAATTTTAAACTAAATTTCTATAGTTTTAAAAGATATAAATTTTATGTAGGGAATTTTCTATTTTTACGGATGTTTTCTATTTTTTAACCCTTTGAGTACTGAATTATTTAAAGTTTTTTATGCCCATGGGACGGATTTAATTTGTCTTGTCGCTATATGGATTAACTCTTTCGCGAGCGCATGATTTTTAATTTTTGACAGTACGGTCCGCCTGTGGGCGTTATTCTCCCATGTTACAATATTTCAGAACAAAATTTCTGTATTCACATTTATATTTCAAATGGATATACATTATAATTTTATTCTTTCTATTAAAAGTATTTGTATCCATAGTATCTTTCATTGTAAAATTGTGAATATTGATTTTACATATTTAAGAAAAAAAATAGCATACAAATTGCAAAAGAAACGCCCACTGGTGGAGTTACAGATTTTCAAATGATGTGAATTTACGACAGCGGTAGTGGAAGTGTTAATATGTAAAAGTAATACATTTTATTTGGAATATACTTATATTGATGATATAAGTATGGTTGCAAGATATCATAAACAAACGTCAGGCAATTGTTTGCGATCAACTCCCACTGGCGGGGGTGCCGCAAACATCAACGCCTACTTCTTAAATTCAGATGACGAGTCAGACTCGTCCACCGTAACTTCGCCGAAGTAAGCAGATGACGAGTCTCACTCGTCAAATGTACCCAAAGGGTTAACAGATTTTATTTGTTTGTTTGTTTGTTTGTTTGTTACAGTGTACTAGCGAATAAATAAAACTGCTTCTAAAACTATTTTGGAATTTCCCCTTTTAAAACCTTTAAAAAAAAAAATACACTAGAAAATTTTAAACGTAGAACCTTTTATTTTACATCTTAAGTTGTATTAATAGCTGCAAGTCTATAACAATGCGAAGTGAGTGAAATTTGTGTGAATGGCACGCTGCATTATTTAGTTTAAAAATATTTACATACAAAAAGAGTTTTTTTTTTTTTTTTTTTTTTTTACTTTTTAGATTGAAAGTACAAGTTTTTTTCTTTATTTTTTTTTTATTTGAAAAATATCTTATTACAATACAAGTTTGCATAAGTACCAAAACTACGTATCATAAGGCTCCATTTCATAAAATAACCACATATTCAATTCCATTATTTTTTTTAACCTCGCCACATGAAATATTCATAAAATCAAGATATTTCTTATAGCCTCATTTCAAATTGATATGAGTGGAAGGAGAAAAGGAAATATCTTCTGAAAAGAACAGCTATAAAATTCCGACGCTTGATTCAAAAAGAAAAATAAATAAAATAAAGACAAAAGAACTAATGAATTTTTTTTATTATTATTATTCTACAACTTACTTTTATTATTTCATTTTATTAAAGGAGATGAAAATATTTGGTCAAAGAATAAAATATGTTGGTACAGTAATATTTTATACATATGTTTTAATTAAGCATTTAATAATTTTTTTAAAAGAAATATTTTGTTTTTTAAACAGACATTGAAAATTAACGTCGATAATGAAAGTGATATGAAACATTTTAGTGAAAATAACGTTTAGTAACTAATATGATGTGGCCACCGTATGACTTTCTTCTATATAATTTTGCACAAAATTTATTCAATACAAATTGTTTATTAAATTATCAAATTATTTTACATTATAAGTGCAGACGATTTTTATCTGACAGAATTAATCACTAAATGCCGAATGAATGGTTTATTTATTTATTTTTTTTTTTCAATTATCAGAAAAAATGCGATTTTTTATTCTAAGTTATTTTTTCGTTAAAAGTAAAAAAAAAAAAAAAAAATCGATAACTTTGCTTTAAATTATTACTGACCTATAGTTCAAGCATTTGTTTTGAAGATATTGACGAGATCTTTCGAAAGATACCCATATTGAAAATTTACCTCCCCCGAGGGGCACTTCCCCCAAGCGATTCTCCCACATGCACAATTTTTTTTTCCTTGTTAACTACTACTATTATCAATAATTCATATTAATTTTACAATCACACGAATAAAATAACTTTCATTACGTGCATTTATACGAAATTTTGTCCTATACTGCCACGTTAAAAATTTAGAAAAAATGCGATCACAGCGCCACCTGCTGAGCGAATGATCCCCAAATCTAATCAGCACCAGTTTATGTCAGAGTCCAACTAAGTACCAAGTTTGGTTAAATTTCGTTCATTTGTTCGTGAGATACAATTATACAGCGTCCATAAAATTCGTGATACACACAGACAGGCAGATAGACAGACATTTTCTAAAAACAGTCGAATCGTGTTCAGGACATCCCAAAACGTGCAAATCCATCAAAAACTGGAGTTCGAAAATTTTCACGAATCCAATACTTTCTCTATATATACATATAGAAGAAAGTTAAAAAAAAAAAAAAAAAAAAAAAAGTCACTATAGCAAAATAAGGAAATTTAAATTTCGATCACGATGAAAAATAACTATATATGTATATATATATATATATATATTATATTATACAAATTTTCCTTAGTAATTCAGAATAATTCAGAATTAATAATATAAAATATATATATATATATTTAAAAGCAAAGTTTTAATCAAAATCTTCGTTTTAGGTTAGAGACATGTATAAATTTTTTTTTTGATTTTATACCCTCTTATGCAAATTTCATTGTTATATTAGCATAACCTGCACTGTATAAATAAATAAAATTAATTATTCCCTGCATAAACAAACTAATAGGGGGGGGGGGGCTTAATTCTTTACTCTTTAAAAATAAATAAGTGGTTTTCCTTCCCAAACATGACTTATCAAAAAATGTTTAAAAAAAAAAAAAAAAAAAAAAAAAAAAAAAACGCTGTTTGAAACAAATAGTTGCTTTCTATTTTATTAAACTCGAGTCATAGAATTAAAAATGAAAAAATACCTGAGTTATTACATTTCATTCACGATTTACTAGCAGCTAAATTACCGCAGTGATACACGTCATTTGTTGTCGACCAATGAGATCGGCCTACTCATCCGAATAATAGGGCCATAATCACTCAAATTTGAGAGCATTATTTTAAATCACTGAATTGATTAAATTTAACTCAATGTGAGAAGCGGCATTTATTATAGACGATTTTAAATTAATTCAAGTTGAATTATTTTCGTTATTATATTTTAAAAGAATAGAACAAACGACTTTGACAAATTAAAAGCACAAATAAACTTGGCTCTTGGCATGAAAATGTAACACTAAAACATAATTTGTGATAATTCAAACTAACTATGTTTTCTAATTAGGTATTTATGAAACAAATAAACAACAACGGCAAACACAAAACCCCTTTCTTTATCACGTTTGCTTAAAATTCATATCCTCAAATGAGTTTTAATTTAAAGAAAAATAAAATGTATGAAGGATACATGAAGAATAACTAACGCAAAAATTGCATTTACGAAAAATAATAAAACTTACAAGGGATAGTAATGACAATGTCTTAAAAATACTGAAATGTTAAACGGATTAAAAAAATATATATACACATAACTGGCCATAATTCTATTACATATAAACTCCTACAGTAATTTTAGTTCCCCATCATACTATAGGTATGGGGAACTTAGGTAATCGTGAAAATTTTCGACCTTGGTTTTTCGACTTTTTTACAAGTTTTCAGGTGTGAGGAATCCGAAAATGACAAAATTTGTATGGTGTCCGTCTGTAGGGTGTCTGTTAGTTTGTTAGTGTGTTAGTCCGTTAGTCCGTTAGTTTGTTAGTCTGTTTACACGATATCTCACGAACAAATTATCGCAGAGAGGTCAGACCACTTTTGAAATAGGAATTTAGGATACTGACATGAATTTTCTAATTTAAGAAATTCGTAAGTTATTTGGAATTTACGATCCTCTTAAAATGGCAGAAGAATACAAAATTGAGCATAAACAGCCATTTTCAGGATCATAAATATATCAGACAACTTCAAAATAACATTTATGATACTTGTATGAACATGACTGATTACAAATATTCTAATAGGAAAATTTCGTAAGTTATTCGTGAATTAAGATTTTATGAACATAACAAAATTGAAAATTTTCCGTATAAATATGCATTTTGAGGATTGTTGCATGGGAAATAGTAGCATGAAAACTAAACTACGAAATTTACCCTAATAAAATAAATTAATAGATTAGAATAAGATAAATATATCGAAATGAACGGTGGATAGCCTATTAGGCGGGAATTTCATTCTGTCACTGTGTCAAGCGTTTTTTCAAATTCATTTCTCTTAACATGATAACTATATTAAGAGAATGTTCTGTTCTAGAAATTTATGAATATATAGATATATGATGAGGAACTGAGCAGAGTCCACCTATGCCAACTAGTTTTTTAATGGAATATAAGGTCCAAATAGAGAGATGAGAAAAACAAGAACCATTAAAAAATTATGTCAAAGCATCATAATAGATATTCAATATTTCGACAGAGGAATTTAATCAAATATTGCAAGGAATATGATAAGTGAGTTCTGTTTATCTGTAAGCTTACAGTTAAAAATTTCAGCTGAATATGCAAACACTTATATTCAGAAATATGCAAGCACATATGCCTACAAAAATTGATTGCCAATTGAATAAATTAATATAAAAAATATATTATATGCATGCATATACAGAGAAAGAGAGAGAGTGAGATGTTCTGATTTCTTAACAACAAAAACCATGTCCACAAAAAGAAAGTAGAAAATATTTCGGCAGTTTCTTAAGTCTTCGGTGTAATCTCTAATCAGTCATTACCAGAATAATTTAGCAAGAATCGTGAGACAGCTCTACCCATTAATCATAAAGTAAATGAGTTGAAATTTCGTGCATTATAAATTTATGTATATGTGTATTCCAAAAATGATAGACATGCAGTCGGTCTCTTATTTCATATTCTATTTAATAACTAATTTGAATTCATCATGAACTAAATTAAAGAATATTTAGCTTTTTTTTTTTTTTTTTTTTTTTTTTTTTTTTTTTGCCTTGTCTTAGGATAACTACGATTTTTGATGCTATAAATTCCGAGTGATTCAACATTCAGACTACACATAATCAGCTCTTATGTATTATTTATTTATATTTTTTTAGGTAAAAAAAATAATAAATATTTAACAAATAATAAAAATAATAATATGGATAACTTTAGAACCTTAGTTTGCATACAGTTAAATTTCTCGGACTATATAATTCAATTATATACTCAACATTTGTATCTAATTTGCATCTAGATTGTTTTCTTTTTCTTTTCTAACAAGGAAACAGTCAAAAGGTGTCGTCTTCAAAAAATATTGAAGAAAAATATATGTGATTCTACTCTTCATAAAACACCAGAGAGTGAAAAAATTATCAGCTGAAACGAATTACAGCGACCACAAAAAATTATCAAAATTAAGCATTTTAGGCGATTTAGCGCTGTTAGGCGATAAGTTTGCTAGCACCGAGATTGCCGTGTATGAACAAAACCGTGTGTCCGCCTAGTACTCAAAATCAATCGCTTAACATTTTAATTGATATTGGCTCTCTAAAATATGAAGAGTGAGATCTGACTCTAAAAGAGTAGCATATCACTCTTTGAACATGCCAAAATGGAACCAACCTCTAAAGAGTGAGAAGTCTCTTTTCGAAAGAGTGAGATTTCTCTCTCTTTATTAAGAGTGAGATTATTCCGAGTATTTCAAAGAATATGACTGTTTATTTTTTCTAAAAAAATATGGATACGCTAGACGGTATCATCTACCAATTTCCTTTTTTTTTTCTTTCTTACTTTTTTTCTCATATTTGCTTTGGATCTGCGGGGAATCAAACCGTAGCCGTCTTCGTGGCAGGCGAGTGTCTTACCACTGAACCACTGAGGACACACAGAACTTGCTTAATTTACAGTCGTAAATCATTCACATAAGAGATTAATCGCATTTATAAACTTTTACTTCATTTATTAAAAATATAAAATTACAGAATTCTAATGTACATTTTAAAATTAAAGTTAAAATTGCTTTAAATTACTAAAATTAGAATTATTTTTAAATTAAAAAAATTAGAATTATTTCTTAAATCAAAATGTATACTTGAAAAGAAATTCCCTAAGACAAATAGTTACTTTAAATGTAGCTTAGGGAAAAAGAAAAATTCTTGAGTGTACAAGTTTAAAAAAAAAAAAAAAACGTTAAATATTTACGACAAATCTACACAGTTTCTTGAAAAACTCGTCTGTTCAGGAGTATTAAATCTCGCTGATGATTTTAATTTTTAGTAAAATATTATAGCCAGCATTTTTAATGTTTCACATGTGTTAAGCAACAATGAATATTATAAAAATATAAATTCCTATTATGCTTTTCAGATGTTATGCATTATGTATTTGCATTGATATTTTCTTTTATACCTTATATATTTCCAAGTAAAGCTCCTTTTTTCATTACTAATTTCCGTAACTTTCTTATGACTTTCGATTCTTTACTAATAACACTTCAATTTTATCAATCGTATAAAAAAAAGTTATATTTACCAAAACAGCTTTTAACATAATTATTTTCTTTTTTTTAAACTCAAGTAAATTCAATAATTTCTGTTAAACAAATCACATACATGAGATTGCCGAGAAATTGTCTTTCATATTTCGTTCGAAATATGGTAAGTAGATGGCGCCAGCAAATCTTCACTCTTCAGCAGGTTGATCTTGCAATTGATGATGACACCACTCTTTGTGACAGAGTGACTAGAAGTCTCTCTTTCGTGAAAAGTGAGAAATGTCACATTTTCAAGAGTGACAATAGTATTTTCTCACTTTAATTCGTGTCAAGAAAATGGTCATTTTTTTAAAGAGTGAGATTCCCACTCCAGAAATTTTAGAGAGGGGGCTTAATTAAATTTAAGGCTCTTCTAAAAAAATGGGGGGAGGGGGAAGAGAGAAAAAAAAGAAAAAGAAAAAGGGAGTGTGTGTCTGGGTGAGTTTGGGTGTGTTTTAATCTACGTATGTGAAATGCATTCTGGTATTTTTCCCCTCTGTGCTGCTTTCAACTCAGATGAAGGATTTGACTACAAGAATAATACTCTTCTTTCTTCGAATTTTCAATCGCTAAAGCATATTTTCCAACCAACGAATGCGAGCATTACTTCAATAGTGTTTTGCGATATAACAGAGTGTTGCAATCATCACTTCATTGCAACAATAAAAGTATGAATGCGTTTCTGCATAAATTCATTACATAAAACCGCCCCTTGTCAAGAAGAGTTAATTCCCGGCGCAAGTTCAGACAAAACATATGGACTAATAAGTAATACAGGACTTTCAAATAGGACAGTTCTCACCAACTATCATATTTGTTTTCAACCTCTGTTACTTCTCAATTAACGCCCATTGTCGGTATGGTTTAATTCCGGCGTGACTCTCAAAGTGTACAGTGTCCCTCTCCAAGTTCAATCATTTCTAGTCACTACAGCGCCCCTTGTCGCGAAGGGCTAATTCCCGGCGCAACTTCGGACTATAACCATGGATTCCTAGTTATATAAGACTCTCAAATTAGACACTCCTCTTCAGCATTCATCTCTGTTTTTAACCTCTGTTTACCTCCTCATTAGAAGCCTAAATTTTGTATTTTTAATTAACTGCTGCCCTCTGTCGCGTGAGATTTTATATCTGCCAGCAATTGTATATATATATATATATATATATATATAATGTTTATGCAATAAACAATGGGGGAGACATAATCTCTAGAAACGGGCTCTTTCAGAATTTCACATTGTTATGTGACATTTGTCGTCAAAGCGCCTCTTTGGAGGTTGAAATCGCTCAAAACTGCTGCATAGTGTTGAGCGGCCTCCTTCCGTCTTTGAATCGACTAATAGTGTGAAATCGCAAATATGCTTAATTTTGATAATTTTTTGTGGTCGGTGTAATTCATTTCAGCCGATAATTTTTTCATTTTCTGGTGTTTTAGGAAGAGTAGAATCACACACACACATATATATATATATATATATTTTTTTTTTTTTCAATATTTTTTGAAGACGACACCTTTTAAATGTTTCCTTCTAAGTAATTATGATAACATAGAGTCCTACAGAAGATTTAAATTAAAAAAAGAAAAAAAAAAAACGATTTTCAGTAATTATTACAGCATATTTATCCTTTAACACAGAAGAACCCATATTTAAAAAGGGGATGCTTGTTAAACATGAACTGATATATATATATATATATATATATATATATATATATATATATTTTTTTTAACATGCATTAAAAAAAAATACTTACGTGATTTGTTTGATAATATTTATTCGAACGAGAAAATATTTAACAAAAATTGATTTCTTGAGGTAAAACAATTTGCAATATTTAATTTGCGTCGTGAAGCACTTAATGCATCAAATGTGTCTGTCTTCCTTTGCATCTTTCTTTGCTTTAAATGATTTCATAATTTTGTAGTCATTGTGCATATTGGTCGACGGGTGGCACTGTTATGTTGCAACTCATTCCAATTTACTGGAAGGCAATATCTCAGCTTCTATGATATGTATATGAACCAAATTTCGTATGGAGATATATATTATGTAAAACTATGCTGGTTCAATTTTGGTGCATGTAGGACGTATATCTTTAAAAATGTTTCGGTCTGTACGAACCACTCGCACCCACGTCGCACGATAGGTGTCGCTGGTTTGTGACAATATTTTTCGTTAACAACGAGGCAATATCTCAACTTTTATTATATGTAAATTCACCAAATTTCGTGTGTGAGATTAATCGTTGTGTGAGATCGTGTGTTACCTAAAATAACGCAGATTCAGTTTGGCATATCGACCGACAGGTGGTACTAATATGCTGTATCCCTTTAAGGGAAAGCTATATCTCAGCATTCAATTTGGTTGCATATCGAATGACAGGTAGCAATGCTAATACGTTTTGTGATTTTCCAGGTAGCCGTGTCTCAGCATCTATTGGTGAATATTGCATCAAATTGCATATATATATAACATGTTAATTGCGGCCAATTAAGTTAATTAAATGATGTGTATATTAATTGATAAGTGGTGCTGTTATAAAGAACGATATAAAGGTAAGTTTTATCCTGGCAACAGCATACCTTTTTTCTTAATTAATAAGGAATAAATCTCACAAAAATATATTACAAATTCTACTTTTTAAGGAAACGGGTAAAATAGTTTCCCAAGTGTATTATAAAATGAAATCAGGTAACTGAAAAACTAGCGATTTTCAATGAAAATACACTTCAAACAACTTTCATTCATGTGTGAATAATTTTGTGCAATCCAGTATGCTAATAATTAATATTTATCATCTCATTTCTTAAAGAGATGTTGTGGTCATCTCAAGGACGTATGTGTAGACGTATGTGGACGTATGTGTAGAGGCGTATGTTGTGGTCATCTCAAAACCTTCAGCGCTATTTTCTACAAATTCAAACATTACAAATTATTTATTAAAATTATAATAATAATAAAAAAAATTCTATGAGGAATGCAGACTATTATCATAGCAGTGAAGTACTCTTCACTGCTATGCACTTCGACTAATGCACTTCGACTTCTAATGCACTTCGACTCTAAATGTCGAAAGAAAATAAATTTTGTGACCTACAGAATGGCTTACACCTAAAAAAGTGCTTTTTTCTCGGATTTTTTTTTTTTTTTTTTTTTTTTCATAACCCAGTGTGAAATTATCACATATCTATGGCTCGATTGTTTGTTTTAAAGGTATTAATAAGTTCTTTTGAAGAATACAAATATTAAAAATTTTCACTGTCTGGGGTTACCACTCCCCCTCTGATAGGAAAACAATACTACTACATATATAAAATTTTTATCGTATAAAAATAATTTCTTTTTTATTTCACAGTGATTAGCTATAAATAATTCACATTGCAAACATTTACACGGGATTTTGTCCTACACTGAAAATATAAATAGATAAATAAAAAATAACAATAATAATAATAATCTATATAATATTTATCTAACGTGGACCAGTTTCAATTATTTTTTGTCTAAACGATACAATACGCGAGGATAAAAAAAATAATATTCATACATGAACAATATTTAAGCACGCGGACTTAGCTCAATGGACTAATAAGAAAATATGACAACATTTGTCGGATGAGATTATTTTACGGGAAAATGTATTTTTAACAGTTGTTTCTTCAGAATCTTTGCAAGCGTCATTTTAAACTTAGCGATATTTTAAAGACATATACAGAATATGAACTTTTGTGTCATAAATTGACTAAAAAACACAATCATAAAAAGCATAATCAAAATAGGAATTATTTTATTTTATTTATTTATTAAAAAAAAAAAGTATATATATATATATATATATATATATATATAAAACAATTAATAAAAAGTCATCGCCAACATGACGACAAAAATTTAAAAGGCGTCGTGGGAGTCCTATATTAAAATTGTACTGCCTGTGGAAGTATAAAAATTGGGTCGTGAACCATTAATTTTATTTGGAAACCTTTCTTTGAATGGTTTTGGTTTCACTATTGTACAATATTAACTTGGTTTTGTTAATAATTTGGCTTCTGGTAAATTAAAATTTTAATTAGGTGGTGAAATTTGTATAACATTTATGAGTTTCAAATTTTAAAGGTAAATAAGAAAAGAAATAAAATGCGAATATTTAAATAAATAAATAATAAAAATAAAAAATGAGACTGACATCTGAAAAATAAATTGTGAATCTAGTTAAAATAGTTCTTTATCATCGTTATAAACTTTAGTTCTATTTGCTAGCGAGTTCTAGACATCCCTATTAAATTTCTAGAGCCCCTTTTCCTGTATTATCATGTTTCCACGAAAGACACCTCCTCTTATGTCCAGGTCCTTAGTGCAGACAACTGGCTTTAACACCAACACTAAGACCTATATTATTGTAGTCAAAATTATTTAAAAACCTCTGCAAATAATTTCTTCTACAAAAGGCGAGTTTTAGTAAGTTTAATTCTAGCTTATGAATTAATTCCAGAAATCAAATCGAAATTTTTCAACAATACGAAGAATTCAGCATTTCTTTTATTTAATATATTGTATTGTCTCACCTTCTAAAAAAGTATAGACTAGAAATTCTGGATCATTTTCATTTCGTCTATTGCGTTAATTTGTTTACCTCCCATGCATAACTCGGAAATCTATATTTTTAGCTAAAGGATTCAGGAAATGACAAGTTATTTTTTCTAAATGAAGGTGTTGCATATTTTTTTTTTCTTTTCAGTGTATGCTGTGCGGCCATATTACAAATTTTCAAAGAACATGACAAAAGCGACACCTGTTGAACGAAATTCATTAAAAATTGTTTTGCTCAAACTTAAGTCAAAGAACATGGCAAAAGCGACACCTATTGAACGAAGTTCTGTGTATTATGTCGTAAGATACAGCCTTCAAAACATTTTGGTAACACATACAGACACACACACACAGCCAATTTCTAAAAAGGTCAAATCATATTAAGGATATATTGAAACGTATAAATCCACTGAAAACTAGGAATCGAAATTTCTCACGAGTCCAGTACTTTCTTCATATTGTTGCGTACTTGAGGGTTCGTGAGTTGTCCGAGAATGAAAAGCGAAACTTACAAAAATTCAGTAATTTATTCACAGAAAGTTCCAGAAAAATACAGGTATATAAACCAAGTATCAGCTTCAATTCAGCCAGTAAACACAGCTTAAACAACAGCTGTCAACAGGAAATCCACAGTATAAACTGTATAGCAAGAACACATAAAGCAAGTCTCTTCCAAAGAGGTTCAAAGCAATGCAAGCATTAGCGAAACTGACTGACTCTGATCTCAGACTGAACTGAGCTGACTGCCTTGGCGAAAAAAACAGCCCTTATATACCCCTGTATAGAAAAGTGTGGAAAGTTCCAGAAATTTCCGTATCTCATCAGCCAATGAGATTAGACCTTCCATATTTGGTGTATCCCTAATAAGGATTTTCTCGCCAAGGTCGCCAAAAAAAAATCGCCAAGTTGGGGAAAAGTCGCGAAATTTGGCGCCAAATCCATTACCTGCCTTATTGGGGCTTTTTAATGCTTTTTAAGGAAAAATAAGGCTATTTTAACGCTAAAACGACTAGAAATAAAATTAGCACTTTATTAACTTACTAAGCCTCTTTGAATTATTTACAATTATTTACAATTTTGTAACAATATGTAGTACAGTATGGAAGAAAGTCAAAGAATTTTTGTGATTATGATTTGTTGTGTTTTGGGAAGTATAAAAATATTAAAATATACTTTAAAGAAATGCCTCGTACACATCTAATGTCCCCGAAACCATTTTAACAGGAAATATGGTATAGTAAACCTAATTCGTGTATCGGTTTCAAGACATATTAAAAATATCTAGAAAAATGAATTCATAGATAGACAGACAGACAGGGAAACTAAATTTATAAACCCTCTTTAGGTTTGTTAAAATATATGATGTATATAATATGATTTATTTAGTTTATATAAAATTGATTTATAAATATTAATAATAATTACTTTAGATCATAATACATGCGATAGATTTAGTTTATATACATTTGGTTTAATAATATCAATAATTTTGAAATATTAATTTATTTTTTACCTAATAATATAGAAATCTTTTTAAACTTTTTTCCCCTTATCATATGGTCTTGCAGGGGATTTGGAGGATGTCGGGCGTCCGACAAACAGGTCAATCGTGGTTCGTTTCTGCTTCTTCTTATTATTACTATTTCAGTTTTATTTGTTAGGACTACACGCGATTTTCAGTTCTTATATATCTATTCGTTTCTTATATCAAATATATACAATACATTATTCACCAAAATTTTATACTTCTTTTAAATTTAATAAAAATTCAGATATACATTATATGCAGACATACCGACATCTTAATATTCTCCGGAGAAATTTTAATACCCGCCTTTTTTTCACACCACATTCCTTGAAAGGTATTTTTCTTCTTATCTAATATTCATTACATACTAGAGAAAATATCACTACAAATAAAGTGGTGGGAAAAAAGGGCGGGTGTTAACAGTGTTTCGAAATAAATTAAAAATGTTTATATTTCAGTATATATTTACTTTTAACAACAATGGTTCAGTTCACATGTATTCAACATTTCTCTCGGGGGAGGATTGTTCTGTTTTTTAATATTCTAAAATTTATAGCACAATGGTTTTTAATTTAGTAGAAAACATATATGCATGAAAAACATTAATCAGTTGTCAAAGCAAATAGAACATTGACTTTTTGAATTTGGAAAAAAATACCTGCCTTCCAGAGTTACCTGGACATAATTAATTATGATTATCTACCTGTATCACTTGTATTATAATTACCTTTTAAACATCTCAAATTTTACAATAAATCATTGATAATAAATCATGGAACATTCGTTCAAGCTATATTAGCCTAACCAATTTCCTTTCTAATGCATTCTCACATTTCAAAGAAAATAAACAATCCAAACACTGTTCCTTTTGCCATTTATCATTTTAGAAGGTTTATTTTCGACTTTTTCAAAGCAATACATCATTAATCATTGGCAATAGAAGAAAATGAATGTAACTTCAACTGCGAAACAAGCTGCATATTTTGATGCCTTGGAGATTGGAATTTCTCTACAATTTGTCATTTTCTAAACTGACGGTTTCGTCGTGTCGCATTGCAAAGTATAATTTTTAAATGGTAAAGTCAGTATTTTGTTGAAAAAATATGAAAATATTTTTGTATTGAGTTACTCTGTAATACAAAAACTTTTCATGTGATTCAAGTATAAAAGTTTTTGAATGAAATGTTTTGTGGAGCAACTAAGTTTTACTGATTATAAAGATTGTTAAGGCTATTAATATATATATATATATATATATATAGAAATACATTAATATAATCAGTGAAATTTTTTTTTTTTTTTTTTTTTTTTTTTTTTTTTTAATGAAATTTAAAGATGACTCAACTTCAGTAGCAAAACAATTCCTCGGATCACAAGCTAAGACTACCCATATCAAATCAAAGAATAATTAAAGAAAATATATATATATATATATATATATATATATATTGTTGTTGTCGTTACTTCCAAGTGTGTAATTTAACCGACTCAAAATAAGTATCGAAAAGAGATGGAAAAGCATCTCAAAACACACTATGGAAAAAAATTCAAATTCGGTTAACTTGAGATGATTAAATTAATTCAAAATAAGAGGTTGTTTTAAAAATAAATTATTGCATAATATTTCATATGGCTTTAATATTTTTTCCAGCTATCTCCATGTATAAAGAAAGAAAGAAAGTTTCAAATACAAAATGGTTTAAATTTTGATAATGTTTTCTATAGATCATAATTAAAATTGCTATTTGTTGTATTGTGCATAAATTTTCATAAAATTTAAATATACATTTTTAAGAATAATGCAGTTCTTCTGTTGGCCTTAACGTTTCCTTCCAACACTGAATTTCATATAAGCTTGCATTATAGGGACCATTGCATTAAAAATAGTATTTAATTGCATGAAAGTTAAAAAATGAAACCAACCCTCAAAAAATCAATTAACAAACTGAGATAAGGCAGAGGTATCAAAATAAACGGTGGATAGTCTATTAGGTGGGGGCATTTCAGTCTATCACCGTTTCAAGAAATTAGTCAAATTCATTTCTCTGAACATGAATACAGTAGTAGAAATTTTTGAGAGCAAATTTATGATGGGTAAGTGAGCAGATTCAAAGTAAACTTCAGTTTAATTCTGAAGCCTAATGAAGCCGTTTGACGGGCTTCCTGCAGCACAGTACAGGGGAGATATAACGGTATTTCATTTTACACAACTTTTCCATATTCCCCATCGTTCCTCTGTGTTAAAAATGGTGGTGTTATTAAATCTTGAAAATTAATAAAATACAAATAATGAAAAATTTATTAAAAAAAAAAAAAAAAAAAAAAGCGAGTAACATGTTTACGAAATGTTATAAATTTGATTAAATTAAAGTTAAAAATTAAAGTTAAACCTTATTTTAAAGTAAAGCAAAATTTGTTATTAAGTTTTCTCATTTTTCATTAAATAATATCACAATATTGATATTTATTTTGTGCAACAATTAAATTACATAAAAAAATGGAGTGAAACACTTTTGACGTCACACTATAGCTACAGTCGGTAAGAAAATTATTGAGGCACACATCCACATCCGCCTTGTTTTTTTTTTTTTTTTTTTTTAGTAGTTTGATCGCTAATTTTTATCATCAAATTACTTTTTTATAAACAGCAGGGTTGCCACTCAAACAGGAGAATGAAATTCCCTGACTTTTCCAGGTTTTCCAGGTGTGTTCTAAGAAAATTCCTGTCTAATCATACATTGAGCACTGGCTGTATTAAAAATGTGTTGAAAACACAAAAAAACACATATGATAAAAGTTACATGCTGTGATAGCATCTGTTGCTTATAAGCGGAATAAGAAATTTCTTTCACAAGCAGAAAGGAAGGCTGGTGATGTTATAAAAAAAAAAAAAAAAAAAAAAAAAAAAAATGGCGGAAGCTAAAGAAAAAAAAAAAAAATGAACTTACGTTGGCGGATTTTTTTTTTTTTTTTTTTCTTTAGAAACCATCTTATGAAATTCCCTGACTTTTCCAGATTCTGGCTAAAATATTCAAATTCCCTGACTTTAGCCTGATATTTATGGTAAATTTTCGAAATCCCTGACTATTCCAGGTTTTCCAGGTTCTCTAGGTAGTGTGGCAACCCTGCAAACAGCATAAAGATTAAGATCATGACCCGACAAACATTTACTTTACGAAACAGTTATAGGTTCACATCTTTTAAATACGAATTATTGCTAGCAATTGGCGAGCGTCTGGGATTCACCCCTGAGAATGGTCCGAAGACATGCCGTCGCAATTTTGATCCTCTACTAACAAGGAAACATTCAAAAAGTGTCATCTTCAAAAAGTATTGAAAAAAATATATTTGATTCTACTCCTTATAAAACACCAGAAAATGAAAAAAATATCGGCTGAAATTAATTACAGCGACCACAAAAAATTATCAAAATTAAGCATATTTGGCGATTTAGCGCTGTTAGGCGATACGTTTGCTAGCACCGAGATGTACGAACAGAACCGTGTTTTGCTTTTCCGCCAAGCACTCAAAATCAATCGCCTAGCAGTGTGAAATCGCCAAATATGCTTAATTTTGATAATTTTTTTGTGGTCGCTGTAATTAATTTCAGCCGATATTTTTTTCATTTTCTGGTGTTTTATGAAGAGTAAAATCAATTTTTTTTTTTTTTCAATAATTTTTGAAGATGACACCTTTTGAATGTTTCCTTGTAAGAGGATCTGAAAAGAAGGAAAGGGAAAGAAAAATGACTAACTTTTAAACAGTGGCTGTGACAACAACTATCCCCTTCGTTACAGGATTTTAGAAGATCCCCTTTGTAAAAGTTAATTATCTAAACGCACATAAATAAATAATAAATTACCTCTCACGTAAATAAGTAAGTGAGTTTTTAAAAAGTAGGTTCCATTTTAAAGAATATATTAAAACGTCCGTTATAGTAAACGAAAAATAAGTTATTTCAGGTAAATTCAATTGGTATAACTCTTCTAAAATGCAATTACAATAAAAAAATTATTATATAGTAAGTATGAAAATTTAATTTCAGTAAAAATATTAAATTTAAAAAATAAAAATCACTTCAACAGAATTCCGAAAATAAATTGATTTTGAGAGTTAGTCTATATTAGTATAACTATTCACAGGAATAATTACAGTAATAAAAAACTTAACGGTAAATATGTGAGTTTATTGTCAGAAAATGCAATAAATTTAAAAGTAAAAATAATAATAATAATAATGCAAGAGAGAGAAAGAGAGAGAGAGAGATCATATTAATTTTCTTAAAAGAAAAAATATATATATAAAGTAGCATCGCTTGTGCTCGCATAACAATTCCCTATAGTTTTAACATAAGAAATTATTCCTATGGTAGATATTACTTCCATAAGATTCAAAAATTCAAACTATATAACAAAATGCAACCAACATCATTGCTTTTTTTATTCTATTCTATTTCTTAAAACAATTTTTATAGATGCCACACGCTCCACATACACTTTAAATTTTACATCTATTTTTTAAGATAGCACGTAATCATGGTTTATATTAAACTTAAAACACTAAATTCATTTTTTTTACTTATTTTCATTTCATTTTGCACGCGCACTTTTTATTTCCTAATTCAAAATTATTAAAAAACACTTTTTCGATAGTGTTTGTTTTGATACTGATTATTATTAATTTTCTTTTCTTTTTCTTTCAAAAAAAAAAAAAAAAAAAAGAAGAAGAAGAAGAAAAAGAAAAAGATTTTGATGAAATTCTGGCAAAAGTCAGTTTAGGACGGAGGACTATTAGTTTTTTTTTTTTTTTTTTTTTTTTTTTTTTTTTTCAAATTATACCATCGTTTTCAAATTATTCAATTATATTTTCGATAAATTTTAGATTTCGATAAATTTCCAATTATCGAAAAATGATTTCCATGAACGTCCAACTATCGAAAAATGACACAGCAAAAATCCCAGATTGAGACTAATCCGCGTTTGTAATGATCGATAGATGGCGCTTTTCCACCTTTGTTTTGTTAGTAAATATAATAGCCACGTGTATTTATTAATGTTCTATTTGTGTTACTACTTAATATTCGTGCTATAATTTCTCCGCCATTTCATCATGCAAAATCGATTGCTTTTGGAAAAAAATATTTCAGTTTATTCAAAGTTCGATCGGAAGTAGATGTTTAACTGAAGCTGAATAAATATTAGTTTCAAATCATCTGATTAATTCTTTACTTACATTAGCCGAAGCAACTAAAATTTTAAATTTGTCATTTGGAAATAAATGGAAGCTTAATTCTGGATTTCTTGATACTTTGGAGTTACACTGTGGCATACAATAATATGTGTTATCTTTTTTACCGGATTTATTCATTTTTATTCAATAAATATATGTGAAACTAAACATCGAATATACATCAAGCAATGGCGTCTCAACGAAAGCCAAAAGATATTCCTGTTAATTGTAATTTCACCTTAGCCCACCAGAGGGCGAGCATTTCATTACAATCGCGGATAGTCCTCAGTCATTAAAAAAAAAAAAAAAAAGAAAGAAAAGAAACTGAATAGTAGACGAAAAAGAAATTGATTTTGGTATTTAATCTATAATATTACAACTATTTAGAGGAAAATGTGCAACACTAAATAACTCATACAGAAAATGTGTAAGTGTGACATTAATAAGTACTGTAAATTTAAGAGTTTAAGAGTTAAAAACATTTTCAGTTGTAAGTGAAAAATAAAGTAATTTCGACAGTTAAACCATATTAATACACATATTCAGACGAAAATGTACAACAATAAAAAAAATATATTGTTGCGTACTTGGGGGTTCGTGAGTTGTCTGAGAATGAAAGGCCAAACGTACAAAAATTCAGTAATTTATTCACAGAAAGTTCCAGAAAAACACAGGTCAATAAACCAATTATCAGCTTCAATTCAAGCAGTAACCACAGCTTAAACAACAGCTGTCAATAGCAAATCCACAGTACAAACTGTATACCAATAACACTTGAAGCAAGTCTCTCTCAAAGAGGCTTAAGAGCAATGCAATCACTAGCGACGCTGGCTGAGATCTGAACTGAACTGACTGCCCTTGGCGAGGAAGCGCTCCTTATATGCTGTTCCATGGAGCCCAGATTTTTCGAGAAAACTCTAGAAAGTGGTCAACCAATCAACTTACAGCTTCCATATTTGGTATATCCCATATAAGGATTTTCTCGCCAAGGTCGCCAAAAAAATCGCCAAGGTGGGAAAAAGTCGCCAAATTTGGCGCCAAATCCATTACGTGCATTACTGGGGCTTTTTAATGCGTTTTTAAGGGAAAATAAGGCTATTTCAACGCTAAAACGACTAGAAATACACAAAATTAGCACTTTATCAACTTACTAAGCCTCTTTGAAAGAATTTATACAAAAATAAACACAATTATTTACAATTTCGTAACACTGCCCCCCTCCCAAGGACTGCACGTCCCGGGCAGTGCAACCCTTGGTCAAGAGGCGAAACTAAACAAATTTACACAATCTAAAACACAAAAACTAAGTTGCACATAAAGATAACATAGAAATATAAATTAAGTGGGAAATATTTACAAAATTCACAAATATGTACAAATATTTATATACATATATTTACAGTGCGCATGCGCAAATTTTACAAGTATTTACATTTTAAATTTTAATTTTACCGTTACTTGTGGTACTTGGCTAGCCTATTATAGTGCACCACCTTCGGTTTTGATGAAGGTGTTTTAGTGATCCGCACCACTACATCATTCAGCCTTTTTAAGACTGTGTATGGTCCGTCCCAGTTGCACTGTAGCTTGGGAGAGAGTCCTTTGCGTCGAACAGGATTCCACAACCAGACCTTCTCTCCTTCCTGAAACTCATGTTGCGTAGCCTTTAGATCGTACCTTGTCTTCATTTTCTCCGATGCAATGTGAATTCGCTCCCGAGCAAAGTTGTGAACGTCCTCAAATCGTGCCTGGAGATCTTGGATGTACTCCTCGGGCGATGAAGGCGCATCGGGTGGACAACCAAACAGGAGATCACAAGGGAGACGAAGTTCACGTCCAAACAGCATTTGGGCTGGAGTATAGCCGGTGGTTTCATGGACAGCACTTCGATAAGCCAGCAGGAACAATGGCAACTTCAAGTCCCAATCTTGCTGGTTCCTTGATACTAGAAGGGAGAGGTTATTCAGGATGGTACGATTGAACCTCTCGACCATGCCGTCCGACTGGGGATGTAAGGGTGTTGTCCGGGTTTTGTCTATGCCGAGTAGTTCACACAGTCCTTTGAAAACATCAGAGGTAAAGTTCCTACCTTGGTCGGTATGAAGTTGTAGGGGCGTGCCGTACCTTGACACCCATTGCTGCACTAGGACTTCTGCGACTGTGCATGCCTCTTGATTGGGAATGGGATATGCCTCAGGCCACTTGGTGAAATAGTCCATCACGACGAGGATGTATTTATTCCCACTGGAGGTCCGTGGCAAAGGACCCAAGATATCGATTGCAATCCGTTCAAATGGTGCTCCCACGTTATACCGTTGCAGTCTTCCTCGACTTCGTTTCTGCGGGCCTTTACGTGCCGCACAAGCATCACAGGATTTACACCATTTCTCCACATCCTCCTTTGCCTTGCACCAGTAGAAGCGTTCTCGAACTTTCTGCAGAGTCTTCATTACCCCAAAATGGCCTCCAGTAGAGCTACTATGCAGTTGTTCTAAAACAGCTGGAATTTTTGATCTTGGTAATAAAATCTGCCATCTGAAGCTTTTCCCATCATCAGATTCCCACTTTCTGTATAATACGCCGTTTCTGATATGAAGAGAGTCCCAAAGTGCCCAATAACTTTTCGTAATGGGACTAAATCTGGAAATATCCTGCCAGGTAGGTCTGTTGCTGGTCGTCTCCTTCAGCTGTAATATAGGCTTTATGTCAGGATCTTCCAACTGGGCTTTTCTAAGTTCTTCGTCACTCCATGGATCGGGATCTTGATCTGATGGTGTTGAGACAGTAACTTGGCAGGCAACCGGATTTATCGGCAGGTATTTCTGTTCGGCTCTAGAGCAGTACTTGCAGCTTTCCGAGCAGGGCTTCCGTGACAAGGCATCAGCATTACCATGTAGAGTCCCTTTACGATGACGTATCTCGAAGTCATATTCCTGCAGGCGTTGTATCCACCTGGCAATCTGTCCTTCCGGGTTCTTGAACTGGAGCAACCACGTTAAAGATGCATGGTCAGTCCGGAGCAGAAATCTTCTGCCATAGAGGTAATGATGGAAATGTTCTATGGCTTTTACGATGGCGAGTAGCTCTTTCCTGGTGGTACAGTAATTTCGCTCCGGTTTAGACAGGCATTTACTCCAATAGGCAATGACATGTTCTTGACCATCAATTTCCTGCGACAGAACAGCACCGACACTCTCATGGCTGGCATCTGTATCAAGTATGAACTGTCTGTCGGGCTGTGGATATGTCAAGATAGGCGAAGATGTTAAGGCCTCTTTAAGTCGCTTGAACGCTTTTTCACATTCATCCGTCCACAGGAACTTCTGTTTGGCTTCCGTCAGCTTATGCAGTGGTCTGGCAATATTTGAGAAACCCTTGACAAACTTCCTGTAGTAAGTGCATAACCCCAGGAAACTTCGTAGTTGGTGTACATTTTCAGGGCGACTCCAGTTCTCGACTGCAGAGATCTTCTCAGGATCAGTTCTCACACCTTCGGCAGAAATGATATGGCCGAGGTAGCTCACTTCACGACGGAACAAGTTACACTTGCCTGGATTCAATTTGAGGTTAGCCATTCTGAGTTTCTCCAGCACCTTTCGGATGTTTCGTAGATGGTCTTCAAAAGTGCGCCCCACAATGATAATATCATCCAAATACACCAGACAGGCTTCATAGGAAAGTCCTTTTAGCACTGTCTCCATCAGGCGTTCGAAGGTGGCAGGTGCATTACATAATCCGAATGGCATAACTTTAAATTGCCACAGTCCTTGTCCCGTGGTGAATGCAGTCTTCTCACGATCATCAGGATGTAATTCTACTTGCCAGTAACCGCTCTTCAGATCCAAAGTCGAGAACCATTTATTGCCAGCAAGTGTGTCTAATGTGTCGTCAATTCTGGGAAGAGGGTAACTGTCTTTCTTCGTGATGTCATTCAAACGACGATAATCCACACAAAATCTTGTTGAACCATCCTTTTTCCGCACCAGTACTATGGGAGAGGCCCAAGGACTCGTTGATGGCTCGATGACATCATTGTGCTGCATTTCACTTAGAAGTTCAGTGACCTCTTCCTGTTTAGCAAATGGAAGTCTTCTTGGATGTTGTTTGATTGGAGGATGATTTCCTGTATCAATTCTGTGCTGGGTGATGTTCGTTCTCCCGACGTCTTCAGGTGTTCGAGAAAACAGGTCTTTAAATTCTTGGAGTAGCTTCTCCGCAGCACATCTCTGTTCCTTTCCCAACTCTGCATTCTTTAGTAATTCCGTTATTAATTGTTCTGAAGACTTGGATGCTGTTGATTGCGTGGGACGGTTGATGCATGTAACAGGAGTGCAGGTTGCTAACACCTCATCCTTCTTCACTGTCCGGACCTTATCGCTGATGTTTGCGACTCTCACAGGAATAGTACTCTTGGAGAGATCCACCAGAGATGAAGCTACCAGAACTCCTCTTGGGCTATTGTCTATATTCGGATATTCAATCAGTCCATAGCGGAAGAATTGCTTGGTAGGAGGGGTTCCTGAAACTATTGTCTCTGTGTGTGGGGGGATGGAAACTTCCGACTTGGCTGTTATCTGGCAAATTTGCTGAATGTCTTGATTTTCAGTATTGAACACAGCTATGTCTTCCGAACTCGAATGCAGTTCATTATTCTTGAAGTCCAATTTGAAGTTAAATTTTCTTAGGAAATCAATTCCAATGATTAGAGGATCTCTTATGTCAGCCACATATGCCATATGATGGTAACTGGCATTTCCAAAAGTGATGGTCAAGTTCATTTTTCCATATATTTTGATTTCGTCTCCGGTCACAGTCTGGAGTTTAACGCAGGGCGGAGTCCAGATGATCTTCTCTTTTAGTTCTTGAGCCAAATCCGTTCTAATGATGGTCACGTTGGCTCCCGTGTCCAGAATCATCCGGCAGGTGGCGTTGTTGACTTGGCCATAGACGTGAAGTCCATTATCGCCGCCACTCATCGATGAAACATGAAATACTGTAAATTGGGGCTCTTTAATTTTAGGCAACCTCCGCCCCGCGAGATGGCCTCCTCTTAGTTTCCCTGCAGTGATGGTGAAGCCGGGTGATTTCCTATAGTTGGTCGTACGGGGCAGTTCCTCTTCACATGACCATCCCCTCCACAGCCCCAGCACTTTATCTTCCGATCCTTTATTTCTATGTTATTTTCCAGGTTGCGCAATCTCTTTAAGATCTCTGCGAAACTTCTCTTCATTTCATTCTCATCAGCAGGCGTATCATTTAATGAGACTGCTCTTATGGTATGGCGGTCTTTACGGGAGGCTTTTTGGGCTGCCTCTATCCTAAGTGCATAGCCTAAAGCTGATTCTACGTCTCTGATGTTGGAGAGTCTCAGCGCTTTTTGAATTTCTGGATCCCGAACAGCATCGATAAAGTACTGAAGAGCTAAGTCGTTTCGAGTGTCAGCTTGGCAGTCTGAGAATGCTAGGTGTGACAATCTCTGAATGTCCGCTGCCAGCTCTTGCAAACTTTCGCCCGTTTTCTGGTAACGGGACTTTAGCTGGAGGCGACTATAGTCCTTAGAACACTTCTCTCCAAACCGTAGCTCCAGTGCTCTAGTCAAGGCCTCGAAGTCGTTCCTTTCTTCTTTAGAAACATTTCTCAGTATCTCGGCTGCATCTCCCCGTAATGCTGCTGCTAAGTGGACCGACTTGGCGGTAGAGTCCCAGCCGTTAGCTTCAGCTACGATGGAAAACTGCGTCTTATATACATGCCAGGAGGAACTGCCGTCGTAGGTAGATAGCTTAATAAATTCGTGATTCTGGCTTCTTCTCTCTTTCTTTTCAGTTTCCTGGGGCTTGGATTCTAACTTTTCTTCGAGATTCCGAATCTTGCTCTGCAGTTCATTCCCTATTACCTCTCCGCTCCACTCTTCTCTCATTTTTCTCTCAAGATCTTCCTCCATTCTCTTCAGTTTATCTTCTATCTCTGAAAACCTTCCTTTCAGTTCCTGATCAAAATTTTCTTTAACTTTCTCCTCAAAATTCTCTTCTATCTTCGTAAATCTCTCTTCAAAATTTCTTTCTACTTTCATAACCTTCTCTTCTATTCCATCCATTCTATTTTCCATCACCATTAATTTACCCTCTATTGATTCTTTCGCCGTTGAAAGTTCTCTCTTCATCTCATCTTGATTAGATTTAATTTCTTCGGTCAAACTGGCTTCCATCTTTTCCTGAACTGCTTTCATTTCCTTCATTTCTTCAGTCAAGCCGTCTTTCATTTCTCTTTGCGATGTTTCCATTTTCTCTTGTGCTGCCTTCATTTCTTTCATCTCTTGACTCAGGCTATCTTTCATCTCTTTTTGTCCAGTTTCCATCTTTTCCAGTCCTGTTTCCATTTTCTCTATCAATCCGGTTTCCATCTTTTCCTGTCCGGCTTTCATTTCATTTATCTGGGTAGCTAAGGCTTCTAGAAGTTTTTTCATCTCTTGCTCCATAGCCCTCGTTATCACCATTCACAGACAACCCCACTCCTGACACCAGAAATGTTGCGTACTTGGGGGTTCGTGAGTTGTCTGAGAATGAAAGGCCAAACGTACAAAAATTCAGTAATTTATTCACAGAAAGTTCCAGAAAAACACAGGTCAATAAACCAATTATCAGCTTCAATTCAAGCAGTAACCACAGCTTAAACAACAGCTGTCAATAGCAAATCCACAGTTCAAACTGTATACCAATAACACTTGAAGCAAGTCTCTCTCAAAGAGGCTTAAGAGCAATGCAATCACTAGCGACGCTGGCTGAGATCTGAACTGAACTGACTGCCCTTGGCGAGGAAGCGCTCCTTATATGCTGTTCCATGGAGCCCAGATTTTTCGAGAAAACTCTAGAAAGTGGTCAACCAATCAACTTACAGCTTCCATATTTGGTATATCCCATATAAGGATTTTCTCGCCAAGGTCGCCAAAAAAATCGCCAAGGTGGGAAAAAGTCGCCAAATTTGGCGCCAAATCCATTACGTGCATTACTGGGGCTTTTTAATGCGTTTTTAAGGGAAAATAAGGCTATTTCAACGCTAAAACGACTAGAAATACACAAAATTAGCACTTTATCAACTTACTAAGCCTCTTTGAAAGAATTTATACAAAAATAAACACAATTATTTACAATTTCGTAACAATATGATAAACACGCAAATTTTATTTTTAATAAAAACATTAAATAAAAAATAGAAGCAAACACCAATATTAGGTAAATAAACTGATTAATCTATAATATTATCTATCAATTAATCTATATTAATTATTCACCAATTATTCATAGGAGTAATTACAATAATAAATAACTAGTACGGTAAATACGTAAATAATACATAAGGTAAATACGTAAGAATTTAACGGGGAAAATCCAGTATTAAAAGCAAAACAAATCCATTTTGTCAGTTAAACGTTGTTATTACAATGGTTCATAGAAACAATTACAAACAATCAGTCCACTAATTCAGTATAAAATAAAACTATTTCTATCCCTGAAAAATAACTAGAAGAGATAAACAGAACTGCCTTTCAGTATTCCAAACTCTAGGACCTTACTTAATTTTATTTAGTGATGTCGTCTAACTTAATTAGATCTCTCGGGCGTGTATTTTGAATGAATTCGTGAAAAAAATGAAAGAGTCGGGAATTGGAGACTAAACTAAGAAAAGAGTTGAATTAACCTGGAGCATAATGATGAGATTTATTGGAGGACAGGGGGAAAAAAATCAAAATCTTGTAATTTGAAAAAAAACAAAAAAATGACATCTTTCGAAATCTTAAGAATTACTAGCTGAAAGAACCAATTAAATGTACTAGAGTAAGTGATTGCTAATTGATTGGGGAATTAACGTAAATGTCCAACTGTCTGTGCCTTGCGGGTAAGAAAAGGTGAATGACACGAAACAGAAGAAAGAAAGACGTGAGATTTTTTAATATATAAATCTTATGTTACAACCAACAAATGAAATAGTTGTCAAACTTGGGAAGATAAAATGTCTACAATTACTTTCATATTCAGTCAAAATATTACAATAGTAAGGAATATATTATTAAATAATTAACACTAAATTAAACAATTAAAAGGAAATTTAGTTGTTTATTGTAGTGTTCGTGTATTAAAAAAAAAAAAAAAAGTCAGAAGTGAAAGAAACATAAAAGGATTCTAAATTAAGCGAGAAGTTGCCGTAATCTGAAACATAGAGATCATATTTATTGAAAGACAGAAAATAAACTGTATATATTAAGAAACTTTAATTGTTTATTGTAGTGTTCGTGTATTTAAAAAAAAAAAACAAAGAGTCAGAAATGTAAGAAACATAAAAGGATTCTAAATTAAGAGAGAAGTTGCCTTAATCTGAAACACAGAGATGATATTTATTGAAAGACAGAAAATAAACTGTAAAAAATTAAGAAACTTTAATTGTTTATTGTAGTGTTCGTGTATTAAAAAAAAAAAAGTCAGAAATGAAAGAAAAATAAAAAGATTCTAAATTAAGAGAGAAGTTGCCTTAATCTGAAACACAGAGATGATATTTATTGAAAGACAGAAAATAAACTGTAAAAAATTAAGAAACTTTAATTGTTTATTGTAGTGTTTGTGTATTAAAAAAAAAAAAAAGTCAGAAATGAAAGAAACATAAAAAGATTCTAAATTAAGAGAAAAGTTGCCTTAATCTGAAACATAGAGATCATATTTATTGAAAGACAGAAAATAAACTGTACATATTAAAAAACTTTAATTGTTTATCATAGTGTTCGTGTATTAAAAAAAAAAAAGAGTCAGAAATGAAAGAAACATAAAAGAATTCTAAATTAAGAGAGAAGTTGCCTTAATCTGAAACATAGAGATGATATTTATTGAAAGACAGAAAATAAACTGTAAAAATTAAGAAACTTTAATTGTTTATTGTAGTGTTCGTGTATTAAAAAAAAAAAAAAAAAAAAAAAAAAAGTCAGAAATGAAGAAACATAAAAAGATTCTAAATTAAGAGAGAAGTTGCCTTAATCTGAAACATAGAGATGATATTTATTGAAAGACAGGAAATAAACTGTATATATTAAAAAACTTTAATTGTTTATTGTAGTGTTCGTGTATTTAAAAAAAAAAAAAAAAAAAAAAAAAAAGTCAGAAATGAAAGAAACATAAAAAGATTCTAAATTAAGAGAGAAGTTGCCTTAATCTGAAACATAGAGATGATATTTATTGAAAGACAGGAAATAAACTGTATATATTAAAAAACTTTAATTGTTTATTGTAGTGTTTGTGTATTAAAAAAAAAAAAGTCTGAAATGAAAGAAACATAAAAGGGTTCTAAATTAAGAGAGAAGTTGCCTTAATCTGAAACATAGAGATGATATTTATTGAAAGACAGAAAATAAACTGTAAAAATTAAGAAACTTTAATTGTTTATTGTAGTGTTCGTGTATTAAAAAAAGAAAAAAAAAAGTCAGAAATGAAGAAACATAAAAAGATTCTAAATTAAGAGAGAAGTTGCCTTAATCTGAAACATAGAGATGATATTTATTGAAAGACAGGAAATAAACTGTATATATTAAAAAACTTTAATTGTTTATTGTAGTGTTCGTGTATTTAAAAAAAAAAAAAAAAAAAAAGTCAGAAATGAAAGACACTTAAAAAGATTCTAAATTAAGAGAGAAGTTGCCTTAATCTGAAACATAGAGATGATATTTATTGAAAGACAGGAAATTAACTGTATATATTAAAAAACTTTAATTGTTTATTGTAGTGTTTGTGTATTAAAAAAAAAAAAGTCTGAAATGAAAGAAACATAAAAGGGTTCTAAATTAAGAGAGAAGTTGCCTTAATCTGAAACATAGAGATGATATTTATTGAAAGACAGAAAATAAACTGTATATATTAAGGAACTTTAATTGTTTATTCTAGTGTTCGTGTATTTAAAAAAAAAAAAGTCAGAAATGAAAGAAACATAAAAGGGTTCTAAATTAAGAGAGTAGTTGACTTAATCTGAAACATAGAGATGATATTTATTGAAAGACAGAAAATAAACTATATATATTAAGGAACTTTAATTGTTTATTGTAGTGTTCGTGTATTTAAAAAAAAAAAAAAAAGTCAGAAATGAAAGAAACATAAACGGATTCTAAATTAAGAGAGAAGTTGCCTTAATCTGAAACATAGAGATGATATTTATTGAAAGACAGAAAATAAACTGTATATATTAAGAAACTTTAATTGTTTATTGTAGTGTTCGTGTATTAAAAAAAAAAAAAAGTCAGAAATGAAAGAAACATAAATGGGCACTAAATTAAGAGAGAAGTTGCCTTAATCTGAAACATAGAGATCATATTTATTGAAAGACAGAAAATAAACTGTATATATTAAGGAACTTTAATTGTTTATCGTAGTGTTCGTGTATTTAAAAAAAAAAAAAGTCAGAAATGAAAGAAACATAAAAGGGTTCTAAATTAAGAGAGAAGTTGCCTTAATCTGAAACATAGAGATGATATTTATTGAAAGACAGAAAATAAACTATATATATTAAGGAACTTTAATTGTTTATTGTAGTGTTCGTGTATTAAAAAAAAAAAAAAAAAAAAAAAAAAAAGTCAGAAATGAAAGAAACATAAACGGATTCTAAATTAAGAGAGAAGTTGCCTTAATCTGAAACATAGAGATGATATTTATTGAAAGACAGAAAATAAACTGTATATATTAAGAAATTTTAATTGTTTATTGTAGTGTTCGTGTATTTAAAAAAAAAATAAAAAAAAGTCAGAAATGAAAGAAACATAAACGAATTCTAAATTAAGAGAGAAGTTGCCTTAATCTGAAACATAGAGATGATATTTATTGAAAGACAGAAAATAAACTGTATATATTAAGAAACTTTAATTGTTTATTGTAGTGTTCGTGTATTTAAAAAAAAAAAAAAAAAAAGAAGTCAGAAATGAAAGAAACATAAACGGATTCTAAATTAAGAGAGAAGTTGCCTTAATCTCAAACATAGAGATGATATTTATTGAAAGGCAGAAAATGAACTGTATGTATTAAGAAACTTTAGTTGTTTATTGTAGTGTTCGTGTATTAGAAAAAAAAAAATAAGAAGTCAGACATGAAAGAAACATAAAAGGATTCTAAATTACGAGAGAAGTTGCCTTAATCTGAAACATAGAGATGATATTTATTGAAAGACAGAAAATAAACTGTATATATTAAGAAACTTTAGTTGTTTATTGTAGTGTTCGTGTATTTAAAAAAAAAGTCAGAAATGAAAGAAACATAAAAGGATTCTAAATTAAGAGAGAAGTTGCCTTAATCTGAAACATAGAGATGATATTTATTGAAAGACAGAAAATAAACTGTATATATTAAGAAACTTTAGTTGTTTATTGTAGTGTTCGTGTATTAAAAAAAAAAAAAAGTCAGAAATGAAAGAAACATAAAAGGATTCTAAATTAAGAGAGAAGTTGCCTTAATCTGAAACAGTGATGATATTTATTGAAAGACAGAAAATAAACTGTATATATTAAGAAACTTTAGTTGTTTATTGTAGTGTTCGTGTATTAAAAAAAAAAAAAAGTCAGAAATGAAAGAAACATAAAAGGATTCTAAATTAAGAGAGAAGTTGCCTTAATCTGAAACAGTGATGATATTTATTGAAAGACAGAAAATAAACTGTATATATTAAGAAACTTTAGTTGTTTATTGTAGTGTTCGTGTATTTAAAAAAAAAAAAATGAAAGAAACATAAAAGGATTCTAAATTAAGAGAGAAGTTGCCTTAATCTGAAACATAGAGATGATGTTTATTGAAAGACAGAAAATAAACTGTATATATTAAGAAACTTTAGTTGTTTATTGTAGTGTTCGTGCATTAAAAAAAAGAAAAAAAAAAAAAGTCAGAAATTAAAGAAACATAAAAGGATTCTAAATTAAGAGAGAAGTTGCCTTAATCTGAAACATAGAGATGATATTTATTGAAAGACAGAAAATAAACTATATATATTAAGAAACTTTAGTTAAAAAAAGGAATTAAACATACTAGAGTAATTGATTGCCAGTTGATTATAGAATAATTAATATATTATAAAATCGATATGAACAGTTGCTCGATTTATATTTAGATAATAATTAAGCGATTGAAATAAAATTTGTTGAAAATGATGTAGTTCAAAGTAACATAGGAATTCAAAAACATAGAGATTCTTTTTCAAAAACGATGTGATTGAGAAAATGTTGTTAAAACAATTTCAACATTTGCAGAAGATCAAATGCATTTAAAGAGAATATCTCTCAACATTCAAAGCAATAGTTTGTCTTGTTATTTTTCTTTCTAAATAAATAAATAAATAATAATAATAATAATAATAAAACACAAGTGCTATTTGTTTTTCTATTTATTATTATTTTTTTTTATCATTACTTTTAATCTAAACTGGCTTTAATTTAGGACAACAGGTTTATTTTTAAAATGTTTATAATGAATGTATTATAACAAATGCATAATTTGTTTATTTAATTTCTTATTATCTTCACTCGTGATGTATTTAAATTCAGACTATTTGTTTTACTATTATTTTTCCACTATTCTATATTTAATAGTTGGTTGGTTGGGTTTTATGTCGCACTAGTGCTGCGCAATAAGCAATTGGCGACGATCTGGAATCCACCCCTAGAGATGATTAGAGACATGCCATCGCAATTTTGATCATACACGGAGAGGATGACTCCCCCGCTTCGGTAACCCTCAGAGGTATAATTTTAATGGGAACATGGAGAAAACTGCAGCCACGACAGATTTTACGTGCACCAGCCACTATTAGAATACAAGACGATCCTTGGCCAGCTCGAGTCCCGGACCCGCAATCTCCCAATTACGAGCCCAGCGCTCTACACTATATTTAATAGAAGAAAATACTGGATTCATAAAAATTTTCGACTTCCGTTTTTTGCGGGATTTATATCTTCTGAGAGGACCAGAACACGATTTGAGTATTTTTAGAAAATGTCTGTTTGTTCATCTGCCTGTGCGTGTGACAAAAATTTCGTGGCAACTGTATCTCACGAACTACTGCACAGAACTGCATATAAATTTATCTGTAATTGCACTTTCACATAAATTAGTGACTATCAACTTTTGGTGCAAATCGTTTAACAGGTGGTGCTGGTATACTGCGATTTCTCCCATTGAAGGGAAGGCTATATCTCAGACTCTATTGTGTATAGTAAAAAAAAAATTAATATGTGAGAGAGCATTATGAAACATTATTCTGATTCAATTTAGGTGCATATCGGCAGATAGGTAGCTTTGCTGTGTTGTATATTGTATTTTTTACTCCGTGAACGGGAAGGCTGTATTTTAGATTATATTGTATATAATTCTACAAAACTTGGTATATGGGAGTGACGTTATTAAACACTATGCTGATTATTAAACAACAGGTTGTGCTTTTGTATTACAATTTATCCCGTGATTAAGAAGGCTAAATCTCAAATTCTGAGGCATAAAACTGCACGAAACTCGACATTTGAGAAAACCATTATGAAATCAAATACTGACTTAATTTGGATGTATTTCAGCCGACAGGGGCGCTGCTATAACTCGCCTCCTGTGATTTTGAATATATGTATATAATTTGAATAATTTATTACCATTGTAACACTTAGCAGACAAAGGATAGATGAAGATACCAACATAAAATTAAATTTTAATTGAGATTTATTTCGAATAAAAATTGTCACGGTAATAATTTAATTTGAGTGCCAATAATTAGTAAAAACATGTTAAAGTACTTACGCAAAAGAGAAATGACACTAACATAACACATAAGCTTAACGATGAGATAATTTGCAAAAACTATGAATTAATAGTAACAGTCAACATTTTAGAGAAAAAAGAAAGAATAAAGTTAGATGGGTTTACGCGTTTTGAGATATTCATAACACAATTAGACCAATTTTAGAAAATGACTGTCTGTTCCACTGTATGTGACCTTTTTTTTTTTTTTTTTTTTTTTTTTTTGGACAAATGTATTTGAGAAATTGCTACTCAGAATTTCATATAATTTAGAGGGCCATTATCAAACATGATGCTGAGTTAGTTTGAGTGCATGTCAGCCAACAGGTACGCTGCAGTTCTGAAATTTTCCACGTAAATAGGAACATTAAATCTCAATTTCTAGAGCATGTAAACGCACCTAATTTGAAGTGTGTAAAACTATTATGAAAATGACTACTGACTTAATTTAGATGTACATAAACTGACAGGTGGCGCTTCTGTTACTTACCGTCAGTGATTTCCCATATCGCTACATTTCAGTATCTGTTGTTTAAAATTGCACCAAACTCCATTACGAAAAATCTTTATTTTGAGAAGCCACGATTCTTTTATGCATGTTAAAAAATAAATTGCGCTTTTACATAGAATGATAAAGAAGAAAGTTTTGTGATGGCCACAACATACTAGTTTTTTATTATGTACACCGAGTATACCAAACTTAATAAAAAGGTCGTCACATTTTTCAATTCAAGGAAGCACTTCTTTTGCTATAAAATCATTCATTCCCCACTGGAAAATAAATGCAATGTAATTTCACCTCGATTCTAACAGGAATACACAGCAATGCATTGCAATCGACTCTTGCGTATGGATCTTTTTCAATATCTTATTTGAAGCAACAATACTCGCAGGATCGGCCTCCACAAATGTCTAGGAACGATGCAACTGGCGCACGTGACTAGAATTCCAGAATTAGGGAGTCCCTAGAGGTGATAAAATAAATAATTCCCTCCTGGATTCAGCCGCTCTTGCGACAGGTTCATTGTAGAAAATAAAGAGAAATGCTGGTAAATTACATTACGCAAATAATGGGTAATTGGCAAAATGAATATTTAGGTCAGTAACATTAAATAGAAAATAAAAATAACTATTAATAATATCAATAAAATGTGAAGGGAATACTGTACATTTTGCACTTTTATAGAATGTTAGTGAAACATGCACTTGACGATTTTTAATACAGGTTTTAAAAAGATACTGATTCGATTAACACTTTCTAACAATGTTAAAAATGTGTTTCGTTTGTATTTTTGACCATATGTCTGTTTGTACTCTAGTTTATCCAAAAATATCTTTAAATTGCCAGGATTATTTAGGTTTAGGTTAGGTTATTTAGGTTTAGGTTAACTGTTATGGATTATTTAAGCATGGTTCCTATTTGAAATTTACTATGGTTTACAACTAGATGACATAAAGTGACTTCACTCACATCGCCCTAATATATTTTTTCTACAAATTTTTACATTAGGGCATACTATAATTACGTTACAAAAGAAATTAATTTGTTCGATCCATTGGCATAGGGCAGACAAACATTCACCACTCGCTTGGCTACCCTACTTTTCGATTCGATACATTTATATTATTCTAATCTGCTGATTAATTTTATTAGTATTAGTTTTGTATTTTAGTTTTCGTGCAAGTCCATACTATTTCTAATGCAATAATTCTCATAATTTACATTTATACGAAATTTCGACCTATTCCCCATATTAAGAAATTCTTGAATTTCAAATAACTTTCGAAATTCATAAAGTTGAATGTTCATAGTTAATGATGTTTGTGCCAACATAGTAAATGATATATTTAAGCTAATCCGTTATCTGTATGATGAAAATAATCCTCAAAATGCACGTTTATAGGAAATTTTGTTGCATTCTCCCATGTTACTAAAATCGTAAATTTCAAATAACTTATGAAGTTTTTAAATTAGAATGTTGAAAATGAATAGGATCATAACGTAGATCATATTCTTACGAATTTTCAAAATCTATCTATATAAATTATTTAGAAATTTACTTTTATACATGGGTAATAATTAATTTGTAGCAATCTTTAAATGCGTAGTTTTAGTTGCAGTTGCAGTAACAGAACGAAAAATAAAATTTAATTTGCAAAAAAAAAAAATTAACTTTTTTGTTCATTAACCAAAACTGAGGAAATCTGAATTACGTTAACAAAAGAGAAATTATTTCTTAAAATTCACAACAGATGGCAGCACCACACGATTGCATATAATTTTTGTCATTTCACTTCCTGATTAAGGGCCAATATCTGCAAATTAATTATTCGTTTGTAGCACCTTTTTATTATTATTTTAGTTTATTATTTCTTTTATATTATACTTTAATATCTTACTGATTTGATTAATGTTTATGTGTTTTTCCTAATCATATTTTATTTTGTATTGTTAATTGTTACATTGACATTTTAGTGAATATTCCTCCCAATAGAGCGCGATTGTAGTCCACAAACAACTCTTTTTTGCTTCTAAAAAGATATGTAAGAAAAAGGATTCTTAAAAAAACTTCAAAAATTCTTAGGATACTGTGTAGACAACAAAAATTTTCTTTTATCAATTGACATCTTTCCTACTAATAATCTGTAAAATTAAAACTCCAGACCTTCGGGGTATCGAACACTCGATCACCGCGTTACTAACATAGCGCGATAACCACCGGAGCCACGAAGAGACGAATCGAAAAGCTTATATTTACCTTTAAATCGAGGCGCATTTTTTATTAGGTTGAGATTCACAAACATACCGTAGTGAATGACAGTAAGTACATAAGAATTTGGGGAATAAATCAGTTTCAGTTCGATGTAAGCTAAAACTAGTTAGCGTACAGTCGGTAACAGAAGTGTCCGAACACTAGCAAAAATTCCTATGTAAAAAAAGTACACTTCATACGGTTTTGTCAAATAAATCCTTACCAAATCATGTTCTTAGACTGACTAAGAAGATGATTCGACAAGGATTTATTTAACAAAACCGTATGAAGTGTACTTTTTTTACATAGGAATTTTTGCTAGTGTTCGGACAATTTTGTTACCGACTGTAGGTAAATTCTGCTCATTTCCCCATCATATATTTGTTTTCACAAATGTCTGCTACCTGGCCATACTATATTCCTGTTAAGAGAAATTAATTTGATCGATCGCTAACTCCAGTTGATCTGTAATCCCGGTTATTTATTTATTTATTATTATTATTATTTTTTTTTTTTTCGTGCATGAACTTTGTATCAAAGTAGGATTGGAAAGTGGTGAGTAACGACATACTAACTGTGCTTTTATGGTAACCACTGAAGTTTCCTATGCGATGAACTCTAGTTCGATCCTGACTAATAGAGCTGGAGGATTTTATTTAATGCAAGTTTTTTTACAGTGTACCCTATGGGAAAGATATGTTGTATAAGAATATTTTCTATATTATTCTGGGGTCGCGGTAGCCCAGTCGGTAGAGCACCGGCTTCGTAATTCGTAGATTGCGGGTTCGTTACTCGAGCCGGCCAAAGACCGTCGTGTACACTAATGGTGGCTGTTGCACGTAAAATCTGTCGTGGCTGCAATGTCCTCCATGTTCCCATCAAAAATTATACCTCTGGGGGTCACTGAAGCGGGAGAGAAATCCCTTCCGTGGAGGATCGAAATTGTGATGGCATGTCTCCGGACCGCCTCTAGTTGCGCGTCGAAGACCGTCGCCAATTGCCCTTCTGCGCAGCACTAGTGCGACGTAAAAACCAACCATCCATCCTGTATTACTCTGCTTTTTTTTAACGAATTCTTTCCATTAACATAACTACAGAAATTTAATTTAAAATTCATATCAGATTTTTGTTGTTGTTGTTGTTGTTTGTTTGTTTAAATTCTCCAAACAATTAAAATCTGTAAACGTTGATATCATATGGTTGTTGTATGGTATGTTTTTTTCTGTTTTGCATTCGAAAAAGTGGTATCAAAGGAGGATTTCGAGATGTGCTAAATAGCAGAATTAATTGTGCTTCCGAGTCTGAGACGTAGTATCGTGCGATTAATATCGCCTACAATGCGGTGTACGCTGGTTGGATCCTGACTGTTAGAATTGAATAATTTCATTTAATGCGAGAGTTTTCCCGGGGAGCGCTATGGAAAAAAAAAAATGTTGTGTACGTGTATTCTCTGAATAGTTCTATTACAGAAAAACTTTCCCAGCGTACTTCTCGCGTAGCGTACTGATATTTTCAACCAGAAATTTTCTGTAATGGAACAGGATTTTAATTCTTTGAATTGTTTTTTAACATTCAACTAACCCTTCCATTAATTTTTTTCATACACTCCTGCATTTATCTCAATGCCAATCACAAAATTATTCCATATTCAACAGGTTTATTTAGTTTTGCATGCTTAAAAAAAAGGACTAATTTAGATTATTACATTGACAAAAAATTTTTTTAATCAGTTTTTATATACGATAAACTGTTACTAAGTAATCGTATTTCTTCTAAACAGTCTGATAATCGCTATATTTTTGTTTTGTTTTGTTTTAATCATTCCCTGTCTTCAGTGGTATGATTTACAATATCTAGTAAAAATCTTTATTTTGATCCACGTTGCAAGTATTTGTGTAAAGCTTACGTATTTCTTCATAGAAAAAAAAATGCTTTTATTTAATACAACTATTTAGATGTACAGAGCTTCTCATGCACGGTAGAACTATATTCTTGAGAAACTGTCGATTTCTGACGGGTACCAAGTAACTTTTAATAATATTTGATTGAAGCCCAATAATCGAGAAACTGATTCCAAAAACTGAAATTTCCTGTAATTTTCAACGAGGGCCTTAGAATTCCAGTTACATTGCTTAAGAAAAGAAAGGGGAAAAAAGTCGACTGTAAAACATTGTTTCTAATATATATTTGTGTCTTCTCACAATTTATGCTTAATAATTATATATGTATTAGCAAATACATACATGTAATATATGTATTTGCTTAAATAATTCTTACTTTTTCGAATTTTGAAAATTTTAGTATTTTTTGAAACACAATAATTAAGAAACTGATTCCAAATCTGAAATTTCCTAAAATTATCAACAAAAGCCTTGGAGTCTCTATTACAATACTTCAGTGAAAGGAAATATGGAGAAAGAGAATGAAACTTTTCTCTTTCAATTTCTTAGGCGGTGTAACATTTCTCAGTCTCATACAACGAGCCCGTTGTAAGATTTTTTTTTTTTTTTTTCCACACCTTAACTTCCTTTATTTACTCTCAAAACTCTAAAAAAGAAAGAAAGGGAGAAAAAAAAAGAGAGAGAGAAAGAGAGAGAGGATAAGAGTAAGGAATCGAGCTAAGCTTTATCTTAGCAATCTACTTCACAGATCTATGTTTGTCAAAATATCATATTTCGACAGAAAATAAATATCTTTTTTTTTTTTTTTTTTTTTTTTTTTTTCTTTTCGCCTATCTTCTTAAGAAGAAAATGTTGAACTATTAAAAGCTTGCGATTCCAACTTCAGATGGCTCTATACGTTTCAAGAGACCCTGAACGCAATATGACTATTTTACAATTGATGTGTGATAAAAATAAAGTGGTAGCTTTAGATTAATAATTAATGCGCCGAATTCCAGGAAATTCTACATTTAGTTGCATCTTGACATAAGTATTTTCCTGTCAAATTTTCGCGCGTTCTCTAAGACAGGTGGCGCTGATACCCACATATTTGAATTTTTTTTAATATGGCAGAATATTACGCATTGTCGTATAAATGTACAGAATGGGGATTACTTTTAAGAAATCATGGTGAAATTTTAATTCATAATGGTAATTGTTAAACAAGATAAAAACATTTTGTATGCAGTAGAGTAGCACTACTTCTTTCCTCCATTGTAACGTACATAACACTGTCCAAAAAAAAAAGTCCCGCTTGCTACAGTTTGCTGCCAGAAATTTTCTGTAGCTCAGAAAAATACGTTCTATCAACGTAATTTTTCCGTTGATGGAACGTATTTTTCTGAATTACAGAAAATTTCTGGCAGCAAACTGCGGCAAACAGGACTTTTTTTTTTTTTTTTTTTTTTTTTTTCTGAGAGTGAAGCGTATAGGAAAAAATTAAAAATTGTAAGTCCTTTCTAAACGAATTAGTGGGCCACACATGAATCTTAATTTAAAGCAAAGTTGTTGATTTTCCGTCAAACCCTAGATAACTAAACTTAAATCAGTGTTGTTCTGTAACTAATCATTCGACTCATAGACTACGAATTAAAAGCAAGCATATATTTTTAAATTTCCTTTATTTATTTCAAACAAATTAGCGCTATTTAAAAAAATATTATAATATTTCAATTAAAAAATAGAAAAGTCGTGAAAAATATCCTTTGCACTCTTGACAGATGTTAAAAATGTGCTCTTCACAAACATCCTTGTTGCAGTAGTTGCATACGTATTTTGTCAGCGTTTCTTAGAGGGACAGAAAGTCCAAATTCTGCGTTTGTTCGCCGCACTTTTAGTCTTGTCTTCTGTGGGCATTTCATTATTCAATATTTATTTTGTCATTTTCAATATTTATTTTAAGTACGACAGAACTATTTCTTTCAATCCGGCATTTGGCGTCGTTACCAATTTATAGTGTTCCACTTCGAAAATGCCTGCCACTATCCAGTTTTACCATTTAATTTCTTACTCTACCTTAAAATATTTTGTGAAATCCGTAAAAACTTTCATACATTGGTGAGGATCTAACTCACCACCTTCGGGTTCGTAGTTTTGTACTCTGACCACCACACTGTAGAAAAAGAGGGGGAAAAAGGCTAAAAACCCCATAGGAATAGCATGGGAAGAAAAGCAAAAAAACTCACAATGTCAAGTGTGTTTAAAAAAAAAAAAAAAATCACACCGGAAGTAATAAGGGGACAAAGTTGACTAGAAAAATACATTGAACAGCGGGAACCGGGCGTTCTGGGGCATGGGTCCTATCGTCCAGGATTAATACGACTCGCCTAGTATAACTCTTGGTGGTGGTGGGGGTGGCTGGGCGGGAACCACCGCCACTTTAGAAAAAGAGGGGGAAAAGGCTAAAAACCCCATAGGAATAGCATGGGAAGAAAAGCAAAAAAACTCACAATGTCAAGTGTGTTAAAAAAAAAAAAAAAAAAAAAAAAAAAAAAAAAATCACACCGGAAGTAATAAGGGGACAAAGTTGACTAGAAAAATACATTGAACAGCGGGAACCGGGCGGGCTGGGGCATGGGTCCTATCGTCCAGGATTAATACGACTCGCCTAGTATAACTCTTTCGCTGAATATTTACTGATTATTTACACTAGTATTTTCAATTTTCAGATATATATATATATATTTTCACTTCCCATGGGTGAGAATCGAATTCACAACCTTCGGTTTCGTAGTTGTGCACTCTGACCACAGAGCCAATGGGTCTCGTCTGAATGCTTTCTGATTATTTAGACAAGTTTTTTCAGATATTTTTAATTTATTTGGAATTAAAAATCAATACATTATTTGAATATGTGTTTATGAATTTTACTGAGTGCCTTCTATTATTATTATTATTATTATTATTTTGAAAGGGTGTTAAATTACAAATATAAGTAGTCCTGTCGTACTAAATTAAATTCTGTCATAGACAGAATGTCATCCATAGTTTTAATGCTCGCGAAACGAGCATACATCAAGATACTCACCACTGCAATACAGTTCTTTTTCTTTCTTTTTTTTTCTTTTTGGAAAAAAAAAAAAAAAAAGTTCTTTTTATGAAAAACCCCTTTTAAACTCTCAAATTTTTGTAAATAAATGAAAATATGCTAGAGCTGCAAGCTTATCGGGAGTTTTTCCCCAAAACAGAATTTTTGCAACGTGGTTGAAATAAATGGATCTTCAAATTAAATACAAGGCATTTGTAAAACCCCTTACGAAATTTCAACTCTGGAAAATACCTAAAATCTAGCTCGTTTTTTTGCCGACAATTTGTTTAATTTTTACTCTATTCAAATGAAATTTTGACAAAAGTTGCCCAACATACTCAGCTTTAAACCTATGTAATCTTTCGCACATGCGCAGTAAAAACATTTTTCATAAAAATGTTCATATTTCATGAGATATTCATAGATATAGTAATATATATAGATCTATCATCCCCATGTTATCCAGCAAAAAGTTTTGATGCCGAAAAAAAGTTCTAAAATCAGGCATTAGAGAGTATTGAAAAAAAGAATAAAAAGAAAAATGAATTTGAAACTGTATCTTGAGATTTTAATTCCCCTTTAGTAAATAAATTATTCATAAATTTCATTTACTAAATTATCCGTGTGTATTCCTGTGTGTGATTTACTCGGGGAAAGGCAGCCATTAGAGTGACTTTTCCCGAAAAAAAAGGTATCACCTTTTTCCCTCTCGCTGATCAATCTATATCTTATTACTATATCTATGGAGATATTTAAGATATTTGTATTTTGGTTGCAGTATTATTTCAAAAATGTTTTCTCAATATATATGAAAGTGGGAATAATTTTCTTTTAAAACTACATATTAAAAATACAAAAATGCTGCTTTTTTTTTTTTTTTTTTTTACTTTTAAAATAAATGCTTATATCTCCGTTATTTAGCATGCTATCGTCACACAAATTTATCTACAAATTGTAGTGAGTCTACAGTCGAACCTCGTTAACGGGAACACTGTTAACGTGAATTACTTTTAACATGAACTGTTTCCACAATCCCCGTCAAAAGGAAGATTAGTTTAGTTATATGAAGAATAGTTACTGATAGCATGAATTACTGATAACATGAACAAATTTTTTATCCTCCTTGAGATTCACGTTAACGAGACTCGACTGTATTAACATATTCTAAAGTTACAGATCATTTCGTTTTCTTAACGACACAGGGTGATCATAAATATTATCAATTTTGCTCAAATTGTTACTTATCCCTTAAATATTGTCTTAAACCAATCGTCACTGAACAACATCAGAAAGATCCAGTTTTTTTAAATACCCAATATTTGAAAACATTTCATCGAGAGATAAATTTTTAAATTGAAAAAAACTGATCGTTTGCAAGTCATACTAAAGTTTTGAACAAGAGTGTATATTATTATTTAATATTTTAAATGAAAAAATACAAAATAAAATCTCACTAAAAAGGGAAATTCAAGTTGAGATTCGGAGCATTTTATTTTTTTATGAATGTATTCTGAACATGCCTTGGTAAGGTGAAAATTGTATTACGAACCTGGGCCACAAAAGGCTTGGTCACATTTTGTTGAAGAAAAGGCTGGGAAAGAAGAACGCTGATGTGTTACTCTTGGGGATGGAAAAGCAATGTACGTGTTAGGAATGACTAACACAAACACAAAAACGATAAAACAGAATTTATTTTGACTGTACTCCAAAACATATTGACACAGTGACTGTAATAACTGTACATAAAAGGAAATATGAAATTATCTCTTAGTTTACATTTTTTAACAAAATTAAAATGTATTTACATGTATTTATATATATTAGTTCGACATCATCCTACAGATATGGGGAACTTAGGTAATCGTGAAAGTTTTCGACCTCGAGTTTTTCACTCTTTTATACATTTTAAGGTGTGAGAAATTCGAAATTAATAAAACACATTGTATCCGTCTGTAGGGTATCTGTTAATCTGTCAGTTTGTTAGTCTGTGCTCACGATATCTCAAGAACAAATGATTGTAGAGTAGTCGGACGAGTTTTAAAATATCACTTATGACATTGGCAATAACCTTAATGATTTGCAACATTCTATTTTAAAAACTTCGTAAGTTATTCAAAATTTACGATTTTCTTAACATGGGAGTATATGGAAAATTTTTACTTAAACATGGATTAAAAGGAATATTTTTACTATAAATATATCAAACCAGTATTAAAATATCAGTTATAATACTGGTATCAACATGATTCAACATATTTCTTGCAGAATAGAGTAATTAAAGCGTAGCATAAAATAAAATAATAGAATGCATAAAATAACTTTACTTAATGCTTCTTTTTGGGTCAGATGTCTTCATTTTTTCTTAGTTTAATATCTTGCCGAATTGTGGTAACTTCACTATTAATTCACGACTCTTGAAAAAACACGATTATTTAATAAATTTATGTATATATTTACAATTTAGTTGACTATAAAGCATATTACAATTCTGTTATACGCCATTTCAGCGTTCTATCTTTTCGAACACAATTCTGAATCCACATCAAAAGTCAAAAACAAAAACGTGGCTGTTGCCAATAAAAAAAATAATAATAAAGAAATAAACAGTAGTAAAAATAAAAGTTCGAAAAAGTCTTTCAGTTCATAAAGTTTATGGATTGAGAAAGTTTCGTAAGAGTAATATTTTTTAGGAGTTAGAATTATGGGGATTATTTGCATTGGAAATGGTATGGAACTGTATGACAACTAAACTACTAAACTTACCCTGATAAAATAAATTAATCAATAAGGATTAGGAAAATGCATCGAACTTAATGGTATGTAGCCTATCAGTTGGAGCAAATCAGTCTGTCACCTTGTCGAGCAATCGGAGTATGTCCAGAACAAGAAATTTATAAGAATATATATGTGATAGGGAACTGAGCAGAGACGGCTCTGAAAACTGCTATCATTACTTTTTGCTGTGATGGATAGAAAACTTAGGTTTCTTTTGTTAAATTCCTCGTGAAGCAATAAAAATAATATCATTGATTGTATAACTTCCGCCAATGTGTCCAAAAATTCAAGGGTCATGATTAATTCACGTACTCAATTTGATATCAATCTGCTCACCTGTTTTAGCTGCAGAATAATGTTTAAAGGGACAGTTTAACGATAACAACTATATAACAGATAATCAACAGTACATAATAGCTCATTTTCCTAGTCGACATGTCATGGAAAATTTTGACAATATTTTTACATTTCGTTTATATTTTCAAGTGGATATTCAGCAAGCAGAATTTAATGTAATTTTATACAGATTTCATGTTAAAATTAATTGCAGTCGAATATTGCCAGGCTATTTGTTTCCTGAATATTTTAAATGACTCTTTTCCGCATTATCTTTCTTTCTATATATATTTTTTTCTTTTTCTTTTTCAGAACAAATTAAGATTTATCGCAGAATAGATTATTACTAGCAAATGAGCCTGAACTTTACAGTAAATATAAAATGATTTGCTTTTTAGTGCAATTGCTAATCAGAAAAATGGATTAAAAAATCATATATGGTCTTGACATTATCTCTCTATTGAAAGTTTATTTAAAGACGTTTTCATAAATTAAACAAAATTTTAAATCAAATCTGAAAATTTCAATAGTGAAAATCAATACCAAACTTTAAGAAAGTTGGCAAAATTTGAAACAAATGAAGATATTGTTAATACTTCAAAAGCAAAGACTAAAGAGCAAAAGTCTGAAGTATTAGAGATAGGTTTGGATGCTGCAGCTATTGCCGGAGAATACAGAGGAAAACCTCAAAGAGTTTTCGTGATGAGAATCTAAAATGGGATGATAGTAAGGAGATTCATTCGGTAAATTCATAGAAATTGGATACTTCTTTCTTTTCAAGAGGAGGAAATATGGAGAAATAACTGCGAATTATGAAGATATAGAAAACTACTCTACAAGACAGAAATAACGTAGATTCAGTTATAATAATGTACTTAGTAAGACAATTTTTATACTATCTGACAAGATATTGTTCAATATTTGTTTTATTTCTTTATGCAACTAATTCCAATGTGATTAAATATTTTATCTAATGAATAATACCATATTTTGGGTTTGTAAGTTTTTATTTTACTTGGAAATGTGATATGCAATAATTTAAAAAAATGTTTAACTTTCTCTCAAACTTTAAAAATATTAAACTGATGTAGTTAAACATCTTCGGTAAATAATATTCATATAAATCATTTTTAATCACATATGAGAATTATTTAATATATACACACATATATATACATCCACATACGTCTAAAGATTGAAAAATTTAATTCTACATATTCTGGAATTTGTGCCAATATTTTATTTTGTTCTTATATTTGTTAACCTGCTTTCACCCTGCGATAATAGCGTTATTCCCCGCAACTTGAAATAAAGTAGAGGGAACTTTTTCCTGCAACGCAGTGTATTTTTAAATGCACGGCCACATATATTTATGCACACAATTACGTGCACATACTATGATCGAATATCCGTTCATATATACATACAAAGAGAGCGTGAATTAGAGCCACAGAAAAATTAATAGATTGTATATATTACAGCACTTAATTCCGCTATTTATAATATGGGATATAGTTTTTAATCTATTCTATCTCACTCTTTTTAGACCTAAATGATTTTTTTTTTTTTTTTACTTAATTTTTTACTTTCTCTTACCCATAGGGTCGAGAAAGTATTGTTTTAGGGTCAAATTTTCGAACGTAAGTTTTTGTTATACTTGCATGTTCTGAGGTCCCCTGAATACGAAAATCATGTTCTTAGCGAATGGTCTGTGTGTCTGTCTCTGTGTCTGTCTGTGTGTCTGTTATCAGCATATCTCAAGAACAAATAGTAACAGAAATTCCAAACTCGGTAATCTAAATGTGTATCATATAGGGATGCAACAGAAAAGCTTTTCGTTGAGATGAAGAAATGGTTCGTGTACAGGGACACTCAAAAGTATTCAAATACATTACGTCTATGGGGGAAATTGCAGGTAAGTAGAGTTTAACATCTATAGACTGCCTTAAACCAAATGAAACGAATATATATTTTTTGTAATAGAGATAGCAACTGGGAAATTTTTTTTGTATATGTAGGAGCCTACCTTCCCCTCCTGGGAGGGGGGGGGGAAGCCCCCCCTCGAGGGGAGTAAATTTTCATGATGGGTATCTTTCAAAAGAGCTCGCCAATACCTTTAAAACGAATGGTTTAACCATCAATCTGCGATAATTTAAAATAAAGTTATCGATTTTTTTTAATGTAATATTGAGAATAAATTCAACTTTTTTTTTTTGGATATTTAGTGTTATACTACTTCTCTAATATGGAAATCGTCTGTATTATCATAAAATATATATTTTTTAAATAATAATTTTAATAAATTATTGTTTAAAAACAGAATTATTTTTTAATAACCGAATTAAATTCTATATAAATGTAGGTGCATTAATGAAACGGAGGGTTGAGGGGGGCGGTAGCCACCCTCACACAGAGCTAATTATCATATAAAACTCTTCCAAAGCCTAATTTGGATTGTTTAACATAGGTTGACTTAACAGTACTCGTTATCTTACCTTTTAATGTCCAACCTGTATTCATAGTGTTAATTTCAAGGAAAGAGAAAGTCGTGTGAGTGACACATCACATTATTTATTTTATGTTATTCTAAAGAAAATTTGCTCGAGTCGGATGTGTGTAATAAAAGTGTAAGTTAAATTATTAACTCTTGATTTATTGTGACTTTAATTATGATTTTTTTCCTTATTAGAATCATTCGTTTTAATTATTGAATAACAATTATTCTAATGCATATATGATTAGATAAAATCTATAAGTTACTTATATTTAATAAATAAAGTTATTACTTGCGTAAAGAAAAATATCGAAATGTCAACTTATTATTATTATTATTAATTTATTTTACATTTTTCTTTTTTTACATTTATAGAGCAAAACTTTTTATGAATTAAATCTCTTAATTTATTTTTTACCAATCAAGAATTCAGTTCTAAATATTTATTTTCTAGTCAATATATTAGTATGTATGCAAACAAATTTTACATTACGGTGTTATAGCACATCTTTTTATCTAGAAATCTGTGTTTTAAATTTTTGACAATTCTGATTGTCATAATAACTATTTCAAATGCACGTTCAACACTGTAGAAAAATTGAGATAAATCACAAAACAGCGATAGTTAAAATATTGATGCAGGAGGAACGGTGAAAAATAAGGAATAGTTGGGTAAAATGAAATAACTTTATGTCTCACGGCTGCTACTTATCGAAAGCATACGTCAAACATTTTCACTGGTCCTCAAAAATGAACTATAGTTCACTTTGTGTCAGAGAAAAGCAGTTTCTGAGTCATACAACTTGTTTAGTTTATCAAGATTCAGATTTTTTTATGGGTAAGTATTACAGATTCTGTAATCCATTTACGAAGTAGTGAAATGTGTTGAAAACCTAGTATCATTTTCGATAAGGAATTTGATTAGTTAGATTCCCATGAACTTTTTCCTACCAATAGATAGTTGAGGTTGATGTATTCTCCAAGATGGAAATTCGGGTAATATGGATTGCCAAATATTCCATACTATTTGCGATTTTGTGAAACTTGAATGTTGATAATGTTTTAAATACTATTTATTGAAATTTTATTTTTCCGACTGAGTGAAAATAATGCCTGGACCGGGAGTCGAACCTCGGATCATTGACTTACAAGGTCAAGGCTCCACGAGCTATCCAGGCCGACAACCAGTCGGCATTACTCACTCAGGCAACCTTTAGGCAGAAACATCTGGTCTATCATGTAGATAGCTCGACAGAAATAAGCGGCAGGTAATAGAAAACACCATTAAACAATGGGAGAAAGAAATACAATTTTTATTAAAATCACACAATCAACTGATTGGAATAAAATCGTATTTATTAATGAAATACAATTTTTATTAAAATCACACAATCAACTGATTGGAAGAAAATCATATTTATTAATAGTTGTTAATAAATATGATTTTCTTCCAATCAGTTGATTGTGTGATTTTAATAAAAATTGTATTTATTTCTCCCATTGTTTAATGGTGTTTTCCATTGCCCGCGGCTTATTTCTGTTGAGCTATCTACATGATAGACCAGAGATGTTTCTGCCAAAAGGTTGTCTGAGTGAGTAATGCTGACCGATTTTCGGCCTGGATAGCTCAATTGGTAGAGCCTTGACCTTGTAAGTCAATGATCCGGGGTTCGACTCCCGGTCCAGGCATTATTTTCACTCAGTCGAAAAAATAAAATTTCAATAAATATGATTTTCTTCCAATCAGTTGATTGTGTGATTTTAATAAAAATTGTTTTAAATACTGCTTATTTTTAACAATTATTTCGAAATAAAATGTTTATATTGCAACTTATAAATGATAGTCTGTAAAAATACTACCCTATTCCATATTATATCCTTTAAAGAAACGGGTATTTCATATTACCCGAAAATAGTTTTTCCCCCCTCTCAAAGAAAATTCTGGATGTAAACTCGATTTTTTGTACCATAAAACTATCATTACACATTAACAACACATAAAATTTTGCAACAGTGGAATCCACAGTGATTTAAAATATTTCAGTGTTTTATGGTGCGTTCAAATAGAAATGATATTCCATATTCACCTACTTTCGTCTATGTAAAAAATGAAACTAATAACATTGTTGTAAATTCTGACAAAGATGGTTTAAATTTAAGAAGTGAAACATAATCTTAAATTTAAGCAAATACATAACAGATAACGTAAAAAATTATATTAATCTAATTGACAATAATGTAAGACACTTTACACTTAGACTTATAAATTTAATGATGAAGTGTATATTGCTTATCATGTTTTCTTATGATCACTATTTTTGTAATATCATTATTTAAACATATATACTGTAATTAAAACGTACCCAAGTAATAAATAATTGAAATTCATAAATAACTTTAACAAGCGGAAAATTATACATTGAAATTCTAGATACAATAATAATTATATTTTATTTATTATATAAATCTAACAAATGTTAATAACAGGCATTGTATGAAATCGTATCAAAGTTAATGAGATTACTTTAAATCGGAACAGCTTGCAAATGGCTCCAAATTTTTTGTAGATTGGAAAATGGTATTGTTGCTGATTTAATAAGTTCTACATTAGGTTGAATAAGTGAAGTATAAAAATCGTAAAAAAAAAAAAAGACACTTAACAGGCACAGTAAAACTTAATGTTTATTTAACATACATAAATGCAACATCTTTTGCACTTGACATACAGTTTTAAGAATAAATTGCATTGTTTATCAATATTCATCAATATTTCTGAAATAGTATTGCATAAATATATTCTAAAAATGCAGTCTATTCTTGCATTTAATAATACCTAAATACCTTAAGATATCCTTCTCTTATATTAAACGAATAAATGCTGTACCTTGTTATATATATTTGTCTTGGGGATCTAAGAAAAACGGCTCTAACAATTTTGATGAAAGTTTGACGCTAGGGGTATTTTGAAAAACGATTGGCCTCATCTTCAGAAAAATTCGCATTCGCTGTTACCCCTTTATCGGCCAAATGCAACGTATGTCAGAAATATGGTTTACTCGGACACGGATATAGCGATTTTCATGAAAATATGAGGTTAAGGGTTTTTTGGTATGAAAAATGACTGAGTTTCTTCTCATCGTCAAGAAAATTTGTGTTCCCTGTTAACCCTTTATCTACTAGTCGCGACATATGACAAAGATTGGGTTTACTCGTAAAATGATCAATGGATTTTAATGAAAGTTTGGGTTATTTTGAGGTGCTAAACTGATTGGACTTATCCTCAACTTTAGGAAAATTCGCATTCGATGTTAACCTTTTATCTACTAGCTCCAACATAAGGCAAAATTTTGTTTAGTCGGAAATGGATGGAACGATTTTGATGAAAGTTTGAGTTAAATGTTTTTGAGGGTGTTAAATTGATTAGACTTATACTCATCACGAAGAAATTTCCCGTTTGATGATAACCCTTTATTAACTGGTTGCACATATTAAGGCAAAATTTGGGTTTATTCGGATATGGATGTAATGATTTTGATGAAAGCTGAGGAATAAGTATTTTTTGGGGTACAAAATCGATAAGATATGTATCCTCATGAAGGAAAATTCACATTCGTTGTTACCCCTTTATCCATAGAGGCAAAAAAATGGAAAAAATTTGATTTACTTGAAGGATTTAACGGTTTTGATGAATGTTTGGGGTTCAGGGTTGTTTGGGATGAAAAATCAATTAGACTTATCCTTATATTCAAAAAATTTCTCGTTTATTGTTAATCCTTTAACTGCCGTTTGCAAAATACGGCAGAAATTAGGTTTTCTCGAAAATGAATAAAACGATTTTGATGAACGTTGGGTTTCAGTGCTTTTAGAGTAAAAAGTTAATTAGACGTATCCCTCATTTCATGAAAATTGGGGTTTGCCGTTAATCCTTTATCTGTTGGGTACAAGATATGGAAGAAATTGAGTTTACTTCGATATGGATATAATGATTTTGATGAAAGTTTGAGGTTAAGAAACGTGTCAATGAAAAATTAATTAGACTTATCTTTATTTTCAAGAAATCTTGCGTTTACTGTTAATCCTTTAAATCTTGCATTTGCTGTTATCCTTTTTGCCGTTTGGAAAATATGGCGAAAACCCAGGTTTATTCGGAAATGGATGTAAAGACTTTGATGAGAGATTGGGGATAAGAGTTTTATATGGAGGAAAATTGATTGGACTTATCCTCATTTTCAAGAAAATTCGCATTTGCTGTTAACCCATTAAACGCCGAAAGAAAGATATCGGGAAATTTGGGTTTATTAGGAAATGGATCTGACGATTTTAATATCCCGCGGTTGTTAATAATATGTGGTAACCCGCGCTCCACACTAAGCAAAAAAATATAATTATTTGTAATCAAATAACTGTATCTACACTATGAATGATTTTTTAAATGAGACGAAGGGAACTCGGTTATACAGGTAATTATGTATGAAGAATTCACGATACCATAACTGAATATTATTTTTTTAATAACTGAAATCAAGTTCAGTTTGTTAATCAAATTTATGTAAATAACAAACAATGCATCAGGCTCTATGTAAGTTAAAGTATTTAAAAAATGAATATCTTGAAAATGGATCACGATTCGTTGTAGCTTAAAAGATAGAGCTATTTTTAATGCACTAAACCTATACTAGATTAAAAATAAAATAAAAATCGTGAAATTAAGGTGATTCTTAAAAGATAAGCTAAAATTTGAATTTTCTTTTATTTATATTCATGCACCATGTTTTGAACTTAAGCATATAGCTTCTACTATAAACTGTAGTGTTTGTTACTGTTCGTTATTATTTTTGAAGCCTTATTCCACAAACGAATCTACAAATGGAACCCATTTACGTGCTTAATATTTAGTCTATATAAATAGCATAAATATAAATAAACGGAAAATTATCTGTAAAGATTTTAGATATCACAATCAGATATTAATTTATATATATTTAGCCAGCATTAAAAACAAACATTTTCCGAGAACGTCGCTACGTTAAAGTAATTGCTTTAAAACTACATCTTGAAAATGGCTCACGACTCTTTGGAGATTGAAAGATAAGCTGGAATGAAACAGGTAGGATTTTCCGTACGCCATGGAGGATTTAGTCTATTTAAATTACCTGATGGAAACTAAATCACGGAGTACACAGTTTCAATGCATATTTCTATTCATATGGAATATAAATGAGATGCGTTTAGTTGGTGACAGGTGCTCATTAAGAAAGGTTATGGAACGTAAAAGTATGGATTTGAAAACGAATTGTATTTGTTAGATTCTGTCAACATAATGATGAAGAAGAATAGAAATTATCGTAGTTACGGTTGAAGTTAAAGTACTTACAAATATTTAAGATATGTAAAAGGCATATGAATAATATCTCATGACAGAAAATTTCCACTGAACTGAAATGGTTTTTTTTCTTTTTTAATGACTTAGCCGATCATTAAAGATATAAAAAACTAAAATGTATGATTTTAAAACAGATACTAGCCATGTCACAATTTTTTTGTAACGTGTTAAAGATATTTAGTATATAAATACTGTAAATACATTATGAAGTCTAGAAGTACTCAAAATCACTCAGAGTACCATGAGTGACAACAAATGTCTGCAACCAAAAAAACTGCGAAATTTTATTTATTTATTTTTGGTTGTTATAGATTTTTATTTAATTAAGTCGAACATAATAGTAAAAACATTCCATCACACACACACACACACACACACACATATATATATAGATTGATTGATAGATATGAAGAAAACACAGCATAATTGAAATTTTTAGCTTGAATAATGTTAAATTTAACTAATCTTCTTGTTTATTAACATTGTTAAATCATTGTTCTTGTTGTTTCTACATTTCACTTTCATATCTTCACTTATCATAATTTAAATACACTGTTTTACTTTTGTATATAAATTTAGTGCTGCTTTTAGCGCCTATTTTATGCAAATTAATTTTTGTCACTTATTTTGAAATTAATTTATATAGATATATAGGTAGATAGATAGATAGACAGACAGACAGACAGATATAGACCTGTGCAATTTATTCACGTGAACATGTAAAAGCATACTTCCTGTACTTACATAAAATCGTTACAAATTACATATTTTTATGAATTCATCAAAAGAAATTTTACTGAATTAAAATACTTTTGGAGATAAAAAAGAAATTATCATAGATAAGAATAAAGTTAAAGTATTGTAAAATAACTAAAGTTTATAGATAATTTGTACATAATCTTGTAAATTTTAACATTTTTGTAATGAAAATCTTATTAAAAAAAAAAAAATAATCATAATTATGATTATTTATAAAATACGGATAAATATGCTACAGAATCCCGAAATTTAGGAAGAAAAAAAATAATAAGGTGCTATGAGCGTCAGTTGATTCACCCGGATTACATTTATTGAACTTGTAAAATTTGATTACGAATCACATTCTTACATAAATTCCTTATAATGAAACTATATTTATATATTTATATATATATATATATATCCGAAGTATGTATACACAATATACACTTAATCTCATGATAGCAAATTTCAAAATATTTGAAATGGAAGTTTTATTTAAAAAAGGTTAACGGGTTATTAAAGATAAGGTAATTATAAATGTCCGTTCTATATAAATACTGTTATTATTTTAAGAAACCTGTTAGTACATAGAAAACAACTAATGGTAAGAGATTATATTTCATATAATGAATTATATTTCATTTTATGAATGCATAAGTGCATTTCTCAGAGAAACGATCATCATCATACACTGCAAAAAAAAAAAAAAAAAAAAAAAAAAAACGTTAAAAGTACAGGAAAAATCTGGCAGCTGAGGTGCCAGTATTTCTCCGTGAAATAGTTTAAAACCGTAAAATTGTATCACTGACATATATTTTACACAGGAATCCTGTAAATCAAACAGAGTTTATGTTAAAAGTACAGTATTGTCCTGTATATTTCACAGAGAAATACTGGCACCCCAGCTGCCAGATTTTTCCTGCACTTTTAACAGTTGTTTTTTACAGTGAACAAAACGTAATTGTGTGGTATACTAATACGCAAGTATCATTATTGTGTATGGTTGGTTGCAAAAAAAAAAAAAAAAAAAAAAAAAAAAAACGAGAGCTATAATTAGTGCATCTACAGTTAAGAACTTTAATATTTTTTAAATAAGAAACATGATGAATTTCATTTTTAAAATAAGAAACATGATGAATTTAAATTGAATGAGTTACAATTATAGAACTTGATCACAAATGTCAAATGAACATCTGTACTTTTGTAAACTAGCTCTGGTGATACGGCCAGTTTCAGCAATACTAAACTATTTAAATTTTTAATTTCTCCCTTCTCTACCTTTGCAGATGAATAATTCTCTAAATGGAAAAAAAAAAAAAAAAAAAAAAAAAAAAAACGCGTATAATTCTATATCATATTTTGGTTTTCCTTCCAAACGTATTACTAATTTACTAAAACATCATAATTTTTTTTACTGCTTTTCACCCAGCTGGTCAGATAAAAAAAATAAACCTTTTAATTTTAAACCTAAAATTTCCTCACTGGATCCAATTCATGTAGTTTATTGTACTCCTTTTAACAGACATAAATATGTTTATATTGCTGAAACTGGCCATAAGTTAATTTACAAGTGCAACAAATCTCATTTCATAATTGTGATCAAGTTCAAAAATTTTAACTCTTTAAAACTGATGATGTTCCTGATTTTAAAAATATTAATGTTTTTAATTCTGAATGCATTAATTATATCATTAGTATTTTCTTGGAATACTGGCATACAGCTATAGCCAACTATAAACATTTAATGAAGCATGCGTATTAATAATATTTCGTTTTATTATGATATTTGTTTCTTTGAGTATGTACTTATGTGTTTATAATATGTTGCTTTTATACTACTGAAAAATTTCGGTCAAATTTCGAAACGTTTATTATCACTTCTTTTTATATCTGTATAGTAAATTATATGTCTTCTAAAAAAGGTATTATATTTTTTAATATAGTAAAATATATACAAGATTGAACAAATTAAGCTGTTCTGAAGAATTACCAATTCATAGATGATCATCCTTTATTATTATATAAATGTACTGTTTGGTTTAAAAAGTTTATTAATGAAATCAGAGCATGTTTCATTGGTCATGGCAAAATGTTTTAATTAAACTAATTCTGAATAATACACAGAAAAGTTTCTTTTTAGATTTTTCTTAATCTATTTTTTTTTTTTTTCAAAATATTATTATATTTGTAATTGTTAATTTTATGAAGAATTTCTACTTTAAAAAGCAATTTTCTTACCACATGGTCATTGCATTTCACATATTCCAGCTTAACCTTTAAAAGATCATTACTTACCTGAAAAAGAAAGAAAATAGTTTAATAATTTTATTACTTAATGCACAAACATAGCTTGAATTATACTTTTTAATGGCAATTTATAAATATATGGAAAAAGATACTTTATAATTTGAAGTACAAAATACAGTGTAATGATAATGCACCACTTGAGTAAAAATCTCAGTTTCAATAAAACATACGAAAATATAAGTCGAAAAAAAAATTCTCCTTAAACATAAAATTAAGTAAATCTAAAAAGAATTTGAAAGATAAAGAAGTCGTGGGCATTTTTACATGTGGCTGTCTAAATGAATGTACCAAATTAAATGTTTTTATTCTAAACTGTTTGAGGGTTATCAGTTTTCGAAATATTAAAATACAAATCCTAAATGACCGGGCACTTTCTATTTTAGACATTTCGTCAAATACCTAGAGGAATAACAACAACAATAATGATAATAATAATAATAATAATAATAAATAAATAAATAATAAAAAAAAAAACCTCATGAATTCTATTCTGAGACTTCGTGTGTATAAAGAACAAACTATCATCTCTTACATTTCAGTGAAAGCGTCTTGGAAACAATACATGGTACCTGTTTGGAAACAAAACGTTTGCTGAAATACAGAATATAGACATTGTTCTATTCCATGCTCGAAGTTTCAGGATAGGATAAAGTGTTTTTCTAGAATCTGATGAAACGTCTAAAATGGGATGTCTCCTATCACTTATGGCTACGTATCACTGTAAAAAATATGTCCTATTTGCTGCCAGAAATTCTCTGTAATTTGAAAAAATACGTTCTGACAACGTAATTTCCTCGTAAATCACACGTATTTTCTCAAATTACAGAGAATTTCTGGCAGCAAATAGGACATATTTTTTTAAAGTGTAGTATATATAACTTTTAATTAATAACTTAAATGAATACTCCTGTGAATGTAAGACAACATAATGCACAATGTTAGTAATAAATATGCATAAAATATTTTAATTTTAATATATATTACATACAACGATATTGTAGATAACCTATAAGATATTAGTACATATTTTATAATAATATTAAGTTGCATATAATATACAAGAGCACTATCCAGTTTTATAGTTATTGATAATGTCTTTAAAGCTGATCTATAATTTATAGAATAGTTAAAAAAAAAAAAAAAAGTTACAGTATTTTATAAATATTTTGACCTATTTTTTATTTTAATATTATTAACAGAAATTTATAAATTTTCTCTTTTTTAATACAAAATAAACGCATTTTAGAAATACCTGATCCGATTCACTAACCTAAAAGTACAACGTTTTGAACCATTGATACACGTTTGTAAGTTCGTATTTATACCAATTTAAACATGAACAACGTTAGCAAAATTTTGTTCCATAAATTCATGCTTCAATTAGTTCATTTATCAACCTCTCTACTTGTTTCCAATACCAAACTATACTCATATCTATCGTCAATTTTCGAAATTTAATCTGCAGCATTTTAGTTAGCGGCATTGAATTCGTTACGCGAGGAAATGGTCTCAGAAAATGGACAGTTTGTAAATGGACTACCCCCGAGGTCGCTCTGCTTTGGTCAAATCTAACAACGTGTGGCATAGCATCTTCTACTGCAATTAAATTTAATTATGGGTATAGATAACGAGCTATACATGAAAATTAAGGAACTGTATTTTAATTAGTGCATGTTTGATTGAACAAGTAATAGAAAGTCTCTAGAGCAATTTCTGTTGGAAAATAGAAGAAATGTGTTTAAATGCTTTAAGATTATGCGTAATGTATTCATATTTTTGAAAAGGTATATTTAAGTAAATGTATTCATTTTAAACGATAGTAGGTTTTCATAAGTTGTGAATTTGATTCGAAATAGTTTTTTTTTTTAATTTTTCACTCTTGATAAATCATTAAAAAAGTGAAGTGAGAATTTGTTAAAAAAAAAAAAAAAAAGAATGCTTTGCAACTTAAATACTAAATTAGAAATATTATATACATATTTATGTTTCTTGAGATTAAAATTATTATTATTTTTTTTTATCGTATAGAGCAGAAAGTTAAAATACACCGTGTTTATCTAGAACGAAAATTAGTCATTTTCTGAATCCCTAAAATAGAAATATAGATTTCCGAGCTATACGAATATTGTAAACAAATAAACTGGATAGACAAAATGATCCAAGTTTCTAATCTATACTTTTCTGGATGGTGATACAATACATTAAATTATAAATCCTTTGAACTGCAAGAAATTCTCACTTGATTTCTAGAATCGGTTCATAAACTATGAACATAGTCACTAAAAGCTCACCTCATGCGTTCGCATTTATTGGCAGATATTTTTAAATAAGTTTGACCCCATAATACAGGAAAACGCTCTAGAATTTTAATGTGAGAAATGATTCTAAAACTTTTTTTTTTTTTTTTTATATCATAGTAATTTATAATTAATATTATCACTATAAATTATTATTATATTATCATTATTAATATTATCATTAATAATTTTTTTAATGCACTAAATGCAGAAAAATATTCTTTCATTTTATAAATAGAAAGTTAATCAAAATATTTCTTTTGCGAGCAAAAAATAAGATTTTTAATAAAACAATCATTAATTAATGTTATAAAATAAGTAACAAATACTAAATTCAAATATGTCATTTTTTAAAGCACAATTAAACCATGCATTGAAAATTTAGTTTCAAATGTTCAAAAACATAGAAGAAGTTAAAACATTTTTGTGTTGCTCTTGAAACACATCCCATTTCAGTACATTATATTTCACTGTATAATAAATTTTGTTTATTTATCACAATATTTTCTTATAGGGATTTTTTCGATTGATTAATAAATAAATAAATAAATAAATATAAAAATAATAATTAACAAACACATTAGGAAATTTCGAATCGTAGTTTATGTTGCAGCTCGAGCATGTATGCGTATAAAAAATAAATGTAGTTTCTTTATGCGTTGCTGTATTCATGCTGCCCTCGTACCTATTTTTTTTATAGGGCCATGCTTACTAATTTAGACCCGAAAGAATATTTTTTCTTTAACATAAAAAACAGTTTACCACATAATATCTTTGTAACATACTATTGAAGAGTATCATAATACATTAATTAATATTATATTTTTACTTTCTTCTATATGTATATATAGTGAAAGTATTGAATTCGTGAACATTTTCTAACTCCAGTTTTCGATGGATTTGCACGTTTTGGGATGTCCTGAACACGATTCGACTGTTTTTAGAAAATGTCTGTCTGTCAGTCTGTCTGTGTGTCTGTGTGTGTATCACGAATTTTGTGGACGCTGTATCTCACGAACCAATAAACAAAATTTAAACAAACTTGGTATTTAGTTGGACCCTGACATAAAATGGTGCTGATTAGATTTGGGGATCATTTGATCAACAGGTGGCGCTGAGATTGCATTTTTTTTTTCTAAATTTTTAACATGACAGTATAGGACAAAATTTCGTATGAATGTAAATAATGAGAGTTATTTTAATCGTGTGATTGCAAAATTAATATAAATTATTGATAATTGTAGTAGTTAACTAGGAAAAAAAAATAGTGCGTGTGGGGGCATCGCTTCCCAGCCTGGGGGCGAAGTATCCCCCGGGGTAAGTAAATTTTCAATATGGGTATCTTTCGAAAGATCTCGTCAATACCTTTAAAACGAAGGGTTGAACTATAGATCTCTGATAATTTAAAACAAAGTTATTGATTTTTTTTTTTTTTTTTACTTTTAACGAAAAAAACTTAAGGGAAAAAATCGCATTTCTTCTGATAATTGCAAAAAAAATTACTTTCTTTCGGCATTTAGTGATATAATTCTGTCAGATAAAAATTGTCTGCATTTATAATGGAAAATAATTTGATAATTTAATAAACAATTTGTATTGAATAAATTTTGAGTAAAACTATATAGAAGAAAGTCATGTGACGGCCACATCATACTAGTTCTTTTATAGAGTTATTGCATTTTTTAAAGAACATATTTGATCATTTTTGAAATAACACGTAAAATTATAATAATTAATGCTAGTATTAAATCATTTAAAAATAATTGTAATAATATAGTGTAGCTATGTATATCTCGATTTTGTGTAACATGATGTAAATTAACTTACTAACCTATACAACTGAATCTCATTTCTCGAGTATTAGATTTGTCATCGGAAGATGGTTCACTGTAATTGCATTCGCAGAAATGATGGAATGGTTATAGTCAAAGATGCAGACTGGTGAAATGAGAGTAGATACCATTTAAACCGAAGCAAACATGTTAAAGCGAATTCGAATCTCTATAAACTCCATTTTAAAGTGAGGAAATGTGAACTAATTACTTTTTAATTAAAAGTTAATGTTTAATTAATAGCATTTCATTTAAATATTTAATTATTACAGTATTAATATTTTAAATAAGTAACCTTTAACAGACCTCCTGGTTTATGTATGATCAACAATATATTGAATACTCTAAAGCATAAGGTGATTATATACAGGGTGATTCCGGGGTCATGAGACAAACTTGCAGGGGAAGTAGAGATAATTAAAATGATTTAGAACTGTACAGGAACACACGTTCCCAAATATCATTTTAACCCTTTAAGAGCAGGATGTTTTGGGCAGCTGCGTACTACTAACTCCATCTACTGTGTAAATTTTAAAATCTTGCATGCTATGCTTTAACATTTAGAAAAATCATACATAATGTTCGTATTATTGCAAGGAATGTGGTAAAATACATCGATTGAAATATAATTTATTTATTTATCTAAGTATTAGCATGTAAAAACTCTTTTAAAAAAATGCAATATTAGAGAGCCACGCCCAAATCTACGCAAAATCACCCGGTTCTTAAAGGGTTAAAATGACGTTTAGGGACATGAGTTCCTTATACAAGTCTGAATCCTTGTGATTTTCTCTACTTCCCTTCCAAGTTTCTCCCATGACCTCGGAATCACCCTATATATATATACATATTTATACATATATTCCTCGTAACCCAAGCAAACATACCAAATGACATGTACACTTGGATTTAGATATTTTAAGATAGGAGCTCAAGAATAAGGTGAAAAACTAATTCACGCAGTTAAGGTTACAGTGAAGAAATTTTGAAATTTTCGAATGGCAAACCCAACTGTTTTTTTTATCCTATCTTAATTTTCAGAGTGAGAAACCACAAATGACGTTTTTACAGTAACTGTAACTGGAGAAAATGGTTTAAAATACAAAAAAAAAAAAAAAAAAAAAAAAAAAACATCAATGGACACTTAAAATGGGAACAAAGAATTCACAAGGAAAAATAAAAACAGCGTATGAATTTTTAACATCGTCATTTTAATTTCGTATACATTTTATTTTAGGTCAAAGAATTTTGGGAATATCTATAAACTGTTTGTAAAATGCAGGCATTAAAATCTGAAAAGTCAAGATAATTTTAGACAAAAAAAAAAAAAAAAAACTTTGATAGTTTGTCATTACCGTCAAACTATCGAAAATTTATGAAAACTTAAGTTTCCTATTATGGGCATCATCTTTCAATGACAAAAATTAGAATTTGATCTGGTTTTTTTTATTTTTACTATTTTTCTTATAATTTGTTTGTCTTTTTTTTTTTTAATGGTTTTTTCACTTTCGATTCGTTTTTAACCACTATCTCTCTAACTGCAGTCACCGGGACATAGCCATTTATGTTTTTTCTCTCTGAAAATTACGATGCAATTTAAAAAGAATGGATGTTGCCATTATAAATTTTCGAAATTTCTTGACTGTAATCGCAATATTGAGAACTGGGCTATTGTGTTTTACCTTATATAAACGAGTGCATATCTTAAAATATCTAAATCCAAGAATACTGTTATTTTCTTAAATATTCGTTTGGCGCTTATATATTGGGAAGATTTTTTTCTTTCACCCCACATACAACTGACATAAAATTAATTATTCTAATTATTCTAGAAAAATACTTTACAAATGTTAACCCATTACATGTATTTTATGTATATTATGTGTATATTATTGTACACCAATTATGTGTTTACTTATGATTGTAATGTAAAACTAAATATCTAAATATACTTGAAAATCTTTTACTTAAGTTTAATTTTCCATACAATCTGCGCATCTGTATAACTTCAAAAAAGACACAGGACTGATGTGGTAAATATTTAATTTCGTACTAATGTACCAGCATGCCATATTCGCTGAGGTATAGATAGCTCATGACGTGTACAGAAGTACACTGTAAAAAATGTGTCCTATTTGCTGCCAGAAATTTTCTCTTTTTTGAGAAAATACACGTAATTTATGAAAAAAATTACGTTGTCAGAACATATTTTTTGTAATTACAGAAGATTTCTGGCAGCAAATAGGACATATTATTTACAGTGTAGCTACCACTGAACTGTTTAACATGGGATTTGTTAGTCCATCATTCGTAGCAAATAAATACACTAATGATGTGGTAAGTATTTAACTGCGCGCCGATGACTTAGCATGCCATACTGGCTGAGGTACAATCGGCAGCAAAATCCTTGAAGCACACATCCGCAATTTTCATTTTTCCTTTTTCTTTCTTTCTTTCTTTCTTTTTTTCTTTAGTTTGGTCGCTAACTTTTATGATGAACTTACTTTTTCATAAACAGCATAAAGACTAAGATCATGACTTACCAAATACAGTCTTTAACAAAAGTATCCGAACACTAGCAAAAATTCCTATTTAAAAAAAGTAGAGTTGATACAAAACAGTATCAACTCTACTTTTTTATATAGGAAATTTTGCTAGTGTTCGGATACTTTTGTTACCGACTGTACTTAACGAAACAACGGTGCATCTCTTTTAAATACAAATAATTGCTATATATATATGTATATATATATATATATATATATATATATATATATATAATAGATAACGTAATAAAATTTAATCTTAAAATTTAGCAATTAATAGAACCAAAACAATAACAGCACACTAAAATATAGAACTGAATTTAACATAGAGGAAAGAATGACACAAAAGTTGCGATATAGATAAGGAACCAATGAGTAACCATATTAACTTAAAATACTTACGCCGACCTGAAGGATAATAAAAAAGGACCATTAAACTTGTGAAAGAGAAAAAAAGATAATAAACCACATAATCAATTGGATATAAATGCTTAAACGTAGAAGCATACCTTTCAAGGGGCGCATACTTCATAAAGCAGAGAAAGCTGCAATGATTTCGTAAAACGATATTGCTAATCATAGCAATTTATATCATCTCACGCCCCGATCAATGCAGCAAAAAAAACCATAAAGAATGATAAAAAAGTGAAAAATTAAATTAAAACAAAGAATAAATAAATATTAATTAAAATCTTAAAGGAAACCAAAGTAATAACATGAAATAATCTGAGTAACCACATGGAAAACAGTTAACATAAACTGGAAAAATGGATGATGCCAAATCCTAAATTGAAGTTAAAATAATAGCTCGACAGATATCGATTAATCGAAAATATTTCAGAACAATTACATTAAAGATAAAATACACAGAGTAAATATTAAATGATAATGTTAAAATTAATACTAGTAGAGTTAAATTAAATCGTACCAAAAATAATCATAATTAAATCGTTTAAGATATATATATATATATATATATAACGCTTCAGTAATTTTGATGCCGACTGTACAGCTAGCACATGTTGTGTACACACGCCTCAAGCATTTAACTGTTTATGATGGGCTTTTATAGCCCTCCATATGTATCCAAGAAATGAATGATAAAAACAACATACGGAATATAAGTACTTTGTTTAAAAAATATTAATAAATATAGATAAATTCTATTAGTTAATATTTCCTTAAATAGAAATTCAATGAAAATATAAAAAACGACGAGGGAAAAACGTACAAATTAATGAAATTACAAAAGCGCTATTATTCTTCCATATAACATAGTGTTATCAGTTGAAATTAAATATAAGAAACGGAAAATGGTGGTAGGGTAAGTGCACCAGTGATTGACACAATCTCTGATGTTTTTAATGCTCTAGTCATCAGAAAATATTTTTAGAAATCTTAAGTTAATACATGCGGCATGAAAGACATTCAGAAATGCATATATGCTAAAAAATATACAATTGATAACAATTATTTTTTTCTATGGATGTTTATTTGACACCCACTCAATGTTCCAGTAATTGACACTGCCAGTTTTTCATTTTTTTCAGTAACTGGCCCCCTATGTTCCAGTGTTTGACACTGCTAGTTATTCATTTCACCAGTTATTAGCCCCCTATGCTTCCAGTGTTTGCATAAAATGTTAAAATTCTTATATGTAAAATATATGATTTTATTATTTTTCTTATTTATTAATTAAGCCCAACTGACCTACCTACCTATAAGCCATAGATATACTAATAAAGCATAGATTGATCATCGAGGGAGACAATTTGTCCTTTTCATCAAAATTCTGTTTCATCCGGGAAAAGACGGCCATTTTACCATTTAATGGCCGTCTTCTCCCGAGTGAGTACTCGCGGATAATTTAGCAAATAAAATTTAGGAATAATTTATGTACTAAAAGTGAATGAAAAACTCCAGATACTGTTTCCAATTCATTTTCTTTCTTTCTTTTTCCTTCTTTTTTTCCTTTCCTTCTTTTTTTCTTTTTTTTTTACTCCATATATCTATTAACTTAGTTAATATTTAAAGCAAAACTTTTTTTCAAAAATTAAAACTAGTGCGCTTTGCTTGCATCTCTGCTAGCTATATTTATTAGAATTTTGAAATTTTTATATTATTTACTAATATGAGATATTTAAAAAAAAAAAAAAAAAAAAAAATAAACCTCAATTAAATATAAAAATAGTAATTATTTCACAATAATAACAAAGCAACTGATTATAAAAATTATATTTTTCATAAATTAGTCAAATATACTATTTATAAAAACTTGTCCCATTTACTTTCATATATTTATTAAAACAATTAAAAGCCACGCAACATTTCGGTATTTTCAAAATTCATTTTTCTTCTATTGCTATTGTCGAGTTTCAGTATACCTCCTAATAGCTGATGCCAAAACTTTTTTTCGGCATCAAAAATCTTTGGTCGATAACATGGAGATGTTCGATTTATATAAATTTCTATATCTATGCTTTAAGTGTTCCATTGTTAAATTACAAAATGTTCATATTTTTTAAAAAACAATTAATTGCAGTTTATGCTTAAAACTTTCAGAATTATGATAGCAACTGAGCAAAATTAATTCGATCTCGAACTACGCAAGAATGTTTTTACACTTATTCTACCCATAGATATAGTAATTTATATAGATGTATCATCCCATTGTTATCATGCAAAAAATTTTGATGCCGAAAAAATTTTTTGGCATCAGCCATAAAGTGGTATTGAAATCATTGAAACTCGGCAATTGTAATAGAATAGAATAGATTGTTGATGAATTTTCAAAATGTCGAAATGTCGCGTTTTTTAATTCTTCTAATAAATTTATGAAAAGAAATAGATAAGTTATCATAAAAGTAAATTATATTTGATTAAATTATGAAAAATATAATTTTTATAATCAGCTGCTTTGTTATTATTATGAAATAGAAACTGGTTTGATTTTTATTGGAATACGTTTTTTAAAATTTTATATTTTTTAATATTTTATATTAGTAAGTAATATAAAATTTTCAAAATTCTTTTAAATATAGTTAGCAGCGGCGTAGGTAAAGAACTTTAGTTTTAGTATATAAAAAGAGTTTAACTTTAAATATTAACTAAATTAATAAAAGAAAAAAAGAAAGAAAGGAAAAGAAAAATGAATTTGAAATTGAAATTGTATCTGCAGTTTTTCATTCGCCTTTAGTACATAAATTATTCATCAATTTTATTTTCTAAATTATCTGTGTGTATTCACTCGGAGAAAGACGGCCATATTGTGGTTTGTTCCCCAATTAAAAAGGAATAATCCCCCCCCCCCCCAATGATCAATCTATGTGTTTTTACTATATCTATGATTCTACTTCACCCTACTATTTTAAGTATAATTACAAAATAAATATATAAATAAAAATACTATCCAAAAATAAAATGATATTAAACGTTTTAAATGCCTTAAATACTTGGAAAACACATTTTTCCCCTTTAATATGATGTTAAACATTCCTTACACATCAGCATTCTCTGTATAATGTAATTTTGAGCGAAACATAGAAAAGATTAATTTTGCCGATGGAGAAATAGTTTATTTAATAACTTTATTTCAATTTCCTTTCATCTAATGTTTCTTGGGTCACTCGATTTAAATTACAGACGATTTAATACGAAAGTAATATCTTCAGGAAATATTATAGGAGATTTACATGAACATAGTTAAATAGTTAAAATTTAAATTCGTACTTTAAAAGCTACTCATTACAAATCGCTTGAATAAATTCGCGATATTTTATGTATTTTAAAAGGTACTTTAAACAGGGCTTTAGTCTGATTATTATTTTTTTTCCTAATGCATAAAATAAAATACTTATATTTTTAATAGATAGTCGTCCTTAAAAACTTAAGGAAACATTTTAAATTTATTAGCAGCAGATATTCCAATGCGGAAACAAAATTTTATTTACTCAATTACATTCGCCATTTCAAATTATCCTCGAAAGTAAAATTCTTATCATTTTAAAAAGAAAACAAATTTAATTTTAGACGATAAAATGGAACAAGCATTTGACTGTTGCCAGATATTTATACATAATTCGTAAATATGTTTCATAAATTTTTGCAGACGATATCGAAATAAAAAGGGTTATTTCAAAAGTAGCAGTGTGTGTATATATATATATTCTCTTTTCTTTTCTCCAACCCCCCTTTACTTATTATTATTATTATTTTAACTGCAGTAAAAATAAAAGTGATTTGTAAATAGCAAATATTAAAACAAAATACTATAAGCTTAAGTAAAATAAAAATTAATATGGGATGCCCCAGAACAATGAATTTATATTTTAAATTAAGAAAATTGCATATTCTCGCAGTGTATGCTACTTGTAATTATGCATATACACATGCACAGGTAACATAATCTACAAAAATATGTAAATTGTATAGTTTGGATAATAAATTTTTACTTTATTATGCAGTCGAAAATTGCGTTCATTATGGGAAACCCTATATTAGGTTTACTGTAAAAATCTGACTAGTACAGTTTTTGACCCGGTCAAAAACTGTCACCGGGTACTCTTGTACTTTATAAGACACTTGACCAAATGTCGTCCTAAATACTACATAAATATCATCAAAGAAAACGGTGTCAGGTTTATAATGGCAAACGAACAGAATTTTCCGATAAATCTAAAATTTTTCTATACAAAAATAAAATAATTTTGCACATGCTAAGTGTCTTAGATACCTTGATACCTTATCCTGTAATTTAAATACGCTTCACAACATTTCTTATATATTAGTATCGACTATATATATTTTTTTAGAGCAAATCTTGAAAAAATTTCCCAGAAGTGAAATAAAATCGTTCATGTAATGCGTTCATTTCAATTTCTCTGTATCTAATATTCGTTAGGCCACGTGATTCAAATTACATACAATTTAATGCAAACTTAGAGGCTTCAGAAAATATTCCAAAAAAATTAAATGAATAAAGTTAAATATATGAAATTGAAAACCGTATTTTGACACCTATTCAATTAAATAGCTTAGATTCATTTCAAAATTGTCTTTTAAATTAGTACTGAAATTTAAAATTTTAATGTTTTACTATTTCATGAAAAGTTTTTATAAAACGAAATAATTTTTGTTTATTTAAAAGCATAGATGGGAAAAAAATGGAATTACATTTATCTTGTATATTTATCAAATTGTAAATATATACATTATTATTATTATTATTATTATTATTATTTTCAAATTTTAAGCATCAATTAAAATTAAAATCAGGTGAATAAATAAAAATGTACGATTTTTCAAGAAAAAAAAATTTGGTGTGAAACAACCACACGACTTCCATTACCCACTATTATACGTACTATATGCATTTTTTTTTATTTTTTTTATTTTTTTTTTTTTTTTTTTTAGATAATATGATCAGAAGACATAAAATTGACCTAACGAAGTAGAAACCCAAAAATTTTCCTGTATGAGAAACTTAATACACGAGTAAAAACATATAAAACAAAGTTTACATGGCAAGTTAGAAAATAACAGAAAAAAAATGGTTGAGTTATCTTTTGAAACCCCAATTTCCGAGATCTAAAATTAACCTACCTAAGCAGGATGACTGTTAATTTTCCTGTAATAACCATGTAATACATGAGAAGGGATATCTAAAATTGATTTATGTAGCAATTTTCAAGAAAATCGTTAGAGCCGTTTTTAAGACACAGGCTTTCACTAAAACTTGACACACTCAATTGTTGACCGGAAAACAACAATTACTTATGAAAGGATATCTAAAAAAGAGTTATTATGCCGAGTTTGAAAAAAAAAAAAAAATATCCGTGCTACTATTTTTAATGGAACGCGCTTGCGAGACTTGAAATTTAGCTATTTATACTGGACACCTATCAATTTTTCTGAACTAACCAACTATATTATTCGAAAGGACATCTAATAGAGTGTTTATATAGCAATTTTGAAAAAAATCATTAGAGCCGTTTTTGAGATACAGACTTTCGGCCGTCCCCCTTCCGTTTTTCCAATTTTCACCAAACTTTTGAAAATTCATCTGTACACCAGACCTGTGTCAATTCTAAAGTTTCGTCGTTCTATCTTTATTAGTTTCGGAGATATGATAAACAAAAAATTCCGCACATACACACACACGCAGAGGCGAATTTCCGAAAACAACTTTTTTGGACTCAGGGGACCTTAAAACGTGTAAATCAGGTGCAAACTCGATATCGAATCTTTGAACCGAATACAATACTTCCATTACCTACGGTAGTTGGTTGGTTGTAGGATTTAAGGCCGATTGACTCCTGTTGTGTCCTAGGCCTAGAGGGGGAATGCCCTCCGTGGGGGTCTTTCTAAGGGGTCCTAGCCCGTATTTACGCAAGTTTCGGAGGAAACCACGGAAAACTCCGAACGGCTAGGTCGATGAGCGCGACCTGGGATCGAACCCGGCACCTCCCATCTACCAGCTTTGAGCGCAGAACCGCTCGGCCGCTGGTGGGCTACCTACGGTAGTAGGGTAATGGAAGTAAAAAAAAAAAAAAAAAAATCTATAAGAATAAGTATAAGCAAAAGAAGAACAATTGTATAAAAATAAAATATATTAAATGTTACGAATATCATAAATACTTCGGAAACTTATCATTTAATTCAAATATGAATTACATCATTGGTTATATATCAGTATTCGCTGCATAATCTCATTTCGAGCGAGTGACATAAAAGATCCATTTTTCCACCGAAGGGAAAATAGTTAATGCAACGACTTCATTTCAATTTCTCTTCAACTAATGTTTATTAGGTCACTCAATTTAAATTGCAGACGATTTAATACGATTTAATATCTTCAGGAAGTATTCTAAAAGATTTATATGAATATAGTTAAATAGTTAAAATTTAACTTCCTAGTTTAAAAACGAAGCATCTTAAATAGTTTAGATTAACTTAAAACATTGTATTCATTTTAAATAACGTTTTAATAATAATGTGTTATTTTAAATAACATTTTAAATAACGTTTTAATGATAATGTTTTAATATAAGCAATTTAATGCTTTCTTTTTATGCATTATTTTTAAATATAAAAATAAATAATTGTAGCGTATTTAAAACCACAAGAGGTAAAATAAAAGATAAATATATACAGTAGCCGCAGATTAATAAACTCACTGGTTAATAAAATCATCCGCTTAACCCTTTAACGTTCACTACTTAATTTATTTTAAAAAAATTACTAAACTAATTTTAAAAATGGCTTTTAGACACATAGCTGATCATAAATATTTAAAAAATAAAAAATTAGCATTTTTCCTTTTCGAGAAATTTTCGGTTTGAAATATCCGTAAGTAAACCTTATTAAATTCAAATAATATTAAATTTAATAAATAAATCACTTTATTAGTAAACATTATCGACAACAAAAACTCGTATAAGCTGCATAGATCCCAACATTTCAATTTATTCCGAAATGTTTTAATCTGATCAAATTGCCAGGACCTAAACCAAATTAATACAAACTACTTTAAAACCGCCGTTTAATGAAATCAACATCGCCGGTTTATAAACTCAAAAAAATCTCCTCCGCAGCAAATATATCATTTATGCACACTAATTTATTTATTTATTTATTATTTATTTATTTATTTATTTATTTATTTTTAAAGAAATTATAGCACAACAATCCCGTTATTTCTCGTTGTTGAGAATTTTAAACTTGCAGCATATTTGTTACAAATTAAACATGCCCCATAAATTATCTTGCATTCTTCAAAGCGAAGTAATTAGTTATAAGTTTGATTTGATTTGCAAATGATATATTTTTTTATATTTTTAATTATTAAAAGAATATTTCTACTTCTTATTTTGAAATAACTATAAATCAAGAGGTTTAAATGGAAACATTTTAAATTTATAAGGAAAGCGTGAACTTTTGGTAAAGTAATGATAATTTTCCTCAAAAGATGGGCATAGAAACTTGGAATGTGTTTAATTTACTTATATCAAAGGAACAATTAGTTAATTATCTATAAAAAATTAATTAATATTATTTATTATTCATTACCTTTGAAATTTCTTTCAAATTCAGGGAAATAATACCTTTTCCTTGATTGCAAGAATGTTCGCCGGATATAAAAATCAGCTGCTTAATAAAATCACTTTGGCTCAGAACCAATGTGATTTTAATAAGCGGCGGGTATTGTATGTATATATACTTATTTGTATTTAAACTTACAGACAATTGAAATTCAAGTATTTGTCCAAAATTTAAGAAGCAAATGAAAAATAAAATAAGCTGAATAAATAATGATATACGGCATATGTATTATCAAGGAAAAAACAAACTTCTGTAAGACTAAATACAAGAAAAAAGAAATTTCATCGTCATAATATAAATTACGTTAAATGCTCCAATCATCTTAAATACTTCGAAAATTTATCATTTAATTCAAATATGCATTACAACATTGGTTATATATCAGTATTCTCTGTATAATCTCATTTAGAGCGAGTCACATAGAAGATCCGTTTTTCCCCCGAAGGGAAAATAGTTTATGTAACGACTTCATTTCAGATTTTTCTTCATCTAATGTTTGTTAGGTCACTCAGTTTAAATTGCAGACGATTTAATGCGACTTAATATCTTCAGGAAGTATTCTAAAAGATTTATATGAATGAAGTTAAATAGTTAAAATGTAACTTCCTAGTTTAAAAACAAACCATTTTAAATAGTTTAGATTAACTTAAAATATTGTAATCAATTTAAATTTCTCTTCATCTAATGTTTGTTAGGTCACTCAATTTAAATTGTAGACGATTTAATATGATTTAATATCTGCAGGAAGTATTCTAAAAGATTTATATGAATAAAGTTAAATAGTTAAAATTGAACTTCCTAGTTTAAAAACTAACCATTTTAAATAGTTTAGATTAACTTAAAATATTGCATTCATTTTAAACAACGTTTTAGATAGTGCTTTAATATAAGCAATTTAATGCTTTCTTTCTATGCATTTTTTTTAATATAAAAATAAATAATTGTATTAAAAGCACAACAGGTAAAATAATATCTATATATATATATATATATATATATATATATATATTTACACTTATTGGCATTTAAAATTATTGACAATTGAAATTCAAGCATTTGTCCAAAATTTAAGGAACAAGTGAAACATAAAATAAACTGAATAAATAAAGATATACATCATATGTAATTATCAAGGAAAAAACAAACTTCTGTAAGACTAAATGCAAGCAAAAATAAATTTTATTATCATAAAATAAATTATGTCAAATGTTCCAAATATCTTAAATACTTCGAAAAATTACCATTCAATTCAAATATGAATTACAGCATTGCTTATATATCAGTATTCTCTGTATAATCGCATTTAGAGCAAGTCACATGAAAGATCCGTTTTTCCCCCGAAGGGAAAATAGTTTATGTAACGACTTAATTTCAATTTCTCTTCATCTAATATTTGTTGGGTCACTCAATTTAAATTACAGACGATTTAATACGAAAGGGATAATCTCCAGGAAATATTCTACGATATTTACATGAATGTAGTTAAATAGTTAAAATTGAAATCTTTAGTTTGAAAGCTTTCATTTCAAATCGCTTGGATTAATTTATAATATTGTATTCATTTAAAATAGTGTTTTAGATAGTGTTTCAGTTTAAATAATTTAATGCTTTTTTTATGCATTATTTTTTAAAAGTATAAATAAATAAATCCAAAATATTTAAAAGCACGAACGAAAAAAAATATATATAAATAAATTTAGTTTAACTTCAGGTGAATACCTGCTTTTAGATATTTTGTGTTTCTTATTCTTTTGTAAATATTTTATAATTTTGCTATAAAAATGAGATAAGGAGAAGTTTAGAAGAGTAATCTATTCCATATGTTATATTCGCAATAAAATTTTAATTGAAAACGATAATTTTTTATTGCCACTATTTCTTTTTGTAACAGAAATGCTTTGTATTCATCTAATAAATGCAAAACAAAAAGAAATAATCAAAAATATTTTAATATTTTAAATATGTAGCAATTTCTTTTTTAAGTATACTCACTTTACCCCATATACCCACTTTACCTCACCTGACCCTATCTTGTTTCTTTTTGTTATTTGATTTTGCACGCGCGCTTTTGATTTCCTAATTCAAAGTTATTTAAAAAAAAAAAAAAAAAAAAAAAAAAACTTTTTCGATAGTGTTTGTTTCGATACTGATTATTATTAATTTTCTTTTCTTTTTCTTTCAAAAAAAAAAAAAAAAAAAAAGGTTTTGATGAAATTCTGGCAAAAGCAGAATTTAGTTTAGGACGGAGAACTATTAGTTTTATTTATTTATTTATTTATTTTCCAAATTATAACATTGCTTTCAAATTATTCAATTATATAACATGTTTTAACAGAACAGATCTTCATTCAACAAATGGGAAAAAATAAATAAATAATAATAATAAATAAATAAATAAATAAATAATAATAATAAATAAATAAATAAATAATAAACACGTCCTACATCTATGAGAACAACACTCTAGCAATTCTTAACGTTTATTTTTTGTTTTCATAAAAAATGAATTTTATGACGAAAAAGACAATATCTTGAACGAAAACTTGGTGCTAAATGAATAAGCGAAGACGAAAAGATTTCACTGTAGGATAATTGATAGGTACCACTGCAGACAAATGAAATGCTTAGGAGGTGATAAATATTTTCTTAATTTTGAAGAAATTACCATCATTCTAAAAAACAAAAAATCATAAAAGTCCTACATCAATAGGGAACATAAAACTGATCTATAATAAATCTCTAATTTGTTGCAGTTTAAAAAAATAACATTTTACATTTTTGAAAGTGTTTACTTCTTAAGAATGCATCGATACTTAAAACTTCAATCAACGCACGCTCGGTAAATAGTTCCTAAATTTTGATGAAAGTAACATTGTTCCAAAATATAAATAGATAAATAAATAAACAAAATAAATACATCATAAAAAAAAAAAAAAAATCCTTACATCAATAGTGAATATCACGTTGATTTATAAATCGTTAATTTATTGCATTTAAAATGGAATAACATTTTACATTTCTGAAAGTATGTGATTTTTAAGAAAGTATCGATATTTAAAACACCAATCACGTCACCCGAGATTCAACTAAATATTTTCTAAATTTTGATGAAAGTACCACTGTTCAAAAACATAAATAAATAAATAAATAAATCATAAAATATCCTTACATCAACAGTGAATATAGCGTTGATGTATAAATTGTTCGATTTCATCTAAATAGTTCCTGAATTTTGATGAAAGTACCATTATTCAAAAAGGTAAATAAATAAATCATAAAAAATCCTTACATCAATAGTGAACATAACGTTGATCTATAAATCGTTCGATTTCACCTAAATAGTTCCTGAATTTTGATGAAAGTACCATTATTCAAAAAGGTAAATAAAGAAATAAAGAAATAATAAAAAATCCTTTCATCAATAGTGAACATAACGTTGATCTATAAATCGTTCGATTTCATCTAAATAGTTCCTGAATTTTGATGAAAGTACCTTTATTCAAAAAGTTAAATAAATAAATCATAAAAAAATCCTTACATCAATAGCGAGCATAACGTTGATCTATAAATCGTTCGATTTCATCTAAATAGCTCCTGAATTTTGATGAATGTACCATTATTCAAAAAGGTAAATGAATAAATAAATCATAAAAAATTCTTAAATCAATAGTGAGCATAACGTTGATCTATAAATCGTTAATTTATTGCAGTTAAAATAAAATAGCATTTTACTTTTCTGTAACTATGAAATTTATGAATGTATCGATATTTAAAACTTAAATTACGTCACGTGCGATAAATAGTTCCTTAATTTTGATGAAAGTACTATGTTCTAAAAACAGAAAAATCATTAAAAAAGCTCTATAGTAATAGTAAACTTAACGTCGATCTATAAATCTTTAATTTATTGCAGTTAAAATAAAATAACATTTCACATTTTTGTAATTATGTAATTTCAGAATGAATCGATACTTAAAAAAAAAAAAAAAAAAAAAAAAAAAAAAGTTCTAAAAATAAATAAATAAATAAATAAATAAAAAATAAAAGAATTAAAAAAAAATCCTCAATATCAATAGTGAACGTAATGTTGATATATAAATATGTAATATATAGCAGTTAAAATAAATTAACATTTTACATTTCTGTAACTATGTAATTTTTAAGAACATATCGATTCTTTAAACTTAAATTTACGCCATGCACGATAAATAGTTCGTTAATTTTGATAAAAGAATCATTACTATTAAACGGAAAAAAAAAAAAAAAACTATAATAATTTATATTACTTACAAACTTTGAATAAACACCATAAAATGCAATAAACTCGCAACAATTGTTTCGGGTCGAAAAAACACACGACCCTTCATCAGGCGAATAAAGTAAGCACGAGTGCTGCAGTCAAAATTTATGCAACATTGATCGATAAATTCTAAATTTATTGCAGATAAAATAAAACAATGTCCTTCATTTCTGTGACTATGTAATTTTTCAGAAAGTGTCGGTGCTAAAAACTTAACATACAGGTAGTGAACAAAATAATAACCGTATTTGTTTTCAATCAAAGAAAAATTAAAGCATCTGTATAAGCAATTTTATAACCAACTGAGTCTTATTTTGTCATGTATATAAATAAATAAATAAATAAATAATAATAATAATTTAAAAAAAAGAAGAAGAATGTATGAAAATGTAACGTTACTTATATAAATAATATATATATATAAAAAAAAAAATCAAAATTTAACAAAAATTAGCTAGTTATTTTTATCTGGCTATATTCATTACATAAAAATTCCTTCACGTTACACCAGTGCTACTCATTTTTTTACGTTTATCAGCATTGTAAATTATGAATTCCAAGGAAACATTCTCTTATCTCCACACAGAACATCATTCTGAGAACTCAACTAAAAACATTTGTTTATGTTGAAGAAATTTGTATCTACAGTGTAACATGCTTTGTCTATCTGGTTATCTGGTTTCTTGTCCCGAACCTTTGTCTGTGAAATTATTCTTTCCTGTCTACAGAAGAAAATAAATGTGTCTGGCCGCGCCTACATAGTATACTACATTGTTACCGGTGCTATGAACAGTTTCAAAACATACATTCTATGTCTTTTGCCTTGAATACTTGAAAAAGATATGGAGAGTGATTTGAATTTTTAGCGTTTCATTACATATCTTTATTTATCGCGTCTCACAATTCATTTATGTTTATGTACTATGAAGTCCGTCTTTTGTCAGGTTTTACTTCCCAACACTATGGAAAAGGACTTATAATTTTAGCAAATTCTACGTCTTCATCCATCTGAAAGTCCGTCAGCCTCTCTAACTTTATAAATATATTTGAATTGTTGCAAATATATTTATATATGCTTTTGAAGTGAATGAAAATTTTATAAATTAACACAATTGAAGAACATAATGCAAAAAATAATCAAAATTCGGTATAAAAAAAATAAGCATGAACCTTTATCAGGCAAAAAACAAAGTAGTTACCCGAACAAAATGTTAAAGAAATCACCTATACTCGAGGTGTCTGTGTGTACAGTCGATAACAAAAGTGTCCGAACACTAGCAAAAATTCCTATGTAAAAAAAGTACATTGCATACGATTTTGTTAAATAAATCCTTGTCGAATACTGTTCTTAATCAGTCTAAGAGCATGATTCGATAAGGATTTATTTAACAAAACCGTATGAAGTGTACTTTTTTTACATAGGACTTTTTGCTAGTGTTCAGACACTTTTGTTACCGACTGTACATAGCGTATAATTGTGGCTGGCGCGACGTGTCTACAATATACTCCATGCACCGTAAAATTAATTCTAGAGCGATCACCGAAGCACGATGGTCATCTCCTTTGCACAGGTTCAAAATTATGATGACATGCTCCAGATCACTTCCGGAATACCACACCATTGCCATTTGCCTATATAAAACTACAACCATTATCCATATCAACAGTGTGGCATAAAATCCACTAAATTCCAAGCTCTGTTAGAATAACACGCGCATCATAAGGGTACAGATTGAAATTTAAAATGTCTTATGTGTACCATATAATTAACTGGACTGCAAAAAAATGTTTACTCATATTCTTCGCCACCTCTTTTTTTTTTTTTTTTTCTTTTTTTGTGATCGTTTCTGAAAATCAAATTCATAACCGTAAACTGTTGCCTCTTTGGACTCGCTAGCATTTATATGTCTCTTTTTAAACATTTCAATGACTGTAATGAAAGATTTTCCTAATCTCACAAATTTCTTGTTTGTGAGAAAATTTCCGCATCATCACAAAAAAAAAAAAAAAAAAAAAAAAATGGTTCTTATACACATCAACATAAACCACATTAAAAACTGCACTGAATGTCTGATATAGAGAATACAAAATGAAAAACTTTATAAAATCACCCTGCATTTATTAAAAAAAAAAAAAAAAAAAAAAAAAAAAAGAATCGCAACAGTTGTTTTGGGTCAAATAATACCACAACCCTTTTTCAGACGAGCAAAATTTGCACGACAACGAATGCGAAACAGTTGTGAGTTTCTTCAAATTTATGGTTTGGTTACAAAGTTATATATATATATATATATGAACTAAAAATAAAATTTTCACTGATCTGTATAATAATATCATGTTGCAATTTGTAGAAAAGTATCCCATGTCCATATTTAAGCTTTTCTATATTTCCTTAAAATATAGATTGTTTGAGTTCCTGACCAACTTGAACACATTTCAAATTGTAATATATGAAATATTTTGTTAATATATTGGATGTTTTGTGCTAAGGAAAAGGGATGTGTGTTAAACTAAGTGCTTTAATCTACGGCTCTGCATATTACTTTTCTTAAAGCTTAAAACCTTCTACAAAGTAAAGGTTTTAGGATTGTAAGAATTCATATATACAATTTTTTATTACATAATTTTTCTGCTTTCAACACGTTATTCTGAACACCAGAACATTTTTTTTTTCCTTACCACAATGAGTTTTACAATAATAAGAAGAAAACAGCAAAATAGAACAGTGAAAAAATATTGATTACCTTATCAGGGGACGTTAAATCCTAATAATAATATTAATGCTAAAGTTTTCACCTTAATCTTCATGTAAAGGTGTTAAGTGGTATTCAAAAGAGATAAATATCCCGCTGAACCAAAAACACTTTCATTGACGTTAAATGTTTCACACCATCGAAGATGGTAATTTAGTTTATCTATCTCTTATATGGCAATAAATAAACGACTGTAAATATTCGTATTGCTTTGAAAGCTCCAATATTTTAGAAGAAAGAATTTTTAATGAACATTTTTCATTTTATTCGTGTCTGATAATTACTTTCTCTTAACCATGAGGCATTGTTTTTGGGTCGAATTTTCAAATTGAGTTTTTGTTATTTTTACACCTTTTGAGGTCCCCTGAATCTAAAAATAATGTTTTTAGCGGTTGGTCTGTGCATGTGTTTGTCAGTTCGTCTGTATGTCTGTCAGTGTGGTGTGTGTGTGTGTGTGTGTCTGTTATCAGGTGAGAGTGTGTGGTGTGAGTGACACACCACATTATTGCCATTCAAATAAAATAGTTTTAATTTTTGTTTAAAGAATCTGCAATATAAAGAAAGCTTTTAATTACAAAATATTATAACTTCAAAGAAGTAATATAATTTTCTCTAGAATAAAGAGTTTACTGATATAAGATAGCATTTGAAACTCAATTTAAATTCTTTCATATTAGAATTAATTTTATTATTTAATTTTTAAGAATATTCCGTATTATATTATTACTTATTTATTTATTTATTTATTTTTTTTACACAAAAATTATTCGTGTTTGCATATAAAAAGCATTTTTTTCCCCCGAGCAGAAATGTGTGCAACAATATGCCTATCTTAAGAAACGTAAAAGCTGCTGCACGCGCAAAAATTTTTGAATTTCCATTTTCCGTGCTTGTCTCTCATACGTACGTAAAGTATTATCTTTAGAAAAAAAAAAAAAAAAAAACTTTCTCTTATAGTTTTGAGAAAATTTGCGTGTGTGTGTGTGTGTGTGTGTGATTTTCTTGAAATTTGGAAGTTTTTCTGGATGTTTGTGAATACATTTTGAATTGCAAGTTTAGAGATTTACTGCTATTTATTCCTTTGATTACTAATTAGTATATAAATAAAAGGGAGTATTAGTATATATAGAATTAGTATATAAATAAAATTAGTATCAAATAAATGCGATATACAGATTAGATAAACAATATCTATTCAAACTAAACTTCAAATAGCTTTGAAAGTAAAATATCAAAAAGTGACTTTAAAACAGCGTTAAACTGATACGAAGGACACATGGGCAGTTCATTGGCGCATTTCTCTGCTCATAACTTGGCGCATTTCTCTGCATCCTCGCCAAGTAGGTTTGCATTTGACATTAAAACTTTTGACATTTATTAATTTTTTATCGCTTTTCCGTTGCAATTAAGCAGCTAATTTTTTCATCGTAGATATTTTGAGCCATCTACTATCACCTGTAATTTTTTCGTTGAATTCTATGAGTTTAGCTTAAGAACATTTCCTTGTTAGTTTCTCATCATATATTTGTTCTTAGAAATATCTACTACTTGGCATACCATATTGATCTTAAGAAAAATGAATTTAACCGATCTCTTAATACGGTGACATACTGAAGTGTCCAGCCTAATAGGCTATCCATCGATACACTTACATGAAATTGGTACAGGTGTTAGAAGAACTTACAGGAAATTCATACTCTGAAAATTAGCTTCTCTGCTTAATTTGTTAATTAATTATATTGGGATTAGTTTCATATTTAAGATTTCATTCAATTCTATACTATACCCAATCCAACTGTAACCATAATGCAAATTTACTTTGCTCTATTCTATTATGTTAAGGAAAATTTCAATTTCGAATTTTCAAAGAACGAAATTTTCAAATTACAATATTCGCAGTGAATTATATTCAAAAAATTATCATAAATGATATTTTAAATGAGATTGGTCTTCAGTGTTTACTATCAAAATGGGCGTTTAGACATACTTTTTCCTATTCTGCCATGTTAAAAGAAATCGTAAATTTTGATTAACTTACGAATTTTTTTAATTAGAAAATTCATAATCAATGATGGTTATGCGAGTATCCTAATTGACATTTTAGAAAAAGGTCTGACATTTGTCCTCAAAATGAGTGTTTATGCGAAATTTTTCCCTATTTCAAGTAACTTACGAAGTTTTCAATTTTTAATTTCTATAGTTAATTATGCTCATTCAAACGTCATAACTGATATTTTAAAACTGGTCTAACATCTGTACTTACTACACCAATGTATAAACAAATTATTTCTTTCACAATAAGCAATAAAATTTTAAATTTAGTCTGTCTATGAATCCCACTGTATACGTTGATTCATAATGTTTTCAAAATCCAAATTTTTGCTTTAATTGGTAATATTTTATTACTTTTTTTTAAACCTCTATTTAAACAAAGGAAACAATTAAATATTAATAAGATTTTGTTTTTTGAAAAATATTTTTCTACATGAGAATTTTTTTTAAAAACATCCAAACACTTTAATTGAAGCAAATACACCATTTTTGTATTCATTTCAAATTTTATTTGCAGTATTTTTAAACATATATTACAAAACATTTGATTAATTAATCATTTTATTTTACATTACTAATATTTACTTCCTTCTTCTTTTAAAACTCTTAACAGCTTTCCTAATTTCATTTAATACTACACCCATGTAAATACATAAATTAAATTAAATTAAAATAATTACAGAACAATAAGCACTCAAAATTTAAAATTTAGTCTTAGTATGAATTTATCTGTATATAACGGTTCGTGATATTCGTAAATACAAACTTTTGATTTAATTTGTGAATTTTTATAATTTTTTTTATCTCTGTATAGCCAATGAGAGCAAATAATTAATAATGAGATATTTTTTGAAAATTAGTTTTTTATAATAGACTTTTTTTTATACCTACTACATAATTTGTTTCAAGTGTATACACCATTATATTCCTTTCATATTTTAATGCTCCATATTTTTAAACACATCTCATTAATTAAGATTACCTTTTTTTCACTCGTAATATTTTACCTACAGTTTTCTTACTTTCATTAAATACAATACCTGTGTAAATACATAAATAAAATAAAGTTAAATTAATTACAGAACAATAAACACTCAAAACTTAAAATTTAGTTTATATACAAATCCCTCTGTATGTGATGGTTTGTAATATTTTTCAAAATACAAACTTTTACTTTAATTGGTAATCTTTTATCATTTTAAACCGTCATATAAACAAAGGAAACAATTAATTACTGTAAATTTTTTTATTTTATTTTATCTATTTACTTCTTTTTTTTTTTTTTTTTTAGTACAATGCAATTTTTTTTTAAACCTTTTATACAATTTATTTCAAGCATATACACCATCACTGTATTCATTTCAAATTTTAATCTGCAATACTTTTAAATACATCGTATGAAACATTTGATTAATTAACCATCTCATTTTGCATTAATAATGTTTACTTTTATTCACTCATAATACTTTGTCCACAGCTTTCTCACTTTCATTAATTACAACACCTATGTAAATACATATAAAAACTTTAAAATAATTCTAGCACAATAAGCATTCAAAATTTTAAACTTCGCCGTGTTTGTTTTATTTTACTAAACGAAATCTTTTCGTTCTTTCTCATGAATAGCTTTTAAAAATTAAAACACTATTTTCCCTATTCAAACAATTGCTTCAACAATTTCTTTCTTTCTTTCTTTCTTGTTTTTTTTTAAAACAGCTTCACTTTCATTCCAAATTCGTGCCCTGAAAGCATAACCCTCATTAATTTACTATGCTTAACTGTCGCGCTGATGTTAATTTGTTATTTTTAAAGCTCTGTTATTTCGCATTACCCTTTAAAAGTTAAGGATTTTTTTTATGCTTCTTTCATTAGATTAAAGTACGCTTTTCCGAACAGTTTTATAGATTTTATTTTTTGATTTATTTTCCGCAATTTTTATTATACAAAAATTAAAAAAGGGACTTCGAGTGCGAGAAATTTTAATTATAGCTGTTTTATAAAGATTATTTTGCTCAAGAAAGCTTTTTATTTTTGCTTTGCTTTTATAGAAATTTCAAATAATGTAATTTATTTTTGTGCTTAAAATAAATAAATAAATAATTAATAACAATAATGAAGAAATAAATTTCAAATTTTTAATTTCTGGTTTCAATTAATAATAGTAAATAAAATTAAAATTTGGTTATTATTTATTCAGTTAAATGTGAAATAACTAATAAACATTCTTATAACCGACTTAGGAAAGAGGTTACACAGTTTCACTATATAAACATGCATACATGAAGATATATATTAGTTCTGACTTTAGAGTAAAAGGGCCGACTAGGAGAATTAAAAAAAAAAAAAAAAAAAAAAAAAACAGGCAACCTTATTTTTAAAAAGGGCACTATTTGAATAATTTGCAGTCTTTTATGTCGTGATTTTTGTTCATGGCAAAAGTAAATTACTAATTTTACGTGTTATATGTGTAGTCTACCTGCATTTGTTCTTGAAGGAATGCTTTAAAACTATTTCTAGAAGGCTACATGTCAAGAACAAAAGTATTTAAAGCCCTCTGGAAATTTAAAATGTTAGAAAAGATCACTTGGTACTAAAACATTCTTTAAAGGGCCGCCAGGTGAAAAAAAAAAAAAATGGGTTTAAAAAGGGCCGCAGAGTGGAGCACTCTGCCAAATTAGCCTGAAGTCAGCACTATATATCATACTTACCAACATCCTAATTAATATTCCGTAGTATCGTTAGTCCTGCCTTCTTTTTTACACCAGTAACTTTTTAGAATATTTTCCTTCTTAGCGAATCGTAATTGCAGAATCGTAATTGGAGAATATTACTTTACGAATTTACTGGTGTGAAAAAAAAGGCGGGACTAACAACACTACGGAATATTAATTAGGATGTTGGCAGGTATGCTATATGTACACAATATGTACACAAGCCTCTTCGATATTAAGATTTTTTTTTCATATTATTATAATTGACTCGTCTTTTGATATAATTCTATCTATAATTTTATTTTTATCTAAAAATGGTAAGTTTCTCGGTCTACTTTGTCTGAGTTCTAGTTTTTGTAGGATAACGCACCTTAAAATTTAACTAGGTAGTTAAATTTTAAAGTGCATGATTTAGCATGATTTTGGTACATACAGTAAGCATTGTATCCTGAACAATTATTTTATAGGAAGATTTAATAAATTGCCTCCTAAGTGCCATGAAATTTGATAATTTGAAGGTATAATGTATTATTTCACAATTTTCTATGTATCCATTATAAATTTTTCAGAGATAAATCAAAATATTTAATCTATTATCATTTGAATTTCCGTAAAAGGACAAAAAATTCCACAAAATTTTAATGTATTTCTTAAATAGACTCTTTTTCTTTTCTTTTTTTTATACACCCGAGCAAAAAGGAAGCATGTTATTTATTTGAAGTTTGTATCTATATGTTTGTCTAGGCGCGTATGTATGTGCCTGTCTACGTCTCTGTGGCTGTATAGTTCCCTCACGATTAGAGCGATTTCAATGCAAGGTTTCTTTTCTTCTTCTTGTCCTCCACTCCCTTTCTTTCTTTTCTTTTCTTTCTTTTTTTTTTTTTTTTTTGAATGCTGATTTAACCGGAATCATTCTTTAAAATTAATTAAAATGTGTATTTTCAGGCTACTTTGCATTGATATACCCCGGTCTACCCGCAAAATACTTTTATTCGAAAAAAAAAAAATTTTGTTTTTGTTTTTAATAAATATAACATTTCGAATGTAGAGATTGGATGACGATTCTTTCCTTCATAGCAGTTTAAAGAAGTCTGATTTATGGGGTTACATCCAGTTGTAATTTTCAAAAAATCGATTTTTTTTTTTTTTTACATATTTTGAATGTACATATATTTGATAATATTGTCTGAAAATTTCATATCGATCCGGCAATTAGTTTTGAAGAAATTTGCATATTTGTAAAGACGTCTCCGAGCGTTTTAAAGTAGGCGGAGCGTAAACCAGAGTAGCAGCTGTTTTTCATTATCCCTATGCCCTTGTCCATGCTTTTCATAATGTTTTGCTTCTTAGAATAAGAATATAAAAGGTTTATCTTATATCTGAGAGCTATATTTAGAAATTTTAGGTATACAGTAAGTAAATATCGTCAGTTTAAAGTGAACTGCCACGTTGTCAAGTCGTGCCAGTATTCTGTTTAGATGGTTCCCAAAACTTTAAATGCGTTTATCTCGAAACGGTGTTTTCAAAGTCGGTGAGCAAAATTTCTCCGAAACGGCTGGACCGATTGACTTGAAATTTTGACACGATTTTCTTAGATATTTTTGTCAGGTAATGATCGTAGGAATAAGGTTTCTGATAATAATTTCGATTTTTTCAGCCACTTTCAAGTGTGAATTTTCATGAAAAAAACGATTTTTTGTTTTGGGAAGCCGCCATTTTGTCAAAAATCAAAATTTTGACTATTCCTACGATCATTACCTGTATTCATCTATCCTAAAAATAAATCTTTTGGTTTTTTTCGTTTCAGATAATTTGGATCAGAGATATCTTGCTCACCGCCAGACACCTTTTTGTGGAAGTCCTCTAGGAGATCTACTACAGGAACAGCGTAACCCAATATTTTTGTAAACTCATCACGGATTCTTAACATACATTAAATTTGCTATATGTATATGTATTGTATATATTTCTTTAATAAAAGGCCTCTTCACAAAAAATTCACAAAAAAACACGTTTTTTCGTGCATACAACTGGATGTAACCCCTTAAAGCATGAGTTTAATTCGTAAGGGAGAGACGCAAAAACAGTAATACTTCATGATTAAAACGTTATATAAATAAATTATTTTTCTTGCAATGTATATTTGCTTCCATATTTTAATTTTTTTTTTTTTATGATTAATGTTTTATTTATGCTCTAGGAGATTTCAAAATCTATTTTTGACAGATAAACAGAATAATACTCAACCCTTTATTATGAAAAATATTTACTATAGTCAGGATCAAAGATGGCGGAATTTCAGACACTTCAAGTGTGTGAGACGTTGTGCCTTTTAAGATACTTTAAGTGTCCGAAATAAATCAGACTCATTTTTGCACCTTAAAACTCAACATCTCATTTCAGACATATTTGTGTCTGAATTTCAGACACTTGCATTTACAGTGTATTCAAAAAAAAAAAAAAAAAGGCTTTTGTTAATTGTGTTTTATTATTACGTTTTGTTATTATTTTTGTTATTCATCCGTTTTATTTTTTAACTGCACTGAAAGTTTTTTTTTTTTTTTTTTTTTTTTAAATAAACGAGATATTCTACTAATTAGTAATATCACTATTCATTGTGAAAAAAGAATAAATTGTTAAATATTCATTACTTTTTAAATTAAAAAATATTTCGATGATAACGAAATATTTTTTACGATTTTTTTTTTTTTTATATAACACCAGTTAAAATGAAATTTGAAATATCCATTAAAATATTTCGTATGAAATATAAAATGCTTTTTCGTGGTAAAAACTTTGACGTTATAAAAACTAAAAAATCTTCAGTGACTCCACTCGACTTTACGAATACTAAGTAATTTACTGTTGTTTAAATGAATCAAAGTAAAAGAAGTCTAAGAATCATTCATCTTATTCAAATAAAGGTGTTTAGCGCTACTGCACTTCACTTCAAATACTTTGAGCCCATAGGTCATAGATGAAGAATTTTTCGTTACGTTCCTGTAAAAATCTGTGAATTGTAGATTTGACAAAATCTGTATACTTCGTGCTATGTATGGTAACCTATAACACTCATACCAACTTTTAGCTCATTCGAAAAAAGTGTTTCAACGCTATCGTGTTCACTCACACACATATATACATCATGAAAAATTGTGTAAAATCGAAGATATTTCTAAAAGGCGAACTCATGTCAAGACTAAAGTTAGAATTGTACAACAAGACTTAATGACAGTCAAAAATATAAATTTGCAACTACAGTAGAATCTCGATTATCCGAACCTCGATTAACCGAAACTCTCAGTTAACCGAAGTCGGTTTCTTCTTCACTTTTTTTCACTTTCTACTATCATCCAAAATTTTCTCTTAACAAACATGCATTTTTAAAGTTTTTTTTTTTTTCCCACATTCCTTTTGTATGCAAGCCGTCCTTTCCAAACTAGAAGTGCAGATAAATATTTTAGATGATTATTTATGAATTCTCGATTATCCGAAAATTTCGATTATCCGAAGTAGGCTCGTTCCCAATTACTTCGGATAATCGAGGTTCTACTGTATAAACGACCACTTGTTCTCGAGTTATGTGGAAACCAAACTCCATTTTGCAAATCGCGATTACAATAATTTTCTTACATATTTATGTTCGGAAAGTAAAAATGATATTTTTCTTAAACAGATTCTTATACATTTTGTTTAAAAATATAAAGCAGTAGTTCAAAATAGGGTTTATAGTTATTTCCCGCAAGCTGTATTACGAGTTTATACAAATCATATCTCTCTAAAAACGCTACCATTTAGAAAAAAAAAATGTTTTATTTTCAACTACAATATTTATTCGCTTTTTTCTTTTGCTCAGTTTGCAGGTTGGCATTTTCGAAGGATTTTTTTTCAAGATCTCTCACTATTCGAATATATTTATTTACAGAACGTACCCTCAGCTACACTGATAGACCTATTCATGTGCCCTAGTTTTTTACAATCACCAGATCTTGTGAATTTAAATATATGCGCAGTATACTGAAGGGAAAATTTTGCTTGACTTTCCAATTTTCAGTCGAGACGTATTTGCTGACGCTTACTTTCAAAAAGGGAACAAATGTAAATATGAGGGGAAAGGGGGAAAAGTAAAATGCAAGGGGAAGAAAAAGTGAAGAATCTCTACATATGTTGCAAGAGATCCGGACTAGGTTTGAGAATCACTGAACTGGAATTATAAAAGTGAGCAATGCTTTCTCCTGTCGTATCCTTTTGAGCATGAATTCAAATACTTCACTGATGATGTAAGTTTTCGTTGTAGTCACTTGAAGTACAATTTCGATGTACTAAATATTTGGGCATAAATAAACTTTTAATAAATTTTCAGTATATTAAAAAATGTTTAGATTGGTATATTCAGTATAAAATGATATAACGATCTCAGTGTATTATTTATATAACTAAGTGAGACAGCAACTTCAAACTACGTTCAAGAAGTCGCAAAAAAATCAGTGTCACAGTATGATTTTTTTTTCTTTTAGTTATTACAGGCATTTTAAATTCATATGAGTGTTTTTTATTATTTATTTATTTATTTATTTACCACTAAGCACGTGTTTTACTATTTCTCGTTTCAAAGAAATATATACAACTAGCAAACCCATGCGAAATTTCCGCATTTCTTTTCTTTCTTTTCTTTTTTTTTTTAAAGCTATTATATACAGGCATTTTAAATTCATATAAGTGTTTTATTATTAATATTATTTATTATTTATTTACCACTAAGCACGTGTCTTACTATTTCTCGTTTCAAAGAAATATATACAACTAGCAAGCCCATGCAAAATTTCCGCATTTCTTTTCTTTCTTTTTTCTTTATAAAGCTATTATATACAGGCATTTTATATTCATATGAGTGTTTTATTATTATTATTATTATTTATTTATTTATTTACCACTAAGCACGTGTTTTACTATTTCTCGTTTCAAAGAAATATATACAACTATCAAAGCCAAGCAAAATTTCCGCATTTCTTTCCTTTCTTTCTCTCTTTTCTTTCTTTCTCTCTTTTTTTCTTTTATTATTTACCTTTAAAATTTGAAACTTATAAGTCTTATACCAATTTCACCACCCAATTTAAATTTAGATTCATCAGAAGCAAAATTATTATTAGTTTTTGTAAGATGAAACGCTAATGATAAGTAAACCAAATCATTCTTAAAAAACACTGATAAAAATGGTTTCTCAAAAATGAGCAAAATTGTCTGAAAATAGCTCCGAAACAATACATACTTAAATTTGAAAACCCATGTACTCATTTTTGAGTATATTGGCATGTTCAAAAATGGGGATATTGGTATTCTTATTGGTCAACCCCTTTCATGAGCATGTCAATATACTCAAAAATGAGTACATGGGATTTTCAAACCTAAATATATATTGTTTCGGAGCTATTTTGAAACAATTTTGCTCATTTTTGAGAAACCATTTTTAACAGTGAAGTTTCAAAATAAAATTCATGTTTGATGACCCAGTTTTCATATTTTCTCAGGCAAGACAGGTTTAATAAAAGACCCCTATGGCGACTTTTAAAATTTTGCCGCTATGTGTTGGCGAGATCCTTTTTTATTTTATTTTATTGACTACTTATTTATTTTGGCATAATTTTTTGTTGAAAACACTTAGTACCTATTTTGATTATATTTTTGATTGTTGCGTGTTTCAGTCAATTTATGACGAAAGTTTATATTTTACTTATATCTTTAATTGCTCGGTTTAAAATGACGCTTGCAATGATTGTAAAGATGCAACTTTTTAAAGTAAATTTTACTACAAAATGGTTAACCAGATAAATGTCTTATTATTATTATTATTATTATTATTATTATTATTAGATCACTGAAATGAGTCCGTATGCTTAAATATTAATTGTATATTATTATTTACCATCGCGTATTTTATTGTTATCATCGTATCGTTTCTATAAAATATAATCATAACTTAGAGAAATATTATATATATTATTATTATTATTTATTATTATAATTATTTATTTTCATTAACAATGATTATGCTAGAAAGTTTCAAACTATGGAAATATTTCCATCATTTGAAAATGAAATAGTGGGGGTAATAATAAGTTTTAAATTGTGCTCCAGAGAAATTAATATAGAACTAACAGCTAAGACAATAGAACTAAGACAATACTTTTAGTTCTCAAAATATTATCCATCATTATATAATGCCGCCATCGTTCGGGCGATGGACAGTTTCACCAAGTGTGTAGAACGATTCGTGTTTCAACGCTACGAATTTGTCTGCACATTTTCGTACTTTGTCCACTGTCAGAAAGTGTACAGAAAACAACGCGCTGATTATCAACTGAAACAAATGGCATTATGAAAGGCCTGTGTTAGGCTATACGTCGGGTGTTCCAAAATTGCCCAACCAAACTTTACTAATGTAGTCTTTACAGGTTTTGCATCCCTTGCGTTATCAAAGAGCAATTTCACGGAGCGTAAATCTTTGCCTGTAAACAAATATTTTCGTCCAATTTCCTAATTAAATCGTAGGAATTGTTGTTTGTAGATTTCAGCAGATACACTTACATCAAACAACGACAATTCGTAATGAATGACACCCACCTTATACCACCGGATGTATGTAAGATTTTTTTTTTTTTTTTCAGTGAATGGCTTGTTTCGCGTTGATATTATTGCATCGCCGGAATTTACTTAAGATATCTTTTTTTTTTTTTTTCGTTTCGGATTGTCATAAGATATGCAATTTTCATGTCTTTTTATTATTTTGTTTAAAAAAAAATATGTTGACTGATTAGCAAATTCGTACGCCTTACGTTCAACCTTATTCTTTCAATTCGCTTTACGTGACACTCACCTTTTTGCTTTCTGAATCTTTACTACTTCATGTAAACGATTAAATATGGTTATATTTGTGATATCCCTATTTGTTCAGGAAATTATTTTGTGTTTGTGATGTATTTTCATCGAACATTGCTTACAAATCTACGTGCTTAGCCTTCAGTATAGCACCGCTACGTTCTGGATGGGTAGCAACAAAATCATTCAATTTAAAGCGTCTAAAACGAAATTCGCGTGTGCTTTTCGATACGATAATTTTCAGTAGAACTGAATAGATTAATAAACATGCTTTTGCAGCACTTTTTCCTTGGTGACGATGCATTGACGAATAAATAGTTATGGTATGCAGCATTTCACCTTCAATACATCAAATTTACTTTCACTCAGCTTCTGCATCGATTTGATAACTATGAACCAGATCTTATCATACATAAACGTGGTGTATCGATTGGTATGCTATTTTACAATAGAAGTCACACAAATCTAGTTCTACAACTTCTTGCTACATCCAGTATAATGGAAAACATGAAAGAAAAACACACACTTTGTACAGATTATAAACAATTGTATTTACATGTTACGTCCTTGAACTTTAAAAATATTTTAACTCCATTATGACAACTTAAAATACAGTTTGTTTTGTTTTTTCCAGTATAAAGGTATTAAACTCTCAAAAATGATCTTAATAGCTTTAAATTTAAAGAAAAAACATAAAGCAGATCGCTGTTGTGTAACCCCGTGTATCGTCTAGAAAAAATACACAAATGTTGTTTTTAACTATAGAGGAAAGAATCACACAAAAATACCTTTATAGCTATATTTTTGAGAGAAAACATTAAAAAAAGACTACTTTTATATTGCTCTGTTTGTTTAAAACTTGCAAATGAATCCTGTCCTGTACAAAGCAAAGTACACAAAACTAAAAATTTTCTTTGATCAATGTTCATTTATAGCTAATAATGTATACAAATAACTTTGTAGAGCCCTGTAAAAACAAATAAATTACGTTAATCATAAATTATTCTGCAAAAAAAGGGTTTTATATATCTTAACATTAATTTCGTTATACTGTGTGCAAAGAAACATATACCAGATTAAGAAATTTTAAGTATGCCCACAAATAAAGCACGGCCAGAAAGAAAAAACGAAATGGTAAATGCTTTTAATTTTTTTTAGGAACAGTTTAAAAAAAAAGTTAATAACTTATAATTTGATAATTACTGTTTATTCTCCTTTCTTGAAAATAGCTATTTTTGCACTAAAATATCGTCTAAATGAAAAAAAAAATATATATATATAATTATTTCTTTATCAAAAATTTTGAATGTTATTTAAAATATAAAAATCATGTTAAACATCAATTTACTCAAAATAAAAATAAAATTCGAAAAAACTTTTCTTTTAACTATTCAAACTACTATTATTGAATTACTACTCTAGAAATATCAAATAAATCAAATAAAGTTTTGAAAAAAAAAAAAAAAAAAAAAAAAAAGGAGGAATGGTTCATTTAGTAAAGAAATAAATGAACTTTTTTTCATATTCAAATGAAAAAATTCTCTACAAATATTTTTTTATATATAGTGTTTAAATATTCATTTTATAAATGCGTTAAGTGGAAAGAATTTTTCACTCTTAATATATATATATATATATATATATATCAAATTTGTTATCTGTATTTTTTTATTTATTTTTCTATTTATTTTTAATTATTTTACATATGAACTTTTAACTTTTGTTTCCTTTTTAAATTTTATAATTAAATATAAATTGGTTGTTACATGAAAGTATCATAATTTTATAATTTATTTTTGAATGCTTTTATTTATTTATTTTTTCTCCTTCTAATATTCTTTATTTTTATTCATTTTAGAAAAAAAATTACAAAATCCATTTATTCTATTTTAGTATACCTCCTTTAAATAGATATTTTTAAAAATATTAATTTAAACAATGAACGATGTTTTGTTCAGGTTACTTTCTTATTTCAAACAAAATTTTCATAAAATTTAAAAGATAATTTTTTTAAGAGAGCATAAAAAATATTGAAAATAAATTTGCAAAGTTTAGCTTTTTTTTTTTTTCTTTTTTTTTTTTTTTTTTTTGTATTTGCTTATGTTAATAAAATATTATGATTAATTTACTAATAATTCTGGCGTATTTACAAATAAAAGAACAATAATTTGTATTTTATTTATTTTTATTATATTTATTTATTTATTTTTGTTAGAATTGCAATAAAAAACATTTATTAATTTAAACAAATTCTATTCGAACACATTTAAACAAAAATTTTTGTTGTACACATCAAATTTTTGTTGATTGAACAAAACTTTTTTTCTTAGTATATTCAGCTAAAATTAGTTATTTTAGATTTGTGATACCCGTGTAAATATTCGTCTGTTTTATGTATAAAAAAAAGAATAAGTTCCTCATTTTTATATTAATGCTATTTTGGGTTGGGTTACTAATAAAATCTGTATTATAAATATATATACTAGGTGGCTATAACTGAAATTATCTTGTTATGACCTATGTAAATCGTGTTCTAGTAAACGTATTTATGAATCTTTGTATATAAATGATAGGAACCACAGGAGAAAAAATCTGTAGTAAAAATTAATTTTTCAAATTTCGACATGTAAATGGAGCTTTGATGCAATGCAGAAAAGATGCTATGCAAAATTTTAACAGTTTTAAAAAACCAGTAGTCAGTGTCGTAAAATTATCCTTCACAATACCTTCAGAGGAGGAAGATCGAGCTTTACTAATCAAGTTGTTTTATCAGAAAGATAGTTATTTTTCAACTGAACTACGAGAATATTGATGTTTGAAAAGCTTATAAAAAAGACCTTCATCGAGAATGGGCTTGAGAGCGATAACACTCGTCTACAGTGGTTCGGTAACAACGGTCAAATTATTATTTTTGCTATTAATTTCAATTTTCATTAAAATATCTGCAAGTAAAAAAGTCCCACCACGTCACATTTTTCTATTAGAGTATCAGAAAATGACAATTTTCATGATTTTTTATCATTTTCACAGTATCACAGGTGGTAACCCTTCCTGCTGACAACCTAGAGTTCTGGTAACTCAGACTCAGAGTCCCGGCAATTATGCTAGTTTCCTTTATTTTTATTATTATTATTATTAAAGTATCAGAAAATGGCAAATTTCACTATTGTTTTTTTTTAATGATTTTTAGAATACAGTCGACAGCAAAAGTATCCGAGCACTAGCCAATAATTCCGATATCAAAAAAGTACATTTAATACTATTTTGTTAATTAAATCCTTGTCGAACCATATTCTTAGACTGACTAAGAACATGACTCGACAAGGTTTTATTTAATAAAGCAATATTAAGTGTACTTTTTTAGACAGGGATTATTGCTAGTGCTCGGATACTTTTGCTGCCGACTGTATCACACATGGTAACCTCTCGTGTTATCAACGCTGCCTCCTGGCCATCCTCTCTGCTTGTAACCCCTGTTTGGCAACCCTGTATTCGTAGACTTATCTGTATATATTTTTTTTCTGGTATTCTAGTTAACAGATATTCTTTGTTAAGTATGATTGGGCTGTTTTATAGTTAAAGTTTCATGTTCAAAATGGCTATATTTGTGAATTATTCATATTAAAATCACAAGGTAGACATTTAACACAAGACGTAAAAAAGCCTATTTTTTGTATTTCAGTTTTAAAATAACAAATAATAACGATTCAATCATTTAGTGTATTTTCCATGTTTTTATGTTCTACTTAGTCTAGAATATGTATATTATCTCCCTATTAACAGTATTCCATACTAAATGAATAATATTGATAGAAATAATGCATTCTTCTAAAGACTTTTGTACATTGCTTCCAGTACTGGTTAAATAATCATAACAAACAAACTGTACATGTTACAGATTTTTCACTATTATTTTTTAATTCTGCAATAAAAAATTAGTTGAAAATAGTTAATTTCCTTTCTGTTACCTGTCGACTAGTGTAATTATTAAATTTATAGAGAGGTTTAATAAAGGGTTAGAAATGTCATGAAGAAGATGGTAAAAATTGATTTAAGAAAAACAAATAAGGAAGAAGTCGTCTTAGTCAAAAGAACGCCCAAAAGCACTGACCTCGGCTATTTTTACCACTGATGTCAAGCAAAATTTGTGCATCCTTTCCAATACACAGCGTCGATTTTGTATGGATACCACTTTTCAATGAATTACAGAAACTTTCAAATTATAGATAAAAGTAGTGACAAATCATATGATACGGCACTTGTCGAAAATTATTGGAAACTGAACACTATTCCAACTAAGGCATTCATTTGAAATTTGATTCTGTCATTTTCCTCACAACAACAGGATACACAAATCTAATGATCATCTTTCTCTCACCCTGTCTCACATAGACCTTTCTTGTAAAATTTTTAATGGTATGATATTGTCGAACTGCATTTGAAAAATGACTACCATTGAGATAAAACAACTTGCTGAGTAAGTTTCAAAGATTCTCGTCTATTAAATCTTGCTGAAGAATGATTTTGTGATACGTACTACTCCTTTTTTTAAACGCTCCAAACTTTTACAGCGTCAAGCTGAAAAGATAGAAGACAGTTGCATCTAATTGGTAGACTACTGAGCGTCTTCAAGAACCTCTTTAAGAAATGAATGTACGACAACCCCGTGCTCTACTATGATAATGCATTTTCTCATACAACAATATTGGCAATCAACTTTCTTGAACAAAATCACATCATTGTGATAAAACATCTACCCTATTCCATTGGTTTTGAGTTTGGACTATTGGCTACTTTTTAATTTAAAGAAAAATTTACTTGGTCATCGTTTTCATTCCGAATATGCGATTGATGAGACTATTTTTTTTATCGACACCAAAAATGGATAGATTGGAGAAATGATTCTTTGAAAAATTCGTATACAAAAATTTATTGATGATATAGGGGACTATTTTGAATACTCCTAAGATTGGATAAGTTTACCCGTATCTAAAGAATTTCAAAGTGACTTATACAGTTCGTAAGAATATAATAATACACAGTTCGTATCTATGCAATTCGTAAGAATATAATTCTACACAGTTCGTATCTATACAGTTCGTAAAAATATATTTCTGTAAACAGCTTACACAATTTTAGATCAATTGAATGAAATGTTTAGACGCTACCTTTCCCCTCACATGAATACATCTTTGTAAAACTAGCAAGTGTGGATTCATAACACCTTAAAGTGTATAAATATACTAAAATTGCATTGTGTTATTTATTCATGAATACTTCCATAGTATTAGAATATACTTAAAACATGTGTTTAAGAAAATGATTAAAACATGCAAAATTTTCTTACATTTATTTGAAGCTTTGTAATTAAATGTATAGTCTTTACAACTTACAAACAACAAGGAATAATCACACTGAGAAAAAAAATATATACCGCCTTCATATAGAACGAAAAAGTGATCATTTTCTAATTCCTTAAACTAGAAAAACAGATATCCGAGCTATGCGTATAAGGCACGCCAATAAGCTGAATAGACAAAATGATCGAGAATTTCTAGTCTATACATTTCTAGATGGTGGAACAATATTATGAATATTACAAAGGCTTTGTATTGCATAAAATTGTCGCTTTATTTTCTAGAATTGGGTCATAAACCAAGATTATAGTTGCTAAGACTCGCCTCTCGTTTTCGCATTTATTTGCAGAAATTTTTTAATAAGTTTGACCTCGATAATATAGGCAAACGCTCTAGAATTCTAATACGGGTTTCTAGAACTCGCTTTCAAAGGGGACTAGAATTTATAAGAATGACATGAAACTATTTTTCTAGAGCCACGATCTAGATTCTAGATGTCGGTTACGAAATTTTTTTCCCAGTGAACGCAATTCACATAGGTAATAAAATATTTTTCAACGGTACACACATTACACGGTTTAACCTTGAGCTTTTAATTTAAAAGCAAAGACTTTTTTGGGGCAGCTAAATGTTTCTCTCTGATAGTTTTTAGAAAACTTATGAAACTACATAGAAGATCATTAAAAAGAACACGAAAGAAAAGAAGAAACAATCAAAGCGAAATGACGTCAAAACGCAAAAATATAATAAAATTTTGCATCCTCATCAAAACTGAATTAAATAAGCATGCAATATTTTTAATGTATCGGTTCAATGAATGTCGATAGAAACTAGTTAAAAGAAAACTCGTCGAAGATAATAAGATAAGTAAGAACGTCTAAGTTTTCCTTTACCGTTTCATGGATAATTTCGTGAAAACAATTAATTCTCATTTATGTTTCATTAAACTTTATGCCCTTGAAATATATAAATAGCTTTCTTATGTATTTCCGTTTTTTTTTTTTTTTTTTTTTTTCATCTTTTTGAATGTGTGACTTTTGATGCATAACAATAGATAATAACGAAATTTTTACTTACGGTAACTATGGTACGAAACAACTTTCGTTTTCATCTGACTTTTGAGGCCATTTTCTACTGTATTAAATTGTTAGTTAAAAAATTGTTAGACGAGATACAGGACTACACAACATTAATTTTGTTTAAGTTTTCTCAGTAAAAAAAAAGCTAAAAAATAGTTTTTAATGAAAAAAAAAAAAAAAAAAAAAACTGGAGTGACTCTACTCGACTTTCCGAACATTGAGTAATTAACAGTTTTGTAGATAAAGTAAAGAAAGAAGAGTTGTTAAACAAACAAAAGAAAGAAAACCATAATAGAATGTTTGAGTATTTTTCTCCATACGTTACACGATGTTTTATTTAACGCTACTTAACTTTGAGCCCATAGATCATAATGATAAAGAATTTTTCGTTGTGTCCCTGTAAAAACCTATAAATGCTAGATTCACCAAAATGCTTATAGTTAGTGGAACAGTGATTTATAATATTCATATAAATTTTTAGCTATATTGAATGAGGCGTTTAGATGCTATCGCACTTTTAAAAATTTTGTAGCCGCTATCACACTTTTAAAAATTTGGCCCCATAGGCCATAATGATAAAGAATTTTTCTTTGTGCCCCTGTAAAAAAGCTGTTAGTGCTAAATTCACCAAAACCTATACAGTTCGTGAAACTGTGACCTATAACACGTGTACAAATTTTTTGCTCAGATTAATCGTTTACACGCTATCGCACTTTTAAAAATTTGGTCCCATAGGCCATAATGATAAAGAATTTTTCCTGGTGTACCTGTAAAAAGAACTATAAGCGCTAGATTCACCAAAATCTATAGGGTTCGTACAATGGTGACTTACAATATACGTACCAACTTTTAGCTTATTCAAACAAAGTGTTTAGACGCTAGCGTGTTCACTCACTGGCATACACACACACATACATACACACATACTTACACACATACATACACTCACACATACATACATCATAGTAAAAATAGTGAAAACGGACTCAGGAAACCTCGAAACGTATAGAAACATCAAAATCTGAAATTCGGATTTTTAACATGATTACAATACTTTCCTCACTATAGTGTTCGGAAAGTAACAAAATAGTTAAGGTCTCAACATGGAGACAGAATTTTTTTTAAGTTAAACGATTTAACGAATAAATACCGATGGAACGTGATTTATAATCTATACGAAACGCATATATTTTTGTTCTTGTTTAATATACGTAAAATTTATAATTTTTCAACGCTGCTGTACATTTTTAAAGTGAACAAAAATATTATAGTTAGAAGATGTTAATTAATGTTTCTATATAACGGGTGCGCCAAAAGTTCGTGAAAAACTTAAAAAATTCTTTAAAAAAGAACAAATGATGCTAAAAAAAGTGCAGTTTGCACGAATGGCACCAGAAAGAGGGAGGATTTTTTTTAAAGAACAAAAAAAAAAAAAAAAAAAAAATTTCAAAAATGACCGTTAGGTGGCGTTGATGTTGAATACGTTAAGCAAATTATACAGATGAGTCAAACACTAAAATATAATGAGTAGAAACACAATACCAGTACAATTCTACATTTTCAAGGATTTATTTAAACTGAAGTTGTTCAAAATTACCTCTACCACATTGCATGGAGCAAGTAAGGCGAGTCACAACACATGTGACAGCTGAGTACAGCATGTCTGGATGAATCCCAAAAGAGTCCATGTGCATTCAGGAGTTTTATTGACAACCTAATTTGCATAAATGAGCTTCGTGTATCTATCGGTCATTTTTTGAAGCTTTTTTTTTTTTCCCTTAAAAAAATCCGCCCTTTTTCTGATGCCATTCGTGCAAACCGCACTTTTTTTATCATCATTTGTTCTTTTTTAATGAATTTTTAAAGTTTTCACGAACTTTTGGCGCACCAGGTATATATTCTTCAAGTGCTTCAAAAATAATTTTAAATATACTAAGGAAAAAACAGAAAAAAGTAAAATAAAATAAAAAAGTTCATTATTTAAAAATCAAATGTCCGAACAGGGTTTTCTTCGTCGTCCTCTACGTATTACAAAAGTAAAGTAGAATTTTTTTTCCCCTGTTTTCTTTTGAAAGTATTACGTATAACAATGCAGTAAAAGTTACTTTTTTCTGCAGTGTGGCTAAATATATATATATATATATATATATATAGGAACAGATTATCAATGAATAAAATATATTATCAATGAATAAAATGAAATAAACCCCCAAAATACACTGAGATCTTCATCAAGAAGGCCCCTCAGAAGTTTCTGAAAGGACAATAGCAGTTAGCTAATAACTGTCCTTTTCCCCCAACTTCTCACCAAACAGAAAACCACCATTAACTGAGAAGAAATCTGACATACATATAATTTAAAAATTCCAAAAACAATTATAAAATTACCAAAATTACCAAAGTAGTACAATTACAACAAATTAATATATATGAAATATACTAGAATACAAGAAATTACAAAATACAATAAAATGAAGCCCCCCACCTGATAAACAAACTCTATTAATTCAACGGGGCTACTTGTCGGTACTTAAATATCGCTCTTGATTTAGGAACTAGAACAAACTGAAAGAGGAAAAAACTTGAAACACTCGGTTAAAAATTGAGACGGGTAACAGTTAACTTGCAAAGTTTTTCTTCAATCTTCAAGAGCATATTTTAAATCATCATCATTATTGCAAATAGTGCGAATTCTCTGTGCGAACATGATGTTTTTCAAAACTTTTCTACTGATATTTGAAAACCAATTGGTGAGACTGTTTACTTTAAAATCAAAATCTTTCCTTTTATCGTATAAACCAATAAGCCATTTGTTTTTATTTCGCTTTATGTTAAGATCCAGGAATGAAATTTTATCTGTATCAGTACGGTTTAAAACTAATTCTTTAGGATATACTTTTTTAGCAATATTATCGAAATCATTTCAGTTAAAAACAATCAAATCGTCAATATATCTGAAGAAAGTAATATTTATAAAAATTTTATATATATATATATATATATATATATATATATATATATAGTCCCTTAGTGTACGTTCCTAAATTATTTGTATTAAGCATGGATTGGTACCTACGACCAGGGCTACATTTAAATTTTTGTGGGAATGTTATAACAATCTATTTAAGTTCTGGAGAGTGTCCCATAATATTTGTCTAATTTATTATTATTTCTTTATTATTTAGTTTGTGTTGAGTTTAGTTGGGTGGACTTACCATAACTACGTAGTTAATTTGCACATCAACTTTTGAAAAATAAAATAATATTAAATGCAAATAAAATCTATTATCGTGAAAAACTATTATGTATAAAGCGTTACAATGATAAAACAAAAACAATGCAATAACATAAAACCTCTTAGAGAATTATATATATAAAAAAAAAAGTAAATCCTTAAAATACTAACGTGTTATATCAATTTACATCAAATTTAAATCCACTTAAAAGGGAAAATTGTTTTGATAGAGAATTAATTCTATCTCAAAAAAGAATATTATCTAGGGATTAAAATAGATTAGATAAAAAAATAAATTTTACTCTTACCTAGCTTAAATATTCTCTTGTTGGATTTTTTTTTCTTTTTTCTTTTTATAAGTTAAAAAAAAAAAACTGTACTACTTTGAAGCATTTTAATTACAGTTTGTAATAGATTTTTTGTCCTTTACAAAGAGAAAAAAATATTTTGCATAATACTCGATTAAAAAAAAAAAAAAAAGTATGCTTAATTTAAAAGACATGCTTTTAATTCATCCACGAAGCTTAAAAATTTCATGTTAACACACGAGTAAGAATGTATGTTTTTATACCTAAATTTTTGAAAGCCTGTTCATCGAGCTTCTTTTTTACTCATTGTAATTTTGATTAAACTCATACTTTGTTAAAAAATTCTTTTAAACGTTCTTTTAACAGGTATGTGAAGGACTTTCATTTTTTTCAATATATTCGCTAAAGTATTTTCGTTTGATTAACAATCTGGCAAAAACTAATATAAAAAGTTACTGTTCAATAACATTCTTTAAGTTATTTTCTTTTAAATTATTTTTTAAGAGGCATAGGCTGTATAATGTTTTTAACAACTATAATTCCATAATTATTTCCAATAAAATTCTGAAATATTTTTAAATAATAATTATAATAATAAGCTCTAGGTGTAAAATTATTATTAGTTTTTAATAACATTGTAACAATATCATTTATTAAACATTTTGATTGCCAGCATTTCGGATAGGATTAATAAATTTAGTTTATTCTCACTCATAAAAAATAAATAAATAAATAAATAAATAATGTTTATCAGATAAATGCATAACGTATCAGAGCCTTCTGCCGAACAGGTTAACCCGTTAGTAGTCGCTAGTTGGTCGATTTGCCGCTCATCCTTCAGTGTTGTCAGATTTTTTTATTCAATAGCCACCAAAAATTTTTAGAAGTAGCATTTGATATACATAAAACTCGAAGAAACTCGAAGAAACGTCGATCACATCACTTCTTAAAATTATTGGTGAGAGTTAAATAAAAAGTTCGCAATCTGTAATAGGTGGCGCTGTCTATAGCGACTACTAACGGGTTAAACAAAATATTTGAATCATTTTATTATTTCATAAGTATGAACTTTTACTTGTTGAGATTTCATGCGACGTTATTAGGTTTTAATCGTTAAAGCACAGCCTAGTTGTGGCATTCATTAAAAAAAAAAAAAAAAAAAAATCGGTTTACGGTTTTCGGTTTTTAAGAGATTTACGCGTTTCGGAAGTTTCGGGATATGATTTGTCAAGTTTTAGAAAATGCCTGTCTGTATGGGACAAACATTGTGCGGCAACTCTAGCTCAAGAACTTATGCACAGAACTTCATACAAATTTATATTCAGTTAAAATTTAACATAAATTAGTGCCTATCTATTTAAGGTGAAAATCTCCCAATAGTTGGTATTGCTGTCCCTTTTTTCACACATTTTAATATGAAGTATAGGACAACATTTCGTATAAATGTGCGAAATGAGAATTATTTTAGCGGTTCATCGTGGAATTAAAAAGAATTGATTACATTAATAGTCGATTAAAAAAGATATCTGGTATATGTAAGAGCACAGATTATCATACAGATAGGACAGTGAAGTTAAAACGAGAACCGGAAATATAGTAGCACCACTAGTGTCAACAGAGGGTAACTACATGTGTTACGTCTACAGTCGGCTGCAAAATTATTCGAGCACTAGCAATAATCCTTGCCGAAAAAAAGTACACTTAATACAGCTTTGTTAAATAAATCCTTGTCGAGTCATGTTCTTAATCAGTCTAAGAACATGATTCGACAAGGATTTACTTAGCAAAACAGTCTTAAGGGGTTACATCCAGTTGTAATTTTCAAAAAATCGATTTTTTTTTTTTTTACATATTTTGAATGTACATATATTTGATAATATTGTCTGAAAATTTCATATCGATCCGGCAATTAGTTTCGGAGAAATTTGCATATTTGTAAAGACATCTCCGAGCGTTTTAAAGTAGGCGGAGCGTAAACCAGAGTAGCAGCTGTTTTTCATTATCCCTATGCCCTTGTCCATGCTTTTCATAATGTTTTGCTTCTTAGAATAAGAATATAAAAGGTTTATCTTATATCTGAGAGCTATATTTAGAAATTTTAGGTATACAGTAAGTAATAATCAGCTGATATGGAAAATAACTCCAAAAATAATCCCATGTGGCTCTAAGATGGTTGAAATTACTGCTTATCTTGCTGCCGGCATCTTCAATGAAGGAAAAACATCTCTTCTATACTTCATGAACGCAATGGGACTATCGCTTGGGCCTAATGCCCATGCCTATGTAGAAAAAGAGGACGCAGAGCGCATCTTGATCTCTGACGCACGAGCGCAAGGGAGCACGCGCGAGGGGAGAATGTCACGTAGACAACAACAGTTGGCTGTACTAGAAGCAAATGATGAAGCAGAGGGTTCCTCTTATGGTCCTGGAATAGATGACTCGATGTAAGTAGGAAAAAAAAAATTTAACTTACTTTAAATGGTTCCCAAAACTTTAAACGCGTTTATCTCGAAACGGTGTTTTCAAAGTCGGTGAGCAAAATTTCTCCGAAACGGCTGGACCGATTGACTTGAAATTTTGACACGATTTTCTTAGATATTTTTGTCAGGTAATGATCGTAGGAATAAGGTTTCTGATAATAATTTCGATTTTTTCAGCCACTTTCAAGTGTAAATTTTCATGAAAAAAGCGATATTTTTTTTGGGGAAGCCGCCATTTTGTCAAAAATCAAACTTTTGACTATTCCTACGATCATTACCTGTATTCATCTATCCTAAAAATAAATCTTTTGGTTTTTTTCATTTCAAATAATTTGGATCAGAGATATCTTGCTCACCGCCAGACACCTTTTTGTGGAAGTCCTCTAGGAGATCTACTACAGGAACAGCGGAACCCAATATTTTTGTAAACTCATCACGGATTCTTAACATACATTAAACTTGCTATATGTATATGTATTGTATATATTTCTTTAATAAAAGGCCTCTTCACAAAAAATTCACAAAAAACACGTTTTTTCGTGCATACAACTGGATGTAACCCCTTAAGTGTACTTTTTAAATATAGGAATTATTGGCTAGTGCTTGAATAATTTTGCAGTCGACTGTACATGAATAGCATCTTTGATCGAAAATTGTTTTTCTATTTCGCGAGTAGTTAGTAGCAGGTTAGTACGGGAAGTTTTCTTTTTCTTCACTTTCTTTTGTTTTTGAATTCACAAAATTATCCTCAAAACATTCACAGCTATTCTTCTATGAAATAAAAATTATTTTTTATAATGTTTAGAAATATGCTTTGTAAAATATATTCATATTCAAGTACAAATTAAAATTACAAACTGTAATTCTGAAATAGCAGTATGGTATAAAATCTTAAATATTTAACATTGCTTGGTGTAAATAATACAAAATGCTTTAAAATGAAAAAAATATTTCTGGTTTATGTATATTTTCGAAATTTATTTGCTCAATATTTAGTACTTGCTTCTTAAAATAAATTGCTTTCGACAATCAAATTCGTAAACAATAACGAAGTCCAAACGTAAACATCAATAAATGGTTAGTCGGTTGGATGTTGGGTTTAACGTTGCACTAATATTACGATATGAACATAGATACAATAAAAATAAGACGAGCGATTGCGTAAGCTGGAGAGCTCGAGAAACTTACAGCCGTTGACAATAGGGTCGTTGCAGTCAAATTCCGGTTACCGAAGAATATACGGGAGTGTCCTATCTGTATAATAATCTGTGATCTAAGAGCTACCCTCCTTCCCTAAATCTGTAAACATGCAATAGTTTTTTTTTTTTTTTTTTTCAAAAGAACTAAATAATACCCTTAAAATAAATAGTTAAACCGTACATCAATTTAAAACAATATTTTTCATTAAATAAATAAATAAATAAATAAATAAATAAATACTTTTTGTCTTTTTTTAAATGTTTATATTTGGTTATATGAAAATTATAGTCAGTTCATTTTGATGTAAATTGATGTCTCTAAACTTTTGGTACATATAGGTTCATTAATCCATAATTATTAATATGGTATCATGGCGGGGGGGGGGGGGTGTAAAAATACACGCTATTGGAATTATTTATAACCAATCACCGCGTAAGTACAAAATTTTATTAACAACAGTAATAGTTAAAGGAACAGGGGGGAATATGGAATAGTAGGTTAAAATGGCATACCGTTATACCTTACCTCTACGGAACGGAAGCACGTGAAACAACTTCACTAGGCCTCACTTATGAACAGTAGTTCACCTTGTGTCAGTGAAAACAGCAGTTTCTCTGTAATAAAGGTTGTTTGGTTTATCAAGATTCAAAATTGTTTGGAGGTAAATATTACGAATTCTGTAATAAATTTACAATGCAGTAAAATCAAGTAAAAAAAAAAAAAACCTAGTGGCATGTCTGGTATGGTAGTTCAGTTAGTTGTCTGATTTCCATGTACTTATTTCTACCAACAGGTGATTGAGGCTGATTTACTCTCCAAGATAGCGATTCGGGCAATATGGAATAGCAACTATTCCATATCATTTCGATTTTTATGAAACTTGTATATTGATAACTTTTTAATACTGTTTCTTTTCAATAAAAATTAAAATAATAATAATATTTTCTATAAAAAAGTACTACCCTATTACATATTATCTCTCAAGGAAATGCGTGTTTCATTTCTCCCTTCATAACTATTCCATATTTACCAAAGTCGAATTAACATATGACAGGACCGTAGTTGGCAATATAAAAATATTTATATGCTATTAGAAAATTAAAAAGGTAACGCAATAAGTGAATTTTTGATATTTATTTTAGTCATGGTAAATCAGACGGTATATACCAATAGAAATCTGTTCATAATAGGATGGATGAATGGATGGTTGGGTTTTACGTCGCACTAGTGCTGCGCAGATGGGCAATTGGCGGCGGTCTGGGACACACCCCTAGAGGTGGTCCGGAGACATGCCATCCCAATTTTGATCCTCCACGGAAGGGATGGCTCTCCCGCTTCGGTGACCCCCAGAGGTATAATTTTTTATAGGAACATGGAGGACATTGTGGCCACGACAGATTTTACGTGCACCAGCCACCATTAGTGTACATGACGGTCTTTGGACGGCTCGAGTACTGAACCCGCAATCTTCCAATTTCGAGGCCGGCGCTCTACCGACTGGGCTACCGCGGCCCAAGAATTGGGGGGTTACTTAATGAAGACCCATGTCAGACGCTATCTGAACTTACAAAATCATTACGAGTAGATGATACAATTGTTTCAAAAACATTTGAAAGCATTAGAAATGATCCAGAAGCAAGAAGATTGGGTGCTGTACAAAAAAAAAAAAAAAAAAAAAAAAAAAAAAAAAAACAGAGAGAACTTATTCAAGGTCATAATACTTTAATTTAAAGAAGTCTAACGCATATGAATATATAAGCAAAATTTGCATCTGATTGGATATATCCTCGATCTCCAATTTCATTTACCGAAATCTTCAATAAATGAGTCATCCAAGTTCTGGCATATTTACACTACACCAAACTTACATCAAACTGTTGAAAGATTAACCCAAATATGTCATCAGAAAATTTCAGAATTTAAGTAACAGAGATGAGTCATTCAAATTTCACTCGAAAATAAAATTTCGACATCTTATAAAGTTACTCATAAGAGTTTTACAAAAGATATCTAATTTAGCTTCCACATTTCTCAAATTCTATATTTAGACTTTTAACATGTCAGAGCAAAGGATATTTCACTTATAAGTTTACTTGTGCGTACGAAATGACTTTAACTTTTCGTTCAAAGTTCTAAATAAGCATATTCAAAGAAACTGTTAAGCTAATGTCGCTAGTAATTTGCTGAGTTTCAAATAATATATTATATTCACCTATATTCTCTTTATCTCTGTAATACTTCACTCATACCTAGTGAACAGATGAAGTAGAATTTAGAATAATGTATTACTGGAGGCATTTTTTCATCTCCTTAATGAGATCTAAGTACAAAATTATAAATTAATAAGACTGAAATTTAAAGATTTTAAATAGTGTTTTTATTAGAAGTTTCAAAAAACAAAGACGCTATTTTTACAATACTATAATGATAAAGCCAGAATAAATATTTCTTTATCTTGCTATTCTTATACTAGCAAAGCATCAGTTCGGGAACGAACCGAATTCCGAATGCGGGAAATTTTTTTAAATGAAACTCGAAATGTACAAAACTCGGTCTGATGCTGCCTGCGTGCCAATAGATCAAAGTTTGTTAACGAAACCATTTTTTATTTCATGAAATCAATGAAGGTAGTGAATCAACGAAGGCTTTTCTCACTTTGCTGGTTACTATATTTAAAAGAAACACTTTTCTATATCGCTTTACAAACAAAAATAAAATGTAAAGAAATCATGAAATTGCTTTAAAGCCCGCTTTGGTTCCCCGATGCCTTCGGCAGCGACCCACTCATTCCCAGACTCTCGGGTGTCTGTCCCTATTGCCTGTGAAAATAGCTTACCAGTGGGCTTCCATTTGGGTGCTGATCAGATGACAGTTTCGAAACGCACAGTATTGAAAAATTTGAAGTAGCCATTTTATATTTGAATCCCAGTTAGACATGAAAAACACTATACAGGGTGTACATAATATTTTCTTTCACGTTATTTTCTATATTTATTTGATATATTCGAACAATCATAAAATGACAACAATTTCACACCAAATATAATATTGCAATGTGCTATGATCGGCTACGTCTATCGCACGAGACAATTTTTGTGGTTATAATAGTAGTTGAGTTAGTTAATAGTAGTTGGTATATATAGAAAAAGAAATGATCAAATAATGAAATAATGAAATAATGAAATATGTAAACCTGATCATGGTACAGCCTTAATGTAGCTCCCCTTGGCGACTGTTGAATTTTTATCGTCACTTTAAACAAAAATACATAATTTATGTTAATATTATCATTGTTGTTGTTTCTTTCTTTTCTTTTTGTTTTCCTTTCCTCCCCTTTTCTTTCTTTTCTGTTTTTCAATATTTTATAATTTATTTATATTTTCTACGCGCTACTTGGCTTAAAGTGGCTTTTACGAAAGTGGAGTCCTTGGCGAAAAATGTCCGATGTATTTCAGCATCAAAATTTTAAAAATTACCCAGGATTATCGATAAGAAAAGCTGTTTAATGTAATGCTGAATTAGCTTTCATGTCAAATATCATCCGTGCCAAAAACATACTATTTAAACAAAAGGGGGGGAAAATCTAAAATTTAGGTATATAATTTATTTTATTTATTTATTTATATTTTTACCCCATTTTCATATTTCCATTTTTTCATGTGCAGGAGCAAATTTAATATTTAATATTTTATTTTATTTTTCGCGTGAAAGCATATTTAATTTAATGTTGAAAAAAAAAGTAATTATTTTTTTGGCAACAATTAAAAATTCAAATGTCCATATTTAAAGCTTTTGCCAGGTTATTATTTTCACGTTTTAATAAATTTTAAAAAATCTAATCAAAATTTCGCTATAAATAAAGTACCAAATGAAAGGGACATTTTTTCTGAATCCGTCGGTTTAATTAACTTATCGATCGGGCAATTAGATTTTTTTAAATTAACTAAAGTATGAAAAGCTGGTGGCAACTTGCGTCAACACACAGACAAACAGACTCAAAAATCTCTTAGCCATTTATATATAGAGAGATGGAATAATTTAATATTACCTGTAGGAGATAATTTTTCAACAAACAGTTTTTCCTCGTACTTAAACGTACGTAAACATAATTATAAAAACAAACTAAAGAATAATACAGATACTTTAAAATAGCATCATCAATAGGAAGGTTATATTTTTAAACAATGAATAATTTACTAGCAATTTAACATTATTCATATCTATGGTACAGAATCTTCGCAACACGTAATTATTTATCACGCCTTCCGGAGGAAATAAGCATATTAACAGCTCTGAAATTAGACTTGTTCACCAACACGTCTATGATAACTTCATTTCCGACTAAGCCTCGGGAAACACATTCGATTGCATGCACAATATTAAGCTTGAATATGTAAAATAGGATACTTTGACATTTGTAACATTATTTTATTTGTTTGAAACCAGAAGTTTAAATTGAATTTATAGCCAGGTTCATTACGAATCCTTTTAGAGGGATTTGAATGATACATTTTTCTTTTTACATCTAATGCCGTAGCTGTACATTCTTAATCAATTGTTTTTGCTACTGTTATTTTAAATTCTGAATGGTACCAATGTCCTATAAAATAATTAACTTTATTTAGGTTTCAAGTCATGAATATCAAGTTAAAATTCAAATCTGAATAAAATTAATCATTTTGATCGGATATTAGGTAACATAATACCGATAATATAGTATCCATTTACCTTCAGCAATCGAATTCACTTTTAGCAGATCGAAATTCTAATACTTGGGGATTCAAGGAATGAATATTTTCATTATTCTAATCGATAATCTAGAAAATTTGTACATATTTTTAAGATGGATACTGAATTTGTCTATTATTTTTTCAACTGCTGTTTTTCATGCGTTTTAAACAGGAACTTATATGATATTCTTGATTTTATTTTAAATCACTTTCGAAAGAGAAAGAAAGGAATTTTTCCATTCTTAAAAGTATGATGGAAAGTAAAAATATTTTCTTTTTATTTATACTTCAATTACATGAGAAAATTATCCGAAAAAAAAATATATATATATTTTCCTTCCAACGGATATTTGCTTCCTTATTTTATTTATTTATTTATTTATTTATTTTGTATTCTGTGAATATTTAAAATAGCGGATATTTTAAAAGTGAGTGTAATACAGAAGAAATTCTGTTATATTACACACTGAAGTGTTGTTTGCAATTAGACTAGTTATTTTTTATATAATTTTAAAAATATCAGTTTTAATTTAATTATATACTTGTGATATTTATGTAATGATTAATTTCTGTATTTCGTGAACTAGAATTTTAATTCAGTTTCCTATATAATGTAAAATGAATTATCATTTTTTTGCGGGTAGCGGTTCGGGTTGAGGGTATGAAGTTGCGGGTTCATGTCGGGTTGTGGGTCGAAAGGTCTTCCTGCGGATCTGATGCGGGTTAAGTTCACTGGACCCGCACAGGACTGTAATCCGCATATAGGATAAATGAAGTTAACTGGTGTCTATATATACAGTCGGTAACAAAAGTGTCCGAACAGTAGCAAAAATTCCTATGTAAAAAAAAAAAAACACTTCATACGGTTTTGTTAAATAAATCTTTATCGAATCATGTTCTTACACTGACTCAGAACAGTATTCGACAAGTATTTATTTAACAAAACCGTATGAAGTATACTTATTTTTACATAAGAATTTTTTCTAGTGTTCGGACGCTTTTGTTACCGACTGTACTCAAGACGGTTGCCGCAATTGCAGCACTACCCCAGGAACCATGTTTTGTCTATCAAATCTGTGTTACTTAGTGCCCTCGGCGGTTACGATTTTAGTTTCAAGTTTTTTCCGGATGAATCATCGCCACTTGCAACATTCCTTCAAAGTTCATCCGGTAATCTCACGAACTTCTGAATGCAAAACACGTGGAAGGCACTATACGAGACGAAATAATCTAAGGATTCCGAAGTCACCATTTAAATCAAATTATTCCAGTTCGTTAAAAATATATCAGTTTTAGACCCAAAATGAGTACAAGATAAGCAGAAAAACCTGCTGGTATAAAAATTTCTGCATACAGCAGCGCTAACTGCCTGTAGCGGTTGGGTAATGAAATAAAACCAGCAGTAGCGGGATAAGTTAGAGAAACTTTAAATTCATAATAGTATGAAATCACGCGTTACGAGCTTTTTAGCGATGTTAATGGGGAAAAAAAAATTAACTTTCATTTATAAAATGATATGAAAAGTAGTTATTCAGATTATTTATTTTTATTTATTTACTTATTTATTATTGAAAATTCATTTAAATTTAATCACTCGCAACCAGCGAAGCGTGCAAAGCCTCGTAGTTTATATTTATGTCGTGTGATATATGTGAAAACTACAAAATGTAATTTAAATCTGAAACTTTTAACAAATGTCATTCACCAATAAAGGACATAAGTTTAAATTCCGCATTATTTCAAATTCAAGCACCATTAATCTTCTCGACATGCCATCTCCACTTAGGATCATTTCCTGAAATTTTCAGTCACCACGACCACACTTTCGACTCAGGAATCATTCCGGTTGACATTCATCTTCGCTCGTCGATTTTCAGCTGCAGCAGAAAATGACTTATGCAATGAAAAGCGAAAGTATTACTCAAAGGCGCGCAGTATGGAAAACGATTAATTTGTAAAAATTGAATGATATTTCCATTTAATCAAATTTCTGAATTGAAAGGCAAAAATTACAATGTTTATTGGTTCATTTGAAATAAGATGCTGAATTTTATGAAATATATTTAAAATAGTCTTGCTTCTATGAATTCAAGAATCACAAGTATTTTGCAAAAAAGAAATAATAATCTTTATCTGAAATATATTTTTAATTAAGAATTAAATATTTATAAGCAACTATAAAAAATTTCACCTAATACTTCACGTTTTTAAAGATTTTTTTTACATTCCGAACGTATAATTGTATTGTGATTATCGAAAAACTTAGCTTGGAGATTCTGCTGTAATTCTACGTTTTGTGCTGGCCTGAATTTCTTTCTTTCTTTCTTTCTTTTTTTTTTTTTTTACGTTTATATATTCATGCATGTAATTAAGTAAGCCTGTATGTATTTGAGTGAATACGATAGTGTATAGACTCTTTATTTTATTAAACTCAGATTTGATTTGTATAGTGCAGGTCAGTATTTTATGAGTATAAGACTCATGGTTCTTTCACAGAAAAACAAAGATTTGTTATTCATTTGGCATATGGACTCAAATTACTTAAAGGATGCTAGAGTTTAAACTATATATTCAATGTAGATATATTAATATCTATCTTTGAAAAAAAAAAAAAAAAAAAAAAATGATTTTCATAAGTTTAGGACCCATGGTTCTTTACAAAGATAGGTTTTCTTTTTCTTCTTTCGAAGTTAATGTAAAGTAGAATTCTTATACATTATGTTCCATTGACTCAAATATTTTAAGTTAATTTTAGTAATTTTAAATTATTTAAAAAAGAAAAACTTGATGTATGTTACATTCTTTTGCTAAAATACAATCATTTTGGCAATTTTCGTACTTATATATATATATATATGTGTGTATATATATGTATGTATGTATGTATATGTATATTGTACTTATATATGTAATCGGGAAAATTAAAGAAGGCACGTATTATCTGCTATGCGAGCTAATTATGGGAAGTGCATTAAGTTATTTAAAACAGAAAGAAATTGATATATGTTTTAGAATTTTCTACAAGATATGATCGTTACTGGAAATGTTGTGCTTACTATTTATAGTTCTTTTACAGCGAAATACAAAATAATTCGAATACATTATGGTTCACTGTATAAGTATACGAACTTGATGAAAAATATTTAAATGTTCTAATATATTTTTCTCTTATGTTTATTTACTGAAATAAAATCAATTCGTTTATAAATATTTGCTGGAAAAAATAATTTTAAAGGAGATTTTCCAGAAGCTTGCGTCGGTTACAAAATTCAACGATAGTATTTATAAGTTTTATAGTATCTGAATTTTTCACGGATATTTTTTACGATATTTTCTTTTTCTATGGGTGTTAGTTAATTAAAAGATAGTCATGAACTTCGAAGAGATTGAATAAAAAACATTGGTGGGGTGTTCTGAAAACATGCTGATAGATTGAAAAGATATATATATATATATATATATATGCAGGATCTGACTAAAGTCCCACATCCCCTATTATCAGAGAAATGCGTCTGAATTTTGAAAAATGGCGAAACACATGGTCAATGAATTCGAGGGAAACTTCTTTTGGTGAAAATATTTTGGGCCCGTAGGGGCTAGGGGTCCTCTGGGGAGGACAAATTTATAATTTGAAATGGGAAGCTATGTTTTGTGATACATCCCCAGAAATTTCTCTTCAAGACAATGAATTTGATATCAATAGTTTTGTCCCGTGATAATTATTAAAGGAGATACATGGGTTTTTAGATTTTTGAAATGTGGATTTTATACTTATGTATCTTCTTTGCAGGATAAAACTATTCATATCAAATTCATTGTCTTGAAGAGACATTCCCAGGGATGTATTACAAGACATACCTTCCTGTTTGAAATTATAAAGTTGCCCTCCCTAGCGACACCCCTCCCCCCCTCCCCTCCTCGGATCCAAAATTTTTTCACCAAAAGATATCCCCCTCGAATTTAATGAACACGTGTTTCGCCATTTTTGCAAAATTCTGACGCATTTCTGAGATAGGAGGGGGGACTTTTTACAAGTTTTAAAATGTGGATTTCATACTCATGTATCTTCTTCTTCTTTAATAATGAACGCAGGGCAAAACTATTTATATCTAACTCTTTGTCTTAAAGAGACTTTTCCAGAGATGTATCATTTTCCAAGGATGTATATTTAGAGCCCAGGTAACATGTGGTTGCTCATATTTGCCGTATGCTTATGTATAAGTGCATATAGATCGTAAAAATGCAAATAATCCATTAAAAATACATATTTCAGCTTTTCTTTCAAATAGAAAACAATCAGTTGATATTTTATTACTTTTATAAATACCCTGAGAGTATTCACTCTATCTCTCTCTCTCTCTCTCAAAAAAAAAAAAAAAAAAAAAAAAAAAAAGTAAATAAGGTAAATATGTTATTATTTTTTTTTTTTTTTAAATACAAAATACTTTAATAAATGAATATTTTTTTAGTTGTAATAGTTCATCTTCCAAAAATTTTAATTTGATTTCCAGAAAATGGATTTGTTTTTCACTATTTATTTTCATACATAAAGGTTTCATGTAATTTTTTCGGTGCACATTATGCTCTATAATTTAAAATTATACATTAAGTGTATTGTGTCTAGAAATGCATAGAAGAAAATAATAAGATTCGTAAGACTCTCATAAATTAAATAAGAAAAATGAACTTAAAGTATTAAAGATACTTTAAAGAAATCTATTAGAATAGAAACAAGTCATAAATATTCCATAATGTTAGAACTATGGTAGGGTGTCGGCAGTCGAAATTTTCCTCTGATTCTTTGACCAGTATATTTATATAATATATATATATATTTATAATTAATTGTGTAAACATATTAGTAAAAATTCCGAGAGAAAAATACTGGTGTAAGGATCAAGGGAAAAACTTTGACTGTCGACACCCTGTAGGGATAGATTTAGAAAGATAAAAATTATTTAATAGTTAATGTGTAGCTGCTACAAAATAATTTTTATTTTTATATTTTCTATGATAATAATAGGAGGCCGTTACGTTTTTTTTTTTTTTTTTTTTTTTAAGGCCAGAATTATTTTAGTTATGTCTTTAGTTACCAATAATAACAATAATTAAAGGATTAACTTCTGCATCTTAATCAAATATTTATTACCACTAATCAAATATTTATACACTACTTGTTTAGATTTATCATATTAAAATATTTTTATATGACTTCTATTTTTATTATTATTTTTAATGAACAAAGTTATATACAGCAATTCAGTATTAAAATTATATATATATATATATAAGTAATTACATACAAAGCATTACAAAAGAAATAAATGCAATAAGCAATGTAATCAGCCGTTGTTTTATCACATAACGATAAACTAGACAAAATCTGTCATTATATATTTTTCCTTTCATTAAAATGGATAATAGTTTGTTATTTTACTTCAAATTCCACAATTCTTTTTATGCAGTTTTAATAGAAAATACATCAATGAACAGTTTATCAAATAATAAACTCAAAAAGTTTTAAAATTTTATAATTACAAAAGTTCGAATACATAGTGATGATGAATAATAAAACCCATTCTACATTTACTTTTAAATTTTCGTTAGAACCAAAGTTTCGGGACATAATAGCAATGAATAATTAAAACCGATTCTACATTTATCTTCAAAATCAAATACCAGGCAGAATTCTCCAATTCTATTTAAACTGAATATTATTTACTCGAACCAATGGTTCTCATGTGTACGCATATGGCCAGATTATAAGTTAATCTACCGTTTCACAGCAAATTCCAAAACCCAGCATTTCTCATTTCCTGACCGAATCGCGCCGTGTCCAGTTACCAAGGAAACTAATGGTCAGTCGTTGGACATTCAACTACAGGTTTTCCTAGATTAATTGGGTGGGAGATTACACAGGGGTGAAAGTTAAACGATCATTTGCTTTCCCTTGATACAAGGAAACACCGCGATAATATTAATTACTACTTTAAAATAATAATGTTAAGTACGAAACAAATGCAATATTTCAAGTATGAATAAATAAGTATACTATGTTATTTATATAGTTAGAACTTTCAAACTAGCATACGGTTAATAATATTTTAACTGAAATTATGTATCCTTTTAAACCTTATTATTACAATACGATGATTAGTTAAAGGCTAAATGGAAGGTAAATTTAAGAACGTCGATAATTAAATCTATACAACTAGACGCTCTTCATTGTATAAAAAAAAATACTGTTTAAAAGATAGCATTATTCATCACTGCATTGAAATAATATTCGTTGTGCACATAAAATCTTATACATAGTATGTTTTACAATATTTTGTTAAAGTTAAATTTGAAGAAAGCGGTAAATTATAACCATAACAATAAATTATTTTTTATGATGTACATACAAGTAGCGATCGCTGTCTGTCGAACCGTATACTCAAAAATTAACTCAAACTTTTTTTTTTCACTTCCTTTTGCATAATGCCATCAGACATAAATTTTGTGCATTTATACGCTGCAAATCTGAGATTTAACTTTCATGTACACGGAGAAACTGCAGGACAGTTGTTTCATCTGTCGGTCGATATGCATTAAAATTTGATGAGCATAGTATATTTTATAATTGCCTTCTTACATATAAAGTTTTGTGAATTTATAGATTCTAGAAGATGAAATATATATATATATCATTTTTAAAAATGTAGGAAATCAAAACATAGTAGCGTCACCTATTGAGCATTATGTACCAAAATTTGATGCACACGAATTTATAATACTAAATAAAAGAACTGGTATACAATCAATATTCAAACTAAAAACTTCTTCACACACCATAAAACTGGACCACGTCCTTTCGAAATTAGTTGTGTTTTCATTAGCTTTATGGTGTGTGAAGACGTTTTTAGTTTGATCATGAATTTATGTCAAGGAGCAACTCAACATAAGTTATTATGAAATCCTGTGCATTAGTTCAAAATCTAGTGTTGGCAGAAAATTATTGTCACAGACAGGCACACATTTTCTAAAAATAGTTAAATCGTGTTCAGGAAATCTCAAAACGTAAAAATCCACCAAACAGGAAATCAAAAATCTTTAAGAATCTAAAATACCCACTTGCATGTATATAAAAGCAAGTAAAAATAAAGAAAGAAATTGTGACAGTGTTAGATTTACAGCTACGAACAAATAGCATAAAATATCCGGTAATTATAAACGCATAAAAAAAAAAAAAAAAAATGTGTCATTAAAAACTCTTCGTAGTGAAAAATTTAATAGATTTTAGTAACTTTTAAAGGAACTATTCAATAAACTGAGTTAAGGACATGTCATAATAATTTTTCTCTGCCATTCTGCCGTACTTAACAATAACAGTTTATTTAACTTAAAGTAGCACTTATTTAATGGCTTGGATCATTAGACATAAAGTTTATTTTTGAAGAACACATTCTGCATCCTTAAGCAACACTTTAGCTTTTTTTTTTTTTTTTTTTTTTTTGTTACTGTTTTCATACTTCACTTTTAACAACTCTTAAACCAGTTTCTGACACCAATTAAAAGTAAAATTTATCGTCTTTTTTTTTTTTTTTATGAATGAGCGTTAAAACCAGTGCTTCATTTCGTTCCAAAGACTTACGTTTTTTTCTAAGCAACACTTTTATAAATAAATAAAATCTTTCATATTACTTAGTAATAAATTAGGAGAAAATAATAAAAGTTTAATTAATTAATTTTATTAATTTAAATATCTACTATATCTTGTGGGAGGAAAAAAAAAAACACTACGCGCAATATAAATTTTAATCTATGAAGAAACATAAAGAATTATCAACGCAAAAATAACTGTGTTCATGTAAAAGCAGAATTAATTAAAGATTTTTGTAGGTAAAATCGTAATTAATGTGTACAGTTTTATTTATTCTTTAATAGTTCAGTTTTCACTTGAAATAGAAAATAATAATAACCACTTTCGTTGAACGAAACTGTTTATTTGTTTCTCTGATTTTTCGGGCAAATCTAGTGTTGTACTTGCAGCCTCATATCTCGACCTTAGCATAAGAGAACAATAGATTTAGATAAAAAATACATTTTATTAGATATTTTATATTTTGTAATAATTTAAACGTATTTACTTCTTAAATATAAGAAAAAATGTTTAAATTATCTACTTCTTTTAAATAGGCGTGATATTATTTTAATGTAATATTTTGCACTGTTGAAAATTTCAACAGAAAACTTCTGGTAATCATATCTTAAGACCTACATAAAATTACAGCGAAAAATGAACGGAGATGTTAAAAAATCTATTTTATATATACATTTCAATGACTAAAATTAATTAAATTGATTATTAGAGAGAATATATATGTGACTCAGAATGTTTTTTCTAAAGTAGAAATATTCATTTTAATTTTTATTGAGAAATTAAATAATAAAATTTGATAAAAATGCAGAATATAAAGACTGAGAATCTCGATTGTTTACTTTTAACTGAGAATTATTGCGAATTTACAGAGACTCTGGATAAGCATTTCGGTAAATTTACAGAAATTGCTTACAGTGTGTCTGGATTTACATTTTAAGGCAATCCAGGTGTATTGTAACATAATACTTCGATGATAAGTATTTGTAAGCATACTTTATACATCATAAATGTAAATATATACTTCAATAGTTGCTGAAATGTAAGTGCGACTAATTAAAAAATAGCATTTATCAAATGAATTATGGTTTAACACGCCTCAGTTTAAAACCAGTTTATTTGTATTGGTAAGATATTCGATTCATAATTCAATAATCTAAAACAAAAGCCTATAATGGAAAAATAAAAGAATAAAAAAAAAAAAAAAAAACAAGAAATTATATTGTTTCTACTCTAGACTTCAAACAACTTTTCATGTATTGATTTATATAAATTAATATAACCTAATTTAACCATTTATCAAAATTCGGTCTTTCTTTTTTTCCGGTAAGTTTATTAAAATATTCTACCTACAATAATTTAAAATTTTGCTAATACATGTATTTTTTAAGCCAATATTCACTATTTTAAAAGATTTTATTTATAAGAAAGATTTCTAAATATAAATGCAATCTTGAAAAGGTATGAAGAATCATGTCATAAAAACTATTTTTTTGTATTCAGAATGCATGTATTTAATTTATAATTTATTCCAATGTATATCTTTAAGTTTTGTGTGCACTTAATTCAAATTATTCTATTTTATTTCTAAACGCCACAAAGACTAACTTACAAGCCTCGTTTACTTCTCGAAAAGTATTTTGTAGTAAGCTAGCAAAAATCCTAGCCACATTTTTGAACGAGTCAGATATCTCACATGTGAATTGCAATTTTCTTAAAATTTTCACATGCAACGACGAATTCGCATTTTTGTCACTATGATCATCGAAGCAAAATTGAAAGTGACATTTTTACAGCACATTTTGACATGACATTTGAAAGTAAATTTAACTGTCACAGAATGAGGACGCACGCGTGGAATTTATGAACGAAACAACAATATGCATTTTACACATGAGAAGTAAAAATACACAATACTTAATGTAATTTATAAATCGTAAACCAAATTTTTCTTTTGTTAGATTTGATGCTTATTTTTCCTACAAAGCGCTACTATGGGAATATTTTGAACTACGTCTTTTAATTTCCGAATGTATACTATGTAAGAAAAGTATTTTTAATCATGAAAAAAATCGGCGATGATATTTTCATGTATCTCTATGTTTTTAGGTGTCCTAAATTCATTTACGCTATTTCTACGCTGATGTGTGTGTGTTTGTGAATGAACACGATAGCATCTAAACGCTTCATTCGATTTAACTCGAAGTTAGTAGGTATGTTATAGGTCTCATAGAATATTTATAATTCCGTGCATAAAGGACTTATATTTATTTTACCGACACTTACAGAAGTTTATCAATACGACCTGCAGGCTCAAATTCTTTTTAAAGTGTACAAGCGTCTAAACTCTACATTCTATGAAGATCAAATTAAGTATGCATGTTATAGGTTATTTTGTCAAGAATTATACAGGTTTTCGTAAGAGCAGGACTTTTTTTTTTTTTTCATAGATGCGAAGAAAAATTTTTATACATTGCGATCCATGGATTCAAATTCATTGAAGTTCTTTTTTGTAATGTTAAGCTGTTTGAAACAGCTGGAAATTGATACATGACACATTGGTTCACTAATGTTGTTTTACTCATTATGAGTGAAGTGGGCGAATGTAAATTTTAGGTGGTTATACAACACCAATAGTGAAGTGCCGGCTTGAATTTGCATATTGATTGCTTCAAGAGTTTAAGATAAAACGTGGTTATTTTGTCTCCTTCTCAAAAATAAATGCTTGGATTTTCATAACCCTTCCTAAGAATTTCTATACAATGGTAGTAGTACAAAATATTTTTTAATTAAACAATTTCTCATAACCTACTGACCTAGACTAACAGTACAAGCACCACGATTTCCTCAAAAGGTGAGTAATTATTTAATAAAACACTGCGCAATCTCTCCTGCCAAAATAGGAGAGTTTGCGCTTTTGCTGTTTAGGAGAGATTGCACATTTAAAATTCTATACTAAAAGAGATTTCGCAGCTTATTGGTGATAACAAGACAATAATGATGAGTTTGTTCAGTGCCTGGGACTGTACGAAAACCTAACTTCCATAAGTCACACTGGACTAGTTCAAACCATTCGAGACGACGCACCACCTTCATGGAGACTATCCACAGAATCTGAAATTGAACATTATTCAGGAGTGGCAGAATCGAAAAAAGCCACACCTCTGATGGGATTTACCTCTAGAATGCTGTTAGCCTATGAGAAAATTATCGCAAAGGATTTAAATGTTATTGTACAGTCGGTAACAAAAGTGTCCGAACACTAGCAAAAGTTCCTATGTAAAAAAAGCACACTTCATACGGTTTTGTTAAATAAATCCTTGTCGAATCCTGTTCTTAGTCAGTGTAAGAACATGATTCGATAAGGATTTATTTAACAAAATCGTATGAAGTGTACTTTTTTTATATAGGAATTTTTGCTAGTGTTCGGACACTTTTGTTACCGACTGTATATTTATTTAGTTTTGCAATACTTTAAAGTATGATGCTCACGTTTTGTGCAGCTGTCGGCTGTTTAAATAGAAGAGATAAAACTAAATGCAGGCAAAAAATATCAGCCTACTCAATCTTCTTTTTAAGGAATGTAATCGTCTAAATTTCAATAAAATAAAATAAATGTAAAGGATTTTAAAGCGTAAAGGATTTTAAAACGTAAAGGATTTTTTGACGGAAAGTTTTGAGGGAAAAAACTTTAATAAATAGTAAATGGTGGGCGTATTCTGCACTTAAAAATGGGCAGGGCTATACCACATATCATTGCACGTACGGTCTGCTAACTTTTTTTTTTTCGCTCGGAAATGCCTGTTCGAGACGAATACACCGTCTCGAACAGGTTCACTTGTGGCAGGTGATTGCCCAATAACTTCACATGTACAGTAATATGTGCAATGATTTTGGACTACGAGAGATTCGGTCAGCAAACAAGAAACCATCCTAGCTGAAAAGGTAATGTACTAATTTTAAGTTAAACGTGTTAACTAGTAACTTAATATTATTTTCTGATCTTATTCATTAGCTAATTTTGTTCTTTTTTTTTTTCGTTTCTTTATAATTTTTTTTTTTTTTTTTTTTTTTTTTTTTTAATAAATGTTTGTATTTTTTTTTACATTTATTTTATTTTTCGGATTTTTTCTATTATTGAATTGAAATATCCACTCCCAAGGAAAAAATATTTGTTTACAAATAACTTACAATAATGTCATTTAAGTGAATTATTATTATTAATAATGTAATTAAAGTTATAATTAAGCGCAATCTGTCCTACCCATATACGCAATCTCTCCTACTCTATAATGAGAGATTGCGCAGTTAGCTCTCTTGTTTTTATTACTACTGTAGTTTTAAATTACAACAGAGTAACAAAATAGCAATGGAAATGCACAGAAGAAGGACCAGTTCAAAGTTATGCACCAAAAATTTAGCAAAAAATTAATATTTGAATTTTTTATATCATTTTGTTGAATTCTGCGCAAACTCTCCTAGCTTTACCTTATAGTTTTTTTCTTTACAGTGAATCATGAAATGATTTTAATATATAACTCCCTAAAGTAGATAATAAGCTAAAATTTACTAAATTAAAATGAAGCTAATATATGCTTCGGAATATTTCTAGAAAATAGTCATTACTAGAAACTGCTTGCTTATGATTTATATTCTTTTAATGGGCCCACAAAAAAATTCGAATACATTACGATCTGTTGTAGAAACATACGAATTTATGATGAAATACTCAAACATCTTATTTTCGTTTTCACTTTTGTTTAATTACTGAAATATTCATTGATCCAAAAAATTTTAGACGATAGGTTATTATTAATTACGCGGAAAGTAGAGCAGAATCACTTCAGAATGTGTTTCTTTCTTTTGTCTTTCTTTACTGTATCTCGGATACAGTTCTTATACCAAATTTGATATCAGTCCGCTCATCTATTTCAGCTACAGTATTCTAGTTATAAAGGAACTTTAATAACCACTATGCACTTCAAATGAATAAGAAACTTCATCCTAGAAACATAAATATGGCATTAAACCTTAAGCTTGAATTTATCAGAACACATGAAATTCAAATAAGTTTAAACAAAAAGCTCAGGAACACAGAACAAAAAAAGTGGACATAAAAATAGATTGTAAAATGCCCTAAAAAGAATGCATGGTTTTAGAGCATAATCGATAAGAATTTCATTTAAATCGTCCAAGAGCAATTGCTTCAGAGAAAATCTTTTTCCTTTTTATGAGAAATTTAAAGAGTTGTATTAAAATTTTTATGTTTAAAAGAGAAGAATTTATGTTAAAGTAACAAATCAATCCTGCATGAGTTTTCAAATGGAGAATTTATTGTTATTCTAAAAATTTCATTATTAAAATATCTTCTCGAACGAATTGTAACTAAAAAGAGGATTAAAGAACTTTCATTTTAAAAGTTCAAAAGATTATTCAATACTATAAAATAAATTAAGGAACAAAGTTTATTAACGAAATATTTTTTTTTTCTCATTAGAGATAAAGTTTTAAATATCATAAGTTCATTAACTCAATAAATTTATGACATAATACATTTATTATATCATTGTTTTTCCCATTTAAAACATTTATAACATTTACAAAATGTATATCGTACAAAGCTGAAACCAAACCGCACAGCCTAAATTGAAATTAACATAAATGCTGAATAAACTTACAATAAAACGTTTTGGATTATATTGTTTACATCAGTAAATATGTAATATATTTATCGGATACTTGAAACTTTATAAATATATAAATAAATGTAAAATCATAACATAATTGAGAGCGCAGCACACATACACACAAAATAAAAAAATAAATAAAATAATGTAAAAATAAAGTAAAATAGAAGATCAAAATTAATATACTGCAGTTTCGGCAGCTTTAAATATACTGTCATCAGTATACTAAACAGCCAAAATGGACTTGAGCACGTATTAACGTTGAAAATCATTCTTTGAAATTACTATCTTAGAGTTATGAAAGTTAGTATAGATAAACACTGAAATGTGTCAGTATTAAATGTATTAAAATTTACCGAAAACTATATACTGAGAAATTAAATATATACCGCCTTCCTCTAGAATGAATAAATGGCCACTTTCTAAATCCCTTAACTAGAAATATAGATTTCCGAGCTATGCGCATAAGGCACGCCAATAAACTGAATAGACGAAATGACTAAGAATTTCTAGTTTACACATTTCTAGATGATGAAACAATATTCTGAATTTTCCGAATATTCTGAATCTTTTGTATTGCGAGAAATTCTCGCTTGATTTTCTAGAATTGGGTCATACACTAAGATTATAGTTGCTGAAACCCACCTCTTGTTGTCTCATTTACTTGCAGAGATTTTTAAATAACTTTGCCCTCGAGAATATAGGCAAACGCTCTAGAATTCGAATAGGGGCATCTAGGACTCGCTTTCCATGAGGACAAGAATTTATAAGGATGACGAGGAACTATTTTTTCTAGAGCCACAATTTAGATTCTAGATGTCAGTTACAGAATTTTTTCTCAGTGTAGAAACAAAATAATTCAAATTCAAAATTTGAACTTTTTTAAAATGCTCCATGCGACTCAGTTTTTAATTTTTCCATCGACTTACATTATTACAGCTTATCAAAACACTCTAAATATATTTTTCAAAAACTTCATGCGAATTCTTAAAATTCAAACCTAAATATATATATATATATATTTTCTTTAAATTAACCTATAAATCAATCTGAAAAATAATTTACAAATGTGTTTAAAGTATATTTCTAAACTATAATAATGTAAAATTGAGGGGGAAATTTAAAAACTGAGTGGCATGGAGCATTAAAAAAAAAAAAAAAAAAAAAAAAAAATCAAATCTTGAATTTAATTTGTTTTAATTTTAATAGTTTCCGAGAAATTTTAATATATTTAATATTGTTACATTTTGTTGCATGCGTGTGTAAACTTTCATATTTCTAAAACCATATTTTCCAAAAAACAACTTTCAACCTCAAACGCTCAGTTGTATCGTAAATTTAAATTGTGCCCAAAAGAATATATCGATATATATGTGTCACTTTCAATAAATGATTATAAATTTTTGTCTTCTATTGTTGCCATTCCTCTGAACTTCCAGAAATTTAAAATCAATTTTTAAATTCTTTACATTAAATACAGTTTTTGCTGATTGTATTTTATTGCTTAGAAAGACTGTATAAATAAACCAGAATCACATTTTAAAGAAACAATAACATTTTTAATGAAATATATTCAAAATTTTCAATTTAAAGAAAAGGGACAATAGCAACAGGAGAATGAAAATAAATTAAAATAAAAATAAAACATATCATAGTATTTTTTCATTTGTGATTATTAAGGCTTATAAGATGATTTTTAATTACTTTATCGCGGTACCAGTTCTGTCTGGTTGAGGATATATTATATAAAAGCCGCTTTCCCTTGCTTTTTCCTTACCGTTTTCATAGTTCAGTTTTTACAATTTCTATTGGCTAATACTTCTAAACGACTGTAATGCTATTGGCTGGTTATACGTCTGTACAATCTGCTTCCCAGATACATTTAATAGCCCTAATTCTTCTTCTTGCTATTCTGCACCACATAGCCAGAATAGCAATTAATATGTTTAAATCTAGGGAAACAGCAATGAGAAATTTATTCTTCAAAATGTTGAAAACATTCCCTTTGGCACCTTTGACTTAGCACCACAGAATATTTCATATAAATGCTTATATTTCCATTTAGTATTCATAAATTGAACTATATTCGGTTTGTTCTATAAAATATATATTTAGGCAACAATTCTTATGGTTTTTCATAAGAAGACTTAATACTTTTTTAAATATAAAATAGAACTTACTTAAAAGAATTATTCGTTAAAAAAAAAAAAAAAAAAAAATCTTTAAAAAATATTCAGACGTCATGTATAGGGCACAAAACTGAGTTTCTTTCGACATTAGTAATATACTTCTCTATAACTAAAATCGTCTGCATTCGTCATGGAAAATAATTTTAATAAATGTTACATTTAATAAACTATTTGTACTACTCGAATTTCTATATGAAAATCTAGAAGGAAATTGTTTAAATGCCACAACATAATATTGATTCAAAAACAAATAATGAGCTAAATTATCTCATGTTTTCTTACAAGAAAAAAATTCTTTTTATTTTAATTTCGTCAATGAGTAAAAATCTTTTCACACACACACACAAAAAAAAGAGAATAATTTTTAATGATTACCATATATGGAAATCTAAATCACGTTTTCTGACAAAGTTGATTAAATAATATTTTCATAAAAAAAATATTCAATGATAATATTAAAATTTTTTGAAAATATTATTTTTTTTTCTGTCTGCTCCTATCATTATCATTCCTTTAGGCTAGTTATGCATCTAAATTTGAAGATATTTTTTTTCTTATAACTGCTTGAATATAACCTATTCGATAATTCCAACCAGCTAATAATAATAAAAAAAAAAGTATTTGATTGAACTAGCTAAATATAAAAATAATAAGTATAAAAAATGTTATAAAAAATATTTAATTAAAAAAAAAATAACCAAAAATTACTTAATGCAATTAAATCGGGAAATTCGACATCTCTAATAATAATAAAAAAATAATTTTGTACACCTACATTAAACTTAAATGTGAACAAAAGATTACCTAAATTTGACGATGCGTTATGCTTTAGTGGAAATATTCGTCTTTTTTAAATGTAAACTAGATATTTGCCTAAATTTGATAGCATATTCAAAGAAAGTGTTCTTTTCAAATATGTATATAAAATTATAGACATTTATTTTTTATTCATTTGAATTTAAGTGATTTTCAACTATCTTTTTATAATTCAATCTCCAGTTTCATATTTTTCCCCTTATAACTAAGACTCACATCAGCATGGCGACATAGCAACAATAGACAATTTGCACGTTTTCTGATTTTATTCTTATATAATAGAAAATGAAAAGGTAAGAAAATAAATCCATTCATTTTCTTTATTTGAAACCTAATGACTGATTTATAACAATTTTAACATCGCACTATTTACTCTATCGAGAAAACGCAGTATAATATATCGTGACGTCACTCTTTATGACAACAAACGGGAGAAATCGTTGTTTACATTCGATTTCGTGCTTTGCTTTGCTTCTTGAATCAATGAAATAGGTTTTGTATGTTATAATAATGACGTATATTAAAAAATCGTAGTATAAATATTGCATTGTACCATTTTGCACAAACACAACGGCTAATGCTTCTCAAAAGTTATTCTTTAGCGTACCACAGGATCCTATTAAACGAAAACATTGGACAACCGCCATGAAAAAAAATAAATAAATAAATAAATAAAAATAAAATAATGATATTGGAAAATGGTGATAATGGTATTAAATGATTATAAGATGAAAAAGAAATGCTCAGAAATCACATAAACAATTGATAATTACGAAAGTCAAAACGAATTGCTGCTTACTTTAACCAGGCTAACAAAATGTAAACATTGAAGCATCATAAAGTGTGACGTCAGGATGCGTTTTGAAGTCGCGTGATTTTTGGTTAATTTTAAAGTTATTTTTTAAATTAATGAGAACTTTTTTTGCATTTTTAATAAACTTTTTGAAATTTATGGACCTAAAACTACCAGAAAAATAGAATTTTGTTCAAATGCCCCATGTGTGCAAATTCCTCATTGTCGCCCAGTCATCAAGGAATGTCTCCTGTATCACGTACGTGAACGGTAAAATTTTCACCTAAATTACTTTTATAATTTTTTTAAAAGATTTATAATTTAAGAAAGAAATGGAAGCATATATATTTTGATATTCAGAAAATATCGAAAAAAATATTTTAGAAACTGGAATCCATGTAATTAAACAAGTTTGTAATTCTATTTTTTTTTTTTTTTTTTTGGTTTGGTAAACCTCGCTAGTCATTAGTTGATTTTAATGTTTTCAATCTTTAATATGATATTTTAGCTTACCTTAGAGCTTTTACACGTGTCTAACATTGCATTTTTGCTTTCCACGCAATGGGTTCTTCCCACCTGGCGTCAGAGGTCACATGATAGAGGAAAAACAAATAGCAGACGAAGTCTTGTTTATCTATAGCGATTGCTGAAATAACATATTTTCTATTCTTATTTTTGATTAACCGTATTTAATATGTGTTATTTTTTTTTATACATCATCATTTTTAATCCATTTTATATCATTATTCGCCCCCTTTTGTTTGCTGTATACATTTACAATCATCATTTAGTTTATATTTGTTATTGATGTTCATGGAGAACATGTTAAATACTCTGATTTTTAGTACTTAAATCAGTGACAGTGCAATATCGTACTGCGTAAATCCATTTAGACCAGTAACTAAGTTAATTAACTTGTTGTAACACCTTTATGCAATTAAATTAAATGAAAACATTTTAAAATTTCAAATTATAATCCATAAACATTCCACAAGAACAAGCTATTATTTATTGCTAGATCAGTTAATGTAACAGTTACACTATAACATTCAAAAATCGATTCTTATAGTTAAAAATAAATAAACACGTAAAGTGTTTAAAAAAAAATATTAAAATTAGAATTACAACTATTCTACTGTTTATAAATGCACAATATTACTTTTATTTTATTTTATATTAAATATTAACATTTTTGTTCTTAAGAACGATATTTAATTGAATTCGATTCTCAGAATTCGATTATTTGTTTTCCTCTATCACATGATTGAGCAGGCGAAACTGGGAAGAGTCCATTCACATTGCGTTATTTCTTTTACACTTGCCCTTGCCTACTTATTTCTGTCCAGTAAAAAAAGCATGTTTTAATGTTTCGAAATGAAACAACTGTAGCATGTTTTTGTATTTTTTGGTGTTTGCTTATATATTTGTCGACAACAACGTTTTTTTTTTCGATGCATTTTACTGAAAGTTTTCAAACTCTCTTTTATATTTTCTATTTAAATTAATTACTAAAATTATTGACAAGATTAGTAATAATAAAGTAGACAAACGTAGACCTTTTGCATTTAGAATAACTGAAATTTAAAGTGTTTGTGCTGTTTTTGCATAAAAATATTGAAATATCTATAAATAAAGAAAATAAAGAAAAATAAAGAAAAAAAGAAAAGAAAAGGAGAAGAAGAAGCCCAGAATTCAATTTAGTACGACAGGACTTATTTTAATTTATTCTTCCATATAAAAGCATAAAGTATTTCTGTTTCATTTCCTAGCATATCAGTTACTATATCGATTTCTTAAAGTTACTTTGGTATACTTTTAACATAGAAGACTCTTGGCAGCTTTTAAGTTTTCGTTGTCAATTTGGTGATGAATTAAAATGGCTGTCGCGAGTGCATAGGTAAAGATTTTGGCGAGAAACATCCGAGCAACTTCGGTGCCAAATTTCAAATTTCCAAGGGGTTCTATACTGAAGCTGTTTCATTTCTTTAGAATGACTTTTTTATTTTATTTTTATTTTATTTTAATTATTAAAAATAAATGTTTGCGCATTCCTTTCTTTTTTTTCCGACATGAAAAGAAATATATTTACTTATTTATTTGTCTATTTTTTGTTCAAATTTGTTTATTTATTTATTAATTTTTTTTTTAAATAATTTTAAAGTTAAAATGGGGTTTTATTTAATATATTTTGACCTAATAATCCGATTAAACAAAAAAGTACTGCGTTAGCTAGATTTTGCTCTGATTAATAAGTGTAATGATTTTCGACAAAATCTAATAATCCGGACTTAAATTACGGACAGATGCAATGATAAATTTTCAGCTTTATATATTTAGATAAAAGTAAAAATGTTTACACGGTCATTCAAGGTATCCTATCCCTGGTATATTTAAAGTGGAACACAACAAATGGCGACAACTCAAAATCGCAGACTGTTAGAAATAGTCCTGGCGTTCTAATAAAATTCGGGCAGTTTTAGAGGTTTTTTCTACCATTTTATATTTTTGGACCATTATATCCTAATGTCTAATGTCTTTTTAGACCATTAAATTTTGATTAATGACATGATTTCTATTCACAACTAATTAACTAAATCTATTTTTCAAGATTTTGTAAATGGTTTTCTCATTTTATTACTATTTATGCAAAGGCTTATAGTACGTTTTATTGGATTATATGTCCTGCACTACATCGGAAACTAATTGCATTCAATTTTTTTCTGCAACTGAAGGTAGCCCTTTTGAAAACTCAAAAAAGGCAAACTTTGATATCTCAAATGGGAAAAAGGGATGTCTTGTTAACTCGACTGTAAGATCATTCGAAGATAAAGATCTTTTCAATGAAAATTCTCTTCTACTGTGCTTTTTAAAAATTTATGACGGATTATAGTTTTTACAAAAAGTCCCCCCCCCCCCCCCCACCTTTTGCAATGCATATCGTGAACACCTTGAAATTGCTGGTAACTCTGAAAAATGTGAGAGAGCTTCAGTTGGACTTTTAAAAAAATGGGCCCGTGGACATAGGGTGCATATAGAAAGGGGGGGGGGGGAGGGGGGAGGATCTTAAAAATTTCATACGGAAAGAAAGTCTTTATTAGCTGGTTAGAAAGGTCTAGAAACAGGCATTTTTTTCTAATACGTTTTGTCCTACGATTATTTTTAAGGATTCAGTACTTTGTTTTTCCTTCAGTTACATCATCTTTCCTATACTTCGGGAATGTGTCGAAATATCTGAGAACTATAAAAATTGTATTTAATTAAAGGTTTCGCTCCCCTTTGATTGAAATTAGGGCTATGGCGGCATAGGAGTACCTAATGAGGCAAACTCTAAATTTTAAAATGCAAGGGTTATGTTACCACTTTGAAAGATCAACTAAGATACTCAAATTCATTGAACACGTTTCTTGCAGTTTTCAAAAAGTGAAAAGCGCTTCCTAGATACGGGCAAGGTTTGCGACGTCTAGCGGAAAATTTCATCATTTATTAAACACGTTTAAAAGCATCGTAGGACACTTTTTAAATGATTTTTTTACAAGACCTTTAAATGAGTTAATAACTCTCTTATCAGTGAAATTTTAAAATTTCCCCCCATAGAAACCTTCTTACACGCCCAGCCTCAAATTTAAAAATCAAATGGTGTTCCCCTGAGAATTATTGAACCAGTTTTTTACTAACTTGCAAAAGAAGAGACTTTTTGCTAAATATTTAACTAGATATAACTCTCTTAAAAATAACCGTAAGACAAAAAACAAAAATTTTTTAAAAGTTTGATTGAGAAGACTATTTAAATAGCTCACAAAGCCTCACTTCCTATTTGAAATTTCACAGGCACCCCTGCCCCCCCCCCCCCCCCCGTTCGTTCAGTTGTCTTGTATGTCCCCACCCCCAACTTCTTTTAAACCAAAAGAAGTCTTCTTAAGCTGATTAAGCGTGTTTGTCTCAAATGATTCAGTGAGAAGGATATACGGGCTTAATGAAAACTTAATATGTCAATAGCAAAGTAGGACCAAACCTTTATTTTTTTTAAGTAAGTTTTCTTCACCAAATTTAGCTTTAATTTACCTTTGAAATTTAATTTAGTTTATTTTTCATGTTGTTGTTGCTGTTGTTGTTGTTACATGCACAGATACTCTTTAACTACATTTCTTGCGACCATGGAAGCCTCTGCGCAAGTGCGGATTCAACGAGTCCACTAGTAAAATAGGGGAGACAAGCTTTTCGTTGAGAGAAAATAAGCCATAAAGGAATACCGAATGACTGGATGTTTACTAACTTCAAACCTGTTGGTCAACTTGGAAACCCTCCAAGATTTTCGACACGTCCTCACTGCTAGGCGAAGGAAACGTGGTTACACTATATCTCTGCAATGAAAATCGAACGAACTGGTTGTTACTCAGGTAACACAAGTCTACAAAAATAATGTTGGCAAAATTTGATTTAATAATTTTAGCAGTTACATATGTTTTTTGGTGGGCTGAAATGGAAAATGAAGCTAGCTTTACTCCGTCACGTATATATTTTTGCCAATGCGTGTCTACCGACATATATATTTTTTTGTCGGTAGTTTCTAATATGTTTACATGATTAATTATAATTAATCGTGGAAACATATTGTAAAAGTTACCATATAATTATATTGGTGGAAGAGTCGCGGTAGAAACGGAGTCGGTAGATACCTTGTGATGACAAAAATCTATATGTAAAGAGAAAAACTGGTTCGGTTTCAGCACATAAAAAAACATAAAGATCGACGAAAATAATCAAATTAAAATTTTAGATGTAGACTGTATAATATATCTTATCAATAGTGCATGAAGTTTTACATCCGCTTACAGGTGTATTTCTTGAATATAAATCAATTTAATAATAATAATAATAATTAAAAAAATCCTAGGCCTTCAGACACAAATTATTTTACTACTTATAAAACATTTAGGCCTAAACTCGACGTAAAATAATTTCTAGTAAAAAAAAAAAAAAAAAAAAAAATCGATAATAAAACCAACTTGTTTATTAAAATAAGACAATTTATATTACATTTAACTTTGAAAGATCATTTATATTTTACAAAAAAAATGTATATAAAAGTGCTCTTAACAAAAGAAAATTCGTGAGTAGGTATATGAAAAGCAGTGGTGTAAACTTTTACATTAAAAAAAAAAAAAAAGAGTGTGTGTATTGTGAATATAAGGAAATTAATAAGTGCAATTGAAACAAGTAAGAAACATTTATTATAAACATTAAAAAGTAACAATTATACAAAAGACATTATTGCAAGTTTTATCAGAAAATTTTCACACAAAATGAATACAAGTATGAGACAGACTTGAGTTTGATGTCCATACGAAATTTAAAAATTGACTTAAAAATCATAACATTACAATGCATTTTTTCTACTCGGAAACAATTACTAGCAGTTTAAAAATTAAAACAAAGCATTTAAAATAAGCAGATTTTTTTTTTTTTTTAAAGAAATATAATTTCATTATTTACACTTTAAAGTCAATTCGATGCAAAATAAATTTACAAAATTTTGTCACGCAGATGGAGTTACACTTAATACAATAAATATATTACAAAGTGTCTTACAAAAACGTTGCCAGATTGATTAAGAATAATGTTTGTTATTTATCAATTAAACTTTGGGAGCCGTCTATATATAAAACAATCTTTGATAGCAAACTTCATTTTGACAAAGTATTATTATTCTACATTCAATTATATGCTTAGATACTACATTATACACCATTTGGATTAAAGCAATTTATATAAAAATTATGTGGTTTAGAAGTTTTGAATACTTTTTTAGTGAGCATATTTTTGATAATATATCCAGCATTAAATACTATACAGAAATTCGACAGGTAGTCCCTATTTTAAATACCACTTTTTTATAGTAACTTTCAATAATCGTTATCAGTATTTTTCTTTTGTTAAAATACAGAGATATATCTTTTAATAAATAGTAGTATTAAAAATAGTGATTGGCTCAACCATTATATTTTGCATGAAAATACTACTAAAGATTCAAAATAAAAAATTTCTTGCTTGTAAATCCTATGATTGCATATAAAATATATGGAATATATGATTTTTAATATACGATAAAATTTATATAGAAATACCTATCAAAAATTTACTTTAGTGTAACTTCAGTGCATAAATTATTAATATCAGCATATGCAAAATTGTAAAATTTTTTGATACATACAATATTTGTTTTAAAAAATCTTCTTAATACGGGTTTATGTTTTGTGATCCTGCAATTTTTTTCTACTATATTTTTTTGTATTTAAATGGCAATTTTTTCATATGAGAAATTGGTTCCTTTTAAATTGTCAGAATTTGTTGAATTTAATTACAGTTGGATTGTGAAAATTTTTTCTTTGGATAATTATATATTATTATTATAATTATATATTATTGTATAATTTAAGAAAAAACGAGGGGGGAAAAAGTCAAAAATCCATAGAAAACATAAAGAAAAAAATACATATAATCACAAGATAAAAAAATCAACTAACACCAGTTAAAAAATGCACGAAAAATAGATAAGTAAAATATAGCAAACAGTGGGGCGGGTAGGTTCTAGGCCCTGAGGTTATCAGAGAAGCTTTGGTACGTCGCGACTAGTATTCAGAATGTTTAATTTCGTTTCATTTAATTTAGAATGTTTCTGCACTCTAGACTATGGAAAGAACGGGGAGATGGGGAGTCAAAAGTCCACCGAAAGTAGAATAAAGCACGCAATCACAAGTATATGAAAAAAAAAAAAAAAAAACTAACACCGGTCAAAAAATGCAAAAGAAATGGAGAAGAAAAAGAATGCGAAACGTGGGAAGAATGGGCATGTGGTCCTCAAATTATCGTCGAGTTAGCTACAACTCGCTTAATGTTACACATTGTATTGTGCCAAATTTAATTGTTTTATTTATTTATTTATTTTTAACTAACGTTTATATAAATGTAAAGATACTCTTTTATTAAGAATTTAAAACTGTTGGATCGTTATTCCTCATTTGAATGAAATAATTTTGATATCCCTAATATATTTATTTTATTATTATTATTATATATATATATATATATATATATATATATATATATATATATATAATATAGGTTAGAATGTAGTTCTTTTATTTTTTGTATTCAACATCTCTATAATAGTGCATTCACTATCATCATTAATATAATTTCGTTAACAACGGTTTGTATCTGGAAAATTTTAAATTTTCGAAGTTGTAATGTAAATTAAAAGACATAATGAACATAATGTAATGGAAGACATACTGCAAATTCAAAATACAAAGTATCATCTAAGTGCATTTAATTTAAATGACTTATTGGATATTTTTTAAATCGTTTCTTTATTTCAATTAGCAAAACTGAACACGAAACGAAAACTAGAATAAAAAATCCCATTTAGCAAAATTTACAATAAGAAACTTTAATATAATAGACAATAATGATAGAGCTTTACTAAAATATGCATTAGCAAACACATTGTGTAATATATATATATATATATATATATATATATATATATATATATATATATATATAGAGAGAGAGAGAGAGAGAGAGAGAGAGAGACTTTCAAATGTTTATGTTTTGTCGAATATTTAAAGAAAAAAATTTAAAGAAAAAATTGACAGATTATCTTAAAACTTCAGAAGTGTAAATAGCATGTTATATCACAAATATCAGAGCGAAAATGTTATCTCGAAGTCAAAAACAAATTTAAAAAAAAAAAATTATGTTTGTTATAATCCTGAAGTACGTTGTAGCAGTATCATGTGATTATGACGCTATTTGAGCCTGGATAACCCATTTAGTACTGGAGATATGAAGTTTTTTTTTTTTCTTTTTATGCAAAAATATATTCTTTAATATAACATGTAGGGTATTTAATTTTATGCAATGACCTTTATAGAAAATTTAGCATACTGCATTAGGCACAACATATTGCAGCCAGAATATAAAAATAATAATTATTTGATGTTATGTCAACTTTTGTACTAAATAATTCTTAACTACGCACGTGCAAGTGTTAACAACTTTCTTTTGCATAATTCATTAACCAAATGTTATTTATATATAAAGATACTTACGTAAAAACGCCAATTAAATATCAGGAAAAATTCTGATTGAACGAACTGAATTTCCCTTTCTCCGCCCCCCCCCCCCCAAAAAAAAAATTAAAAATAAATAAATAAATAAATAAAATAATATTAATAATAAATAAATAAATAATAATAATAATAATAAATGGGTGAGTTTGAACAAATTTTTTATTTTAATTCCGTTAAGAGTAATGTGGAGAATGTTTATTGAAAATAAATTTGTGACTGTCATCCATCATCGCTTTCTTTTCTTTTCATTTCTTTTTTTTCTTTTTTTCTTAGAGGAACCGAAGTTTAATTCATTTTAACACTTTGAATTTTCACGGAACTAGCAGGGATGTTTAAATGAATAGATTAATACCTTTCACTCAGAAATTATGAAAATGAAAATTTTGTTGGTTTTTGCTCATACATTGTTAAAATACATCTTATAAAAATACTAATATTTCATGAGATATTTATTATTTTTTATATTTTTATTGCAGTATATTATACTAATGTAGTATATCAAGGTTTCTAAAAATAGCATTACTCTGGGATGAATACCCTTACAAGTTTGCATTTAAAAAAGGGCAATTTCTTTTGTATTTCAAGCTATCTTTTTACAACTATGTGTCAAACATTATTATTTCTTTAATTTGTTACTGGTACACCTTTTTATTTTGGAGACAAAAACTTCAGTGAATTTATGAGGGGCAATACGTTCTTTTTACACCTGAACTTCAAGATTTGTAATTTTGTCCATACAATATATTAATTAGGAAATTTTAATAGTGCATTAAATCTAAAAATGGTTATGGTTATATCATACTATCGCGAAAAATAAAAAATTTGATGCCCGCAAATTTTTCTATTTTCATTTGCAAGCACCACCCTTTGTCATTTCTTTAAAACATCACATTATTTAATAAAAACAATTATTTGCATTTGTGTTTAAACGCTTTAAATTTTATTCTCAGTAAACGAGGCGATGATTATCACTGAAGGATATATATAGCGATAACACTCAATGAATTAAACAAGAAAGCTCAAAATCCTTTTTCAAATTAATGTATTATTTTAGAGGAACGCCTGAAGAACGGGGCTAGCGTTTTTAATGAAACTAAGTAACTCGTGACTGCAAACAATGTTTTAATGGTGAAAAAGTAAGTCTTTACTTAAAGTTTTCTTATTACATAAAAAATATTTATACAAGTCTGAATTTATTTAAATATTTGAGATTTTGAATAATAGAGCTAATGTCGTTGAAAACAAATTCTTCATCCATGAAAAAAGATTTATAGAATACTAAGCAAATGAAATATCGAAGAAATCTGTGAAGTTTCAAATTAATTTTCTTTACAATATAACGCCAGCTTTAAAATCTTTAGATTCAACTATCTTAAATCTAATTCAAGTAGTGATTCTTCTTTGTTTTATCTTTTGTTGTGATAGCTATTGTAAGGAAAATGAATTAATATACATAAGTATGTTTAATAAAAATTAAAAAATAAATAAATAAATAAATAAAAACAGAAAAAATAAATTTTCAAAAAGAAAATAATGACTTTTTTCAAGTTAGAATGTAAATTTTGTAAGAAGCAGAAACTGATAATCTAAACAATCGGTTTTATTGTAAAATGCAGAAAAAGCATGTTTGAAAAACCACTTATCAATGAACAGTCCAATTATACTGTGGCAAGTAGATTTGGGAATTACTATGAATGTATAGAGAAACATTTCTGGTGATTATATTGTGTAACATACATTGATTACACAGCAATAAAATATAGAAAGTAATGTCTAGTTAAAAGAACAATGTACGTTTTTAAAATACAATGTATCCCTCTGGAATACATAATTTCTGGACGATAACTGTAATAAGATGAAGGACGTGCTATAAAAAATTATAAAAAAAAAAAAACATTTAACGATATTATGTGATTAAAAAAATTAAATAAATATAACAGCTTTTGCAGTTTTAATTGTTTAGGTTGCGTTATATCCCAAGTACAAACCCCCTCAGGAGCATTAGGATATATTATATCCCACCTATTAATTCCCAACTGCAAAATTTCGACCCTCTTTTTTTTTTTACTTTAATAATATAGGGTAGGTGCTTCAGTGATTGGCATGCTCCAGTAATTGACATCTATCCAGAAATAATTAATAAATAAGAAAAAAAAAATAAAATCACATATTTTACATATAATAATTTTAACATTTTATGTCAAACACTGGAGCATAGGGTGCTAATAACTGGTAAAATGAATATCTAGCAAAATCAAACAATGGAACATAGGGTGCCAATTACTGATAAAATGAATAACTAGCAGTGTCAAACAATGGAACATAGGGTGCCAATTACTGATAAAATGAAAAACTGGCAGTGTCAATTACTGGAACATTGAGTGAGTGTCAAATAAAAATTCATAAAAAAAATAATAATTGTTATCAAATGTATATATTTTAAGATATATGTGCCTCTGAATGTCTTTCATACCATATATACTAATTTGAGATTTCTAAAAATATTTATAGACTAGAATATTAAAAACATCAGCTATTGCTCTAAAAGTGTCAATCACTGGTGCACTTACCCTACATGTAAAACATCATTTATTTATTTCTTTTTTAGATTTGTTCATAAATTCTGGTGACAGTTGGTTTTAAATGAGCGAAATTACCTTGTCTCTGAAAGGGTTAATCCTTCCATATTCCATGGGCAATGTAATTAGATTAATTTAAAATCAACAGCCACAAAATTTAAAGAACAAGTTTAGAAGAAAAAAAATAAATGAACTTTTTGTGCTAAATTAAAACAGTAAAATTTTATAAAATATTTCCGTGATAAATTTTTGCAGTTGGGTATAAAATATATCCAACTCCCCTGAATGGGTTGTTTAATAACTTCCAGAAATTACTTTTTTTATTAAATAAATATATAGTGTAAATGTGCCAGTAGCGAATACTTTTAAACTCTAAAAATAACACCGTTAGTGTTACAACTCTCTAGTATTGATGCCTTGAACTACAAAGGTTTCAAGCCAAGAATTATAAAATCAAATCAATGTAAATCAAACAATTTAAACTTTTTGTCACCGTATCAGCAATTCTTGTTGTTCCGAATAAGGTAAGTTACAATTCAATTCCTTAGAATGTTATTTATTCCAAGATAAATATTTCTGACTTTGTTGTTATAAGACAAAATTAAGTATGCAGAATTCATTTATTCTGTCGAATTATAATATGGTAATTCCATATATTTACTTTCCGAACATATATGTGTAAGAAAAGTATTGTAATTTTAACAAAAATTCCACTTTGAGATTTTGGCGTATCTATATGTTTTGGGGACCTTTGAGTTCATTTTTGCTATTTTTACGGGGATGTATGTATGTGTATGTGTGAGTGAACACGATAGCGTCTAAACGCTTTGTTCAAATTAGCTGAAAGTTGGTACGTATGTTATAATTCACCGTAGCATGTACACTATTGATTTGGGGAAATTTAATATGTATACTTTTTACACAGGGATACAAAGAATAATTTCTGATAATTATGGCCTGAGGGCTCAAAATTTTTGAAGTCGTATAGTGTCTAAATGCCTTATTTGATTTAGCTTAAAAGTTTATATACATGTTAATAAAGTTTATATGCATATACATGTTAAAGGTCACCGTCGCAAGAGCTGTACAAGTATTGGTGAATTTTGCACTTACAGTTTTCTTCACAGGAACACAAAGAAAAATTCATTACCATTATCGTCTATGGTCTGAAATATTTTAAAGGGCGATAGTGTCGAAACACCTCATTTGAATGAACTGAAAATGTATATAAATAATAGGTCACCATCATATAAGCTGTGTAGATTTTGGTGAATCTAGCACTATAGATTTTTACAGCGAAACAACGAAAAATTCGTTATCGTGCGATAGCGTCTAAACGCCTGATTCGATTGAGTTGAAAATTTATACATATATTACAGGTCACTGTTACACAAACTGTATGAATTTTGGTGAGTCTATCATTTATATATTTTTACAGGGACACAACAAAACTTCTTTATCATTATGACCTCTGGACACCAAACATTTGAAGTGTAATAGCGTTAAATTAAACAGTATACTATATGAGAAAAAATACTGAAACCTCCTATTATAATTTTCTCTTTTCTTTATTTAACGATTTCTCTTTCTTTTAGTAATTAACGGTTCTTTAAAAATAAATTAATGTTTGAAAAGTCAAGTAGAGACACTCCAGGTTTTTTTTTTTTTTTTAATAAGTGTCCACTATTGTATGTGGACAATATGTTATCATTACTAATAGTAAATATTCCTGTTCACTACTGGGTCATTTAATTTTAATCCTTTGGGTACATTTGACGAGTGAGACTCGTTATCTTCTTACTTGGGCGAAGTTACGGTGGACGAGTCTGACTCGTCATCTGAATTTAAGAAGTAGGCGTTGATGTTTGCGGCACCCCCGCCAGTGCGCATTGATCGCAAACACTTTCCTGTCGTTTTTTTTTTTTTTTTTTATGATATCTTACAACCATATTTATATCATCAATATAAGTATATTCCAAATAAAATGTAGTACTTTTACATATTAACACTTTTGAGACCGCTGACGTAGATTCACATCATTTGAAAATCTGTAACTCCAACAGTGGGCGTTTCTTTTGCAATTTGTATGCTATTTTTTTTCTTAAATATATAATCAATATTCACAATTTTACAATGAAATATACTATGGATGCAAATACTTTGATTAGAAAGAATAAAATTATAATGTATTTCCATTTCTAATATAAATGTGAATACAGAAAATTTTGTTCTGAAATATTGTAACATGGGAGAATAACGCCCACAGGCGGAACTTACTGTTAAAAATTCAAAATCATTCCATATAGCGACAAATTAAATCCGTCCCATGGACATAAAAATCTTCAAATAATTCAGTACTCAAAAGGTTAAAGATTAAAGTAGTAATGGTCACAGGGCTGTATACTTCTAAATTCGGAATATCAATTCATTTTACACAAATAAAATATGAATATTTTAGTATATTCGTAGAAGATTTTTTTTTCTTAATTTTGAGAAGAGATTTATATTCTTCGGAAATGACCTGCAGAATTGCAGTAAATACCTGAAAAAGAAAAAGAAAAAAAAAATATAACTGGTTTGCCTTGGTACTTATAAGATTATTACAGTAGGGGTGATTTTTAAACGTATGCAGATTAAAATGCCTTTTAAATAAAACAATGTGTTAATGTAAATGTTAAATATTTCAGAAGTAGTTTGTTTTCAGATCTTCATATGAGTTTATATATTGTAATTTATTCTTCCTTTAATATATTTTTATTTTATTTTTTTATTTCTAATTTTATTGGAGAATTCATTTGTTTATAATTGCTGTTTATTATTCACTTTTTCTTGTAGAATTTAATTGTATGTGTATTTATTTACTCATATATTTTTTACCTAATGCATATCATTTATTGTAAATTATTTTATTAACATTCTAACAAAACTTGTAAAACTGTTCTTATTAGAAATTATAGATATTTGTTTGCTAAACCCTGCTTAAATATATTTTTTTTTTAAATAAAAAATGTCATGTTTATCGTTATTTGCGATAAATGGCGATTTATATAGAATATATTTCTTGTGAGATACTCAAATTCTATGAGTAGTTCTCAAATCATATTCGATTTTTATCGAAATTTTTATATCTTCTCTTTAATAAATTAATTCATTTTGTAAACATTATGTGTATTTAAAAACTTTTTTCAATAATACTTTATTAATTTTCATTTAAGACAATGATGCTGTCTTAATTTTTTTTTTTATATCGTCTCTTTAATTTTCAATTTCAGGTATATTCACGTGCAACCGGATGATATTTGGTAATTTATTTATAATTAGCTACTTTTACAATATAAAAATTTACATTTTTCACTACTTAATTGCAATTATATTTATTAATGATTATTATTTTTTTCTTTTGAACAACGTTAACTGTTTAAAATTATTGATCTTATCGTCACTTACATTGATTTTGTATCATGTTAATTAATTTATTCTTGCTTCATGTAAATTAACATGCATATGTATAATGATATATGCAGGCCTCGCAGTGTTCCAAAAATTTTACTCGCGTTTTATTATACTGCCACCACTATCGTCAATAAGAATTTTTTTTTTAAAATATTATAATGTTAAAGCATGTGTAAACATTACATAAAAAAGTATTGTTTTAAAATAGTGGTAACGAAAATAAACCTAGAATCTTAGAAACACTGCAAGGCCTGCTCATATGTTGCCTTTGCTGTTGCATATGTAAATTTATGGTATCAAACGGCATGAATACATGAAAAAGAAATAATAGTAAAATGCTGAGAATTAGCGAGTTTTAACGGCCCTCTTCCTTTACCGTCGCCGGAAGCCCGAGCAAATGTTATTCTATGGGGAAATTTTCTTTAGAAATAACTTATTAACTAATACATATTTTTAAATTCTGTTTTCACATTCAGAAAATTCCCAACTGTTAAATTGACGGAATTTTTTAAAAAATGTATTTTTTTAATTTTTAATATTTTATTTTGAAATTGCAAAATGAAAAAAATTCACATATTGAAAATTCGTATTTTGCAGCTTCGAAGTAAAATATAAAAAATTAAAAAAATAATTTTTTAAAAAAGGTCCGTCAATTTAACAGCTGGGAATTTTCAGAATGTGAAAACAGAATTTGAAAATATGTATTACTTAATAAGTTATTTGTAAAGAAAAAATTCCCATAGAAAAACATTAGTTTCGGCTTCCAGCGGCGGTGAGTGAAGAGGGCCCTTAAGCCATAATTTTCCTTTAATGACGATTTGTTTAAAATTGCACAACCAGTTATGTTAGAAATATTTTTTCGCAGACGATAATTTGTTTTGAGAATCATTGTCTCAGTGATGCCAGATTGGGGATTTTGTCCCCATTTTGGGAATTTTTGAGTATTCTGGGGACAATTTTGGGGACCAAATGTGGGTACTTTTTTAAGGAATTCAAAAATATTTGGGGACAAATCTGGGGAGTTCTTCAACTTTCTGTCAGTGTTGGCAACGTAATGATGTATCCCTACGAGTAAAGACTTTCTAAAGCTTTATTGTTATTTGGGGATTTTTTTCAAAAATTGCCTTCATTTGGGGAAAAATCAGAGCTTAAATCACAGAAAAATCTGCTTGATATTTTTTTATTTTTATTTATTATTACTTTTTTTTTTTTTTTTTTAATTTTATTTTCCCTTTTTAGTAGAAATCAAGTTGGGAATTTTTTCGAAAAAAAAAAAAAAAAAAAATCCTGATTTGGGGAAGTTTGAAGACTTGTTTGGGAAAATAATTTTCGACCATCTGGCATCACTGCATTGTCTGGATATAGTATCACATATGTTTTACACTTTTATGTTTGTAGAATGGCAATAGCTATATCATGTTCGATAAGTTTTTGTTTAGAAGGAAACTTGAGTCATGAATAAATATATATGAATTCTAAAAACCTGATATTTATTTTAGGATCCTGAAAATATTTCCTGTTTTTTCAAACTTTTAATTTTCTTTTATTTAAAATTATTTTATAAAAATCAAATAATGACACGATACAATTTTATTAATCAAATTCAAGTCTGTCTCACTTACACTCAACAGTAAATACACCCATTTTTTTACAAAGTTAAAGATCTTTTTATTCAAAATCACTTCAGTCTCTTCAAGTAATTTTCACATTCTATCCCTTTAAAGTGTTTTCAGATTCATGGCTCCGATGACAGCAATTTCTTGTTCCATGGTATGTCCTCATTTGCCTAAAAATCCGGCATTCATAACAAAAATGGTTATAGAAAATGCTGTTAGAAAATCAAAAATAACACTCAAAACATTTATCTGACAATAGCATGCAGGCATGCAAAATTTAGCTTGATAGTAGGCACAGTATAAAAGCATGCCCCTACAGCTTTTCATTCTTCTAGAGCTCAAAAACAAGATATACTTATATATAATCATGCAAAATGTTAAGGAAAATACATCATTTCATAAATCCGAATATACAAAAATATTTTTATATATTAATACAAAGCGTATTCAATGAAATCAAGAGTAAATAAAAAATCCAAGTACATTTTTTTTTCCTTTGAAAATTTCTCACTTGAACGTTAGAACATATTCAACGAAAATAAAATTGAATTTTCTCCTATAATAATATACTTCCTACGAAACACATCAACTTTTTTTTTCTGTAATTTTCTAGGTTTTATAAAATTCTGTGTATTTCTTCGTGCTTGGCATTTTTAAGCAAAACGTAATGCAGAGCTGCGAACCTAATCCGGGGAATTCTTAGTAAAGGTCCTTTTCCCACACCAGTTAATTTTAAATAGTATTCTCTTTAAATGTATTTATAATGAATTAAGAAGAAAAAGACTCTAAAGAAGACTGGTGTGGAAAAAGGGGCGGTATTAACAATCCTCCGGGTTATGTTGGCAGCTCTGATTATGTGACCACAAATTTATTAAAGGAAGACCATTCTTTCCCCTTTTATCGAAACACCATTAAAAAAAATAACATTTCACAGTTGTTTATTTTATATTACAAAATAAAAAAAAATGCAAGATAGTTATAAATCTAATTAAAAATATATATATTAAAATCTTCCGTAAGTCCCTTAAGATTGCACACCAATCAAATTTATTATTTCTGCTTCCCATGTAAATCCTATGGGATTTTTCATCCTATAGGAACCTTTCATATTATAAGAATTCCTCACTCAAGTTTTTTGAATTCTCGTTTTTTAATTCCACTCTTTCAATATGTATATATATATATATATATATATATTAATTATTATTATTATTATTATATATATATATATATGTCTTTATAATTGCTCACTAAGATAAAAGGCGACATGTTTATGGAATGAAATTAAAAAAACAATATTCAAAAATTTTCAAAAACATCCCAGATTATTACATGGAGTGAGAGAAAGAGTGAATCTCCTTTAAGTCAATATGATTATATCCAAACTGTTTTTATTAACATTTTCTTTTTACAGAATATATGAATTGCATTTTGAAACATACATATGATTTTTCAAACCATAAAGGTAAATTAATATAACGTTTAAAATATGCGTACCAATTATGAACAATGTACTAGTTGTGGACATCATTTAAATTTTAACACTTGAAATAAGCTCTCAATGTGCAAATAGCTTTGTTTCACGTTACAGTCCTCTGCAATTAACCTCTTGAATTATGAAGATTTGCAAGTCAACAGTTTTAGAATGAGATCAACTTAATTGAAACTCTGCGAATGTTTTGTAATCTAATCGTTATTTTTAGTAATTTTAATAAGGAAATCCAATGTTCAATTAATTTGCATTTTCCTATTATGAACAGGGGCCGCGGTAGCCCAGTCGGTAGCGCCGGCCTCGTAATTGGAAGATTGCGGGTTCGGTACTCGAGCCGCCCAAAGACCGTCGTGTACACTAATGGTGGCTGGTGCACGTATAATCTGTCGTGGCCGCAATGTCCTCCATGTTCCCATCAAAAATTATACCTCTGGGGGGTCACTGAAGCGGGAGAGCCATCCCTTCCGTGGAGGATCAAAATTGTGATGGCATGTCTCCGGACAACCTCTAGGGGTGTGTCCCAGTCCGTCGCCAATTGCCCATCTGCGCAGCACTAGTGCGACGTAAAACCCAACCATCCATCCTATTATGAACAGATTTCTATTGGTATATACCGTCTGATTTACCATGACTAAAATAAATATCAAAAATTCGCTTATTGCGTTACCTTTTTAATTTTCTAATAGCATATAAATATTTTTATATTGCGAAATACGGTACCGTCATATGTCACAATGGATATAAGTCATCCTTGTACATTAATGGTGTATCTAGTTGTCTTCTTACTACAACTTTTAAGAGTCAGCCAGGATTCGTTACTATGTAGACAACATTTATATTATTCAGAATATAGTAACAAAGCATCATACTATCCAGTACTACTTTCTAATGTGTTTAAGAGAATTCGATTATTACCATGATCTCATCAAAATAAAGAAAAAGAAAATGCATTAAGTAGTTTTATTTCATATGTTATCAATTCGGATGAGTTGAAGAAATGCTATAAAGAATAAAAAATGAGTAAATAGCCATCCAAATTATGAAGAATGGAAAGGCTGAAATTAGAAAAGAAAAAGAAAGAAAAAAGTAAGGAAACAAGGAAAATAACTAAAATTACGGAAAAGAAAAAAAAAAAAAAAAAAGAAAAGAGAAAAAATCTAACATTTATTTATTTATTTTTTTTATTCAAACATGTTATCATGAGACTTTTATACTATTTAGACATTGATTTAACAGAGGCTGGAGAAATGGCCTTTTCATTTGAATGTATAACATAGATGCTAACATTTAAATTTATTTCAGAGTTACTTTTAACCCGTTTTTTTTTTTTCCTAATTTATTAAAATTCTATATTGGGGAAAATATTTCTATAAATAAAGTGGTGTGAAATATAGGCGGGGCTAAAAATACTCGGGAATAAATTAAAATGTTGGCATCCATGGTATAATGTAATATATAAAAAAATTTATGTTATACACTTAAAAGTACTACTAGTCATAATCAAGTGTTTCAAGTTGAAAACAGGTACTATAATACCCAGAAAAACGAATGAATAAAGAAACTAATAACTGCTATTAAGCCAAAGTATAAGCACATTATACACAATGCATGGGGAAATGTTGCATATATACATTATTATCTAAAATGAAGAAAATACATTGTAATCTAAAGTTAATAATACAAGATTGAAACACATATTTACTGAACACATTTACTCTATAACTCTTAATTTAGCGCCTAACATTAAACTTTTTTTTTTTTTTTAAGTCATTGATGTACATTTTAGGTGCCGCACATGTACCACAAAGGTTCTCTTATTGTTAATTTTTAACGTCCAAGCTTTACATTTCTTTAGCGATATTAATAATTTGACCTGTCACAACTTAGGGTGTGAGCGTTATTCGTTAGAACAGAAGATTAAAAAGAATTAATATTAAATATAGAAAAAGCATGCTTTAAGTAAATACGTACGTCATTTTTTTTTTTTTTTTTTTTTTTTTTTTTTTTTAATAAGGAAGTTTACTATACAGTAAAAAATCTGGATATACGTATATTTATTCATATTTCGTATAGCAGTTACTCAAATGTATCGGGACTGTTAGGTGAACAAAGCTAAACTTTTACTGAAATAGAGCTAAATGGGGTAAAATGCTAACAAAACAAAACAAAACGATTCAACGTCCTCTAAACGTGTCCTGATTTTTTTAATGCCATACGCAAGTCATTTTTGGTTCATGTAAAATCCGCCACCTGAACGGTGGACTCAGCCGGAAGTCAATGGTTACCGGCATTCATTTACGACGGTATTCACCAATAACTTCAACTCCCGATTGAACCCGAAAACTTGAAAAGCGTATAAAAGTCAGGGTCCAACATTTTTGCAAACTTTCAAGCATTACATCTGCCATCTAGCGGCATTGTTATTTTCAGATTTATAGCTGAAAATAACCAATCAAAAATTAAATGAAAACTTTGACGCTAGATGGTAGAAGCAGAGTGGCAAATTTCCTTGGAAAGCTGGACTCCTTTAGACGCTTTTCGAGTTTTTACTTTGAACTGGGAGTTGAAGTTAATGGTGAATAAGATCATAAGATCAATGGTCGCCAACCGGTGGTCCGTGGACCATTAGAGGTCCACGACAAAATTTTGGCGGTCTTGGAGAAAAATCTTGACGTTATTTGCATTTTTAATGCCTTATTGAAAATATTATTTCAGGAAAAATCACTCGTACTTACAGAATTAGATTCCAGAATTTTCTGAATGAGGAAGAAAATAAAAGGAATAATCTTTTATCATAAAAATTTTAATTGTAAGTATCAGACTGTATGAGAATTATTTATCACTTTGAATTTCTAATCTACAATTGATATTTAAAAAAGGAATTCTTCAAAATTTATTAGAATATTTGAATTCTTTATAGGTTTAAAACGTACGTTTAAAATACAGTTAACAATTAAATAATTTTTCTAACAATATAAAATACATAGTATAACTAAACTGAGCAAATGCAATTTTATGCATGGAAACAGACATTTTTCGCTGTAGTTAAAACTTTCGTCTAAATTTTTTTCTATAAGAATACAATGGAAAAATTTTCACGTTCTTTCCTTATAATTGTTTCAACCAATTTTAGGTTGATTTCTTTAGAAATCGACCTATTGCAATCACTTCGTTTATCTCTCTCTCTCTCTCTCTATATATATATATATATATCTATAATGAAAATTTTGTCACCACGATAACTTCCGAAATAATACTCGACATGGAACCAAATTTGGACAGTGAACTAATCTTATAAATATCTTGGATGAGTTCGTTAACCAAGTTGCTCCGACTTTTTGTTTTCAAGTGGCAGCCACTTAAAAATTTCAAACTGACATTGTAAAAAGCATATTTAAAGCAAGATTTGCTTGAATTTTGTTGTAAATACAGGCTACATAATGGTCTCAATGAAGTGTATTAATGAAGTTTATGCGCCATTTTTAATAAAGTGGCAGATATTTTAAGTTAAGTGGGACCACTTGAAATCAGGCTACCACTTGAAAATTTAAAATCACTATAACTTCCGAAATAATACTCCAAATCGATCCAAATTTAGACAGTGTCTTAACTTATCTTATAAATATCTTAGATGAGTTTATTAACCAAGTTGCTCCGCCATTTTGATTTCAAGTGGAGACCACTTGAAAATTTCAAATTCAAATTGTAAAAAGCGTATTCCGAATTTGTTTGAAATTTGAAGTAAATATAGACCACATAAGGGTCTCAATGAAGTTTATTAATGAAATTTATCCGTCATTTTTAATAAAGTGATAGAAATCTTAAGTTAAGCGGAGCCACTTGAAATCATTCTACCACTTGAAAATTTAAAATCACAATAACTTCTGAAATAATACTCCAAATCGAACCAAATTTGGATAGTGTCTTAACTTATCTTATAAATAACTCAGATGAATTTGTTAACCAAGTTGCTCCGACTTTTTGTTTTCAAGTGGCAGCCACTTGAAAATTTCAAACCGACATTGTAAAAAGCATGTTTAAAGCAAGATTTGCTTGAATTTTGTTGTAAATACAGGCTACATAATGGTCTCAATGAAGTGTATTAATGAAGTTTATGCACCATTTTTAATAAAGTGGCAGATATTTTAAGTTAAGTGGGACCACATGAAATCAGGCTACCACTTGAAAATTTAAAATCACTATAACTTCCGAAATAATACTCCAAATCGATCCAAATTTAGACAGTGCCTTAACTTATCTTATAAATATCTTAGATGAGTTTATTAACCAAGTTGCTCCGCCATTTTGATTTCAAGTGGAGACCACTTGAAAATTTCAAATTCAAATTGTAAAAAGCGTATTCCGAATTTGTTTGAAATTTGAAGTAAATATAGACCACATAAGGGTCTCAATGAAGTTTATTAATGAAATTTATTCGTCATTTTTAAGAAAGTGGTAGACATCTTAAGTTAAGCGGGGCCACTTGAAATCATTCTACCACTTGAAAATTTAAAATCACAAAAACTTCTGAAATAATACTCCAAATTGTACCAAATTTGGATAGTCTCTTAACTTATCTTATAAATAACTCAGATGAATTTGTTAACCAAGTTGTTCCGCCATTTTTTTTCAAGTGGAGACCACTTGAAAATTTCAAATTCAAATTCTAAAATGCATATTCCGATTTTTTTTTTTTTTTTTTTTTTTTTTATGCATACATAGATTATACAAGTGTCTCAAATAACTTTATTAATGAACTTTATTCGCCATTTTTAATAAAGTGGCGGATATCTTAAGTTAAGCGAGACCACTTGAAATCAGGCCACCACTTGAAAATTTAAAACCATTAAAATTTCCGAAATAATACTCCAAATGGAACCAAATTTGAACAGTGTCTTAACTTTTCTTATAAATATCTTAGATGAGTTTTTTAACCAAGTTGCTCCGTCATTTTGTTTTCAAGTGGAGACCACTTGAAAATTTCAAATTTAAATTGTAAAAAGAGTATTCCGAAATTGTTTGAATTTTGATGTAAATACAGACCACGTAAGGATCTTAATGAAGTTTATTAGTAAACTATATCCGCCATTTTTAATAAAGTGGCAGATATCTTAAGTTAAGCGGGCCACTTGAAATCAGGCTTCCACTTGAAAATTTAAAATCACGATAACTTCTGAAATAATACTCCAAATCGAACCAAATTTGGACAGTGATATTATCATATAATTATCTTGAATGTTTTCACTGGGCAACTTGTCCCGACATCTTGTTTCTAAGTTCCAGCCACTTGAAATCACACTTTAGAAATACTTAATCAATTCAAATCAAAGTTGAAAATTGGACTAATCATTCAAACAACAAAAATCTAGAAAATTCACGTAACTCGTGAACCAATCACGTTATTGCGCCCATCTTAGGTATATCGATAATAAGTATTTTTTCGCTAAAAGTCGCCAAAAAAGTCGCCATAGGGAAAAAGTCGCTAAATTTGGCGCCAAATTCATTTCCTGCGGTACTGGATCTTTTTAATGCGTTTTTAAGGAAAAATTAGGCTATTTTAATGCTAAAACAAACTAGAAATGCAGAAAACTAACATTTTATCAACTTACTAAACCTCTTTGAAAAAAAAAAAAAAAAAAAAAAAAATTATTTTCAAATTTGCAATGATATCTTAGATGAGCAATTTTCTCTGCCATTTTGATCGAAGTGGCAGCCACTTAATTTTTCAACACGAGATTTTGAATTAAATCGAATTTTTGAGATTTTGAATTAATTCGAACTACATGTGTACAGTAGACTTATCTCACAAATACATTTCATATATCTGTCAACTTAACCCACCATTATTGTTTCCAAGCGCCGGCCACTTGAAAATTTTAAATTCACATAAAAATGTATTTATGAACCGATTTGCTTAAAACTCCATATGTGCATAGCCTACATCAAGATTTCTACCAAGTGCATTAATAATTTGCAGCCGCAATTTTGAAACAAAATGATACTTGATAAGGAAAAAGAAATCAACCTACCCTTCCGAAAAAGCCGGAAGGTCTTGTTTAAACATCGTCTCCAGAATTGAATAAGTATTTACGTTTTTCTTAAAATAAAAATAATCATTTGTGATGTTTTATATTTATTAGGTTTTTTTGATTTTTATTAAATACTATAGACATTCCCAGATTGTTGTTCTAGAAATATATTTACATTTCTTTAACAGTAGGTAATGTTAGTAGTCCGTGGGATTTTAAATTGTGAATTTAGTGGTTCGTAAGATTTAAAAATTTTAATTTAGTGGTCCCTTGGATTTAAATTGTATGAATTAATGAATTAGTGATTCGTAAAGTCAGAAAGGTTGGAAACCGCTGATTTAGTGAACTCTTTATATAAATATATTTTATTTTAATGTGCGTGGTATTTTACTAGCCCAAAAATCAATTATATTTACACCTGAACAACCGATCAAGTATTAATTTGGCAGTTTTAAGTAGCAGTTTTAGCAGTTAGTAGCAGTTTTAGAAGTTTTTCTCCATTTTTTTTTTTTTTGTGTGTGTGTGTGTGTGTGTGTGTGTGTGTGTGTGCGTGTGTGTGTGCGTGCGTGCGAAATGGTAATATATTGGGTTGTTCGGAAAGTAATTTCGTTTTTTCCTTCGAAAATGAAAGACGATTTTCTTATATTGTATAAATATTTTAATCAATTATATATTCTCCACTTTGATCGGTTTCTTAGCGATCTCACGAGTTGTTATTTGGCAGTTTTTCATAAATCAATACTTTATTTTGTCTTCATTAGCACAAACTGGTTTTCTAGAACGTTATGCATCTTCAACTCAAAATTGCCAGAACAAAATTTGGTAAACCAGTTTTGACAATAGCGTTCTTTAAATAAATTTTCTGTGCACACGTCGTATACTTTTTTTCCTTGTTTGAATAGTATTTTCGCATTTTTGATAGCAAAAGCAAAATATGCCGAAAATGTCGCTTCTGATTTTCTTTATTTGATAGGGCACCAATCAAAAACTATTGAGCAGAGTAAAACGACCTTTTTCACAAGCAAGCCTTGCTATATCATCTATCACAATATGTAATGGCAATGCAACTTAAATGTGAAGAAGGTGTGAAAAAAATACAATTAAGTCCTCTGCTGAGAAAACCGAAATGACTTTCCGAACAACCCAATATTAACAATTCGGAAAATTTAACAAATTTCATTAACAATACTAGATTTTTTAAAAGTTTATTTGAAAGTTAACTACATTTCTCAAAAAGAATTATTTATTTTAGAAAACATAAATGAGAATCAATTTCGTTAATTTAATATTTGTAATCTTGTAAAATTTAAAATAAAATAAAATAATTTTCAAGACTGAAATTTTCCGATGAAGTATTTCAATAAAATTACTTCTCAAACACACATAACTTAAATTTATTTCGCTTTTCTTTCCCTAACAAACAAGCGTGAAAAATTTTAAACCGAAACATTCTTACCATTCTTTATAACTATCATTATCTCTAAATCTTAATTACAAATTCTTTTAAAAGGTTTGAAAATTATATTCACGTAATATGAAATAACAATCTTTCGTAGATAAGCGTAAAAAAAAAAAAAAAAAAAAAAAAAACTGCTTTTTTAATTTCCGTAAATGCTAGTCAAGGCACGTAGCAATTAGAGAAGATGATAGAATATTAAAATTAATTGAGATATGTACTTTAATTATTGTTTCTGAAATTTTAATTATTCTTTTACCAACGCTTCAAACATTCAATCTGTGAAGTTAAATTAACGCAATGATATAATTTTTCTTCATCATTCGTTGCACGTATACAATAGAAAAGTTTCACTAAATCTAATTTTTTTAAGAGAATGATTACAGAAATTCCTTTTTTCCAAATGCTTTAATTATTTCATTCTAAAAGTAAAACTACAGCAATTAATGTTTTTTTCCCTCTTTTAGTCTAAATGTTTTTATTCCAATCAAATGATAGAATTGAATAGGCAAAGAAATAATGATAAACGTGACAGTTTAATTAAGATAATTCTCTATTGAGTTTAATATTTTCTTAGATAAGTAATGAAATTTAAGAAAGTTTGTTAAATTAATTATTTTTTTTATAATTAAAGTGAAACGAAAGATGGAGCATTACAAAAACTTAAAAGATAAATTTTACTATTAATTTAAAGATGCAACATATAAATAAAAAATGGTATATATTGTTATTTTAAACTTTTATTATTCTGAAACTACTTCATTAAATGCAATCATTTTTGGAAAAATAGAATATTCTTTTTCTGTTGTAGATATGGTAGTTTTTAAATGTTTCATTTTTTGAGTGTGCGGGTATTCCTGTTCCTTAAAACATAAGTAATGTCGAATATTCATATTTCTTTTAAATATTCCTTGATATACAGTGGAACCTGTAAAAGTGACCACCTTGGTAAAGTGACCACCTGACTAAAGTGACCATTTTCCGAAATTTTAATTTTCATCCATAAAAAAGTAATGGGAATTTATCTGCTATAGTGACCACCTGCTTAATGTATAAAGTGACCAGTTTGTCTTTTATTATAATGATATTTGAACCTGTCCAAAGTGACCTTCATATTTTTCTCTCCCATCTACTATTTACCTGAAATACAAAATAAACTGATTTTTGAAAGAGGTAAATGGGGAATGTTAATCTCTCGCCCCTTGAGGAATGTTAATCACTCCTCCCCTTTTTAAAAAAAGATTCCTTTGTCATATGTTCTCAGAAATTCTAGTAATAAACCTGCACATGTTCATTCATTGTACTGCTTGTAACATTTGTAACATTTAACATTGTGTTTTAGTTGTATGAACTTGTAGTCTGGAGAATATTCAGTATCTTAATGTTTTGATATTTTTTCAAATTTTTGTTTTTAATGCAGTTATCTTTCTTCTTAAAGTATGGAGAATAAAACGGATGAATCTAAGAAGTATAAAGAGTCGTGTTTAAAAGATAAAATTGAAGTTATTAATTTTCTAAAAAATAATAGTCAGAGAACAGCAGCTGAAAAATTTCAAATCAGTAAAACTTGTGTAAGCAACATTTTTAAAAGAAAATCTAAATATCTGCAAAGATTTGAAGAAAATGAAAATGAGTCGATGAGTCGGAAAATTCGTAAAACCAATAATTTTGAAGTAAATCAAGCTACTTTTGAATGGTTTAAAAAAATGCGTGGGATGAATGCTCGAGTTTCAGGATCTTTGCTACAAGAAGCAGCTTCAGAGTTTTCAAAAAAAAAAAAAAAAACTAAATGTAGAAAATTTTATTGCTTCTAACGGCTGGTTAGAATCGTTCAAGAAAAGGCATAACATTTCTCAAAATATTTTGTGTGGAGAATCTCATGATGTTGATATGGAAACAGTAGATTCCTTTAAAAGACTGATTTCTAATTTGCTAGAGAATTACAATAAATAAGACATTTTCAACGCTGATGAATGTGGTTTGTTTTATTGGGTAATGCTAAACAAAACATTAGCTCAATGGCTGGAGATAAATGGAAAGATGGAAAAATTTCAAAAGAGAGAATTACTTTTCTCTTTGCTTGCAGTTCAATAGGAGAGAAACTAAAACATTTTTTGTAGGTAAAGCCAGAAAACCAAGATGTTTTAAAAATGTTAACATAAAGAATTTACCAGTCTCATGGTAAGGAAATAAAAGGGCATGGATGACATCCTCTATTTTTAGTGAATGGCTTGCACAATTAAACAAGCAGATGAAGCAAAGAAAGAGAAAGATTCTATTATTTATAGATAACTGTCCAGCACATCCGAGTGATTTGTCGTTTTCAAATGTGAAAGTACAGTTTCTACCAGCTAATACAACATCGCATTTACAACCGCTAGATCAAGGAATAATTCAAGCTTTCAAGCTGCATTATAGAAAGTTCTTGCTCCAAGCTATAATTTCCAGAACAGAAGAATGCAAATCAGCAAATGAAATTGCTTCATGCATAAACGTCCTCGATGCCATAATGTGGGTTAATGATTCATGGAATTTGGTATGTCAAAGTACAATTTCAAAATGCTTTGAAAGATGTGGTTTCTCGCAACAAATTTCTGATGATACTATCAGTGAATCACAGTCTCCAAATGACGACAATAGCCATATTCAAAATCTTATAAATCACTTGACTTTTGAAAATGAACCAGAGAATGCTGAATTATTCATGAATTTTGACAGTGACATTCCGACATGTAATACTTCTGTCGATTAAGAAAGTTTGAAACAAGACATTTGCGATATGTTTAAAAATGAAAAAGAAAGTGAAGAACATTGTGTTAGTGAAGATGAAATCGAAGAAAATTAGGAAATTTCTGAAGCAGAAATGTTAAAGATGTGCAAAAAAAAAAAAAAAAAATGAAAAAGTATGCCCTAAATAAATATCCGCCAATGCTGGATTTAGTGAGAAAACTTGAAGGCATGACTGAAAACATAATTGTTGAAAGGAAGTGTTTTAAGCAACGAAAAATTAGTGACTTTTTTGCTGTGAATGGACCTTAATAAAAGTTTGTAACTTTTTAATGAGGTATAGTCAGTTATAGAAATGTTGTGGTTAGTCAACTGCACAGTATTACAGTCGGTAACAAAAGTGCCCGAACACTAGCAAAAATTCCTATGTAAAAAAAGTAGAGTTAATACTGTTTTGTTAAAAAAAATCCTTGTCGAATCCTGTTCTTAGTCAGTCTAAGAACATGATTCGACAAGGATTTATTGAACAAAACAGTATTAACTCTACTTATTTTATATAGGAATTTTTGCTAGTGTTCGGACACTTTTGTTACCGACTGTACAATCAAAATAAAAATACGTATTAATTGCAGTGTATCTTCTCGTTGTGTGTTATTTAAATCAATCACTCTGGAAGTTCTTCAACTGAATTCAAAAGAAATAAAGTGAGTTTTAATTTAATTATGTATCTTCTATGTAGAAGTATATTTTTAATCAGTGAGTTATTATAATTGTTAATTAAACTATTCATTACTTAATACAGTGCATTTTTAAATATGTTTATTTTAATTTGTTTTATTTATTGAGATCGCAAGAAATTTGAGCGTGCCAATTTTAAAGAGACTTTATAAAGTGACCACCTGTGTATAGTGACCATTTTAGCCGGTCCCTAGGATGGTCACTTTAGACAGGTTCCACTGTATATATTTTGTCTCTTATGGGTAAATTTGTCATTTCATCGCAGCTTTCTTTCTTGTACTCCTATGATTTTTTAGGTTGATTTCTTTAGAAATCGACCTATTGCAATCACTTCGTTTATCTATCTATCTATCTATCTCTATATATATATTGCAATCACTTCGTTTATCTATCTATCTATCTATCTCTATATATATATTGCAATCACTTCGTTTATCTATCTATCTATCTATCTATATATATCTATCTATCTATATATATATAAATGATAGATAACGTAATAAAATTTAATCTTAAAATTTAGCAATCAATAGAACTAAAACAATAACAACACACAAAAATATAGAACTGAATTTAACATAGAGGAAAGACTGACACAAAAAGTTGCAATATAGATTAAAAACCAATGAGTTAACCAATGGTCACTTGAAAATTTCAAATTCAAATTGTTAAAAGCGTATTCCGGATTTGTTTGAAATTTTATGTAATTATAGACCACATAAGGGTCTCAATGAAGTTTATCCGCCATTTTTAATAAAGTGGCAGACTTTTTAAGTTAAGCGGGACCACTTGAAATCAGGCTACCACTTGAAATTTTAAAATCACTATAACTTCCGAAATAATACACCAAATTCAAACAGTGTCTTAACTTATCTTATAAATATCTTAGATGAGTTTATTAACCAATTTGTTCCGCCATTTTGTTTTTAAGTGGAGACCACTTGAAAATTTCAAATTCAAATTGTTAAAAGCGTATCCCGGATTTGTTTGAAATTTGATGTATATACATAGATTATACAAGTGTATAACTTTATTAATGATTTTTATCCGCCATTTTTAGTAATATGGCGGATATCTTAATTTAAGCGGGACCACTTGAAATCCCGCTACCACTTGAAAATTTAAAACCATGATAACTTCCGAAGTAATACTCCAAATGGCACCAAATTTGAACAGTGTCTTAACTTATCTTATAAATATCTTAGATGAGTTTGTTAACCAAGTTGCTCCGCCATTTTGTTTTCAAGTGGAGACCACTTGAAAATTTCAAATTTAAATTGTAAAAAGCGTATTCCGAAATTGTTTGAATTTTGATGTAAATACAGACCATATAAGGATCTCAATGAAGTTTATTAATAAGCTATATCCGTCATTTTTAATAAAGTGGCAGTTATCTTAAGTTAAGCGGGGCCGCTTGAAATCAGGCTCCGCACTTGGAAAATTTAAAATCACGATAACTTCTGAAATAATACTCCAAATCAAACCAAATTTGGACAGTGATATTATCATATAATTATCTTGAATGTTTTCACTGGGCAACTTGTCCCGACATCTTGTTTCTAAGTTCCAGCCACTTGAAAACATGCCATCACGATAACTTTTAAAATACTAAACTGATTCAAATAAAAGTTGGATAGTGAACTTATGGCTCAAATATCTAGGATAAGTTCACTTGGTGACTTGATCCGCAATTATATTTCCAAGTGGCGGCCACTTGACAATTTGTCATTATGGTAAGTTTAGTAATGCAGAATCAATTCGCATCAAATTTGGGTAGTGAGTTTATCATTTAAATATCTCAGATAAGTTCGCTGGGCATCTCACTCCGCTTTTTTTTCCAAGTGGTTCCACCTGAAAATTTCTTATGACGATAATTTTCGAAATACCGATTTAATTTAAACTAGAACTGGACAATGAACTTATCATACCAATATACTGGATGATTTTGCTGGGCAAGTTGTTTTGCCATTTTGTTTCCAAGTTACAGCCACTTAGACTGCCACTTGAAAATTTGCCATAATAATAACTTTTGAAACACGGCATTGACTTAAATCACAGTTGGGCAGTGAACCTATGCTTTAGATATCTTGGATGTGTTTGCTGGGCAACTTGTTCCACTGTATTGTTTGCAACTGGCGGCCACTTGAAATTTTTTTATCACGGTAACTTTAGAAATACTTAATCAATTTAAATCAAAGTTGAAAAATGGATTTATCATTCAAACAACAAAAATCTAGAAAACTCACGTAACTCGTGAACCAATCGCGTTATTGCGTCCATCTTTGGTATATCGAGAATAAGTATTTTCTCGCCAAAAGTCGCCAAGAAAGTCGCCATCGGGGGAAAGTCGCCAAATTTATTACCTGCGTTACTGGATCTTTTTAATGCGTTTTTAAGAAAAAATTAGGCTATTTTAATGCTAAAACAAACTAGAAATGCAGAAAACTAACATTTTATCAACTTACTAAGCCTCTTTGAAAGAATTTCTACAACAAAAATTATTTTCAAATTTGCAACGATATCTTAGATGAGCAACATTCTCTGCCATTTTGATCGAAGTGGCAGCCACTTAATTTTTCAACACGGTGACTTTTGAGATTTTGAATTAATTCGAACTATATGTGTACAGTAGACTTATCTCACAAATACATTTCATATATTTGTCAACTTGACCCACGATTTTGTTTCCACGCGCCGGCCACGAAAATTTTAAATTCACTTAAAAAGGGAAACTCCATATGTGCTTAAAACTCCATATGTGCATAGCCTACATCAATATTTCTACCAAGTGCATTAATAATTTGTAGCCGCCTTTTTGAAACAAAATGACGACTACTTGATAAGGAAAAAGAAATCAACCTACCCTTCCGAATAAGCCGGAAGGATTTTTTTTTTTTTTTTTTTTTTTTTAAACATTATATATAAGTTATTTATACAAGAAGTCATGGGACAAACTTTGACGAGAGATAGAGAATATCACAAGGATTGAGAGTTGTATAAGAAACCATGACCGAAAATGTCATTTTAATCATTTAAAATTGGATGTTTTAATACTTTTAACCAATAAAATCCAGATATGCTGATGGCTCTCGAATGTTCTATTAAAAAGATTTTTTTTCTTTTTTACACTATCTATAAATTATTTATACAAGAAGTCATGGGACAAACTTTGACGAGAGATAGAGAATATCATAAGGATTGAGAATTCTATAAGAAACCATGACCGAAAATGTCATTTTAATCATTTAAAATTGGATGTTTTTAATACTTTTTACCAATAAAATCCAAATATGCTGGTGGTTCTCGAATGTTCTAATAAAAAGATTTTTTTTTTCATTATATATAAATTATTTATACAAGAAGTCATGGGCAGACTTTGACGAGAGATAGAGAATATCATAAGGATTGAGAACTGTATAAGAAACCATGACCGAAAATGTCATTTTAATCATTTAAAATTGGATGTTTTAATACTTTTTACCAATAAAATCCAGATATGCTGATGGCTCTCAAATGTTCTATTAAAAAAATATTTTTTTTTCTTACATTGTATATAAATTATTTATACAAGAAGTCATGGGACAAACTTTGACGAGAGATAGAGAATATCATAAGGATTGAGAATTGTATAAGAAACCATGACCGAAAATGTCATTTTAATCATTTAAAATTGGATGTTTTTAATACTTTTTACCAATAAAATCCAGATATGCTGATGGTTCTCGAATGTTCTATTAAAAAGATTTTTTTTTTTTTTTTTTTTTTTACATTATATATAAATTATTTATATAAGAAGTCATGGGACAAACTTTGACGAGAGATAAGGATTGAGAACTGTATAAGAAACCATGACCGAAAATGTAATTTTAATCATTTAAAATTGAATGTTTTTAATACTTTTTACCAATAAAATCCAGATATGCTGATGGCTCTCGAATGTTCTATTAAATATATATATATATATGTATATTTTTAACATTGTATATAAATTATTTATACAAGATGTCATGAGACAAACTTTGACGAGAGATAGAGAATATCATAAGGATTGAGAATTGTATAAGAAACCATGACCGAAAATGTCATTTTAATCATTTAAAATTGGATGTTTTTAATACTTTTTACCAATAAAATCCAGATATGCTGATGGTTCTCGAATGTTCAATTAAAAAGATTTTTTTTTTTTTTACATTATATATAAATTATTTATACAAGAAGTCATGGGACAAACTTTGACGAGAGATAAGGATTGAGAACTGTATAAGAAACCATGACCAAAAATGTAATTTTAATCATTTAAAATTGAATGTTTTTAATACTTTTTACCAATAAAATCCAGATATGCTGATGGCACTCGAATGTTCTATTAAATATATATATATATATAATATATTTTTAACATTGTATATAAATTATTTATACAAGATGTCATGGGACAAACTTTGACGAGAGATAGAGAATATCATAAGGATTGAGAATTGTATAAGAAACCATGACCGAAAATGTCATTTTAATCATTTAAAATTGGATGTTTTTAATACTTTTTACCAATAAAATCCAGATATGCTGATGGCTCTCGAATGTTCTACAAGAAGTCATGGGACAAACTTTTACGAGAGATAGAGAATATCATAAGGATTGAGAATTGTATAAGAAACCATGACCGAAAATGTCATTTTAATCATTTAAAATTGGATGTTTTAATACTTTTAACCAATAAAATCCAGATATGCTGATGGCTCTCGAATGTTCTATTAAAAAGATTTTTTTTTCTTTTTTACACTATCTATAAATTATTTATACAAGAAGTCATGGGACAAACTTTGACGAGAGATAGAGAATATCATAAGGATTGAGAATTCTATAAGAAACCATGACCGAAAATGTCATTTTAATCATTTAAAATTGGATGTTTTTAATACTTTTTACCAATAAAATCCAGATATGCTGATGGCTCTCGAATGTTCTACAAGAAGTCATGGGACAAACTTTTACGACAGATAGAGAATATCATAAGGATTGAGAATTGTATAAGAAACCATGACCGAAAATGTCATTTTAATCATTTAAAATTGGATGTTTTAATACTTTTAACCAATAAAATCCAGATATGCTGATGGCTCTCGAATGTTCTATTAAAAAGATTTTTTTTTCTTTTTTACACTATCTATAAATTATTTATACAAGAAGTCATGGGACAAACTTTGACGAGAGATAGAGAATATCATAAGGATTGAGAATTCTATAAGAAACCAGGACCGAAAATGTCATTTTAATCATTTAAAATTGGATGTTTTTAATACTTTTTACCAATAAAATCCAGATATGCTGGTGGTTCTCGAATGTTCTAATAAAAAGATTTTTTTTTTCATTATATATAAATTATTTATACAAGAAGTCATGGGCAGACTTTGACGAGAGATAGAGAATATCATAAGGATTGAGAACTGTATAAGAAACCATGACCGAAAATGTCATTTTAATCATTTAAAATTGGATGTTTTTAATACTTTTTACCAATAAAATCCAGATATGGGGATGACTCTCGAATGTTCTATTAAAAAGATTTTTTTTTTTTTACATTATCTATAAATTATTTATACAAGAAGTCATGGGACAAACTTTGACGAGAGATAGAGAATATCATAAGGATTGAGAATTCTATAAGAAACCGTGACCGAAAATGTCATTTTAATCATTTAAAATTGGATGCTTTTAATACTTTTTACCAATATGGCTCTCCAATGTTCTATTAATTTTTTTTTTCTTTTTACATGTTTATTTTTACATAAATGAATATACGCACTAATAAATCTTTTTGTAATTGATGTATTTATCGCACAGATTACATTAATATAAACGTTGTGTATGATTTTGATAAAACAAAATAGGAGATGTTACAGGTAAGCAAGGATCTAGGAGTTCTTAAAGGATTAAAATGGCGTTTGCGATCATGGATTCTTATACAATACTCAATTCTTGTTCTATCTCTCCTCCAAGTTTGCCCCATGACCTTAGGATCACCCTGTACATATTTTCCTTTTCTCTATCAGTTTTATATTATATTATTTATGTATCAAACCAAACATAAAAAATCAATTAAATAATTATTTAAATATTGGAAAGTTATGTGAATAATTTCCGGACATCAGGCATAAGAGCTATTTAAAACAAATTGTTCAAGATTTTGAAAAAAAAAAAAAAAAAAAAATCTTCATTTTAATATAAGTAGAAAAAATAGGAAAAAACATAGGGATACTTAACATTGAAACAAACCTTAAGATCAATAAGAGAAAGCAACAGAAAATTAAAAAATATATTCGATAATATTTTTAATATTCTGTGTCTGAACAAGCTATACATTTCCATCTTTATATATATATATATAATTATTAATAGTGTATAAATATATTAAGTACAAACGAATTAGTATTAGAAATGTTTATGACTTATTTAACAGAAATCGAAGAATATTTAAATAATTCATCACATTTTTCTTTTTACCATTATTGTTTATAAAACGCATATTTTTTGCTCAACCCGTTAACGCCCGAATTAATTTTGCAAAATATTATTAGCTTATTATTTTACTTCTAAATTATTATAGACAACTGGCAGTAAAATATATTAACTAAAACAATTCTTCTGATAGTTTTAAATTTAAAGCCTATCCTCATTTATTGACGTTTAGTGTTCTTGCGAGAAAACTTCGAGATAGAAAAACTTTGAGATAACAGATTAATTTCCTATTATATGTTGACAAAGATCTCGAAAGTAAAGTATTATAATATACGTTATTATTCAACTTGGTTTAAGTTGATACACCTGCGCAAAAAAGCAAATATAAGTGCGACGAATGAAAAATCATAAAATTACTATCCAAATTATTAAATAATAATTAATAGTAGGCACATAAAACTTTCAGGGATCATTTGGAGTGACGCTATAAACTGTCACTCAAAAGTAGAAATCATTCCAAGAAACCAGAAAAAATATACGTGCCATTTTATTAGCTGTCCTCAAATGAGGACACTGGGCCTTAACGAATTTAATACTGATTTTCGATTTATTGGTATTTATCAATAACAAATAATAATAAATAGAAGCGTGTGCTTTATTATCACCAATAGAAGTATGGCTAATCAACAACTATATATATTATCTTTGTTAACATGCTATATTTACATCACTAATGTTATAATGATTAAATATTATAAACAGAATGTGTAAGCTTAATTGTCGCCATTAAAGTTAGTATGGCCAACCTATATATATATATACTTTTATTTCATTCTAATTTTTGGTTATCAAATTACATTGAAATACGTATTTATGAAGTTGTTTTAAAATCATAAATAGAAATATGTGCTTTATATTATCATCATTATAATCGGTATTAAAAGTATTTTTGGCCATATTTTTATTTTCATTTTAATCTGTGGTTATCATGTTATACTCAAATACGTCGTGCTGCAAATATTAAAAAATCATAAATGAAAGCCATACTTTATTATCGCCGTTAGAAAACCGAAATGTGTTTTTTACTCAAATAAGTAATATATACTCAAATAAGTAATAGATTTACAGTTATTAAAATGCCATAAACAAAAGCGCATACTCTATTATGATATAATCATTAGAATGAATGTGATCAACAGACATATTTTTAATTTTAATGTTTGGTTATCCCGTTTTATTCATGTACGTAAGTTTGCAAAAATCATAAAAGGAAACTTGTGTTTATTATAACCATTAAAGGCAATATGGTATATTTTTCTTTTTTCATCCTAATCCCAAGGCTATTATAATCCTTGGTTATAACATTATATTTAAATATGTATTCTAATAATTCAAAAAACGTAAAAGAAACACGTTCTTTATTATCATCATTTGAATCAGCATGGCTATTCGACAATTTTTTTTTTTTTTTTTTCATTCTCACCTTTCTTTATCATATTGTACTCAAATAAGTAATGATGCAATTGTAAAAAAAAAATAATAATAATAAATTGAAGTGCTTGTTCTAGTATCATCATTAGAGTCAATATCCCCAACCTACGTAATATTTTTTCTTCATTCGCTTCGTTATAACAATTATTAAAAAATAATACAATTATTAAAAAAATCATAAAAGAAGCGTGTGCATTATTAACATAATTAGAGGCTGTATGGCTTACGACATTATTACATTCTCTTACCCATAAGGTCGAGAAAGTATTGTTTTAGGGTCAAATTTTCGAACGTGAGTTTTCGTTATATTTACATGTTCTGAGGTCCCCTGAATACGAAAATCATGTTTTTAGCAAATGGCCTGTGCGTATGTCTGTGTGTCAGACTGTTATCAGCATATCTCAAGAACAAATAGTAGCAGAAATTCCAAACTCGGTATTCTAAACGTGTATCATATAGGAATGCTACACTAAGCTTTTCGTTGAGATGAAGCAAATAGTTCGTGTACAGGGACACTCAAAAATATTCAAATACATTACGCCTATGGGGGGGAAATTGCAGGTAAGTAGAGTTTAACATCTATAGACTGCACTAAACCAAATGAAACGAATATATATTTTTTGTAATAGAGATAGTCAACTGGGAAAAAAATGTTGTGTATGTAGGCGCCTCGCCTCCCCCCCCCCCTGGGGGGAAGTTCCCCCTCTAGGGGAGTAAATTTTCATGATGGGTATCTTTCAAAAGAGCTCGCCAATACCTTTAAAACGAATGGTTGAACCATCGATCTGCGATAATTTAAAATAAAGTTATCGCTTTTTTCCATTTTTAATTTTTTTTTTTTTTTTTTTTTTTATGTAATATTGAGAATAAATTCAACTTTTTTTTTTTTTTTTTTGGATATTTAGTGTTATACTACTTCTCTAATATGGAAACCGTGTGCATTATCATGGAAGATAATTTTTTTAAATAATATTTTTTTATAAATTATTTTTACTGGGTGAATTTGTATTGGAAAATATAGAACAAAGTCGCGTGGTGGCCACAACACGCTAAATATTTGTTGTTAGTGGGTGTGCTTTACTAATATTATTTTACCATTTCCAGGAAAGCTGTTCGGGAATTGAAATAAATTCCTCATAGAGATATGGTAAATAATGTATGTTTTAAGCTAAATATTCATTGCTTGTTTTTTGTACATTAATGAAACGGGGGGGGGGGGGGGGTTGAGGGGAGGTGGTAGCCCCTCGCACAGAACTAATTATCATATAAAACTCCCCCTAAGCCTAATTTGAATTGTTTAACATAGGTTAACATAACAGTACTCGTTATCTTACCTCTTAATCACCAACCTGTATTTATAGTATTAAATTTCAGGGTAAGAGAAAGTAGTGTGAATGAAACATCAGATTATTATTATTATTATTATTTTTTTTTTTGTCAATTTGTTCTTTGCGTATCACGCTGTACTCAAATATCAATGATGCAATTAATTAAAACATCATAAATCCTAATGTGTGCTTTATTATCACGATTAAAGTCAGTATCACCCACCTACATAATTTCTTTTATTTTTATTCTTGGTTATAACATTATAGTCGAATATATAATATTGCAATAATAATTTTTTAAAAAAAATCATAAAAGAAGCGTGCGTTTTATTATAATTGCTGGTATCAGTATGACTTGCCGACGTATTTTTACTTTCACTCTGATCTTTGGTTATTACGTTATACCCAAATAAGTAATGACGTAATTATTTAAAAATCATAAATACAAGTGTATACCTTCTAAGTACAACAGGACTGTTCTTTTAAAAAAACATTTTGCGTTATAATCTTTTTTTATTTTTCCCGTTGAGTATGCCAGGATGTTTTTCCTTTTGCTAACAAGTTAAAAAATATTAAATTAAAATTCAGATAAAACCAGCAGTAGAAATTGTATGAGAGGGTTAAAGTGACCGTTGCTAAGAAACGTAACCTCATGTTTTAAGACAAAAAATCAGTTATTTCTTTTATTTTATTTATTTATTTATCACACTTTTTGCATTTCTAGACCAAATAAAAAATGTTTTTGCTTTCTCTCGCATCAAATTAAAAAAAAAAAGAGAGAAAAATCGCTTGAAAGAAATAGAACAACCTTAGTATAGAACACCGGAAACGTTCGGACATATCTCAAGACTTCTATACTTACGCAATTGCGATAGACATTTTAATTTATCGCCAAAATGGCAGTTACTGTGACGAGATTTTCGAAATTCCCCCTTTCCTCCCCCCCCTTCCCGGGATCGGAGAGGCAATAAACACGTGTAAAATCCTGTTTTCCGATTAAATTCTCTTTAAATTCTCTTAGAATGGCAAGTTTTGGTGTGTGTATGTTGTTTAAGTTTACGCATTATGTACTTTGGTGGGATTTCACAAAACTTCGAACCTACCCGCTGAGGAAGAGGAAGTAAGAAGCGGGTAAGTTGCTGCCGAAGGCAGTTTGAACCCGGACTTCTCACGTTGGGAGCGGGAAAAACCTCTACCAAACACAGCGGAAACTTTAACTAAGGTCATTAATAATGATATGGGATTTTGACAACTCGTTTAAGTATAGTGCCCAGCAAAGCGGGCAAAGCCTGCTAGTGTATTAATAAGACCTATAAAAAGTAATATAATTTTTTTTCCATTAACTTAGGTTTATAACACTATTATATATATTTGGTCTATTAGAAAGCGCTTTCCTTTTGAATTAAAATACTGACATCGGAACTTTATCCTAGATAATATTTAAGATATTCTTGGGTAACTTTAAGATGATAATAGGTAAAGTACCATAAAAGTATTGTTAAACAAAAATTTCTGGTGTCATTTAATTAATTTAAAAGGACAGAACTTTCCGGTTGGGTAATATATATACATATACATATACATATACATATATATATATATATATATATATATTGAATTAACTTAAAAAAAAGTATTTTCTTATTAAAAGTTATGAAATAAGTTCAGAAGTACTTCTTCAATTAAGTTTAAATAAATGCTATCATAAAGTTAAGTCTGAAAATTACTTAAATTCTAACAAAGAAAAACTCTAAAAACTTACTTTAAAAAAATATTTTAGAAATCAGGCACATTACTTGAAACAAAAGATTTTCTTTCTAAAGAGAAAATGAAAAAAAAATTCTAAATTCTTTAATCTTTCTTCTTTGTTTAGTAAACTGTCTTTGTACGGTTGAGGAAGCAAAGAACTAAAAAAATTTTTCGAGAAACTTATATATTGTTCCCTACAACATTAAAATTGAAGAGTTGGAGATTTTTTTTTTCTCTATCTTTTCGTCCACATGAAAAGCCTTATAGGCACAAAAATATTCCTGCCGTGCTTAGTTGGATTTTCCTTATGTTTATTTAGTTTGAAAAGTAGAATATTTTATTCAATATTCTCTAAGCAAAATATTTTGAAATTTTCTTTTGTTTACAGAGTGTCTTTTTGTTTTAAGAATTAATTCAAACATGTTCGCAAAAAAATATTTCATGCGACATATGTTGTCACTCTTATAACAAGTATACGGTTGAAAGATAAATTTCATTTTTGATGGAGATGAAACAAAAAACAAACCGGTGTTTGCAAACAGGGAAATATCAATTTTCTTAGCTTAGTTCAAGAATAAAGAGAACCAAAAGGAAATTTATAGTTTCATAGATTAAACGCTAAACTATGAAAGATATATCCCCCCTTAATCTTCGGAATAAACATTTATGTTCACCATATTTACTAAAATCACTAGTATTTTCCCACTGTGAAATGAAAATATATTTATAAAAAAATAATTATCTCTCTCTACATATATGGCTAAGAGAGTTTTTTCCTGTAAGTCCGTGGCTGGACGAAAGTTGATTGGCTAAGAGAGATTTTCTTCTGTTTGTCTGTGTGTTGTTACCACCAGCTTTTCACACTTTAGTTAATTTAAGAAATTGTCACTAGCTTTTCATACTTTAGATACTTTAAAAAAATCTAATTGTCCGATCGATAAGTTAATTAAACCGATGGATTCAGAAGAAATGCCCCTTTCCTTTGATATTTTATTTGTAACGAAATTTTGATTAGATTTTTTAAAAATAATTAAAATGTGAAAATAATAACCTGGTAAAAGCTTTAAATGAGGACATTTAAAATTTTAATTGTTGCTAAAAAGAAAAAAAAAAAAAATACTTTTTTTTTTTTTCAAACATAAAGTGAAATATGCTTTCACGCGAAAAATAAAAAATTATAAAATATTTTACTCATGCACATGAAAAAATTAAAAATGAAAATGGAGTAAAAAAAGAATTTAGATAAAGTTGCACGAGAGTTTCAAAAATCAATGGAAATATAAATGAAAGCTAAATAAATAAAATAGTCGTCTGCTCAATCACGTGATATTGAAAAACAAAGAATCGAATTCAGTAAATATGGAAAGGAAAGGAAAACGCAAAGGAAAGAAAGAAACAACAACAAAAAAAAAAGTAATAACATAAACCAACGGGAAACCAAAGCAGGCTGATTTCTTTAAATTTTATTTTTGTTTGTAAAGCGATATAGAAAAGAGTTTCCTTTAAATATAGTGACCAGCGAATCGAGAAAAGCCTTCGTTGATTGATTACCTTCATTGATTTCATGAATTAAAAAATGGTTTCGTTAACAAACTTTGATCTATTGGCACACAGGCAGCATCAGGCCGAGTTTTGCACATTTCGAGTTTGATTTTGAAATTTTTCCCGCATTCCGAATTCGGTTCGTCCGAATTCGGTCTTTGCTAGTGATAAATAAAACATGTAACTTTACAGCATAAAGCACTGGCAATTTGTATGCCAATGCCTTTTGCTGAAATTCACAGCATTTTCGTAAATGGTTAGTGCTGCAAATTTATGGAAATGCTGTAAATTTTCAGCAACTTTAAAAAAAAGAAAAAAAGAAAAAAAACGAAAATGCATTTTGTTTACATTCGATGTTAAGATCGAAGTTATTTAAGGATCAGTAGTCTTCTCTCACAGAAAAATATTTTATTACAGACACTCATCATATATTTTTACTTTCTCTTACCCATATATGGTATACAAAGTCTTTTTTTTTTTTTTTTTTTTTTTTTTTTTTTTTTTGTCTGGGAGAAGGGGGAGGTTAAACTTTCGCAATCAATTTTTTGTTATACTTACACGTTTCAGGGTAACCGAATCCAAAAAACAGGTTTTTAGCTATTAGTCTGTGTATGTATCTGCTATAAGCATATCTCAGAAGCAAATAAATGAATATATATTTTTTATATGCATAAAAGCGTGTTTTGTGTGGAGCACAGTATGAAATTCATTCATCGTTCTTTTATAGGACTACACAAAATAAATTAAATAGAATGCGACTTAGTTGGAAATTGCTGGAAGCGCATTTCATGTTGTGCTGTGTATTATTAACATAGAGCTATACAATGTGGTGTGTTCATAATGTAGAAGACAAACACGGCTACCAATAATTAAGCTTTTACCATGCCTAAGAAGACTGCTCAAGAAAAAAATTAACTTCTCATATCCATACGATAAATAATGTAATTTTTTATAAGTTTTCAGCGCTTGTTTTTCATTTAATTACGCGTTTTGAGGTTTCCTGAATACTAAAATCAAAATTTTAACGGTTGATGTTCGTGTTTGTCTGTTATCGGTGTAACTTAACAACAAATAATTGCAGGCAATTCAAATGCTGTATCTTGATTTTCATAAAATGTCGATAATTGAAAAGTTTAATTGAGATTGTTAAGTTTTATGGAGTGATACGGATGAAAGCTGTCTGAATAATTTAGAATAAACTTTTAAATATAATAATAGCCTTAAATTTTATATAAATGTAGGTACTATATTTAAACGGGAGTTCATGGTGGCGGTAAACACCTCGTACATAATTACACTGGTCTACAGTGGTTCGGTAACAACGATCAAATTATTATTTTTATTATTAATTCCAATTTTTATTTAAATATCTGCAAGGAAAAAAGTCCCACCACGTCACATTTTTCTGTTATAGTATCAGAAAATGACAATTTTCACAGTATCACAGGTTGTAACACTTCCTGCTGGCAACCTAGAGTCCTGGCAAATCAGAGTCCCGGCAACCATGTTTGTTCCATTTTTTTTTTTTTGTTTAGATATCAGAAAATGGCAAATTTCATTATTTTTTTTTTTTTATTATTTTTACAATACAGTCGACAGCAAAAGTATCTGAGCACTAGCAAATAATTCCGATATTACAAAAGGACATTTAATACTATTTTGTTAAATAAATCCTTATCGAATCATTTTCTTCGACTAACTAAGAACATGACTCGACAAGGATTTATTTAACAAAGCAGTATTAAGTGTACTTTTTTTAGACAGGGATTATTGCTTCCAGTACAGATTAAATAATCGTAACAAAAAATCTGTACGTGTCACAGATTTTTCGCTATTATTTTTGAATTCTGCACTACAAAATTAGTTGAAAATAGCTAATTTCATTTTTGTTACCCTCAAAAAAAAAAAAAATTGTTTTGTCGACTAGTGTTATTTGTCAAATAAAACCGTACTTGAATCTAGGTTTTCTTTTTTTTTTTTTTTTTTTTTTTTTTTTTTTTTTTTTTTAATGTAGTTTTTTATACAGTACTGTTTATCTTACCCCTTACGCTTGAATAGATATTTATAGTACTAAAATGCAGAGTAAAAATAAGTCGTGTGAATACAGCACAAAATATTTTTTTTTTTTTTTTTCATCTGTGGCTACGAAAAAGAACTTTTTATGATAAAGTATGCAAATATAAATATTTATATTGTGAAATGCATCAAAACATTTCGTAGTTATTTTTATTAAAATATATAAAATGAAAATGAATAATTTACTCCAAAACACTTAACTCTCATAGAAAGACAGAATTACACGGAAAATCTTAAAACGTTGTTTCTACGTCATTTGGATGCAATTAGTACGAAGTACTTATCTGAAGTAACTTAAATATAATTAGTTTCCCTTCGATTTTGGTTTTGCATATTATTTTTTAAAAACTCATCATCTCAAAGCTCTTAAACTAATTTTTTTTTTTCTTTCAATCAAATTTTCTTTGCTTCACAAACAGAAAAATTCATCTGAAAAGTTTCAGAAGTAAAGTTCTAAAGGTAATTAGTTTTTCCTGAACTAAAAATCTTCCACTGTTAAAAACGAGAAAAAAAATCTAAAAAAATTTTTAATTCGTTTTTTCTGTTGTTTTAGCAACTAAAAACACATCTAAGAAGATTTAAACTTAATTTTCTTTTTGTCCGCTTTTGTTTTATCTTATTGTCTAAAAAATTCTGATTAATTTGTTTTTCTTTAACTATGTTTTTAAGTTATTTCAGGCGTTAAGTTTGTTTTGAAAATCATAAAAAGTTGTCGCTTCGGATATTTTCTTATATTATGACTACAAAATTACATATTCTTTCATAAGACTTTAACAAACATCGTTTTTACGGATCTGTTATTTACTATATTATTATTTTCAGAAATCATATGTATAACCACAAAACCATAAAAAGTTGACTTTATTTGTATTTCTCACAGTAAATATACTTTTTTTTTTAAATTGTGATTCTTTATTTTTAAATCTATGGAATATTAACAAGAAGAAAAAACATGTTGTTCGAATAGATTGGAAACACTTTCCAACATTAATAACCACACAAGGCACGATCCAGGTTTTTATTTTTGAGGCCCACTTTTGTGAAATTGGTTATGCATTATCGAAAAAAAATATATATATATATATTATCATTTAAAAAACATTCCATTTTAGCAGTCACTCTCTCTATATAATTTTTAACATCTAGTTAATAATTTTTATTACACCAAGTACAGGCAATCGTTTGAAATTATACTGAAATCATAGAAATGTTATGTAAATGGATGATTCTCATAAAACGAAATTTTGTGAAAGGTCCGTAGGGTCCATTTTACGAGTTTAAATTTTGCAGAAAGGATCCTGAAAGGCCAGCAGAAGGATCCTGAGCAGAAGGATTGGTCCTCCGTGGTGACATCTTAAATGTATTGTTGAAGAGCGTTAAAAACATGTAATCGTAATCAACATGCACTTCTAGAAATTTCCATATATCTCATAACGCCTTTATATATATTTGACTGATATTGCATACTATTAGCGTGTGACCATTGAAAAAAATCTGTGCATCCGTGTGTAGAAAAAAAAATTACTAAAATGTTTAATCTGTATTTTTATTATTATTGTTGTTAAAAATCTATTTTCACATTCATATTTCTAAAGAACAGTAAAAAATAAATATTCATACTTCAAAAAAAAAAAAAAAAAGGTTATAAATCACAGTAAATTATAATAACGATAGCCGTTGAAATGAGTATATAAAATAGATTTTATAACTATATTTTGCTGTAAATTTTACAAAAGACTTAAAAAAAAAAAGTTTCAGTAGGTCTTCTGCTAAAACACTTTGCTAAACGTATCTTTTTTTTTTTTACTGTGATCCACTTTCATCTTTTAACTTTTAACTTCATGAAAAATTTTTTAACTACATTTTTACTTTCTTCTATACTCAGAAGAAGAAAATATTTATTCAGAAAAATTTTTTGACTTCCAATTTCCGATGGATTTATGTATTTAACGAAAAACTTTTTGGAAGATTTGCAGCTTAATGAAAATAAATAACTATAAACCGAAGATTAAAATAATGACATCGCATAATCGATAATAAGTGAAAATTCAAACATTCATGAAACAACTAAAGTTGGAAAAATGTGTACATAGGAAATACATTTTTGTATTATCATTTATTCAATTGTCTGAAAAGAAATTTTTCATCGAGAATTTTTCTAAAACCATCTCTTTTACTGGTGGTGTTCAAAAAGAGAGAGACATAGTTGAAAAATCTATGGAGATTGACTCCCTCCACCCCACTTTTAATGCAAATATTTGCTAAATATTTTGTAATTTTGTTAACAAGGATCCCATGTTAATTCTTTGAAATCATTTTTATTTTATTTATGTACTTTTAATATATATTTTTAAAAGTCACAAATGCAATGCATGGTAAATCGGAAGATAAGAGGGTGGCTAATTCCGTTTAATAAGAATTCTGTCAAAAAATAATATTGATTTCAGAGATCTTTTAAAACATATATATATATATTTAAAATTAGTTAATTAATTGATTAAATTACTTAATTATATTGAGAATAATGCAGTTAAACACCTGAATCATTTAGAATGTTAGGGGGTGGGGAAAATATATAAAAGTTTTTATGAATATATTTCAATTCTATCGTTTTTGTTTACTCAAAGAGTTACTATTAGTTTATCAACAGAGCAATTTAAATTATTGATTACTAAAAAAACATTCATGCGTAAATATAAAGTAAATATTCATTTCTGCAAATCAGTTTAGAAATTTGAAAAACAAAAAATGTATCCCCTTTTTCAAATTTTATACAAGAAAAAAAAAAAGAATCAAAAGATTTAATTATTGTTAAAACAAGTTACATTATTTGTCATCTGTCAAATATCAGCGAAAAATACATAATAATACGGTTACCAAGACCCTTAAACGTCAACATACAAGACACACAAGACATAAAATTAATTACATTAAAACATTTAAAAATAATTCCTTAATTTGTGCGATCAACAGAAAATTAATATGTTTTGTCCATCGCAACATTATATATATATATATATATATATATATACAAATTTAAGTAACTCTGATTAAAAATTATTTTTGGTGATAAATGAAGTTGAATTTCATTACGTAAAAGTATCACCCTAATTGTCGAAAGAAAGTCATGTTTACCAAACGGCGTCTTAGGAAATTCTTTCATTTATTTATTCATTTATTTATATTGTAAAAAATGAAAAAAAAAATCGATATTTATTATTTAAATTATCACAGATATACGGTTAATCCACTCATTTGAAAAGTGTTTGCCAATTATTTATTTATTTTTACTTTCCGATCACCATAGTGAGGAAAGTATTGTAATCATGAAAAAAATCCGAATTTGAGATTTTGATGTTTCTATACGTTTTGAGGTCCCCTGAGTCCGTTTTCACCATTTTTACGATGATGTATGTATGTATGTGTGTATCTATGTGTGTGGGCATGTGTGTGAGTGAACACGCTAGCGTGTAAACACTTTGCTCGAATGAGCTGTAAGTTGGTACGCATGTTGCAAGTCACCGTAGCACGAACCCTATTTATCACTTATAGATTTTTTTTTTTTTTTTTTTTTACAGGGACACAAAGAAAAATTATTTATCATTATGGCCTATGGGACCAAAATCTTAAAAGTGCGATAGCATGTAAACGCCTTATTCAATTGAGCAAAAAAAATTTACACATATTATAGGTCAATGATACTCAATCTGTATAGATTTTGGTGAATCACTTATAGTTTTTTACAGGAACACAAAGAAAAATTCTTTATCATTATGGCCTATGGGGCCAAATTTTTAAAAGTATGATAGCAACTAAACACCTTATAAATATGAGCAAAAAAAATTTGTACACATGTTATAGGTCACAGTTGCACCAAAAGTATAGATTTTGGTGAATTTAGCACTTACAGTTTTCTTACAGGGACACAAAGAAAATTTCTTTATCATTATGGCCTATGGGACCAAATTTTTGAAAATGCGATAGCATCTGAACGCCTTATTCAATTGAGTTCAAAATTTATATGAATATTATAAATCACTGTTGCACTAACTATTTTGGTGAATCTAGCATTTATAGGTTTTTACAGGGACACAACGAAAAATTCTTCATCATTATGATCTATGGGCTCAAAGTTCAGTAGCGTTAAATAAAACATCGTGTAATATATGGAGAAAAATACTCAAACACTCTATTATGGTTTTCTTTCTTTTGTTTGATTAACAACTCCTCTTTCTTTACTTTATCTACAAAACTGTTAATTACTCAATGTTCGGAAAGTCGAGTGGAGTCACTCCAGATTTTTTTTTTTTCCTTGCAATGATGAAAAATTTCTCCAATGAGGACGATACTTATGCACTGGGCGAAGGAAAAACGATGCTTCCATGTGAACATTTTTTTTTTTTTTTTTTTTATCCTTGTAAAATATTAATGATAAAAATTAAAAATAACGCTGCTCTGAAAAAAAAAAATAAATAAATAAAATAAAAAATCGAGATCTAATACCATTCTTGTAGATTTTTATGTAAAATGACCTCCTGAATCCGAATATGACCACCATTTTGCCCAATCACCCACCGTTTTCTAAATACACCTCCTACCTCATTTTTATCATTGTTTGGTAATTTTATACCTATCAATTTGATTTGGAGAGGAACGATGATTATTTTAACCGTTAAATGTCTTCTGACCTGAGGAGCTACAGAGGTAGAAAGTTCTAAAACATGAACATTTGTAGTAAGGAGGAAATTTGCGGGGATTTGTGCCCAAAAAGCAAAAGAAAATCAATAAAAACAATCAGTTTATGTTTCTTTTCTTTTTTTTTCCCGCAATATTTCTCTTATTTTTTACAAATTCCAGCTTCTAGTTTGCCATTTTCTTACCTAAACACCCCAAACAATAAAAATGAAAGAGTGAATTTTTTTTCAAAATGTTGGTAAAGTCTCAAAGCCCTTGCAGAAAGTCTGAATGGTTCATTGTACGACGTTTGCTTTCAGTAACTCCCAAGTTAAATGTTTTGGCCAGTAAAACATGAACAGTATAATCTTCTGCTTTGACACGTGTTAAAGGTCATTACTTTTATCATTGTAGTCGTTATTTACCTTTAGTATACGTTTTGCGATAAAAGATATAACATTATGGTGTACTCGACGGTGGTGATCTTTAACACATGTCAAAGAAGGATATTTTACTGTTCATGTTTTACTGCCCAAAACAATTAACGTGGGAGTTATTGAAAGCAAACGTCGTCGTACAGTGAATCAGTCAAACTTTCTTGCGAGGGCTTTGAGAGTTTACCAACATTTTGAAAAAAAATTTCACTTTATAATTTTTATTATTTGGGGTGTTTTGGTAAGAAAATGGCAAACTGGAAGCTGGAATATGTAAAAAATAAGAGAAATATTGCGAAAAAAAAAAAAAAAAAGAAACAGAAGCTGATTGTTTTTATTATTATTATTATTATTACTTTGTTTTGTTTTGTTTTCTGGGCACAAAGACATATCCCATCAAATTTCCTCTTTACTACAAATGTTCGTGTTTTAGAACTTTCTACCTCTGTAGCCCCTCAGGTCAGACACATTTAACGGTTAAAATAATCATCGTTCCTCTCCAAATCTAACTGATGGGAATAAAATTACCAAACTATGATAAAAATGAGAGAGGGCGTGTATCTAGAAAACGGTGGGTGATTGGGCAAAATAGTGGTCATATTTGGATTCAAGAGGTAATTTTACATAAGAATATGCTGAAATGGTGTCAGAGGCAATTTTCATACCGAATAGTATAATCTGGTGTGTCGCTCACACGACTTTCTCTTACCCTAAAATTTAATATTATAAGTACGAATTGGAGATTAAGGATTAAGATAACGAGTACTGCTATGTAAATCAATGTTAAAACAACTCAACTTAGGCTTCGGAACAGCTTTATTTGACAAATAATTCTGTGTGAGAGGGGCTACCGCCCCCCTCAACCCCCCGTTTCATTATCTTACCAACATTTATAGAGAATTCAAATCTGTAATTAAGTTCCAAAGTTCAGACAACCTTCGCACGCATCATTAATTGAAACTTATCAATCTTGAACAAACTTTTCTAGTAACAAACGTATTCAATTCAAAATACATCATTTGGATCGCCTGAAATTATTTGTATTTAATTTACGCTAACAGACACAGGCAAAGATCCCACTGTAAAACTTGACTTCGGCATTCAGGAACCCTCAAAACGTGTAAATATACAAGAAACTAATGCATGATTATTTATCATATGGCTGTGAGGAATTAATTTCAATTCCAGAGCAGCTTTCCTGGACATGGTAAAATATTATATGATATAGTATATTATAGTAAAGCACTTCCACTAACAAATAAAAAAAAATATATATGGGTTAAATATTGGCAGCCCTGTACATATTCTGAAAGTTATGTACACATCACATAGTGCACATAAATATAATCCTATATTAATAACACACGGATCAACCTGAAATACACTTCCATAAATTTTCACATATTGTCGCATTATAATCTAGTTTTTTTGTGTAGCCCTTTAAACGAACAGTGAATGATTTCTATACCAAATTCTACATGATACATGTTTTTACGCATATAAAAAATATGTATCCGTTTCATTTGGTTTAAAGCAATCTATAGAGGTTACACTCTACTTACCAGCAATTTTCCCCATAGACGCAATGTATTTGAATTCTCTTGGGTGTCCCTGTACACGAACCATTTGCTTGATCTCAAAGAAAAGCTTAGTGTAGTATCCCTATGTGATACACACTTAGAATAACAAGTTTGAACTTTCTGCTATAATTTGTTTTTGAGATATGCTGATAACAGACACACACACACAGACCAACCGCTAAAAACATGATTTTCGGATTCAGGGGACCTGAAATCGTGTAAATATAACAAAAACTCCCGTTCGAAAATTTCATCCTAAAACAATACTTTCTCTACCTTATGGGTAAGAGAAAGTAAAAACTTAATTTCATAATGACTGATTAAAATATTCCTCATTGAGTAATGTTTTTATAATAGTTTTGACCTATGCTGTGAAATTAAAAATTATACATAATAATAAAGCAAAATTGCGTCGCCTGTTAAACGATATGCACCAAATATTGAACGACACCACTTTCTGCTAATGTGCAATTAATATAAATTTTTCTGTAATTTACTGATTAGTTTTTGAATTAGAGTTGCCACAACCCATCTTTTCAAAAATGGGCAAAAAGCATTTAAGACTTCTTAAAACATACAAAAACGTGGAGAATTTTCAGAATCAAATAATTTCTTGTTATGAATGTTAGAAAAACGAATGATAAATTTCTTTATGGAAAATATAAATAAAAACAGAGATAAAATAAGCTGAGAGAGTTTTTTTTTTTTTTTTTGGATTTTAATTCATTGCCAGAGGCCTGTGGATTTACAAATTCTAATGAGTTTTTCTTTTTTTTTTTTTTTTTTTTTTTTAATTCCGGAGTTATAAAGAGAAAAAAGTCTTTGTATGGCGTCAAAATTTGCTTTCTGAAATGTTTCTTACACGATCGAAGAGCCCAGGTTACCAGTCAAAGCTTATTTTTTTCAAATCGTTATTGGAAATATCCAGCATTTTTTTTTTTTTAAATCAGACGTATGGCTATAGGCTAAAAATGTAAGCTCCATACTTTAAGAATTAAATTTTAAAAGTGCAATGATGGATTTTATTTATTCAAAATTCGAGTTGTTTAGTTTATTTAGATGGCTATCATGCAAATAATAGTACTTTTCGCGTTTTTTCAGATAATTTATCATAAACTCTATGGCATACAATTAGAAAAAAGGAATATTTACGTTTTAAAATATTAAACAACATTAATAATTGTATACTTTAGAAAATATAGCAAAATGTATCTGAAATGTATTGGTTTGTTGTATAGTACATAGCTAATGTTTTTCTATGGGAAATTATCTTTACTTATTACTTATTAACTAATCCATATTTTTAAATTCTGTTTTCACATTCAGAAAATTCTCAACTGTTAAATTGACGCACCTTTTTTAAAAATATATATATTTTTAATTTTTTATATTTAATTTTGAAGCTGTAAAATACGAATTTTCAACATGTGAAATTTCTCATTTTGAAATTTCAAAATTAAATATTAAAATTTAAAAAAATACATTTTTAAAAAAGGTGCGCCAATTTAACAGTTGGGAATTTTCTGAATGTCAAAACAGAATTTAAAAATATGTATTAGCTAATTAGTTATCCGTAAAGAAAATTTCCCATAGACTAACATTGGCTCGGACTTCCGGCGACCGTGAGTTAAGAGAGCCGTTAATCTGTCTTTATACCATTGAAATTCGGGGTAAAAAAAAAAAAAAATGTGTGACTGCCCCACTAGGTTATTATTTATTTATTTTAATTTTAATTTTTTAATTACAAATTCAAAATATAAATTACTTTAAAAGCCTATTCCTTATCTATATCTAATTACAAACTTTGAATAATAAATTAATAAAGTAAAAATTAGCATTTAGACACAACACAAACCTTTAATTTCTATAGCAAAATTAAAATAATACTGTGTTATTTAAAATATTAATAATAGTGCAATTCCACGGAATCATAAAAAAGAATACATTTTCTTAATAAAGAATTAATATTACATTTCCTTTTATTTCAGTTTATTCGTAATTTCGTAAGTATACAATTTTAATATAATAGATATAGAACATCTATCCAAAAAAAAAGAGGTTTGCAGACATTTTACTTTAGTATAAAATAATTGCTGTTTTCATAAGTAATTACCGAAAAATCACGTTACTTATTTCAATGCAGCAGACTTGGCGATCTTTAATGACACATTTGGCGAATCTTTAATATAAAAATCTGTTGGTGTTTCACATCATTGTTAACAACATGATAGATGGGAGAATAATGTTAAAGAAAATACAAAATTACATAGACACACAATATAGTTTATTTTTATACATGTTCAGCATGTAAAATAAAAGTAAAAGAACGGAAATACAAAATAAATAAATAAATGAAGATAAAAAGACGATGTTAGTCAACCGTGACAAAAGACAAGCAAAAATTTCTTATTATTATGAGCAAATTGCCCTAAGGTTTAACTTGGTATATATATATGAGAATTGTTTAGCTTAAAAGCTAAGAAAAACGGGTTCTGCTTTAATTATGACATCATATAAAATTCTGATAAAAGAGATAGTTGGTGAATATTTATTTTTAGCGATATTGCGCTTGACAAGTAATTTCTTTGCTTTTACAAGAATTTATTATGTAGAAAAAATTGTTCGCATGAAAAATAAAAGTAAAAAATACCGTGCTTTTGTGAGATTAAAAATAATCTGGAAACGCGAGCACGAAGAGAAGATTAAATTGATAAGTAGACTTACGTCTATAAAACAATTTCTTTAAAAAAATAATATAAGAACTCTTATATAAATTGAAATAGAAGTGTATGATTTCAAAATTCATCTGAATTACAGAATGACGAAAATAATTATGATGTTTTATTTGATTTTTCTAATAATTGTTTTCTTCGTACTTTCTTCTATATTCATAGAACTAAATATTGGATTGGTAAAAAAAATTCCGTCTTTGGTTTTCGATGAATTTACGCATTTTGAAATATCTGTAAACTCAATTTAACTTTTTTTTTTTTTTTTTTTCTGTTCAGAAAATATCTACGTATCTGTACGTGTGTGATAAAATTTTGCGGGAGTTCTATATAACGAAATAATACATACTATGTCATAAAATATTTATATTTAGTTGCACCTTGACATAAATTGGTGTTTATAAATTTTGGGGAATAGTACTCAAGAGGTGGCCCCAATATTCAATGATTTTTTTATTTACAGGAAGGCGAATTACACTAGTCGACAAGAAAAAAAAATAGGGGGTAACAGAAATGAAATTAGCTATTTTCAACTAATTCTGTAGTGCAGAATTAAAAAATAATAGTGAAAAATCTGTAACACGTACAGATTTTTTTTTTTGTTGTTGTTGTTATGATTATTTAATCTGTACCGAAAGCAATGTACAAAAGTCCTTAGAAGACATGCATTATTACTATCAATATTATTAATTTAGCATGGAATACTGTTAATATGGAGATAATATACATATTGTAGACTAAGCAGAACATAAAAACATGGAAAATAGACTAAATGATTGAATTGTTGTTATTTGTTATTTTAAAAACAAAATACAAAAAATAGGCTTTTTTACGTCTTGTGTTAAATGTCTACCTTGTGATTTTAACACGAATAGGTCACAAATACAACTTATCGGGTACGGTTTTACCAGTGCTACACTGAAAACTTGCCATTTTGAACATGAAACTTTAAATATAAAACAGCACAATCATACTTAACAAAGAATATCTGTCAACTAGAATACCAGAAAAAACAAACAAACAAACAAACAAACAAAAAAAAAAAAAAAAAAAAAAAAAAAAAACAGATAAGGTACGAATACAAGGTTGCCAAACAGGGGTTGCCAGCAGAGAAGATGGCCAGGAGGCAGGGTTTTCATAGCACGAAAGGTTACCGTATGTGGTATAGTCAGCAGCAAAAGTATCTGAGCACTAGCAATAATCCCTGTCAAAAAAAAGTACACTTAATACTGCTTTGTTAAATAAATCCTTGTTGAGTCATGTTCTTAGTCAGTCTAAGAACATGATTCGACAAGGATTTATTTAACAAAATAGTCTTAAATGTACTTTTTTGACATCGGAATTACTGGCTAGTGCTCGGATAATTTTGCTGTCGACTGTATTGTAAAAATCATAAAAAAGTAGTGAAATTTGTCATTTTCTGATACATTAACAAAAAAAGAAAGGAACAAACATGGTTGCCTGGACTCTGAGTTGCCAGGACTCTGGGTTGCCAGCAGGAAGGGTTACCACCTGTGATACTGTAAAAATGATACAAAATCGTAAAAATTGTCATTTTCTGATACTCTAACAGAAAAATGTGATGTGGTGGGACATTTTTACTTGCAGATACTTAAATAAAAGTTGGATTAATAATAAAAATAATAATTTGACTGTTGTTACCGAACTACTGTAGAGCACTGTTATTAGCATGCCAAGCTAAATAAATGAAATTACCATTATGAAAATTAATGCTAAGTTTGGATGAACATCCGGTGATAGGTAAAGCTGTTATTATTCACCATCTGCAAATTTACCATAAGGCTACATTTCAGCATCCATTAGTTAAAATTGTTACAAACAATTTGAGTTTTTTTTTTTTTTTTTTTTTTGATTAAATTTTTGTTCATGTTAACCAGTAGATGACATTGTTCTGCAGAATGCTACAGAAAATTGTTGTATGATGACTAGAAATATTAGATGACCATGTAGGGGGTGACTGGGTTCAAAATGTTTTTGATCTATGTGAGATAAAAATTATAAATTTTCAGTTATTGAAAATAGATATTAAGTCAATCGACAATGAGCTTATATTTTGAAATGTATGCATAATTGAGAGAAAATGCGAGAATAAGTGACAATAGATATTGATATGTTAGTTTTATTGTTTGTTTACGTGGAGTTTTCTCATAGAATTGAGAGAGTTTACTTTTTTCCGATAGCAGTTCTATGCTAATTTATACATATTCCCTGATTAGAATAGAAAAAGTCAGTTTGGTAGAACAGTATAGTTTTGTATAAAAGATCTTTTCTTTAATCTTATTAAAATAAATGTATTAATAAAATAACCTATATATCAGCACCTTCTGCGTAAAAAGATTAGACGCATAGCAATTAAACAGTAACTTCGGCAACAAGGAGTCTGCATTTAAAAGAAGTAAAATAAGTAGGAATATAGGATATAGAAAATTTTTCGATTCTTAATAGTGCAATATATTTGATATGAACTACACCAAATAAAAAATATTACATACTTATTATGTGAAAAGGTGCTGAATCATTTTTAGCATAATTTTCAAACACATGGTACTTCTACATTAATACAAACTTGTATGTATGCACATACATATACATCGCCTTTTAAAGTTTTTGTGATAGTTAAATTTTAATGTTTTTAGTAAGAAATAGTCTGAGATTCGATATTTCCGAGGAACCTTCAACAAACAGCTCTACTGTAAAAGAACAAAAATTCTGTTTACAAACATGTGCAGCAGTTGTTTCGATACTAAATAATAAAGCGTGACTCTTTGTCAGAAGAAAATAGGCCGGGAAATCATGCAAGGAAAGCATGAAAGCAGCAGTGACTTTTCCACTTTCCTAATTTTGTGGTACTTTTCAAATAGTTTTCAATTTACATTCATGTTGTTTTTCCCAGTCATCAGAAAGCAAGGGGAATTAAATGAATGGACATTACTTTGTGACAATTCCCGCCAATAGCTTAGAGGTTAAGCTTTTAAAGCTGATAGACGGGATGTGCCCGGTTCAAACCCAAAAAAGCGCTAGTCGGCCTAGCAGTTTGAAGTTTTCCTTGGTTTTCTTCGAAATTTGCGTGAATGCAGGCAAACATCCCTTAGAAAGACACCAACGAAGGCATCTCCTATAGTCACAAGTCCCTAATGAAGGAAATTTTTTTAACTCGTTATTTATCATTATCCCTTTTTGGGGATGCTACATTAAAAAAAAAAAAAGTATTATTTTAGATAGTACATCATGTCTCTGTCCCAAAAATGGAATAATCTGTAGTAGTATAATTAACTGCAGAAAATTTGTTGTAATCCTTAAATATTCATTACTAAAACTTATGAAATCACTGATTAAGAGAGAATTAGAAAAATAGTTTTGGTAAATAATTGATTATTATACGTATACCACTTCCACATACCACAAAACGAAGAAGTGTTCATAAAAAAAAATAAATAAATAAAATAAATAAATAAAATAAAATAACTAAAAAAGATAACACTTAGTTATTTGGATCTCATCATATCATACATTTAATGCCGTTCAAATGTGATCTTTAAAAAAATAAAATAAAATAAATTCCCGTTTTTTTTTTTTTTTTTTTTTTTTTTTTAGAGTTTTTTATATGTACGTATATATTCAGTGAATGTTGTAGAGAATATCTGAAAAATTAATCCATGAGTATTAACATTTTTTTTTCTAAATATATTTACAAACGAAGTAATTATAAGACGGGATGATATTTTGACATCACCTCAACGGAATTGCTACAATTGATACCTTAATTATAAAATTATTTATTTATTTATTTTTTATTTTATTTTTTATGTCCATAATTTTTGAAGTCTCTAAAAATTTATCTTTATTATTGATTTTTTTTTTTTTTTTTTTTTTATCAGTATTTTATTTTTAAAAGTTTTTTCAAAACCGAGTTAAAGATAAAAAATTAATTAAAAGAAGTACTTAATCCGATTATATAGTTATGATTCTCTTCTACTGATGATTCTAATGAAATTTAGTTCAATAAAAGTTAAAGTTTCCGCCAAATAACAATAAAGGACATATCAGATAATTTCAATAAAAGCAATGACAATCCAATTGAGACATCATAAAGATTATTTAAATAAATTACATACAGCCAAGCAGATTTAAAAACACTACAAATATAAAATAAGTCATAATTTCCAATATTTCTAAATATTTGAAAAAGTTTATTAACATTTCAGCTTTATAAAAAATAATGCATAAAAAATAATATTTTACTGAAATAAATCTAAAGTATATTTCATCATAGATTTCAATGCGTAAATTTCATGTATTTGAATAAATCTAAAATATAATAGAATATAATAAAATAATCTAAAATATTAAAAAAATTAATGACATTGATTTTTCATAATTTAAGGAGTTACATAAATTTAAAAAGAGAAATATATATATACATATATATATATATTCTGATTTTTTACTATAATAAATAAAACTTTTTACTCAAAATTTCGAGCATATAAAAGTGCAACATTTAAACAATACCTTATAAAATTTTCGTTAAAAATTTTAGAAAATTCAACCGGTAGGTGTGGTGGACACGATTTCTCTAAAACTAATGCAGTACTCTAATTGGTCATCAAAATTGAAATGTGTTTATGAGTTTATCTACATGCCCGCTCACTCCTAAACATTTTCATAGTGTCTATAAACTAATATACAATGTTTAACTTCACTAAAAGGTATGTTTCTTTTTAAAAATAATATAATTAGCACTGCTAATTTGTATACAAGGGTACGAGAGATTTCCAATGTATTACATTCGTATTGTTGCGAAATTGTAAATAATTGTATTTATTTTTGTATAAATTCTTTCAAAGAAGCTTAGTTAGTTGATAAAATGCTAATTTTGTGCATTTCTAGTTTGTTTTAGAGTTAAAATAGCCTAATTTTCCCTTAAAAACGCATTAAAAGCTCCAATAAGTCAGGTAATGGATTTGGCTCCAAATATGGCGAGTTTTTTCCCTGCTTAGCGATTTCTTTTGATGACTCATTGGTTGACTACTTTCTGAATTTTTCTCGAAACATCCGGGTTCGACAGAGAAGTATAAAAGGAGCGTTTGTTTTTTTCGCCAAGGAGTTCAGCCTCAGATCTGTCTGAGTGAGTTCCGTCAAATGCTTGCATTGCTTTGATCCTCTTTAAATAAGACTTGCTTTATGTGTTATTGCTATACAGTTTGTACTGTGGTTTTGCTCTTAACGACTGTTATTTAAACTGTGTTTGTTGGTGAATTGAAGCTGATACTTGGTTTATAGACCTGTATTTTTCTGGAACTTTCTGTGAATAAATTACTGAATTTTTTGCAAGTTTTGCCTCTCATTTTTGGACAACTTATAAACCCCCAAGTACGCAACAGTATAAATCTCACGGAAACGTATTTTACATACAATACTATCATAATGAAATTAACATTCATATGCAAATACACTTTTTTATTGACAGAATATGTATAGAATATGGTATAATTAGGATTAAGGTTTAAGAGGCCACACAAGAATATTCAGATACATTAAATGCTATAATTAAAAAAATACTGAAATTGAATCTTTAGATATGTTAAGCGTTTTTTTTTTTATTTTCCAACAACGTTTAAGAGGGGATTATGACTTCAATTATTCTACCTGCCTGTTTTTTTTTTTTTTTTTTTTTTTTTTTCTATCATAATATGTATTGGTTTTTGAAGGATCTGTTATTATTGTTATTATTACAGTTGAACCTCGAAAATCCGGAATTGGCGGGACCGTAGTGATTCCGGATTTTCGATATTTCTGGATTTTAGAGATTTATTAAAATCTAATTTTTTATGATATTATAATACCATACAAAATGAGTGAAACTAGTGAAAATAAACGACGATCGAATTAGTGAATTAAATTATAAAATAGAAATATAATAGATTTAATTTAGAATTAAAATAATTTAGAATTTAGAATTAAAACATAAACATATTTAGCTAAAATGTTATAGACAACTGATAATGCTTGCTAAATAACTGCTAATAAACTACTCATTCATTAAAAAATACTCAAACTATAGAAACAAAGTAACTTTTATGTTGATTTTTGAAAAACATTTCAGTAACTTAAAGCTGTTTTATTCTAATGGGATATATATATACATATATGTGTGTGTGTGTGTATTAATTACGTTTTTTTTAACTTACCTGTTTCTAAAAAAAATAAATTCTTTAATAAACAATCAAATAGTAGAAAAATATGAATGATTATGACTATATTTATTATGTATTCAGTGTTCAATTAAAATGATTTTAAACTGCATTCCACAATAAATGTAGAAATAAGGTACAGTAAAATCTTAATTTAAAAGTAAAACTAAAATCGGAAAAATGTCCGGATTTTAGAGATTTCCGGATTTTGGATGTCCAGATTTTCGAGGTTCAACTGTATTTATTCTTATTTCATTCAATAATTTGATCCATTTTTGGAATGCATGAGTGGGTTTAATAAGTAATAAGAGTGTGAGTATTTTATTCCTTTTTATTTTGCTGTACAGTCGGCAGCAAAAGTGTCCGAACACTACCAAAAATTCCTATATAAAAAAAAGTAGATTTAATACTGTTTTGTTAAATAAATTCTTGTCGAATCCTGTTCTTAGTCAGTCTAAGAACAGGATTCGACAAGGATTTATTTAACAAAGCAGTATCAACTCTACTTTTTTATATAGGAATTTTTGCTACTGTTTGGATACTTTTTGTTACCGACTGTACAAGGCTTTATTCATTTAATTATTTTTAATGTAATTGGTCTACTAATGTATCTCCTGTAAGCTAAATTTTACCCTGATTTACCATTCTCTCTCTCTGTATATATATATATATATATATATATATCTTTATTATATTTACATTTAAAATTAAACCTGCTGTAATTGCTCATAAATTTTGAATGTATTTTGACTTTAATGAAACTTATTGCTTTATGTTATTTAAATTATATAATATATGAATTTCATATATTTAGATTTGTCTTAAATTGGCATTAACACTATTTTTGTATTGTATATATATATATAATGTTCAGAATCTGTGTAAATCCCGTGATTTTTCGTTCTTATTTAGGATTTAAAGAGAAAACAAAACAACACACACACACACACACACACAAAAAAAAAAAAAAAAAAAAAAACAGTGTTTATATTTATTAAAAAAATACATACTTTATGCATTTATATGCTGTATTAGAAGTTTTTAAACAATATCCGTCGATTTATTTTACTTTTGTTTTCCGAACCTACATATGTAAGGAAAGTATTGTAATCATTACAAAAATTCGACTTCGGTATTTTTGTGTATCTATACGTTTTGAGGTCTCCTGAGTTCCATTTTTGCTATTTTTACGGTGATGTATGTATGTGTGTGTGTATGTGTCAGTGAGCACCATAGCGTGTAAACGCTTTGTTCAAAGTAGCGGAAAGTTACTAGGTATATTATAGTTCATCGTAGCACGAACAAAATTGATTTTGGGGAATCTAGTACACAAAGAAAAATTCTTTATCATACGGATTTAAAATCTTTGGAGTGCTGTAGCTTCTAAATGTGTTATTTGCTTGAGCTTATAAGTTATATACATGCTATAGATCACGGTCACAATATCTGTACAGATTTTACTGAATACACTTATAGCTTTTTACAGGGAAAAAAAAAAATTCTTTATCATTATTGCCTATAAGCTAAAATTATTTGAAATGTAACAGCGTTAAATTAAATAACGTGCAATATAAGGAAAATACGCAAACACCCTATTATAATTTTATCTTTTATCTTTTTAGCAACTTCTCTTTGTTTTATTTAAAAACCGTTTATTATCAAGTGGAGTCACTCCAGATTTTTTTCTGATGTTATGATGATACTAACTTTTCTCAAATATAATCTAAGTAATAACAATAATAACAATAATAATAATAATAATATTACATAACAATGACAGTAATAAAAATAATGATGAACTACTGCTTTTATTCTATTCTATGCTGTTCAAAAATTTTTATTGTTATTGGTCTTACTTTTCTTATTATAAAAAATTTTATCTGCAAAATAGAACATTATTGCAAAACAAGAAAAAAAATATCAAAAATAATAAATAAGTAAAAATGTAACAAAAAAAAAAAAAAAAATCTGGTGTGAAACAGCCATACGACTTTCATTACCCACTATTATACGTATTATATGCATTTTTTCGAGATAATGTGATCAGAAGATATAAAAATGACCTACAGAAATAGTAGAAACCTAAATTTTTTTCTGGTAACAGAAACGTTATACAAATGTAAACACATATAAAATGAAGCTTACATATAGCGAGGTAAAAAGTAAGAAAAAAAAATGATAGAGTTTTTTTTTTTTTTTTTTTTTTAAATACCAATTTCAGAGATCTGAAACTGACCTTTTTCCTCTAATGTCCACGTAATACATGAGAAAGGAATGGATTTATATAACAATTTTCAAGAAAATCGTTAGAGCCATTTTTGAGATACCAACTCTTACCAAAACTCAATTATTGACCAGAAAACAATAATTACATACAAAAGGATATTTAAAAGTGAGTTAATATGGCGAGTTTGAAAGAAAAAATAAATAAATCCATTCAGCCGTTTTTGTATTAACGCACTTTCGAGACTTCTAATTGAGCTGTTTATACAGGACGTTTATCAATTTTCCTGAACTAGCCAATTACATCTTTCGAAAGGACGTCGAATAGAGTGTTTATATAGCAACTTTGAAGAAAATCGTTTGAGCCGTTTTTAAGATACGGACTACAGTTCCACTTCCGGTTATCGATATCCCACTTCCGTTTTTTTCAATTTTCACCAAATTTGGAAAATTCATCTGTACACCAGGCCCATCTCAATTCTGAATTTTTTAGTTCTGTCTTTATTAGCTTCGGAGATATGATAGCCAGAAGGTCCACACATACACACGCATATACATACACACTGACCAACTGACAAAAAACCACTTTTTTGGACTCAGGGGACTTTAAAACGTGTAAATCAGGGGAAATCTCGATATAGAATTTTTGGACCTAATGCTATACTTTCATTACTTACGGTAGTAGGGTAATGGAAGTAAAAATCATATTCTTCTGTCTTTCAAAAGCTGTTCGCTTGAAAAATATTTTTGTAACACTTTATAAGATATAAAAGTAACTTTAAATCTGGTCGCACAATAATAATAATAATAATAATAATAATAATAATAAATAAAATAATAATAATAAGTTGCTTTGATTCTAAATCTGGTCTTATTTTTCTACACTAATAAGTATTGGGTAATGGAAGTAAAAATCATATTCTTCTGTCTTTCAAAAACTGTTCGCTTGAAAAATATTTTTGTAACTCTTTTTAAGATATAAAAGTAACTTAAATCTGGTCACACACACACACAAAAAAAAAAAAAATAATAATAATAATAATAATAATAAATAAATAAATAAATAAAATAATAATAATAAGTTGCTTTGATTCGAAAGCTGGTCTTATTTTTCTACACTAATAAGTATTAAATAATAGTAATAATAATAATAATAATAATAATATAGAAAAAAAAAGTGGCTCTTGGACTATAATTAATAATTGCTGTTTCTAAAATATATAAAATAAGTAACAATTGTTAACAACGATTCAGTCACATGTTTACATTAAAAATGTAAGAAATTAAATAATAGTTTTTAAAAAATTATCAATTTAGCATTGTTGAAGATCTACTTAATCAAACGAAAATATTACTGTTTAAAAAAAAAAGTTTTTATTAAACGTATATTCAATTTTATTAAATCCACTAACTTTATTTTTTAACAATTTCGCATTTAAATATTACATGAAACTGATGTTACTGTTTTAATACGTAAAGTTTTCTGCATACTTTTTAGCATAATTTTAAATCACTGCTTAATATGAAGTTCATAATATCTTGGCGAGTTCAAATTTATTTCCAGTTTGGTCTTCTTACGTACTCTGTCCTAAGAAGAAATTCATATTTTGAGCTTTTAATGAGCTAGATGATTTTTCTTAATGATTTAAATCAATACTTAAATTTAACTTTTAAAAATTGTAGTTTAAGAAGTTTTTCATCCATTAAATTTGTGCATCTGAATTTTCCAGTGAATGTTAAGTTTAAAAACGGAAATGCATTTTTTTTTTTTTTTTTTTTTCCTAATTGGAGGTGAAGTTTAAATTTTCGTTAGTTTACTTATTTAATTTTTAAACAAAACTATTTTAAAACTTTTTCCATTCTTGTATGTTTTTTTTTTTTTTTTTTTTTTTAAGTTTATAATTACAGATTTCAGATTGAAATAAAATTATGTTATTGGATTTCACACTTATATAAAAGTTCGGAAAGATATATGTTCACTTAAATATTATGAATTATTAAAAATTACAGAAGTAATTTGACTTTCTTTATAATTAATAATGATTTTTTTTATGCATTTTAGTCCCGACTTACGTTAGATATTAAAGAAAATATAAAACAACGTTAAAAGGAGCATAAATTAAAGAATATTAAACGGCCGTTTGCTAGTTTTTGAATTTCTTTAACCTATTCTCCTTTTAATCTTGCTTTATTTTTTCTTTGATATTATTAGTACAAAGCATCTCCTCGTATCTTTATTTATGCTATATAGGCTTAGTTACATGTAACACACACACTCATTCATATACATATATATGTATATAAGGATTTGAAATATGAGTATGATATAGCATAATATGAAAAAAAAACAATAGTTGCATCATTGAAAATCAATCTAACATTAAGTTCAAGAAACTATACAATCATTTAAATTATTAGCGCATTATGCAGCATTTGTAATACAAATTATACAAATACTAAAACTTACAGAAAATTACCAAAATAAAATGATAAAGAAAAATCAAACACAATGAAATAAGTGAAAAGATTAAAAAAGATGGAAATAAGACTAAATCAAAAGACGGCCAGCTGAATTCCTGATTTTTATTAAGGACATTGAAAGAACACAGCATGCAAATAATGGTTGTCTATGTGCATGATGCTAAATTAAATTTACCAAAGCCCAAACCATAATCACCATAACAAAAAGAACCATATAAATAACTATGACAAAAATATGAAGAAGGTAATTAAATAAGGAAAGAAAAAGCATTCCTTCATGCTTTTTATTTAGCCCTATTTAGATATATATATATATTTTAATCTTCTCATTTATAACAATGCCTTTGATCTTTCTTTATCGGTAATTTTCTATAATTTTTAATATAAACTGTCTACTAACAAGTATTAGGACACATTCGAATTTAGACGTTTTGTGGAATATCCAGAAAAATTCTGCAAGAATTATCTTGAATCTTTGGTAAGTATGAAGAACATGTTATACCTCATATATTTCATCTAAAGTAGTCTCCTGAAGAGGAAAAGACGACCAATAAAAAATTAAACAAAAGTGAAAATATTTTGGAACACCCTATAAAAAGTAATGCTTGAAATGTGTTTTGGCCTTGGCATGTGAATATGAGGAGTCTTCAAATTATCTGTATAAATTTTTATGAGACTGCGGCTCATATTCCTGGAGAAGATTCTTTTTTTTTTTTTTTTTTTTTTTTAACAAATTGCAATAAAAATTTATGCTTTTTTTAGTTATAACACGTATAGGTTATTAGACACAGTACAAAGCCATTTTTAAGAAACTTGGCAGACTGTATTAGACACTGCATACTGAAATTAGAATGCGAAAATGTTAAATATTTTACGAAATATGAGCATTTTCACTGAATGATTTAACTACGCATGCGCAAGCCTTAAAAAATTTCATTTGTATAATATAATAGCCAAAATTATTGAGCTACTTATATGAAAACTCCAAACAAATATCGTGTAAATTCAAAAAGTTACGAGTCATAGAATGAACCGAATTTCAGTTCTTCTCAAAAAAAAAAAAAGATGATAGGGGGTTTTATCCATATTTATTTGCAATCAGTAAACACTGCATTACTATTGGGCATTGGTTAAATAAAAATAAAAATGTGAGTAAAACCCCTTATATTTATTGAAATTTTTTATTTTTTCGACTGAGTGAAAATAATGCCTGGACCGGGAGTCGAACCCCGGATCTTTGACTTACCAGGTCAAGGCTCTACCAATTGAGCTATCCAGGCCGACAACCCGTCAGCATTACTCACTCAGACAACCTTTAGGTAGAAATTGACCGGTTTTCGGCCTGGATAGCTCAATTGGTAGAGCATTGACCTTGTAAGTCAAAGATCCGGAGTTCTACTCCCGGTCCAGGCATTATTTTCACTCAGTCGGAAAAATAAAAAAATTCAATAAATATGATTTTCTTCCACAGTTGATTGTGTGATTTTAATAAAAATTGTAAAACCCCTTATAGTTTAGCTTTTTTTTTTTTTTGAAAGGAATTGAAATTCTGTTCATCCTATCTCTCATAACTTTTTGAACTTACACGATATTTGTCTGGCGAATTCATATAAGTAGCTCAATACTTTGGGCTATTAAATTATGCAAATGAAGTTTTTTAAGAGCTTGCGCATGCGTAGTTGAAAACAAATTATTAAAAATGCTCGTATTTGGTAATATATTTAATATTTTTGCATTCTGATCGCAGTATGCTATGCCTTATGTGGTATACTAAGTTTCCTAAAAATGACTTGGCACTGGTTCTAATAATACCTATGTGTTATAATTTAAAAAGTTTTTTTTTTTTTTTTTTTTTTTTTTTTCAGTTTTTTAAAGAAACCGTTATATTTTCACAAATATATGTGCTATCCTCATATAAATTTTTACGGATAGTTAGAAGAATCCATATAATCACATCAGGGTTAGAAATAAGCTGTCATTAGTCGCATTTTGCGACCAGTTTTTTTCATTTTGACGCCTGGAATTTCAATCACGTGCCATATTTGACGCCTGGATTTTTTCCTCATCATACCTAATTTTCCCAATCCCATCAGATTATAAACAAGTCTATTTCAGTCAATTGGACCTAATAAAAACTGATTTAAGAAATCATATCTCTATGAAAGTAGTTGACGATTTGTTAATGATTAAATTAAACAGCCCTAAATTGGAAGATTTCTGCCTGGAAAATGCTATTAAATTGAGGTGGAATGATGTATCTTCTGGACGAAGAATAAATTTGCGATTTTAAATATGTACGTTTAATATTGTCAATGTAATTACATTCATTACATAAATCTTTTTTTACATAATCTTGCATATATTATTTATAAGTTGATGTTTTTTTTTTTTTTTTTTTTTTTTTTTTTTTTAATATACATATTTAATTATAGATGGCACCTAGATTTTTCATTTTGACGCCTAGTTTCAAAATTCTTATTTCTAACACTGATATCACATGCTACAGACAAAATGCATTTCAAACATTACTTTTTATAGAGTTATCCAAAACATTTTGAGTTTTGTTTAATTTTTTACTGGCCCTCTTTTCGACTTCAGAACAAAAATGCTGCTGAAATATATGAAGTATAACATGTTCTTTATTCTTCTAAAGTTTTAAGATAACTTCTACAGAATTTTTCTAGATATTTGACAAAACGTCTAAATTCGAAAATGTCCAAATACTTATTAGTAAATAATGTATGCATAGTAAATAAATAAATAAATAAATAAAATACAGAGGGAATAAAATATAAAAGAAAATACCCAGTGAGTTATTTAAATTTTAAATATGCAATTTAAAAGTAATACGAAATTAAAAAGATTTCTTTATATTGTAATTCAAAGTAAAATAATCTCAGAAATAACTTATCTGGTAAAATAATTTCACTAATGATTTAAATCCATTGTTTTAATTCATGGAATAATATATCTTAACCGAACTTATTCATACAATTTATTTGTTAAATTATTAAATTTTCCTTTCTAACTCTTTCCAGCAATTATCGAGTAAAGCCAAATCAACGAAAATTTTCCGATGATTGTAAAAGGTTAAAATTTTTAAAAAGAAAAGTTTTCTTTTGATTATAATGCAAAGTAAACTTATCTCAACAATAACTTATCTGGTGAAATAATTTCACTAATGATAACCTATTGTTTTAATTCCGTTAATAATATATCATTACTCAAATTGTCCATATAACTTATTTGTTAAGTTTACCTTTGCTCTCTTGTCAGCAGATATTTAGTTTAGCGAAATCAACGAAAAATTTCGGTTAATTTACCGCACTCCACATAAATAGATGATTATAAAAGGTTCCAGTTTGTAATCCCCCAAAAGCTAAGAAAATCGAAAGAGCATTGCTTTAAACGCCCTCTTTCGGCAGGAGAATCGTAAGCCGTTAAATGAAATTCTATCTTCAAAGTGTAACTGAGTATGTAATTTCAGAAACGATAAACGCTGCTTATTAAAAGTTTTATGAGAAATAATTATTTCCATTATTTTGACAAACCGTTAAATATATATTGAAACAGGGCTCAAGGGTTGCAATTAATGATTTAGAAGCCCAAATAATAGAATAATTATGTTTATGTACCATGTAAATAATAAATTTAGATAAAATATTTAATTATATAGAATTTAAGAGTAACATAGTGAAAGTTTTAATAATAAAGCGATTTAGTCTTGATAAATATAAATTTAACCATCTTATCATAAATACGATAAAAAGTCAACATTTCATAAAGCACATTGTATAAGAATCGTAAAATTACAGTATAAGTACAGTCGGTAACAAAAGTCTCCGAACACTAGCAAAAATTCCTATGTAAATGATAATATTATAGTTTTAAAAAATTAAACAACACGCTTTTATAGAAATGTGAACTAAAAAGCACAAAATATCTATCTTAGTATTAAAATTCAGGGTAAGAGAAAATCGTGTGAGTGACACACCGTCGTAATATTTACATAGATTTAAATCTTTAATTAAAATAACTTAGAATTAACAAAAACCATTTTTAAAAAATCTCCCCCGACGGGGATCGAACGCTGGACCTTTAGGTTCGTAGCACGGCGCCTTACCTCAACGCTACATCGTTCACGCATGTAAAGCATTTTTTTTACAATATAAATTTTTTGTTTGCTCCCAGAGAAGTTACAAACATACATACATACATACATACATACAGGTGAAGCTAATAAAAGCGTGTTAAAAATGTACACTTAATACAGTTTTGTTAAATAAATCCTTACCGAATCATGTTTTTAGACTGACTAGATACAGGATTCGACAAGGATTTATTTAACAAAGCTGTATTAAGTGAACTTTTTTTTACATAGGAATTTTTGCTAGTGTTCGGAAACTTTTGTTACTGACTGTACAGTAAATTATATGATATCATATTGATTATTAACGGTATAAGTACAGTATTTCTATCATACATTAAACTTAAAAAATCAATATATCTGCCACACGAGTTTTAAACATTTTTATTACAAAATAACAGTTTCTTTGATATATGACACTTGTACTGCTTGTGTACACTACTAGCGCGACTATATTGACACCCAACTTTACAAAGTTTTTCATATGTGGTGTAAAATAATATACGGTATATATATTATAAATTAGATTTCTCGTACATATATTGGACATATTGATGCCAATACATGTAGCGTAATTTAGGACCAAATTTTTTAGAGAGTAACATGTTTTGATTATCGTAAATTAAAAAGAAAATAAATCGTAAAATATTAATGTTTTAATTTTCAAAAATACAAAAAGGATGTTAAAAATCTTTATCGTAGTTGAAAACATAAAGTATCATGATAAATGATAATTAGTTGTTGAAAAACTAAATTCGTTCAGTAAATAATTTCTTTTATAAAATAAAACATTATATTATTCATTATTTATACTGCAATGTATAAACACAAAATTTTGAATATTAGTGTTAAGTGTACTGACCCAGTTTTAATTTAAGCGATTTCAGTACTAATATATATTCAGTAAATATAATGTAATATATTTTACGTTGTAAAACATATATATGATTATCACTATATAATAATCTAAATTTGTATTATTTATACTATATGATATAAACGCGAAATTTACTTTAAAACGAATATATATGCTGCAAATACAAAGTAGAATATTATAAATTATGAAGAATATATGTGAATGATATGGTATGGAAATTTATTATTTTATTGTTTATATTAAACACAAAATTTACTGACTATACACAGGTTGGTTAGTTTAAGTGATTTTAATACTAATATATGTCTAACAAATACAAAGTAATATATTTTAAATTATAAAGCATGTATATGAATTATGATATAATATAGTCTATTATTTTTTCATTATTTATACTATATGATAAAAACAGAAAATTATGGAAGTAATAAATACTATATATCATCTGGTTTAATTTAATAGATTTTAATACTAACCAGAAAACGCAAAAATTATCTAAGCGAGAAAAACAAAATGTGTCTTACGCAGATCTTCGAAAAATAATCCAAACCTTAAACGTTTGCGAAATACGTTCATAGGAAAAGGTAAAAAACGCATTACTTATTCTTTTTAGGAATATTTAATAACTTGCAAAGTCAATATCACAAATATTACAACACTTTAATTTAAGAAGTAATCTATTATAATAACTACTGCTTAATTTGCATGGGAACTTTAAAAAAGTAGAGGTATATGTATATTAGAGGTATTAAAAATAGTAGAAAAAAAAAAAAAAAAAAAAAAAAGGTATGGGAACTGAGTTCTCATACCTCTTTTATTTTAGTAAATTTTTAGACAGAACGCATGTTAGACAGAACGCATTAATATTGCCTACTGGAACTCACCAGTCAGTGTTGGAAAAAGCCCGGTATTTTTCAGAAAAAGACCCAGCCCAGTGATTTTTTTTCTTTTTTATCAGGATTTTTGTGTTTTATTGTGTTTTATCAGGATTTTTTGGAGTTTTCTCAGGGTTTTTTCGGGTTTTTTCTTGGTTTTGTGTGAGATTTTTTTTTTCTTTTTGTGAAATGAAATATATTAATGAGATGATTTAAAAAATCAAATGTTAATTATTCATTAAAATCAAAATGTTAAAATTTCTAAAATCCTTTGATTAAGTTATAAGTTTTATTATTATTATTATTATTATTATTATTAAATCTATGTTTTAAATATTCTAAAATTCCGTTTACCTGTTCTTTAATATATATATATATATATATTGAAAACCTTTTCAAACATTGAATAGATGAAAACAAGAAACATTGAAAAAGATAAAACAGAAAAATTCAAAAAGAGATTGTGACTATCAAACATCCATAAATTGAAACATGCAAATTCATTACGTTTTCAAGGGTGTAGAATGAATGTTGCATGTAAAGTAGGTGTTATTTCTGTCTTGTTGTATGCAAATTGCTAAATATTTACAACAAGCTACACCCTATAACACCACCAAAAAAGAAAATATTAAAACTGAAAAGATATGTGAAAACCTTATGAAAATCAAACATTTTGATTCATGCAGCATATTAAATATTATTAATGGAAATACTAATAAAAATAGTTAAATGAAATACTAGTAATAATTAATAAAACTAAAGTATAACATACATTACACAATAGTTATTTAGTACTGCTTTATTAAATTTTTCGTATTCAATAGATATTCATGAAATGTTTTGAATTATTGTTCTTCTATTACATATTTACATTTCACTGTTAAACGTTTTCAGATATTTTTTTTTTTAATTTTAATTTAATTTTTATATATTGTACAGTCCTTAAACCCAACAATTTTCTTTATGTTGACAAGCAACTGTTTTCTATTGTTTTTATTTGTTTATAAAATCTTTTCATTGGGATTCTTTAAAAATTTTGTTCTATAGAGCAATTTGAGCATCTGCAATATTTTTTAAATTTTTTTGCCTATGTAAAATAAAATGCATTATATTTGCTTTACATTTATATATTTGTTAGAAGTTAGATAAAAGTGAAATTTTTAATGAAGATTCTGAAAAAAACTACTTGGGTTTTTCCTGGGTTTTTTTTCAAGTGGGTTTTATTGAAAAAAAAACCACCCGGGTTTTTTCGGGTCGGGCAAAATCTAGCCAACCCTGTCACCAGTACATGAAAATACAAAGTTCCAGAATTGTTATTATTTCTCCTCTAAACCTGTTACTATTCTCTTATAAAAAATACCTACATCTATAATCTAACTTGACAAATAATCTTTTTTCTTTTATCTGCTTTTCCCAACTATCAACTAGTGTTTTCTTTTCGCTCACGTTTTACCCAGGGACGAGTAGTTGTTAAAATTAACCGAAAATAATGTGTTTTTATCGTTTACTGAGCAGTAAAGCATAACCACAATTTCAGGTTTCATGTATTAAAATAAAATATCCAAAGCAGAAAAGGAAGCATTAGTTTGTTTTTAATGAATAAAACAATCAGTTTAACAGGATTTTTTTTTTTTTTTTTTTTAAGGAAACTGGAATTAGGAGATTAATAGGAACTAGCAGGCTACGCCCGCTTCGCTGGCCACTATATTTAAATGAATCTCCAAAAGAATTGGATCATTATTTATTTTTCACATCACATTATAAATAAAAACTAAAATAATTACATTGGAATCGCTCTAGACCTCGCATCGGGTACTCGCTGACTACGGCAGCTCTTTCTCTGCCCGCACTGTATCGGGAGCAGGTCCCCACTGCCTGCAGAAATCTCTTTCCTATGTATTTCAATATGGGTATTTATTGACGATAGGTGGGTCTGCCATTATTTAAGAACTACGATTTTAAAGATAACTGTATCTCAGCGTCTATTAAATATTTTAGTTTTTGAACCAAGTATTTTATTGCTCATGCTGTTTACACTGTATTACAATTTGATTCCGACCAATATAATGAAATAAAATAAAAAGTAGATTTTCTTTTAGAATGAATTAAATACATAAAAAACAAATAAATTCCAATCAGTTTAATCCTTTCTACTATATACTACCATTATTTCCTGACAAATACTATAAATTAGAAAAAAAAAAAACTTTTAAAGAAATTAAATTAACAAATGAAAAATAATTGTTGTTATACTACAAAAATTATACATAAACATAACTGTTATAAATACGTTTTTAAATTTTAAATTTAATATATTTAATTTTTCTACTGCATTACCATTTTATTTTCAATAAATATAATAAATTAAAAAGAGAAAAAAGATTCGCCCTCAAATAAATGTATTAAATAAAAAATAAATTGCATAATATAGCCGTTGGTAAGATACGCAGACGATCACAATCGAAGAATAAATTCATGAAAAATGAAACATAAAAGCCAATGTTTAAAATCGAACAAACATTAATTTAAAAAATTCAAATTCGAAATTCGAAAAAATCTCGATGAGGTGCACACCTGCAGGGTCCCAGGTACCTATAGGCCAAATTTGAAGCTCTGCAATCAGTAGTGTGTAGTATTGTTCATGTTTAGATAAATGTATTTATTTTCCTGTTAAAAAAAAAAAAAAATAAACTCGTATTTTTTTATTTTTTTTATTTATTTATTTATTTATTTTTTTGCAACAATTAAATTATGGATTAAATTTAAATGGCTATTTTTTTGCTATTATTAGCTTATTATTTTCATATTTTTATTAATTAAAAGAAAACTAAACAGAAATTCGAAATTCTGACTTCGATGTGCACAATGATCCTTCGGGGGGCACCTTTGTGTTAAATCTCGTGACTGTCCGAGCTACCGTTTTCGAGAACAGTGAAATATATATACAAATATTGCTCACTTAATAGTATAAGATAAACAAGAAATAAGCCTATGCATTCCTGAATTTTGTAAGATTTGATTTATAACTTCAAAAATATTTTTTAAAAATTCATCGATAGACTCGTAACATGACAGACGTTGATATGGTGTTTCTTATTTATGACATTAATAAAATAAGAAACAAATGAACATACGTTTTGAGCAACATCAGCGTTTCCACACTTAATTTTTAGAAATTAAACCCTGATAATGACTGATTCTGCAGTTCTAGTAATTCTCGTACTTTACTTCGTTCAGTATTTGAAAGTTTTATCTTTTTTTTTTTTTTTTTTTTTTTATGAAGCATCTTGCGTACTAAGCAGCATTAAAATTAAATGAAATACCTCTTACAAAATGGCTGAAAAGAAAAAAAAAAAAAAGAAAAAGAAAAAAGAAAAATGTAAAACGGACAGAGAAAAAACGAGAAATCGAAGGTAAGAAAAAACTTGGTCACTCTTTAAAAGTTTTTGTTAAAAAGGTTGCAACCAAATTATACACATTGTTCCCAAAAAGCTTTATTGATTTAACAGGAAATACTTGAAAACAGACATTACGCAGCAAACTTTGGTTTCGAAATTTAACAGAAATTTAAATACACCCCCTATTAAATCAGTGCATCTGGGACGTTATTATGTAAGAAACTTTAAAATAATATATTTTGCCATTTAAATATCTCTTAAAAATATTACCAACAATTTGCTGTACAATAATTATTATTATTATCATCTTTTTCTATCATTATTGAAAGTAATAGTAGAAATTTAAAAAAAAAAATAATTTTTGTATTGGAAAATAATAAATATTCTTTTTTATCTTTAATTTCATTTGTCCTTAAATAATGATAATAAATAATTAAACTTTTGATTTGTACTGGAACATTATTAATGTGCAACAAATATTTTTTTTTTTTTTAATTAGACGGTTATTATATAGCAATCTAATTTAATAATTCTATTTGAAAAAAATTCAAAGCATGACTCGAACTCTACGAAAAAAATCTGGAGTGACTCCACTCGACTTTCCGAACATTGAGTAACTAACAGTTTTGTAGATAAAATAAAGAAAGAGGAGTTGCTAAACAAACAAAAAAGAGAAAACCATAACAGAGTGTTTGAGTATTTTTCTCCATATATCACACGAGGTTTTATTTAACGCTACTGAACTTTGAGCCCTTAGATCATAAGGATAAAGAATTTTTCGTTGTGTCCCTGTAACAATCTATAAGTGCTAGATTCACCAAAATGCTTATAGTTAGTGCAACAGTGATTTATAATATTCATACAAATTTTCAGCTCAATTGAATAAGGCTTTTAGATGCTATCGCTGGTCTCATAGGCCATAAAGATAAAGAATTTTTCTTTGTCTCCCTGTAAAAAAACTGTAAGTGCTAGATTCACCAAAATTTATACAGATTGAGTATCTGTGACCTATAATATGTGTATAAAGTTTTTGCTCAATTAAATAAGGCGTTTAGATGCTATCGCACTTTTAAAAATTTGGCAAAGAATTTTTCTTTGTGTCCCTGTAAAAAAACTATAAGTGCTAGATTCTCCAAAATCTATACAGATTGAGTATCTGTGACCTATAATATGTGTATAAAGTTTTTGCTCAATTGAATAAGGCGTTTAGATGCTATCGCACTTTTAAGATTTTGGTCCCTTGGCCATAATGAAAAAGAATTTTTCTTTGTGTCCCTGTAAAAAAACTATACGTGCTAGATTCACTAAAATCTATAGGGTTCGTACAATGGTGACTTACAATATACGTACCAACTTTCAGCTTATTCGAACAAAGCGTTTAGACGCTAGCGTGTTCACTCACAGACATACACACATACATACACACATACATACACACATACATACACACACACATACATACATCATCGTAAAAATAGTGAAAACGGACTCGTTGGACCTCGAAACGTGTAGAAACATCAAAATCTCGAATTCGGATTTTTGACATGATTACAATACTTTCCTCACTATAGTGTTCGGAAAGGAAAAATCTTATTGACATTTACTTTGAGAATCTTGAGATTATTATTGTCAATTGTAAACCTAAAATTGACAGAGCTTAGAGTCGTGTTCGAGGAAACTTGACCCTTACCCGACCCCGAAACCGGTGCTTCTGACCTGCAACCTAATATTGTGTTAAGTTTATGGTAAAAGATACTGAATTCAAATTTTATAACGCAAAATATAGCTGCATTATTAGATATATTTTTCAGAGAAGTAAATATTACATTAAAAATATATATAAGTATATATGTCTATTTATAAACTTCAGTTGAAAATATAAGAAAATTTTTATAATAAAATATATTAAACACAGCATTTCACACGTTAAAATCTAAGTCAAAAGATTTTGTTTAAAAGTTTACAATATAAAAGATAATAAAATCTTTTTGTAAAAAAATAGAACCGACTCCAAAAAGCAACTACTATTCAAACAACTTAAAAAAAAAAAAAAAAAAAAAATGGTATGAAATGGAACTGTAAATTGCACCTAAAAGTATGGCATGCCCCCTTTGCTATACTTACATACCATTTTTATCACTGCAGCTGCAGCCGTTTAGCAGTTAAAAGAGTTGGGACTGATTTTTTTGGGCACCCTGTATTTTCTTTAGATCGTAAAGATATTACAATAGGACCTATTTCAAACCAAAACCTTTTCAACAAAACAAAAAGTATCAAAATCGGAGCATCCGTTCAGAAATTATGAGCTAACAAACATAAAAAAAACATACGGTTTGAATTGAGAACCTTCCTTCTTTTTTGAAGTCGGTTAAAAAGAACATCACAATGTTTCGTCCTAGCATTGTTGCTTGTGGACATCTTCAGGTTTAGTTGTCCACGAGCAACAATGCTAGGAAAAATAAAATGAATCTTAAATAAAATGAAAATAAATAAAATGAATCTTAAAAAAAATTGATGGAGTATAGTTTTGCAGGTAGACCCGCGGGGGTCAAAGACTTATGTAAATTCGACCCGCACACGACTCTATGCCGGACCGTAACAGGGTTCGGTGCACTTTAAAACGAAATGCTTATAAAAGTAAAATTTATAAAACTGAAATTTCATATATAATTAAAAAAGTATTAGAAATGTAATAGATTTCATTGTATGAACCTAATTTAAAATAGAATTTATTTAGACAACTTTGAAAAGTATAAATAGATTATAATAATAATTAAAGAAAATTGATAAATTATTCATTCAGCGTTTTAAAATAAAAATAAATTGAATAAATAATAAATATAAATATAAATATAAATGACAAAAATTAAATTCATTCTTAATAAATGAAAAAAAAAATGAATAAAGAATAGTTACATGTGCTTCTTATTTTAACACGAACACATGAATTGCCCATACTTGTGCGACGTTAAACCTAATCAACCAACCAAGAACACATGTTACACATAATTATTGTCTCTTAAAAAAAAAAAAAAAACGTGCGCAAAATGCATATTTAAATCATAAATTACCCATAGTATTTTAGTATTACGATCATCTCCTTTTAATACTTAAAATATTTATTTATTTATTATGTTTATTTATTATGTTTATTTTTTAAGTTCATGCACAGCTGATCGTGCTTGATTTATTCATATCATATAATTCTGACTTAAACGAAGTAATCTGCTATCAATATTTTTCTGTTATAAGAATGTCATTTATAGTCAACTCCAGTTTTAAGTTTCTGCCCTTTTCTCCTGCAAACAATTAAAAGTTCATTTTAATATATATATATATATATATATATATATATATATATTGAAAAAGTAGGTACAATAATTAATGCTTTAAAATTAAAATTATTAAAACATTTACCAGGGGTCACAGTGTTCATATATTTGTACGCGCGTTTTATTCTTTTGTCACCATTATTTTAAAACAGAATTTTTTTAAATATTGGGTTGTTCGGAAAGTAATTTCGTTTTTCTCAGCAGAGGACTTAATTGTATTTTTTTCATACCATCTTCACAATTAAGCTGCATTGCCATTATATATATTGTGATAGCTGATATAGCAAGGCTTGCTTGTGAAAAAGTTCGTTTGATTCTGCTCAATAGGTTTTGATTGGTGCCCTACCAAATAAAGAAAATCGGAAGCAACATTTTCGGTATATTTAGTTTTTGTTATCACATAGGCGAAAATACTGTTCAAACAAGAAAAAAAAGTATAGAATATGTATACAGAAAATTTATTTAAAGAACGCCAGTGTCAAAACTGGTTTTTACCAAATTTTGTACCGGCAGTTTTGACTTTGACGTTGAATATGCATTACGTTCTGAAAAACCAGTTTATGATAATGAAGACAAAATAAAGTATTGATTTATGAAAACTTCCAAATAACAACTCTTGAGATCGCTAAGAAACCGATCAAAACGGAGAATATATAATTCAATAAAATATTTATACAATATAAGAAAATCGTCTTTCATTTTCAAAGGAAAAAACGAAATTATTTTCCGAACAACCCAATAGCATTAAAAAATTCCAAGAAAAATTTATTTTTGAAAATAGTGGTGACAGTGCAATTAAACGCGCGTATATATATATATATATATATATATAGAAAAACTGTGACTGCTGATTTAGTATGCAACTTCTGTGGTACCAGACGTAACATATTTCACTCAGCTTGTAAAATTCACAAAAACATATTTATTTAAGGTCTGCACAGTAGACTAGTGTACTATAAATACCCTTATTTCATGTACGGAACAATAAATTTTACTAAAGAATGAATTTAATTACTATTATTTGTCAAATGTTCTATTTCTCGAGAATTAAAATTTTTGTAGGTATGTACATTTGAAAATATAGATCAATGACGGATATTTTATTATTACCATGTTACCATGTTTTTATTAACTTCTATTCTTGTTTGTTTGTTTGTATGCTTGTTTGTTTGTTTGTCCGGTACAAATCTCGAAATCGAATTTTAACTAACATCCCTACTAGACATTTGAATCTTTTACAATAGCTCAGAACCCGATGACAACACAATACTTCAAAGTCAAATTTTCGAATAGTTTTCTTTTAATTAATCAAAATATGAAAATGATAAGCTCCTAATACCTTATAAATAGCCATTAAAATATTAGCTATAATTTAATTGTTGCCAAAAAAAATGTAAGAGTTCATTTTCTTTCGACATAAAAATAAATAAACATGATTAAATAAATAATTTAATTAAACGTGAGCATTAAAAAATTGTAAAAAGTTAAATTATGCATCTCACAAAAATTCACGTCACTATCGGTTTAAAGATTTCATAAGCATTGATAAAGTGCTATTGTAGTTAGTTCTACAGCTACGATTGAACAGAAAATTTAAAAACATGGTTTATTAAAAAAATTTTGTCTTATAATTATTTTTTTTTATTAACTTCGATTCTTGTTTGTTTGTTTGTCCGGTACAAATCTTGCAATCTATTTTTAACTAACTTCCCTACTAGCTAGACATTTGAAATTTTCCCAGTGGCAACACAATACTTCGATTTTCGAATAGTTTTCTTTTAATTAATTAAAATATGAAAATAATAAGCTCTTAAAAGCAATAAAATAGCCATTAAAATATTAGCTATAATTTAATTGTTGCCAAAAAAAAAAAAAATCACGAGATCATTTTTTTTTTCGACATAAAAATAAATACATTTAATTCAACGTGAAGATTAAAAAATTATAAAAAGTTAAATTATGCATCTCACAGAAATTAACGTCATTATCATACTAAAAAATTGTATACATATTGATAAGTGCTAATGTCGCTTTTGTCACGATGCTAATATACGTTGTTCTAAAAGAAGTAATATTTAATTTTTAAAACCAACTTTTTTTTTTTTTTTTTACTATTATTATTATTATTATTTTACTGAACTGAGTCCGCGTGCTTAAATATTGCTTAAATATTATTTTTTATCCTCACGTATTTTGTTAATGATTCATCAGAAAATTTAAAAACATGGTATATAAAAAGTTTTTTTTTTTTTTTTTATCTTATAATTATTTACCATCTCAAGATCTCTTTGCAAACCTTGCTATTTTTATAGTTTGGAAATCAATATTTAAGAGCGAATTTACTTCACACACCAATTTTTGAAAGTATAATAAGAAAACGAGGTTTTAGCGTAAATTAATTTTGTCAATTACAGTAAAACAATTTAAATCTTTGGATGAACTTATGCAAAGAAAATTTTTTAACTGCTTGAATCCTCTCACATATTTGGAATTTTAAAAAGGTACAGAGTCAATGTTAAACTCAAAATCATATTGAATTATATTAGTCTTATGGTAATTTAACTCCATTTTGAAAATATATTTACACTCTTTCATTCCGCAATTGCAACTGTAAGAGAACATTATTTAAAAACGGGTTTATTTTACTTAAAAAAAAAAAAAACATATATAAATATATTAAAATTAATGTGTACTTCATGCAGTTCTAATTCATAAACCTTTTAATGCACTAAATTATAAACTAAGATATTAAAAACACTGCGTAACAAATAATTACTGTAAACGAAGTTTTCACTAAATTAAGTAAAAAGACAGTTTATATATTTTCCCTATAAGAAAATTCGTGTTAAACAATCCCTGAACATTTTACCCTTTTCCTAAAAATGAATAAATCGCAAGGTTGTATCGTGATCAAAATTTCAATTGTTAGTAAAGAATTATAGTATTACTAATACCAATAACAAATAAAAAGTAAGAGATGCTTAAGAAATGGGTGTATTTTTTTAAGCTTTTTTTCTTTCCAATTGGTTCAATATTTCATAAATTTTATTCAAGCAATAAATAAACAGGGTTCGTACGGGCTTTATATTTTCCCTGAGTCTCACACCAATATTCTGATACAATAAAATTCAACTTAATAGAATAGACTTATTTTAAAACTTAAATCGTTCTACAAAATTACCGGTATAAGACTCAGGGAAAAAGTAAGGCCCGTACGAACCCTGAATAAATAACTATATTTTTTATTTTACAACTTTTACATTAATTACTTTTGACTTTTTTTTACAACTGAATTATTAAGATTTTACTGTTGAATATATTTTCAATAAATTGCATATTTTAACATTTTATACGTTATCCAGTTTTTAATGTTATTGCAAACGTGTAAAGAAAATCTGTAGCTTATATTCCTTTTCTCATGTAAAAGAGATTATCATACTGTAATAATTTATTCTAAACAACTCTCGAACACATCAAATTTAAAAAGCAAATTCTTAAAAAGAAGTAAATTTATTTATCGAAGAAACTTATAAAGGTGAACGGACGCTCTCAAGAAAGTTGAAATTATTAAACTTAACAATGTAAAGATTGATTAAATATACTACTAAAGTAGATTTTTTTCTAGTAATGCACAATAGATTTTAATAATAGTTAATATTTTTTTAGAAGGAACAACAAAAAATAATATTAATTGAAATAGCTAAATTTCTGTGCGGTAATTTATATTTGAATATTTCATTTCTTTCTAAAATATAAAGTCACATTTATAAATAAGATTTCTGAAAGATAAAAATAACTGAATGTCAGAGCTGATTATCGAAAATAGCACTAATAATAATTTTGAACGGGAATATCACTCGTTACAATACTATATTAAAACTAAAGGTGTTTTAACTAATAAATGAATATTCGAAATTGAACAGAATTAAAATAACAATTCATAAAAGTAAGAAATGGTGAGAAAGAAATAAAACTTATTGGTATAAAATCCTGTTTAAACTGTTGACAAGTATTATGACTAACTCTATAGATCTACGATTATGTTGACAGCAAACAAAGTTTATATATAGGTATGATTTCCAAAATACTATTAATTTATTTATGATAATTTTATATAATTTTGAAACCATAATACATATTATTAAAAATTAAATTGTAAAGTAATTTTTTACTATTTATGATTTTTTTAAATTTTACGTGTCATGAAAAACTTATAATATAAAAAACGGCAACTCCATGACAATTACAATATATATATATATATATCAATATATATATATATATATATATATGTGTGTGTGTGTGTGTGTGTGTGTGTGTAAGAAAAGTCCTAATTAATTTTAAGAATAAATAAAACTACAATCCAGGGACCGAACTTTGTCCTTGGCATAATACGCGCTAAAGCTCTACCAACTGAGTTTACTTAAAAATTGAAAAATAAGTTACAGTTGGTCGAAACTAAATTCCATTCACAATGTAAATAAGATACATAGATTTAATTTATATTTAAAAACTAGATACTTTAATCTTTTTTTTTTTTTTTTTTTTTTTTTTTCTTAATGAAAGAACATTACTTTATATACAGTATGTAAGTCAACATTTATTTTAATCTTATTTACGCAGTAATACAAAAATATACAAAATGATAAAATCTAGTTCTTTGCAAATTATAAGAAAAATACACATGAAACGTTATTAAACCGTAGCCGCTATGCTAAAAATCTTATACAATTCATAAGACTAACTGCAATATTGGAAATTATTAATGGAGTTTATATTTGAACGCTATTCTTTTTTTTTTTTTAAAATAATTTTAATTCTAAAGTGAATCTATATATATTAAACCTCATACAGAGGTATTTATTACTAATCCCACTTTAAAACCGAAATAATGAACTCTTTTTTTTTTTTTTTTTTATGTGTCTTGTTATTATATCGATGTTAGTTTAGTATTATTAATATGTAATAACTATCTAATATTGTCTAATTATAGAGGAAAATTATGTGTGATTTGTTTTCAAGTTTTCAAAATTTATTTAGCTCAACTCGATAACCTATCCAATATTATCCAAACTAATAATTTTTTTATGCTTCGAACACAGGGATTAAATAATCGTTGCAAACAAAAGTATAGTTTTCTTCTTTCGCTTATGTTTTATATACTGTCTATTTGTTTGTTTACCTAAGCGTCATAACCACTTTAAAAACATTTCGTACATTCTTCTGATATTTTTCAGGCTATATACTATGAAGAAGTTAGAGAGAAATGAAATGTTCATCTCGCTAACACCAATGTATAATAAAAGTGCATTTTTAGACTTACCGGGTTACTGTAGGGCTGGGCACTCAGTCGAATTCCATCTCTTATTAGCCTTTCCTTCACTAAATTCTTCAACTGCATTTTCGGGTACCGACCCAACTCTGCTTTACCTTCCTCATATTCATCCATATACCTACGCCCACAAAACATCCTGGGCGATGTATGATGTACACTTTCATCCTCGCTATCCAAAACTGTCATCCTAGGTTTATCACTATCCTTAGGAGTCCTGCGGGATGATTTAGGTACTTCTTTATCCAGCCTCCTTGGAAGAGACACTATTGACTTCTTCTGTTCACAGTTATGTATAATACGTTCATCGTCTCTCAGATATCGGAGAGTAGATCTCTGGAGAACAGGAGACCTTTTGCCCCCTGTTTCACCAACAGTATACGTCCAGTGGTAAGGTCCATCTCCGGTCACCTCCCCCCCACAAAACCTAGGCATGCAACCCGTTACGTTATCCATTGATGCTGCCTCGTGTGAAACATGGTTGGTGCTATTTTGTGGGCAATGATTGTGATAATGATATTTTCCATTGCCCCTGATTCCGGACGGTACAGACTGGTGCCGGATAAATGCTGGACGTCGCGGCACAGGGGACGAGGAACAAGATGCTGCACTGGCAAACGAGGAGCAATTCTCATAATCATCTGAACTGCTTTGTGTGTTAAGGTGTTGTTCTTCGAGGGTGAAATATACCGCCGTGCCACCCTCTTGAACTAATCTAATAACTGCCCGGCGGATAATTTCCCTATGGGCGCTATTTGTAACACCAATCGCATCAAGATCGGGATCACCTATTTGTTTACATATTTCAAGATCATCATATCCATTATCCAAAAAACTGTCCGCGTACTGACCAAGATGCATAGACCGGAGCCACTCGGACACAATGTTCGAGTCCGACATCTTCGCTTAGTTAGCGGAAACGTTGCACGCGGTGTGTTTGAGATGAAGTCACTCAGGTGAGTTCGATTGCCATCACGTCTGGCGGATTCACTACGACTGACGCGGGGAAAAGGCAAACACGCCGCTCCTCTCATCGGAGGGTTGCGCTCCAAAACCGGCTTAGAGAAGAAAGCGCCAACAAAAGTCTAGGTGAGAGGGAAATCATTAGTTTGGCGAAGAAACTAGTCGGTGAAATCGGAAACATCGAACATTTTGCTTTTTTTAAACGTATAAAGGGCTTGAAATGCTTTAAAACATTTTCAAAATAATTTTTTTTGCTGCATTTATTCAATTTACAAATAGTTTTATTCGGGATTATGCGAAAATAGATTTTACAAATTAAGTTAATATAAAATGTTTGTTTTGAAACATATATTAAAAACAATTAAGTTTATACAGTTTATATATTTATATAGTTTTATTAAGTTTATATAATTCCATATATATATAAATATATATATATACATGAAATAGTTTGATTTTTTTCCCATATATTTAATATCTATAAAAACATAGTGCATTTATAATATATAATAACATATAAATATAAAATATCGATATCCATAAAAAACAATGAACAAAGAGAGGATCCGAAAAACTGTATCTTGTTTTTGTTTGTTTGAGTACTTTTAATTATGATGCTTTTTTTTAGTAAATGAAGATTATTCCCATAAAAATTCAAAATCAAGTGTGATATTTTTGCTTACGTCTCTGAAAATAAATAATAATTTATGGTTGATATTTTTATATAATTTAATTAAAATTTTCTTTTCATTGTAGGTTTAAAAAAAAAAAAAAAATGCATTTTATCATCTTTTTTCAGAAGAAGCATAAATTTGGCGAAGAAATTGAAATATATCCAATGCATACATGATAAACTTTCCATTTATAACTGAGACATATTTTCTTTTTAATTAAAATGATAATAATTGTTTTGTATGAAAATTTATTATGCAAGACTGATAAAACAAAATAAAGAAAGAAAGAAAAGAAATGCTATTAAAACATGAAAATTCAGAAAACAAAAACTATACGAATTAAAAATAAGTAACAATGCTTCGAGTCGGAACATATAAGACCCTATATCCAACAAAAAAGTCTCGTGTACAACGGGAAAGCAACAACGCACTTTCCGTTTGTCTGTCTGTCCATGATCTAATTTCAGTAAATATTCTTAGAATAAGCTGAAATTAAAACATTTCAACATTTAATTTGTATCTGTATATGTTTCCGATATTTTCTCTCGTAAAATTGCTCATCTGGATACTAAAAAGAAAAGGGAAATAAAAGAATAAGAACAAGAAATTATTTTTAATATTCTAATCAATTTAAAAATAAACGATTTTAGTTGACAAAATATTTATTATTTACAAATTAATTAAGAAAATATTTGATACAATTTTCTAATTAAAATGCATAACATATATATTGACTAAAAAGGAACTTGCACTTGATTGCAACTTCCTGTGATAGAATTGCTCATCAGAATGTTAAAGTATAAATTTAATTTAATATTCTGGTAAATTTAACATTAATTGTTTTTACTTTAAATATTATTTATCAGTTACACATTAATAAAGGGTATTTTTTACAATATTTTTGAACTGAATAAAGTAATATATATTAATTTATAGAAAATATATCATATTAAACTTTTCGCATTAAATTATCTATAAAGCTATTAAAAAAGAAATTAATATTAATATTTTGATAAATTAAACAATAACTGATTTTATTTTAAATATCATTTGTTAGTTATACATTAAAAGAGAAAATTTTCTTTGATAGAAATATTTCCTTAAAGAAAATAATCTATATTAATTAACTAAAAAAAAAATATATATATATATTCTATTCCCTTTTCCTTTAATAAAATTACACATTTGAATGTTAACAATAAACCAATTTTAATAGTCTGTTAAATTTAGTAATAAATGATATCAGAATTTATCAGTTTCAGCTTAATATATTTATATATATATATATATAATACACATATATATTTATTTATAATAACTTTTTATTATTAAAATAATAATAATAATAATAATAATATTTCCTGATTATAAAGAACTTTATAATCAGCAAATATGTTTAATAAAATAAACAAAATTTATTATCTTTGTAATTTATAATTATCTTTAATTTATCTCAAAACAATATTACAAATCAGATTTATTTTCAAAGTAGAAAATATTCTTTATAAATTTAACAAAAAGTATTTCCAGTTAAAATATTATGTATCAGTTTTACGTCAATGAAAACTATTTCTTTGACAATAACATCTGATTTACATAAATTATATTTGATTATAATATAACTTTGTATTACATTCATGTTTTTTCTCCCAAGGTTAACGCATGAGAATGTTAAAACAAGAACTATAGTCTAATTATAACAACAATTATAGTCTAATATTCTAATAAATTTAACAATAAATAATTAAATTTGGAATATTATTTATCAGTTTTATATAAGGAATTAATATTTCGACGAAAATATTTTTTTAATAAAATGAACAATATTTAGTGCCTAAAAAAAAACTTGTATCTAATCCCTACTCTCTCTCACAAAATTATACATCAGTTATCCAAATAGAAATTTGGCAAACATCAAATATTTTCTTCGGAAAACCATATTGTGCCACTCCATTAATTTAAGTCCATTTTATCGTAAAAGCGAATTCATTAATTATGTTAATATTTTTTACTATTCATGAACGAAGCAATGATTATTAATTACTTTATGTAAAGCATTGTGATAATCTAAAATTTCCTCTTGGATCTATGCCAAACCGCCTGTTATTTAAATAAACATAATACACAAGATAATACTTTAAACATAATATTATACTTAAATTATCTATCCTTTCTGAAATTGAAAAACTTCTATTTTATAATAAATTATAAGTGCAAAATTTATAATACAGAAGGTTTATAAACTAGTGGATCTGCAGATCAGGAGCCTCAACGTCCTATTTGCACCAGACATTTTTCAATAGGTCACTTTTATTTATTCCTTATTATACAATAGTATATATTGATTCGATTGACTTATTACCATAATCAGATACATTCCTGAGGGGGGCTGCCGCCCCCCTCAACCCCCCGCTGTATCTCTCTTTGTATACCTATTTGTATATCATATAAAGTGTTACGGAATTGAAAATAATTGCATTTATTTTTGTATAAATTTTTTCAAAGAGGCTTAGTAAGTCGGTAAAATGCTAATTTTGTGCATTTCTAGTCGTTTTAGCGTTAAAATAGCCTAATTTTCCTTTAAAAACGCATTAAAAAGCACCATTTAAGGGAAGAAATGGATTTGGTGCCAAATTTGGCGACTGTTTCCCTTCTTGCGATTTTTTTGGCGACCTTGGCGAGAAAATCCTTATTAGAGATATACCAAATATGGAAGTTCTAATCTCATTGGCTGATGAGATACAATAATTTTCCAGAACAGTCTGTGTACGATAGAATAGTATAAAAGGAGCATTTTTTTAGCCAAGGCGACCAATCTCAGATGTGTGTCAGTTTCGTCAAATGCTTGCTTTGCTTTGAGCCTCTTTGAATAAGACTTGCTTTATGTGTTATTGATAAACAGTTTGTACTGTTGTTTTGCTGTTAACGGCTGTTGTTTAAGCTATGTTTACTGGTTGAATTGAAGCTGATACTTGGTTTATAGACCTGTATTTTTCTGGAACTGTCTGTAAATAAATCACTGAATTTTTGCAAGTTTCACCTTTCATTCTCGGACAACTTACGAACCCCCAAGTGCGCAACAATATGTATTCTTAATAAACGACGGTCTTGTATTATATTCCTGAAATTCATAAATACCAAATTTCATACAAAAAAATTACATAGCATATCGGAAATATTTTGCGTATTCTTTAAACTAATTATCAATTCTTTGCCCACAATTTTCAACAGAAAAACATGCTTTTAAAATTCTAATAAAATTTCATTATATTTGATGGGGTGTAACCATGTTAAAATACACTTTTAAGAAATACCGACTATAGGCCGTAATAGTACGAAATTTCTTTATGTATCCCGGAAAAGTAGCCACAGTCATTATAAACGCCAATAATAAGAATAAACCAAATTAATTATAACTCATTACTTTTTCAAACTAATTTGACATCATTTGGATGATTACAGTACATACTCGGAATTATTTTGTGTGGTTCCATAAACTATTTAGTCTATACATAACCTTTTTTAAGAGAAAACATGATTTTAAGCATCTTTATAATGTATGTTAACTTTATTAAGTTCAATTCAGCATAAACGCATTAAAGTGCGCTCTAAAATTAAAAATTTGTCCATAGGCTCTAATGTTACGAAATTCTTTCGTGTGTCTTTGTAAACGAACCATAAACATTGTATGCACCAGTAAAAACTATTCAGCTTATTTTGCGTTTAAAATTAATAATTGTTCCAAATTTAACATCGTTTGGATGACTAAGTGACATTGTCAGAACACTTTTGTAAGGTCCTGTACATCAATTAGAAAGCTTAAGAGCACATATTTTCTTCAAACAACATAAGTTTAATAAGCATCTTACTCACGTACTCTAGTTTCATTTTCTTCATTGCAAAGTAATGATATTAAAATGCGTTTAAACGAAATTCACCCCATACGCCGTAATGTTAAGAATTTTTGCGAGTTCCTGTACACAGTTTATAAAAATATAGCAATAAAAATTATACAGCTACTTATATGCAAAGCTGGAACGTGTGCGCCAATTTGCAAGTCAATCGAAGGATTTTTGCGGCTGCTATTGCGGTACATACAAATTTTTCCCATAGGCCGTAAGGATAAGAAAAATTTTGGCGTGTCCCTGTACACGAACAACAAATGGAATACACACCTAACACTATACAGCTAATTCCGTTGGGCTCATGAATATGTGTACAAAATTGCAAGTCAATAGCGTTCTTTTTTGGGCCGTTATCGCGGTACATACAAATTCTTCCCATAGGCCGTAATGATAAAAAAACTTTGGCGTGTCCCTGTACACGAACTACAAATGGAATGCATACCCAAAACTATACAGTTAATTTCGTGGGGATCATGAACATGTGTACAAAATTTCAAGTCAATAGCGTGATTTTTGCGGCCGCTATCGCACGACAGACAGACAGACAGACGGACGGACAGACAGAACCCAAAATCCTTTTGAGTCTCAACAGAGGGCTTCCACTGACGTTTCGGCAAAAATTGGAAGTCAATAGCTTGATTTTTGCGGTGGCTATCGCTGTACATACAGATTCTTCCCATAGGCCGTAATGATAGAAAATCTTTGGCGTGTCCCTGTACACGAACTGCAAATGGAATACACACCTAAAACTATACAGCTGATTCCGTTGGGCTCATGAACATGCGTACCAAATTGCAAGTCAATAGCGGGATTTTTGTGGCCGCTAACGCGGTACATACAAATTCCTCCCATAGGCCGTAATGATAAGAAAAATTTTGGCGTGTCCCTGTACACGAATTACAAATGGAATACACACCCAAAACTATACAGCTGATTTCGTGGGGCACATGAACTTGCGTACCAAATTGCAAGTCAATAGCGTGATTTTTGGAGCCGCTATCGCGATACATACAAATTCCTCCCATAGGCCGTAATGATAAGAAAAACTTTGGCGTGACCCTGTACACGAATTACAAATGGAATACACACCCAAAACCATACAGCGTATTCCGTGTGGCACATGAACTTGTGTACCAAATTGCAAGTCAATAGCGTGATTTTTGCGGCCGCTATTGCGATACATACAAATTCCTCCCATAGGCCGTAATGATAAGAAAAACTTTGGCGTGTCCCTGTATACGAACTATAAATGGAATACATACCAAAAACTATACAGCTGATTTCGTGGGGCTCATGAACATGTGTACCAAATTTCAAGTCAATAGCGCTATTTTTGCGGCCGCTATCGCGCGACAGACAGACACAGCCCAAAACCGTTTTGAGTCTCAATGTAGGGCCTCCACTGACGTTTCGGCTTATTTTGCGTTTAAAATTAATAATTGTTTCAAATTTAACATCGTTTGGATGACTAAGTGACATTGTCAGAACACTTTTGTAAGGTCCTATACATTAATTAGAAAGCTTAAGAGCACATATTTTCTTCAAACAACATAAGTTTAAGCATCTTACTCACGTACGCTAGTTTCATTTTCTTCATTGCAAAGTAATGATATTAAAATGCGTTTAAACGAAATTCACCCCTAACGCCGTAATGCTAAGAATTTGGCGTGTCCCTGTACACAGTTTATAAAAAATATAGCAATAAAAATTATACAGCTACTTATATGCAAAACGTGTGCGCCAATTTGCAAGTCAATCGAAGGATTTTTGCGGCCGCTATTGTGGTACATACAAATTTTTCCCATACGCCGTAAAGATAAGAAAAACTTTGGCGTGTCCCTGTACACGAACGACAAATGGAATACACACCTAACACTATACAGCTAATTCCATTGGGCTCATGAATATGTGTACCAAATTGCAAGTCAATAGCGTTATTTTGGGGGCCGCTATCGCGGTACATACAAATTCTTCCCATAGGCCGTAATGATAAAAAAAACTTTGGCGTGTCCCTATACACGAATAACAAATGGAATGCACACCCAAAACTATACAGCTAATTTCGTGGGGATCATGAACATGTGTACAAAATTTCAAGTCAATAGCATGATTTTTGCGGCCACTATCGCACGACAGACAGACAGACAGACGGACAGACGGAACCCAAAATCTTTTTGAGTCTCAACAGAGGGCCTCCACTGACGTTTCGGCAAAAATTGGAAGCCAATAGCTTGATTTTTGTGGTGGCTATCGCGGTACATACAGATTCTTCCCATAGGCCGTAATGATAGAAAATCTTTGGCGTGAACCTGTACACGAACTACAGATGGAATACACACCTAAAACTATGCAGCTGATTCCGTTGGTTTCATGAACATGTGTACCAAATTGCAAGTCAATAGCGTGATTTTTGTGGCCGCTGTCGTGGTACATACAAATTCCTCCCATAGGCCGTAATGATAAGAAAAACTTTGGCATGTTCCTGTACACGAATTACAAATGGAATTCACACCCAAAACTATACAGCTGATTTCGTGGGGCACATGAACACGTGTACCAAATTGCAAGTCAATAGCGTGATTTATGTGGCCGCTATCGCGATACATACAAATTCCTCCCGTAGGCCGTAATGATAAGAAAAACTTTGGCGTGTCCCTGTATACGAACTATAAATGGAATACATACCAAAAACTATACAGCTGATTTCGTGGGGCTCATGAACATGTGTACCAAATTTCAAGTCAATAGCGCTATTTTTGCGGCCGCTATCGCGCGACAGACAGACACAGCCCAAAACCGTTTTGAGTCTCAATGTAGGGCCTCCACTGACGTTTCGGCAACTATTGCCAAATAAAGATATTATCTAGGTATTGTAAAATTGTAATAAAGTAAAAGAAATTGAATCATTTGGTTTTTTTCAACAGGCATATGAACATAGGTTAACACAAAGAAAAAAAATAAAGGGTTAAAATTAGACGCAAAATAAATTAATTAAACAAAAAGATAAAAAACAAAAAATAGTTAGAAAAGGAAAATAAATATTAAGCCAATTATTTATGAAAAACATTTATTTTTATTTGTTTATTAGTAACAGACTAAAAGAATTTTTATTATGCCTAAAATAACAATGAATAAAGTAACAAACTATGTAATTTTTTTCTTCTAGAAAAAACAATATTTTTTAAATACAATATTTTTATAATAATAATAATATTATATGACAAAACTTCACTGATGAGAATAAAAATGTTTTCAGTATCTCTTTGTGTATAAGTTTATTGCGATACCAGTCACAAGAAGTTATCCGATTAGCTTAAAAGTTGAAGTAAATGATTATGAACAATATACAATGGACTCTTCCCAGTTTCGTCTGCTCAATCATGTGATAGAGGAAAACGAATAATCGAATTCAATTAAATATTGTTCTTAAGAACAAAAATGTTAATATTTAATATAAAATAAAATAAAAGTAATATTGTGCTTTTTTAAACAGTAGAATAGTTGCATTTGTAAATTAATTAATTTTTTTAAAACACTTTATGTGTTTACTTATTTTCAACTGTAAGAATCGACTTTTGTATGTTCTAGTGTAACTGTAACATTAACTGATCTAACAATAAATAATAGCTAGTTCTTGTGGAATGCTGATGGATTATAATTTGAAATTTTAAAATGTTTTCGTTTAATTTAATTGCATAAAGGTGTTGCAACAAGTTAATTAACTTAATTACTGGTCTAAATGGATTTGCGCCGTACTATGCTGCGCTGTCAATGATTTAAGTACCAAAAATCAGAGTATTTAACAAGTTCTCCATGAACATCAATAACAAACGTAAACTAAATGATGATTGTAAATGTATACAGCAAACAAAAGATAATGAATAATGATATAAAATGGATTAAAAATGATGAAGTATAAAAACACATATTAAATACGATTGATCAAAAATAAGAATAGAAAATATGTTATTTTAGCAATCGCTATAAATAAACAAGACTTCGTCTGCTATTTGTTTTTCCTCTATCATGTGACCTCTAACGTCAGGTAGGAAGAGCCCATTAGCTTAATGTGTATCTAATTTTAGGTTTGTTTACAAGGTTGGTTGGTACAAGGACAAGAAAAGAATCTCGCATTATGGTCTATGGACGATATTTCTTTTACGTGCAATTTAACACACATTGATTCAAGATAATGAGATTAACACACATTTATAAGGTGTTTAAAAGCACGGTTTCATTAGAAAAGGATGTATATAAAATTTGCAATTAATTAATTTACTGAGTTACACAAATAATTTTGATTGATTATGTAATCATTGACGAAAAATTTGGTACAATTTTTTATAAGTTACATAGAATTAATTGTAATTATAAAGTGGATTTCGACTGTATACAGGGATACACAAAAAATTCAATGCATTTCAATCTGTAGACAGCACTGCCTTTCCACTATTATACCGCTTTCATACAGAGTGAATATGTTGTCATTTTCTGAATCCCTGAACTAAAAATATCGATTTCCGAGTTCTACGTATAAGGTAAACAAATAAACTATATAGACGAAATGGTTGGGAATTTCTAGTTTATACTTTTCTAGATGGTGAAAGGATACATTATATTATGAATCCTTTGAACTGCGAGAAGTTCTCGCTTTGATAACTAGAATTATAGTTTCTAAAAGTCGCCTCTTGGGTTCGCATTTATTTGCAGGGATTTTTAAATAAGTTTGACCATGAAAATATAGCAAAATATTGTAGAATTTTAATAGAGGATTTTAAAACTCTCTAGCAAAGGGAACTAGAAGTTATAGTTATAACACAGAAATATATATTTTTACAACCACAATTTATTTTCTAGATGTGAGTGGTACATTTTTTTTCTTTCAATGTATGTGGATTTGATCACCGTTACACAATATAAACAAAATTAACTTTAACGCTTAAAAGAAGGGTTCCAATAAAAAATGGTAGTCCTAGAATTAATAATTATTTTCTAGGGAACTAAAAATTATTTAATATTGCTATTTAAATAAATTATCTATTACATATTGTAACTATTAAATGTATTTTTAACACGCTTTTATTAGCTCCATGTGTATGTTATTTTGTATGCATGTTTGTAACCGCTCTGGGAGCAAACAAAAAATATATATTGTAAAAGAATACTTTCCCTACGTGAACGCTGTGGCTGTGAGGTAAAGCTCCGGGGTAGAAACCTGAAGGTCTAACGTTCGAGCCCAGTCGGAGGAGATTTTTTTTTAAATGGTTTTTGTTTAATTCTAAATTATTTTATTAAAAATTTAAAAGTATGTAAATATTGTGGTATGTCACTCACATGATTTTCTCTTACACTTCATTTTAATACTATAAAGATAGATATTTTGTACTTTTTAGTTCACATTTCAATAAAAGCGTGTTCTTTAATTTTTTAAAAATACAATTTTATTTCAATATATTATACTACTACGGATTTTAATTATTTATTATTTTTTTTTCTAATGATTCATAAAAAGTAATTCTCATTGCAAACATTTATAAGAAATTTTGTCCTTTACAGTCATGTTAAAAAAAAAAAAAAAAAAAAAAGGATGACAACGCTCCCTCATGGGTGATTTTTGCTAAAAGTTGGTAGTCGCGAATTTCTGGCAAGGTACATCTACATATCAACTTGTATGAAATTCTGCGCAGCAGTTTCTGAGATACAGTTACGACAAAATATTTGTCATGCATACAGAGAGAAACATCTTCTAAAAATAGTCAATTCGTTTTCTAGACTTCTCAAATTATGACACAAATTATAATTAATTATCAAAAACAATAAGATAAACATAAATAGGGGATAGTAATATCAAGTAATAAAATATATCCTAAATTTTCTATGAATTTTGCAGCATATAACTAAACATTTCAAATCCTGGGAACAATAAATTCCTGTGTATTAAATTCAGTCACATAAGTGTCTTAAATTGGTTGTCATATTTTAAGACACGAAATTGAGTAAATTTTTAGACACGTAGCATGTCTTAAGTTAAGACATGAATGTGACTGGATTTAAGACACTTGAAACTTGAAGTGACTTAAAAAGCAACTATTTCTAACCATCATTTTTTCATAAATAAATTTAAAGAAAAAAATGATTGTTTATGATTTCGTTTTCCACACTGAGAAAAAATTCTGTAACTGACATCTAGAATCTAGTTTGTGGCTCTAGTAAAAATAGTTCCATGCCATCCTTATAAATTCTAGTCCCCTTTGAAAACGAGTTCCAGAAACTCCTATTACAATTACAGAGCATATGCCTATATTATCGAGGTCAAACTTATTTAAAAATCTCTGCAAATAAGTGTGTACACATGAGGCGAGTTCTAGCAACTATAATCTTGTTTATGACCCAATTCTAGAAAATCAAGCGAGAATTTTTCGCAGTGCAAAGGATTCAGAATATTTAGAATATCCAGAATACTGTTTCACGATCTAGAAATGTATACACTAAGAAATCTATATTTCTAGTTTAGCGATTGAGAAACTGACCACTTATTCGTTCTAGATGAAAGCGGTATGTTTTATTTCTCAGTGCAGTATAAAAAATAGATTTCGAATTTTATGGAGCATAAATAAACCATTTAAGAGAAAATTCCCCACGTAGCGAACTTCTTCGGCAGGTTGGATTCGAACCGAAAAGCTATGGAACCACAAATCATCAACCAACCGAATAAGCTACAAATTGTAGCTCACTCGGTGATTGTTCAGTGAGCTGTAATTGTCGGTGATTTTAGTATACAATCACCGACAGTTGTCCTCGTTTGGTTAACAGTATAGATGTGCAGTATTCGTCAAATAAATCGTAAATTTATATTTAAATAAATATATATTTTTTAATAAAATTATCGAAAAAATACCTAGAGATTAATATACATTTCTATTTTAAATTTTATGTGTAGATTTTTAGTACATTTTTCTTTTTATAAAATGTATGATAAATGTGCGAAAAGTATAGTCTATAATAATTCAAAAACTTTTTTTTTTTTTCCCGTTAACTCATACTAAAAAAAAACTATGTACATGCAAACCAAAAACAATAGTTGTTTTACATTGAGATGTAAGAATATATATAAATATATTGAATCAAATAAAAAAAAAAATTAAGCAGCAATAGCGTAAATCGTTCAAGATTGCTCGTTTGCAAATTCGATTTTTCTTTGAAAATTCAATTTTACAAAGCTAAAAAGATTTAATTCGCTTAAGCACTTGTTATATAAAATAGTATTAAATGAAGCCGATGTGAAGAGAAATGTAATCACTTTATGCATAGTGCTTAAAATAGAATCCATGTAAAAAATTTGCTAAGTTAATAAAAGTGTCTGAAATTTTAAGCGTCTGAAATGTCAAATGTCTTAATTTCTAAGTATCTAAATTGTAATATGCCTTAATTTCCAAGTGTCTAAGCTATAATGCGACTAAATTTCAGACATTATCAACATTATTCAGACTCTTAACTTAGTCTATTTTTATAAAGACATTTATGTGTCTTAAATTCAGACGCGTGTGATGTCTGAAATTTTGTATACTTACGTCTTTAAGACATTTTTACATCTAAATTGGTATTTCAGACACATTTATGTCTGAACTTAAGCCACTTCTATTTGTAGTGGCATGTACTTTTTTCAGTAATTATGATGGTTCCTGAATCTGTTTACTAATAATTCCAAATAGCTGCCTAAATGCAGTATGTTACGTTTTAGTAAAAGGAGACTTGGCGCTAGATAAATAAACACATGAAAAATCTTTAACGTCTTGAATGTCATTATTGCTGTGCCAAATATTGCTATTCCATTCTCTTTGGTGTTCAGAACGTTGAAGAATTTTTCTGTGTTAAGGATACGTTTTATATAAGGGGACATGAATGTGGAAACAACAATCTCCTAATTACACTTGGTGAAAACATCTCTCTGCTTCAAAATAAATAGAATATTATTTTTAATTTTCGATAATAAAATTTTATTTTATATTGTAGAATACAAATTACTATTTTGTGTGGTAACATTTCTAAAAATAGTTTTGTTTTCCATTATGCTTAAATGTGCTCCGGAGAGGCTGCACAATCAGAAATGAAGATATTAGAAGATAATTAAAAGTTTTCAGCCTCTTAGGCAAGATCAATGAGTATCTGATTAATTGATAAATCATGTCCATCGTATGACACGCGGAAGACTACCAAGATCTGCCTTCTACGTGCATTCCAAGGGGCAAGTGAGACCGCTGCAGCAGTGATGCCAGATGGTCGAAAATTATTTCCCCAAACAGGTCTTCAAATTTCCCCAAATCAGGAGGGGGGGGGGGGGGGGGGGGTTCGAAAAAAATCCCCACCTTGATTTCTACTAAAAAGTGAAAATTAAAATTAAAAAAATATATATATATCAAGCAGATTTTTTTATGATTTAAGCTCAGATTTTTCCCAAAATGAAGGCAAATTTTGAAAAGAATCCCCAAATAACAATAAAGTTATTGAAAGTCTCTAGTCGTAGGGATAAATCCTTACGTGGCCAATATTGTCAGAAAGTTGAAGAACTCCCCAGATTTGTCCCCAAAAATGTCCCCAGAAGCCTCAAAAATCCCCAAAATGGGGACAAAATCTCCAATCTGGCATCATTGCTGCAGACCCAGAAAACGGTGGTTAGACCAAGAAGTCGGAACAGCCTCCCAGCCTAATCCTTGAAGAAGGAGAAGAAGAGAAGAAGAATACGATTGCATTATGATGAAGGACATGGAACAGAATTGACAATTTGAACATTTAAAATTTTATTATAAATTTAACTGTCTTTTTATTAAAAATGCAATTTAAAACTGTAGAAAGACATTCCAAAATACATTTTACAAATGCAAATCTTGACAATTTGAACATTTAAAATTTTATTATAAAATTAACCGTCATTTTATTAAAAATGCAATTTAAAACTGTAAAAAGACATTCCAAAATGCATTTTACAGATGAAAATCTTTATAAATGACAAAATACAACATAAAATTCTTCAAGGGAAACGTATTTGCTAGAAAGTCACTCAATGGTATATAAATACCTAACTGTCTCTCCATATATAAAAACATTTTAAATCAAACTGTTACTTTATCAGATTACAACTTTTTACAAGACAACATGTATAAATCTGAATTTATATTGATTAAAAATATAATTTAGGTAATATTTTGAATATTAGTCCTATAACAAAATACTTGCGCTTGCAAATAGCTTTCTTTTGTTAAATATCGAAGAAACCTTCCCTAAAACTTTTTCTATCAAAAGATGAAAAGAAATATTGAGTTAATCCGTGTCTGTTTATTTGATTTCATGGTAGCTATGCTGTATAGAAAAATCTACACTCAAATCCATCTAAAAAATGCAGACATGCATAAAAATTGAAAAAAGCCAGAGACGTTTGTCTAAAAAAAAAAAAAAAAAAAAAAAAATCTCGAAAATCTTAAAAGAAAAGAGATTCGAAATAGAATATGCCGCATGGAATCTTCTTTACATGAATCTTTTTTACCTTACATTTTTTGGATAGTTTCTGGATAGTCGCTGAATGATTACGCGTTTTCCAGGAATAGTACGTTTATGGTAACAGAAAATAATTTACAGGTATATGTGCGTTGGCAAACTACTTGATAAGCATTTTTCGTATAATAAAATAAAATAAAAATACATTTTTCAAGCTCTATATTTATATAAAGCAGTAATTTTAGTTACTGTGGTAATTTGTTTTAAATGACAAAAAGTTTGAAAACTATTGTAAATATTCCCAAAACATTTTGTATTTAAAAATTGAAACATACTTTAATATTACTATTACGAAGATAAAGATAACATTTGCATTATTAAAAATATTCATTCGAAAATAGTAAGACAATTTTATTTTATTTTATTTATATATTTATATATTTATTGTATGCTTATATAGTGTTTATATTTATTCAATATGAAACAATAATTCTTCAGAAACAAGTTTTTATCAATTAAATTTTATGCAGAAATTTGTATATTTCTAATAAACACGTTAGTCTGTTTTGTTTTTAAAAAAATTTCCAACAAAGCTCAAAGCGTTTATGACTATCCGTCTGTCTGTCTATATTTCCGTCCGTCTGTACGTCTACCTATCTGTCCGCATTCTAACTGCCGTATATATCAATGGAATTTCTTGAAACTGTTATGTGTTATTCAAATTCATTGAGAGAAATGAAAGGTAATTCTACGTACCATATTTTAGTAACTTTACTTTGCACAAACTTTGAAAAATTGAAATATAATATTCAAGTTCACTATCAGACATTCCTTATTGGAAATAGCATTAATAGACCCTGTAAACTGGTGTGTGTACAGAAATACACCCCCCCCCCCCCCAAATAAAAAAAATAAAATAAATGTCAATGCAATGCGTTTTATGAGAGACATTTTTATAAATCCCGTTTAAATAATTTTCTACTGCAAAAATCATAATGAAATTAAAATTTGTTTTTATTATTCTAAAATATTTTTTTGTGTAGAATATGACATGATTAGTCACAAGAATATCACAAGAATATCCAGATGCAATAAGAGTTACAATTGGAAATTGCTGGAATTGCCTTTCCGTTTGTGTTAAGCGTTTTTAACACTTTCGAAGAATGTTTTTGTATAAGAGTGATTACGAATTAATGCATCTGTCTTTCTGTTCTTCTGTCTATCCGTTGTGTGATAACGTAGAAAAGGGATATTGAAGGGATATTGACGATACAAGGAGTACGAAGAGTTGAAAAGTGTTAGTAATCAATACAAACCTCTCGATTTTTCATTCTTGTTATAGCTTTTCTTTTGTTCTTGTTATAGCTTTTCTTTTGTTCTTATAGGTAGTTACGTAAAGCAAAAAATATCAGAACATTACTATTTAATGAAAACAATTATAAGAAATATTAGTTAGCTAAAATAAAATACTTATTTATAAAATATAAAATATATAATAAATAATAAAATGTTTATATTTATTTTATTTTATTTTTTATTAGCCAACTGCGCAATGCTATCTTGAATTATAACACTTCATAAAATTGAATCTAAAGGGAGTAATTAAAAATTTCACATTTAAAGTTGGAGAGATTCGTGTACCTAGACCGCTTTTTTTTAGTGCCCAAAAATAGAGCCCCTGACCTGTTTAAAATTATGAAAATGATATGTACGTATCTTTAGGACTAATCACTTCCATTTGCGATTAATATAAACACTTAATTACGACTAGTAATTACGACTAGTAGTACGACTAGTAGTTACGACTTAATTACGACTAGTAGTACGACACTTAATTATGACTAATAGAAAGCTTGTTTCACAAATGGCCCTAGGTACAACATCCTCATTGTACAAGACATCCCTATTATATAATACACATTTATCTTTTCAGATTAAAATTCTTAATATTGATAGGAAAATATTGTACACTGTAAAGAAGTTCTACAAACTAATCAAAATGTTTAACCAGAGTCTCTGTCGATTTACAATAATTCTTAGGTAAAAGCAAGTAATCGAGAGTCTTAATATTTATACTGCATTGTTACTTTCTCTTACCCATAAGGTACAGAAAGTATTGTTTTTGGGTCAAATTTTCGTACGCGAGATTTTGTTATATTTACACGTTTTCAGGTCCCCTGAATACGAAAATCATGTTTTTAGCAAATGGTCAGTGTGTGTGTCTGTGTGTCTGTCTGTTATCAGCATATCTCAAAAACAAATTATGGCAAAAAGTTCAAACTTGGTATTCTAAATGTGTATCATATAGGGATGCTACAGTAAGCTTTTCGTTAAGATCAAGCAAATGGTTCGTGTACAGGGACATTCAAAAGTATTCAAATACATTACGTCTATGGGGGAAGTTGCAGGTAAGTAGAGTTTAACGTCTATAGACTGCACTAAACCAAATGAAACGAATATATATATTTTGTAATAGAGACAGTTAACTGGGAAAAATTTTTTGTGTATGTAGGAGCCTCGCCTCCCCCCCTAGGGGGGAAGTCCCCCCTCGAGGGGAGTAAATTTTCATGATGGGTATCTTTCAAAAGAGCTCGCCAATACCTTTAAAACGAATGGTTGAACCATCGATCTGCGATAATTTGAAACAAAGTTATCGATTTTTTTTACTTTTAACGAAAAAAAAAAAAAAAAAAAAAAGAAAAAAAAAAAAAAGAAAAAAAATCGTACTTTTTTTTTTTTTTTTTTTTTTTTTTTAATATTGAGAATAAAATGGACTTTTTTTTAGATATTTGGTGTTATACTACTTCTCTAATATGGAAATCGTCTGCCTTATCATAACAGATAATTTTTTTTAATAATAATTTTAATAAATTAGTTTTTAAAAAGAGAAATATTTTTTAATAACCGAATTAAATTCTATATAAATGTAGGTGCATTAATGAAACGGGGGGGTTCATTATTTCATTATTATTTCAATTAGTTCTGTGTAAGGGGGCTACCGCCCCCCTCACACAGAACTAATTATCATATAAAACTCTTCAGAAGCCTAATATGAATTGTTTAACATAGGTTTACATAACAGTACTCGTTATCTTACCTATCAATCTGCAACCTGTATTTATAGTATTAAAATTCAGGGTAAGAGAAAGTCGTGTGAGTGACACACCAAATTATTTTTATCTATTTCTATTATTTAATTTCTTAATAAAAATTAAAATGGGTGTTTCTGCTTTAAAAGAGGCATTGTAAGTCAAACATATATTCTTAATAATAATTAATTAAATTTTTAGCTGTCATTAAAATGTATATATAAAATAGATTTTCTTAACATATTCCTTTACTTTTCTCGGTAATTTAATATACGAGTTAAGATAAATAATTACCAGTAGTTTTCTGTTGAAATTTTTAACAGTGTAAGAATCTATATTTTGTATCCTCTTTTTATGACGGTAGCAGTAACTTTTACTTGTTACTTTCTCTTACCCGTAAGGTAGAGAAAGTATTGTTTTTGGGTCAAATTTTTAAACGAGAGATTTTATTATATTTACACTTTTGAGGTCCCCTGAATACGAAAATCATGTTTTTAGCAAATGGTCTGTGTGTCTGCCTGTTATCAGCATATCTCAAAAGCAAATTATGGCAGAAAGTTCAAATTTGGTATTCTAAATGTGTATCATATAGGGATGCCACAGTAAGCTTTTCGTTAAGATCAAGCAAATGGTTCGTGTACAGGGACAATCAAGAGAATTCTAATACATTACGTCTATGGGGGAAATTGCAGGTAAGTAGAGTTTAACGTCTATAGACTGCACTAAGCCAAATGAAACGAATATATATTTTTTGTAATAGAGATAGTTAACTGGGGAAAAAAACTGTGTATGTAGGAGCCTCGCCTCCCCCCTTGGGGGGGGGGAAGTCCCCCCTCGAGGGAAGTAAATTTTCATGATGGGTATCTTTCAAAGGAGCTCGCCAATACCTTTAAAACTAATGGTTGAACCATCGATCTGCGATAATTTAAAACAAAGTTATCGATTTTTTTTTTACTTTTAACGAAAAAAACGTAAAAAATCTTTTTTTTTATTTTTTTTATTGAGAATAAAATGGACTTTTTTGGATATTTGTTGTTATACTACTTCTCTAATATGGAAATCGTCTGCATTATCATAAAAGTTAATTTTTTTTAAACAATAATTTTAATAAATTATTTTTTAAAAACAGAATTACTTTTTAATAACTGAATTAAATTCTATATAAATGTAGGTGCATTAATGAAACGGGGGGTTGAGGGGGCGGTAGACCCCCTCACACAGAACTAATTATCATATAAAACTCTTCAGAAGCCCTATATGAAGTGTTTAACACAGGTTTACATAACAGTACTCGTTATGTTACCTTTTAATCTGCAACCTGTATTTATAGTATTAAATTTCAGGGTAAGAGAAAGTCGTATGAGTGACGCACCAGATTATTTTTAACAAGACAGCAGATTAACAGATTGTATGCAGGTTTATATTTTAGTGTTTAAAGTGTTCGACAAAGTTCCATAAAACGGCCAGTAAGATCACTTCATGTCCTCAGGATAGATTTCTGTTCCGAGAGCATTTTAAAGTATCTAATATGTGCAAGTGATAATTAGTACAATCTCCGACAAAGTAGCAAAATCATTAATAATTTTTTTTGAGGATTATCAATATGGGTAATTAAATACGTTTTTTCATAGATCTGCTATTGTTTAGTTGTAAACACATAAAACAAACAGTAAAGTGATAGTATTCACTAAAACGTACAATACTAGCATTGGACCTTATGATCCCTAATCGATTCAGAAAGTCAGAATATCCAAACTGAAAAACAAATCATTTGTGATGATGTTTGTTTTTATATAGTAAAGATGCAATGTCAAAGCAGCAAAAGAGAAAAAAACAATAATATGTAGTCATTATCAAGGATACAAGATCAATGAATGTCAAAGTTAACTGAATCAAAATTTATTATTTAACATTCACAATAATTCAGATTATTAGATAAAAGTAGTCGAAAGTGACCATGTAAAGTGCATTCCGAATTATACACATGAGAGATTCTTAAGTGAATGTTCAATGCACGGTTTGTCATGTAAAAAAGAATTTCTAGAATAAAGAGTAAGTGTAGGGAAATATTTATGTGCTGTTGTATTCCAACCCATTCCAACTTCGCCAATGTATATGAAGGATTGCGTTTCTTAAAACAAAAATAGATATGAGACATCCGTAAAGTTAAGGGACACCGGAGTTAAGGCACGCTTAGAAATCTTTCCATGCAGAATATTCAAATTTTATACTCATAAAAATATACAACTGAATAGAGTTGTTAGATAAATTCTGCTAGAGAAGAATTATTTTTTTTTTCTTTTTTTTTTTTTTTTTCCAGCGGATGAGAACACAGTTCTTCTGCCAGAACAAAGCACACAAACAGAACTAAAAAGATACACAAACAATGAAAACAAAAGAAGAAAGAAAAGAAAGAGTGAATTATAAAGAAATATAACTGAACTAAAAAAACAAAAGGTATTGAGTTAAGTGGTTAAACTAAATAGAAGTTCTCTAGTATCCGAATAGCGGGAGTAGATAGATTCCTTCTTCAGGGCTGGACAGAGAGGGTGGTGATACCATAGACCTTATATACTAGACAACGCATTTCCCCTCGTTATTTGACTGCATCATGAACGAGCTTCCCCAGCAAAATTGTCACGTGATGTTGGTCTAGAGGAAGAGTGGAGAATGATCACTATATTATTTTTCTGTAGGAACGAATTTTGTGTTTTTTAATATTTTTATTGTGCACGCACTTTTTATTTTAGCATTTAGATTTACACATGGATGGAAAGCTAAACTTTCATAGATTAATTACATAGAAAAAAAAATTATGATAAATCATTTTGCAAGCGAAAAAATTGCGTTTGAATTCTTACTTCAGTCAGAGAAGTATGAGATTATGCTTGCATACGGGAAAAAAGAGAGAGAGAGAGAGGAATCACCCCTAGGCCAAGATCACGTGACTTCCGAGACTCAGAACAAAGGATGGAGGTATCAGATTACACCCTCATGTTGAAGACATTCGCTGTAATGGTCAGCCGTATTGGTAGCGTTGTCTAGTATATAAGGTCTATGGGTGATACAGTCATCACCGCATCAGTGCAGCTTCAGAGGCAAACAGAGCTATTGACGATCTTAAGTCGATAAATATGAGAAGATATAGTGGCAGTCGTGCAGAGTTGTCATTCGAAAAACAGCAACCGCTTGGTACCTGGAACAGTCCGGGAGATTAAGTATAGTTCTACTCCAAAGCTTTTCCCTTGTTTTTTTGTTGTTTTTTTTACTTCGATATATACAAATCTCTTATGTCCAAATTGATCCTTGAAGCAATAGATCTATAACAAACCTCCTCAAAGGGAATTTTTTGAACGGTACACGCCTTCTTAACTAACTTATCTGCAAGCTAACTTAACAGAAGAAAACTATAACAAACAACAATTTACAACATGGATTTCAAGTGCTAATCCGATGAAGTATTTTCATCTTAAAAAAAAAAAAAAAAAGATTTAAGTATAAAGCAATTACTACTTTTTTCTGCGTTACTAACAGCAAATAATATTCACCGTAAACTTAATGGCAGACATCGTCGATGACTAGTTGATGTGACTATACGTCAAAAAATTAAATGCCACAGCGTATCGTGTATCCTGAAGTTATGCATTTAGTAATTTTTAATAATTTCCAAAAATACTCTACTAAGCGTAATTTTATAAAAATTTTAATTCATTGCTATACAAGTAATATATATATGTGTATGTGTGTGCAATAATTTTCTACAAAAATAAAATATGGAATTTCGTGGACATATGATATAAGGTAAATGATGCAAATGTGGACAATGCAGGTAATATGGCCAACCCTCAATAATGTTATTAATTTCAGTGAAATCCGAAAGATGGCGCTTGAATCTAGTCGTCGAAGTCAGAAGAACATAATTTAGTACTACATTGCCTGTAAACCTGAATCAAGTGCACGGGGGGACAATCATTGTTGATTTGTTGTTAGTTTCAATGACATTTTATAAATTTGTCCCTTGTAAGTTTGTTACTTTTCTAATTAAAACAAAGTATCTGTACTTAGTGTTATATATAATATTTAGCTGGTTTGATGGTCTTTTCAACTGTATAAATGAATTTCAATAGCTGAGTTTTTAGACAGAATTACGAACGGTATTTTTCAAACCCGTTATTGTTAACATTATGCCCAATGGGCATATTACCTGCACGTATCAAAATTTAAACCACAAGGACGCTGTCTTCTCACCTTTGATGTGGTGAAGTCCCATCTTGATTATCTACTTCTGTATGAGGCTGAAAAAAAATGGCATTCTTTTTCCTTCTTCACCTTCTAATACAAACCTTGAGCTGCAGCCTTTGGCTAAATCCTGTTTTGGGCCATTTAAGCAATTTTGGGACCAAGAAGGTCCTTTTTTTTCCCAGAACAAACTAACCATGAAAACATAACAAAAGCTCGATTTGGAAGAATATTTTCTCCAGTTTGGGGCAAAGCAATGACATTGACATTTCCAACGTTAAAGGTGGCTTCAAAGGGACAGGTATCTATCGTGTCAAATCCATCCTATCTATCCTGTCAATGTAATTCCCGTGGATGCTTTTGCTTCATGTTCTGTGTCTGAAAACCCACCTCCAACAAAGAATAGTGCCAAAAGTGGAAAACAAATTTATTCCTCAAAGACATCTTCTGAAAAACAGGTTCGTCATATTCATTGTCCTTCAAGTACTGTTGTCATAAAATCTGCAATGAACTATCGTGCTCTAATTTTGCAAAAAATACCTTTTTCCCAGGGCTTCTCAAAGTAATATTAAATACACTCAAACATTACAAGAGCGATATAAAAAAAAAAAGCAGTCTACGAATAATAGTGGAAAAAGTCCATGAGCAAAGAAAAGCGATAAAGAAAGATGGTTTAGCGGTATTTGCAACAAGGAAAAAGTTGTGGGTATGAGATTATGTATTGTGTGTCATAATTATATCCACGGGGAATGTGTAGAACTTGCCAAGAAAGATAAGGAAATTTTAACTTGCCATACATGTGAAGTCAAAATAAATTTAAGACATTTTTGACTGTAAAAAATTTAAAACTGCTTAAAAATTTGCTTAAAATTGTTTAAAATGGCTTAACATTTGTTTTCTAAATTTCCTTCTTACTTATCTTTTTATTATTTTTTGTAAAGTTTCAAAAATTAAGTTTTGTTTTATAATGATTGATGTTATTTCATGCGTTAAATATGAATCTCTTCATTATATTTCACCTATGGGCATATTACGTGCACATGGGAATATTACCTTTATCAACTTCTCTTTAAAAAAAATTATTTCAGGTTTTAATCTTGATTATTGTAACTTAAAAAAAAAAAAAAAAAAAAAAAAAAAAAAAATTAAAAATAAATAAATAAATAAAATTAGAGTGCTAAAAAGAGTCCTTTGTTTTATAGAATTTTTATTATTATTTTTTTAATCGATTTCTACTATCACTAAAATATTTTTATCCTTAAGGTGGCCATATTACCTGCACTTACCTTATATTATTTTCATCAACTGCATTGTTTTACGTTTATCTTTCAATACATATTACAAGGTAAGAGACAAAGAGATGGAAGATAAACGTATATAAATATATTCGATAAAAGTTTTTTTTTTTTTTTTAATGAACTTATTTTAATACGATGTTGTTGCAAAAATACAGAAATAAATATCCTTCTAATTTGTCGTTTGAAGGGTATGCTCCAGAATATAATACATAAAAAGGAAAAAGAAAGGGTTCTGCTTTCAAATATAATTTATTTTGTAATTAGATTTGGAATTTATTTAAAAAATCTGCTTTATAACCATAGTACGTGCCTTTATAATTGCGACAATTCCCTGGATATTTCGAAGAAAATTATAAATTTTTCCCATTCCAGCCTTCAACAATGGCGCATTCTCCAAACCTGTTCATTTAAATTCAAGATCTGAATTGGAGAGATATGCGTATACTTACAGTCCATTAATTTTAGAGTTGTCCTGAGAAAACCATACTTTCTGATGAAAAGGAATCGTATTCTTTTTAACTTTATTCCTTTATTTTCAAAGGAGGGAAACAAAGCAGACTTGGTAGAATAGAAGGAGAAGAGGGGGCGGGGGGATAAACATATATGATGGCCGCCGTCAGCATGTCGCCGTTACATGCCATTTGAATTCCATTACTTTCTCCCCCATCTATGCCAGAGATGTTTATTTCGACTTCAGCAATTGATGTTTCTCCAAATTTCATTCAAATAGAAAGATTTCATTTGCTTGTAAGATATATGCTATCCAACAGGCTTTATTTTCACAGCATAAAACATTCAAATTTTTGAGTAACAGCAAGACGGTCTTAATATGTAAAGAATTATTTTAAAAATGCATTAAATTTGCATATTCAAATTTAATATATAATAATAATAATAATAATAAACTAAAGTTTTTTTTTAATTATCTTTTTAGTCTTTGGTTACATTCAATAAAAAAAAAAAAAAAAAAAAAAAAAAAGATTTTTAAAGAGTACATTTCAATCGCTCTTTAGAATATCAAAAAAGGAAAATAGTAAATGTGAGGAGAGACGACAAATTAAATAAATAATTTGTTGTGTCACTCACACGACTTTCTCTTACCCTGAAATTTAATACTATAAATATTGGTCGGATTATTAAACGGTAAGATAACGAGAACTGATATATAAAACTATGTTAAAACAATTCAAATTAGGCTTCGGAAGAGTTTTATATGATAATTAGTTCTGTGTGAGGGGGGGGGGGCTACTGCCCCCTCAACCCCCCCCCCTTTTCATTACTACACCTACACTTATATACAATTTAAATATGTTTTTAAAATTAAAATTTCACTTACTATTCAAACAACTCAATTATTCAAACAACATTTACACGCAACATTCCTTGAACCTTATCAGACTTGATCAAACTTTTCCAGTAACAAATTTATATTAATTTGAAAATACAACTTTAGGATCTCCTGAAATTATTCGTTTTAAAGTTATTCCAAGAGACACAGACAAAAATCAAATATTAAAAATTTGACTTCGGTAATCAAGAAGCTTCAAAACGTGTAAATGTAGCAAAAACAAGCGAGGAATATTTAGCTTTAAAACATATATTATTTACCGTATGTTTATGAGGAATTCATTTTAATTCCTCAGCAGCTTTCCAGGACATGATAAAATTTTTTAGTAAAGCACTTCCACTAAGAATTAAAAAAGAATGTTATCGCTTAAATATTTGCAGTCATGTATATCTTTTGAAGATTATGTACAGACCACATGGTGCACCTAAATATGATCCTAGAGTAATAACATGCGGCACAACCTGAAATGCACTTCCATCAAATTTCAGCTATTGTCGCACTAATCTAGTTGTTTTGTGTAACCCTGTAAATGAACAGTGAATGATTTCCCTACCATATTCTACATGAGACATATTTTTACGTATAATATATATATATATATTCATTTCATTTGTCTTAGAGCAGTCTATAGCTATTAAACTCTACTCACCTGCAATTTCCCCCATAGACGTAATGTATTTGAATTATCTTGGGCTTCCCTGTACACGAACAATTTGCTTCATCTTAACGAAAAGATTAGTGTAGGCATCCCTATATCATACACATTTAGAATACCAAGTTTGGACTTTCTGCTACCATTTGTTCATGAGATATGCTGATAACAGACACACAGACAGAAACGTAGACCAACCGCTAAAAACATGGTTTATGGATTCAGGGGACCTCAAAACATGTAAATATAACAAAAACGCATTCGAAAATTTGACCCAAAAACAATACTTTCTCCACCTTATGTGTAAGAGAAATTAAAAAAAAAAAAAAACATAGAGAGGATAATAAAAACGTCTCATTTATAGACGTGTGAAAAAATAACAAAAACCAAGCCTAAAATGTATGGAAACGATATGTAAGTTTTACGAAACTTTTTGATAATAATAATAACAATTAAAAAAAAAAAAAGTTCATAATAATCTTATTTCATAACACATATATAACTATACACATAAAGATGTTAAATTAAAATATGTATTAAATGAACTAAATTTAGAAATCCACTGAATTCAGTGGAATACTAAAGGTTGTTTTTGTATTGGGTTTTTATACATCGCCAGTTTTTCATCATCTTACAAAATGATTTTTTTTTTTTTTTTTTTTTTTAAGAATGAGGACTATTAATCTGGATTTTTGCGGTGTCATTTTTCGACAGTTGGACATTTATCGAAATCTAAAATTTATTGAGAATATAATTGAATAATTTGAGAGCAAATGTTATAATTTGAAAAAAAAAAAAAAAAAAAAAAAAAAACTAATAGTTCTCCGTCCAAAACTTAATTCTGCTCTTGCCACAATTTCATCAAAATCATTTTTTTTTTCAGAAAAAGAAAAGAAAATTAATAATAATCAGTATCGTTACAAACGAACGTCCTTAACGTGACCCGCGGGTCGGGTCGGGTTCGGGTAAAATCGGGTTACCCGACCCGATGCAGGACTCTAGTTCAACCCTTTGATTTAAAACTGTTGACGAGTCCCTTTAACAAGTACTTATATTGAAAATTGGGAAAGATGTTCCCTCTCTCGGAGCAAGCGATTCTCCTGTATAAGGATTTAAAAAAATATCCTGGTTATTATTATTATTTATTATTTCACAAAGAGTGGTAAAAAATAATATTAAATCTGTATATTTATACGAAATTTTGTTACTTGCCATATTAAAAATTATGTTAAACCGTGACGATAGAACCTGGTATTAAAGAAAAAAAAAATGATAGGCACCAAATTATTCGAAGGAGCAACTAAATGTAAATTTTTATGAAATTCTGTGAATTAGTTCTTGATCTAGAACTGCAAGACAATTTTTATCACACATAGACAGACGGACATTTTCAAATAATAATAATAATGATAATAATAAATCGTGTTCAGAACATCTTATAATAATAAATCGTGTTCAGAAGTATATAAATCCATCGAAAACGGGAAGTAGAAAATTTTTACGAATCCAATATTTTATATCTATATCTATCTATCTATCTATCTATCTATCTATCCATATATATATATATATATATATGCAGGGTGTCGCATAAGTCTGTAGACATTTTAAAAATTCATAACTATTGAATGAATTGATAGAATGGACAATATTCCTGTGACGTCACAGTAGGTAAAATCGCCGAACACGTGGCCGATATTTTGTAAACAAATTAGATTCAAGATGCCATTTTATTGTTACGCATAACATTTTTCTAAATATTTCTCCAGTAAAACTTAATAATCAGCTATCTGTTCAAACAAGAACAAAAGAGAAAATTAAACAACTGAATCGAATGATAAAGTTTAGACTATTCCATATCGTAAAATTGCAGAACATTTTATGTATACACACATACACACACACACACATATATATATATATATATATATATATATAATGAATAAAAGATTAATACGAACATTTTATACACCACATATATATATAGACATCAAAGCTTAAATAGTTAGAATTTCAATCACTTTAATAAAGGATTTTTTTTTTTTTTTTTTTTTTTTTTTTTTTTGATAAAAAAAATATAGTTAAATTTTTTGTCGACGATAGTTAGACAAATAGCTAAATTTTTCGCACGGATGTGAAAATAAAATATGCAAATGAAAGTCCTATAAATTGCACAATTTTGCGATTAGAAGAGTTTATTTCTTATTTTGTCTCCTACTTGTGCGTACATGAAGTTTTAATTGCGATGCTGACTTGGTGGATAAACCGTTATTGGTAAAGATGTTTTCCCTCAGGGAAGAACCGCCAATTGAAGCTGCTATTAGCAGTGTTATAACTCGATTGTAAATTGTAATTTGTGGTGATGGCGGACACATAGAATAGAATTTATATGCCTGTAAACATTTGCATGCGAATAAGTACAGTTTTTCATGAAAATGTATGATCTGGTCATGCACAGCGCCCTCTATCGACAAATAGCTTAATTATTATTTTTACTTTACCAAAAAAGAAAAAAAAATATCCCCTTTTACGAGAATGATTTTTTCGCAAACCGTGTTCAATTCTATCAATTCATTCAACAGTTATGAATTTTTAAAATGTCTACAGACTTATGGGACAACCTGTGTATAGTATATATATATATATATATATATATGTAGAAGAATGTACTAATAAATATTCTGTACTTTTAATTTCCATTTTTTTTTCACCGTAGTAATTAAATATATATATATAAATTGTATAATTTATTAATATAACTTGCATGAACATACCAAGCTTTAATAAAAATCTATTTATATATATTATGCAGTAAGAATTGTATAAGGATTTACGCTACTATTTTTAAAAGTTAAATTTGAAAAGAGATAAAGGAGCATATTAAAATTAATGTGTTAAATATTTTTATTGGTGTTTCTCACTCTATTCTTTTTAAATCTATGTACTAGCATGATATCTAAAACTTTTACGCATAGAGCATTTTCAAAGAATAGAAAATAATTTATAGGGTGACAAAGACTTCTTAATGGGAAAAAAATGCATATATATAATGATTATAAAATGTCCCATGACCTCTCTGAGTTATTTTGACCTTCAATTTTTTTCGCTCTGCGTTTTGTATATCGAAATAAACATATTTGTTTATTTCGTTCATTTTAACTACAGCATCAATTAAAAAATATAATCAAAATTTCCAGTTTTGTATTTTCCCCCTTTTTTTTTTAGGACGGGAGGACTATTTGTTTCAATCTGGATGTTTTATAGACCAGTTTTGTGTAACACCCGTTGCAAATTCGGTACCCAATGAAAAGGGCGATTTTTCTGAATCGAGGGATACAAACTGTTTTTCGACATGAGAATTAAATTTGTTAAAAATTAACTAAAGTATGAAATCTAGGTGGCAACACTTCATTTTAATTCATTTCAGTCATTTTACAAAGTACGTGGCATAGCTGTACAGCCAAAAAATGAGATAAAAAATAAAGTAAAAAGTAAAATTTTACAGATTGAAATTAATATTCCTTCGTACTAAACAAAATTCTGTCTTTGACAGAATTTATAATGATTTTTAATAATTTTTATCCTAAAACTGAACATTCTATTGCACTTACTTATATGTGTATATATATTTTAAATCATGAAACTAACTTAATTATAATAAATATACTAATTAATTGATTTTACATTTTAATGTTCAAGTTTTGTGAGGAATAAAACCATAAAACGTAGAATACTCAAAAGAATTTCAATGTAAAGAAATGCAGACGGATAAATAACATTTTATTTGCGAAATTCGAAAGCTCCCCCCCCCTCCCCCTCCACTCAGTAAAATAAATTTTTTAAATTTCTAAATCTTGTAAATATTATTTTTTTGAACTCTGCATTCATTTTGTTTCAAAACTCTTATATAGTTTCACACATTTCATAATGACTACCTATATATTTTTTTAAATCATATCGATTTTCCTCATTCTCATCACCCCCTTGTCCTTTTGTGTATACTTTGGTCTACATTTTGACATCTTTCGAAATATATTATAAAGTCAAATACCTTCAATTCCCTGTCATTTTTCTGTACTTTCAAAAACATCGTTATTGTTTAAGATTTCCTTAAAATAAAATAAATAAGCTGGTGTGGCACTCACACGATTTTCTTTTACCCTGAAATTCAATACCATAAAGACAGATTGGGCATTAAGGTATAACATAACGAATACTGTTATATAAACCTTCGTTAAAAACAATTTAAAGTAGGCTTCGGAAAAGCTTCATTTGACTAATAATTCTGTATGAAGGGGCTACCGCCCCCCTCAGCCCCCTTTTCATTATTGCCTTACATTTAAAGAGAATTCAAAAGCTGTTATTAAATTTAAAAGTTAATTATAAATTATTCAGACAACTTTTACCCGCACAATTCCTTCAAAATTATCAGTTCTGATAAAAATTTTCAAGTAATAACCTTACATTAACCTCAAAATACCAAATTTGAACTGCCTGAAATTATTTGTTTTTAAGTTATTCTGATAAAAGACATAGGTGAAGATTAAACGTTAAAAACATGACATCAATATTCAGGGAACCTCAAAACGTGTAAATGTACAAAAAAAAAAAAAAAAAAAAAAAAAAAAAAACCGCTAAATATTTAGCTTTAAAATATGCTTTATTTACCACATGTGTATGAGGAATTAATTTTAATTTCTTTGCAGTTTTCCTGAACATGGGTATTCCAATATTATAGTAATATTATCCTTTCCAATATTATAGGAAAGCGTTCCCACTAATTACATTCAATAAAAGAAAATGTTTCCTCGTAATTATTGGCAATCCTATACATCTTCTAAAAATTATGCACGCACCACATTGGGCACTTCAATATAATCTTTATTAATAACATATATCACAGCCTGAAGTGCACTTCCATAAATTTCCATTTATTATCCCACTATATTATAGTCCTTTTGTGTACCTCTGTAAACAAACAGTGAATGATTTTCATACCTTATTCTACATGAAACTTGCTTTTATGCCTATAAAAAATATATATTTGTTATTATTACGTCATTTGCTTAATTTTGGTTGCGTGTATTATTTATCCAGCAAAAAAAAAAAAAAAAAAATACTTATTTACGCGTTTTTTTTTTTTTTTTATCATCATTTCTGTAAGTAGCAAAAATTCTACGTTCCACATATATCGCGGCAAAGTGAAAATACACAGGTTACAGTTACAGGTAAAATTGCTTACATTGTATTACAGTTAATTTTTACATAAAAATATATATGTTCCCATCAAAAATTATACCTCTGGGGGTCACCGAAGCGGGAGAGCCATCCCTTCCGTGGAGGATCAAAATTGTGATGGCATGTCTCCGGACCACCTCTAGGGGTGTGTCCCAGACCGTCGCCAATTGCCCATCTGCGCAGCACTAGTGCGACGTAAAACCCAACCAACCAACTAACCATAAATATATGTTTACAAAATTATTAAATCACTTCAAAGAAATATAAATAACACAATTACTATTTGAATAAAATAATTTTAAGTTAATACATTTGCTAATAAGAATTTATTTTTATAAATATAAAGTATCGTGCATTTATGACCGGTCTAACATTGTGACTTTCTGATAAAACTTACTGGTAAATATTTACTTTGTAATATTTATGTTCCTACATATGCATTTCATTTGCTCTAGTGCAGCCTATATATGTTACACTGCACTTCCTGGCAATTTTCCCCTTTTACTTAATGTATTTGAATAATCTTAGATGTCCTTGTACACGAACCATTTTCTTCATCTTAATGAAAAGTTTAGTGTAGCATCCTTACATGATACAGATTTAGAATACTAAGTTTCGACTTTCTGCTGCTATTTGTTCTTTATATATGCTAATAACATACACACAGTCAGACAAACATACACACACACTCACACTAAAAGACATACTAACTCACGCAGACTAACTGCTAAAAATATGTTTTTCGAATTCAGGGGGCTTTAAAACGTATAAATATAACAAAAACTCAATTTCAAAAATTTTTCTACCATATATGTGGATAAGAGAAAGTAAAGAGATAGGAAGAGTGAATTGATTATAGTTTTCATTTGTCATCTGCTTTTTATGAAACATTTCTTTAGTGGTGTACTGAAGTTACGATACGTACAATAACTAATAGATGGCCACCACAAAACATTCTTCTTTATCATTCTATTATAGTAAATGGTTGGAAAACAATATAACACCTGAAAAGAATATTATGACAGCGATACTCATCGACAGATTTGTCCCCAAATTCATCAGCATATATTTTTTTAATAAAAGCTATCTCAAATATAAATTTATTCTTACGCGTATACAACAGAAGCTGAAGTATAGTCTTCCAGTACATTGAAAGAATTGTTGATCAGAAATGCCATTTTTCGGACGATACACACTAAATCTTTCATTTCACGGACTACTAAATTCATAATCAAAATCCCTAATATCATATTGGTTAAGAAACTTACATTACGTATTATTTTAGAATAAGAATGCCCATTAAATAAATATGAAACAAACCTATTAAATATAAAACATTTCAAATGCTTATTTTATTATAAGTAAAATGTAAATACTTATTTAATCATAAGGACGATGCTTAATGGCTAATTGTAATAAAACTTTTGTTTGTTCGTTTGTAAAACACAAACATACAGATAAGAATTTGTTACATACATGATAAGCAGAGACGCAATGAGTCACAGACACATAGACAGATATTTATTTAAAAATTCTCAAATCGTGTTAATGACATCTCAAAAGTGTAAATTCGTCGAACGCAGGAATTCAAAAAATTTTAAGAATCCAATACTTCCTTTTCACAAAAATAAAAATAGTCATAATTTGAATGAACTTTTAGCTAATGTTATTTATAAAACAGCTACGCATGAAACAGGTTTAGAATAAATTTTATTAAATATCTTCTTTCATATTTTTTATATCATATTTCGTGTATAACTCTTAAATAATAATCACGGAAATCTGAAAAGATTTTCCAATCTGAAATCAAGTTTAAGAACAACATAAATTTAAACGGATGTATTTTCACATAATCCATTGTTCAAAGAATGCTGCATCATATCTAGGATGCAGTAACGTCAGTTTTAATCACAATCGATCACAGACGACTCCAACAATTTACGAAAACGAAGTGAAATATTACTTTAAGAAATATTCAAAATGGGAAATAAAACGCGTCTAAAAAAGAAAATAGATTAAAATTTTCTGAATTTTGACATTCCTATATAGTAAAAACTATGTTAAGAACGCCGTGTTTGTGCGAATTTGATTGTGAAGTTTAATAAAAAAAAAAAAAAAAAAAAAAAAAAAAATGCCCTGTAAAATAATTTGAAAAATGCTTTCTCGTGTAATACACGTATAACACGAAATAAAAATTTAAAATACCAAAGTGACAATAGTTCTAAAAAAAAATTGCTATTCTTAAATTTTATTCCAAATTAGTTAGAAATAAGATTTCCTTATTAAAGTTGAAATTTAAAAAAATAAAGTAAAATAAAATAAAATAAATCTTGTGTATCACTCACACAACATTCTCTTACCCAACTTTTGAATACTATAGATTGCAGTTTAAGTCACAATCTACTTTAAAAATAATCTAAAATAGGTTTAGAAACAGTGTTATTTGCTATGCAGATCTATGTGAGGGTGGTTAATGCCCCCCCTCAACCCCCTGTTCAATTATAGTGCCTACATCTATTTTAAAAAGAAAGTATACTAATTATTTTGTCTTCATATATGCCATATATGCCAAACTTAATAAAAATTTTCAAGTGTCAACCTAATACAAGCGTCAATTTCCTGGTGTTAATTGTTTTTAAATTATGCTGATGATAACAGATATACATTCAAATTAACCGCGATAATTTGGATTTTCGTGTTAGGGAACCTCATAACGTGATATTATATGGAAAAATAAAATTTTAAATAGAATTTTAAAAAATAATCTGTTTAAAGTATGGATGTGAAAAAATTAAATTTTTCTTCCTGAGCAGTATACGTCAACATTGTAAAATGTAGCAATACATTTCCATCTCATTTAATAGAAAAGAACGTTTAGCTTAATTTTGGGTAGCCCTGCATATTGCCTATAAACTATAAGCACATCACATTGTGTACTTATAAGTTTCGTTTTATGTGAAAAACATCTAACACAACATGAAGTACACTTCCAGCAATTTCCAAGTATAGCCCCAATATAGCTAAATACTTTGGGTAGCCCTGTAAAAGAACGATGAAGGCTTTCCATACCACAATCTCCACAAAACATGCTTTCATACATACTAAAAAAAAAAAAAATCGTTCTATTTTGTTTAGGACATCCTATAAATTTTACACTGTACTTAGCAGAAATCCCCCCCCCCCCCCAAATTTTAAATTCTTTTAATAACTTTCAGTTTTGTTTCTTTATTGAATTATTCATTGATTCACATTATTTTAAACGGCTGATAATTACTCAATGATTGGAAATATTAAGCTGAGTCAACTGATATAATTTTTGATGTTTTAAAAACGCATTTACCTATCTATCTAATAAACTCGAATATATATATATATATATATATATATATATATATATATATATATATTAATCCTAATTATACTGCAATTTAAATTCCTTTAATAATTACAGGTAATTTCTTCATCAAAAATTACAAAGAAAGCTTTCGTTTCCTCATTAAATTTGTGAGGTTGAGACTGTAGAAGGTCACCACAGTTTGTTTGAAATTAAGCTGGATCCAGCAAAGTATTCAGTTACGATGATTAAATCGCTTTGGCACCAGTGACTCGGCGAAATTTTAGGTCGGATTAGCTTTGTGTCCACATGGTGCTGCAACGAAGGAATTAAGTTGAGAGAGGTAGATGAATTGGAAGCGATTTTGAAAGTTTGGTTGAAATGAAGAGAAAGGAAGTTGGTGGAAAGTGGTATAAAATGGAGATGGTTTTCGTAAAAGAGGTGGTGTAGTGGAGTCTTGTTAGATGTCTCTTTACGACAAAGTCTGAAGCCTAGAGTTTGGAGAAAGTTATATTTCGGTAGCTAAGATTAAGTTGTGCTCTTAAATGAAGTAGCTTGATAAGTGTTGTGGTGCTTCAGTGCGAGTATTCGTGAATGGAAAATAGATTCAGCCGGGAATCCGCGGATCTGTTTGAAAGTCACGGTATCTAAGTAAGGGAGTGTATCCGACTCTATACTTCTGCTATTCTGGGGTGAGATATTTCAAATTATCTAAATTAGTTATTATACATTTATTTGTTAAAGTATTTATATCGGCTGACTGAATTACAAATCCAGATCATCCTCCCATTATTCTAGTTGAATAAACTCTTAGTTTTATTTTTATATATCTGAGTCTCTGTGCTAATTTCATATTTAATACTTAAGTAATTAAGTTAATCATTGAGGAATGTAGACCACAAATTCCTCACAAACTTACAAAACTATTTAGGAAAAAATTCTATGTACAACAGAACTTTTTACAACCGACATTCCCTATGTCGTAGCATACTATTTATTACTTGTATAATTGGCATCTTAAAGAATCATATGATGGAATCAGTTATGATATTAGACATTTTTACTGCATAAAACATTTCAATAGACAATTTACATTTAACATTACGCATCAAACATTTAACATAAAATAAATATTTGAATTCTTTCGGTAATGCCTATCTTATGCATCTGAACGTTTCACAATTAGGACTAAAGCAATTGGCATCTACCAATTAGAATTGGAGAGCCATAATTTTAACGGAAGTTAATGATTTGTTCATCCACAGAGATTTACTTTACGTATTCATAAATATACGTATTAAATCCATTATAAGTATAATTTATTCTTGTAATCTGTGTGATATATATCATTTTAAAATTCATATTCCTTTTACAAAGGAACATTTGGGTCATTTATTGTAAAAATGAATTATTTCCTTATAAATGGATTTTGAAATAACGAGCTTTTTGTAGATTTGTGTGTAGGAAAAAAAATACAAGTATTCAGTCAGCGTTATCGGTTTTTTAGTACTTCATACAAATCAGTTGATGGGTTGATTGGCTAATACGTCACACTAGTGCTGCGTAATCGGCAACTGGTGACGGTCAGGGACTCACCAACAGAGGTGTTCTGGAGGTATGCCATTACAATTTTGATCCTACAAGGTGAGGATGGCTCCCTCGCTTCGGTATCCCCAGAGGTATAATTTTGATGGGATTAATACAAATCAGAGTTATAATAAATTAATTTGGAGTAACTTAGAAGCATCACTTTTGTGAAAAATATTTAGAAGTTTCAGTTCTCCGAAAAAACGATTAATGCCATTTATGGAATTTTAATGGAATTATTGGAGTTTATTTACTTTTATAAGGAAAAATATGACTAAATCTGATACAATTAAGCAAAAAATTCATATTTAAAAATCATGGAATTACATCACTTTTACAATGAACGACACAATTATTGATATCTTACATATCCAAATGACTGACAAAAATGCTTTATTTATTAAAACTATTTTGTTCCTGATTCAAATTTTTATGGAGTATTAATGTTTAATAGAATCATAAAAATGTATTTATTCCAATAATTTTATGATCTAAGCACTATATTTTTCTCTTTTAATGCAGCCGTCTAAAGAAACATAATAAATAAACTCATAAATTTAAGATATATAATAAATGATACGGAATAATGAAAGGACGATAGAGAATGTTTCGTTAGCATTTTCTGGCCATTATTTCTGAGGAATGCCGGGAAATTCCACCATATGCATTCACAAAGACGCATAAAATGAAAAATGAATGCAGTCATCATTCTCAAAACATCTTCACCATATTCAGAAATTGAATTGAGTTCTCTGAAACATCTAAGTTATCAATCGATGTTACATCAAAAGAAACAGGAATAAGAAATCAGGAGAAACAAATGATTGAATTTTAAGCGCTCCTCTTAAGATGTTTCAATGAGAAATGCATGCGTTTATATCATTTATATCACTATAAAGTATATATTGGATATCAATACTTAACGTATTTATCATGATTTATACAGATTCATAGAAGCCTATATGTATTCTAATGAAATATTGGATCCTATGTTTGATTTATCAGGATAAATTAAACTTCTTCTTCTATAAAATCGAAGCATAGAAATGAAATATATAAAAGATAATCTATATTTCCAAGTTACAAATAATAATCAAATAAATAAATCTTATTATATTATTACACGTTTTTTAAATTGTTTCACAAGAGGGTTAACTTTTAAACTTTTAAAACTCAAGTTATACTTACAATTATACAAAAATATTCTTGACCTGCAACGTCTCTTTATGTATTTTATTAAAATAAACCGTCGTATTATTATTATTATTATTACTATTACTATTATTTTATTTTTATTTTTATTTATTTTTTTTTTTTTTTTTATTTTGTTGACTCATAGGGTTTTTTTTTTTTTTTTTTTTTTTTTGTGTGTGTGTGTGTGTGGACACAAAATATTCAAATTAAGATAATGAAATCATATCTGTTAAATATAATTTGTAATTAACTGCATACACATGAATGTAATATTTACTGAATCATTCGACTCTAAATTTATAAGCTTTTATCCTCAATGATTGAGGAACAATTCCTAAAATGAGAGGATATAAACTAAATACAAAATGGAAGAAATATTTTCAATTTATTTCCACTCTTCACTATTAAGAAGTTTGGCGTAATTTGTGCCAGTACCCTGCATCGAGTAGGGTAACCAATTTTACCCATACTTTACTCAATCCGGTAAATTTCAAAGTGAGACAGAAGGGTTCGATGTAATATGTATAAAGCCAAAATATAATAAAGTAAGTAATTAATGATATCCAAATTACACTTCTAAGAGTAATTGAAGAGGGGGAGACATCCCCTCGGTAGAGAATCAAAACTGAAATGGCATATGTCTCCAGAATATCCTTAGGGGTGAGTACCAAATCATCACCAGCTGCCCATTGCGCATCACTAGTGAAATATTAAACCCAACCAACGGACCAACCACGGGAAAGATCAACAAAAAGACGTCATATCTTCGAAATCAAGTCAAGAGTCTCATTTTCTTCATACAATCTGAATCCAGCGATTACAGCATTCCTCTCCGGTAACGGTCCTTTGCCATCCTATCTCTAAAAACTTCATTGCTCACGCTCCTCCAGTGTCCGTGGGGAAAGAGGGTTCGCCACAACACTTTTACTATAATTGTCAATTAACAGCCTCTTGGCACATTCTCCGTCCAATTCCCATCCCAACTAACTGGTTAAGTAATATTACTGGCCGACTACATCTTCGTAATAAAATTTCCAAAATCTTTATGTTTGTCTCACAAGGAAACATTCAAAAGGTGTCATCTTCAAAAAGTATTGTAAAAAATATATTTGATTCTACTCTTCATAAAACACCAGAAAATGAAAAAAATATCGGCTGAAATTAATTACAGCGACCACAAAAAATTATCAAAATTAAGCAGATTTGGCGATTTCACACTGCTAGGCGATTGATTTTGAGTACTAGGCGGAAAAGCAAAACACGGTTCTGTTCGTACACGGCAATCTCGGTGCTAGCAAACGTATCGCCTAACAGCGCTAAATCGCCAAATGTGCTTAATTTTGATAATTTTTTGTTAAATTAATTATAATCAAACTGCAAGTTTTTTTTTTTTTACAGAATATTTACTTTTGTTAAATTTCATTGTTACAGAATTCCCCGATATAACTACTGAAAGCCTAAAACGGGCTGAATATAGAATAAAGTACTTCCTCGAGTCGGGCTACGTTATTAAAATACATATAAATAGATAAGAATAAATGTAGAAAGTTGTTTGATGTCAGGTGAAAATGACAAGGAAAAAAAAAAGAAACACAAAAAGAAACACAAAAATAAGAAAAGAAAGAAAAAAAGAAACACAAAAATAAGAAAAGAAAGAAATAGTCAAAACAAAACAAAGCTTCAGCGAAACCGCAAGTAAGCAGGTAGCTGATTTTTGATTTATTCGTCCAAAAAGTCAACGATTCGTCAGTGAGTCTGTCAATCTTCTCAAATTAGTTAACACCTCCTGTCAAAACCATGTGGGACACTTTTTATCTGTTTTCAGCCGACATCGGAATTTTGTCCAAGTGAAGAGGGCCGTTAATTTCAGCCGATAATGTTTTCATTTTCTGGTATTTCATGAAGAGTAGAATCACATATATTTTTTTCAATACTTTTTGAAGATGACACCTTTTGAATGTTTCCTTGTCAGATATATCAAATCTAACATCATAACACGAACTTCTTTCATTACTTCTCGCGGTAGTTACCATTATTTTGGCGGGATTCAGTTGTTCTCTTGACGCCATTCTGTAGACGATTTGTGCTATCTCTGCACTTTTGTCGCGTTGGGGTTTTATCCGGCAGACCTTGTATTTTTCTTTTTTTCTTTCTTTTCTTTTACTTTTTTTTTTGTTTGGTTGTTTATCTAATAAACAACGGAGGCCGAAAATCGCTCCAAACCACTGAATAGGGGTGAATGGCCTGCTTCCGTCATTTACACCCTTTAAATGAACCAATCACTAATTATGTATTTCACAAATCATTCAAAATTTAGAGCTTAAAAAGGAAATTTCAGATTATTATTATTATTTTTTTTTAAATACTATTGAAGTTTTAAATTCTATAGAAAAACTTAATTATTTTCTTTCTAAACGATTGAGTATTTCTCTTTCTTAAAATAATGAATTATGCAAAACTTCTGGCATAAAATAAATATGAAATTACAATGTAAAATTTCAATTTTTTTAACTCTACGATAGTTGAAGTTATTTGAAGTTATTTGTTAATATTTGAAGATTTTCAATTATTTTTATTATCAATCTTTGTTTTTTTTTATAAATCATTCTACCAATTGTCATTTAGAAAATAACGAATCATACAAAGTTTCATCAATAAAATGAAAATTAAAACTCAGATTTTCTTCTTTTCTGTAATATTTCAGTATGTAATATCTGCGCAAACATTAATGGTTCTTGTACTTAAATAATCTTATTTTCTCATATAAAGCAATTCAGTCACTTATTAATTTCGACAAAATAATAAATAATACAAAATATGGGGCATAAAATAAAGTTAAAATTTTAATTTAAAACTTTATTATTCATTTCTCACATATATATAAGAAGAAAGTATTGAATTCGTTAAAATTTCGATATCCGGTTTTCCATGAATTTCAGTATTTTGGGATATCCTGAACATGATTTGATTATTTAAAAAAAAACAAAAAAAATCAGAAAGAAAAAGAAAAATGTCTATCTGTATGTCTGTGTGAATAAAACTTTTTGCAGACACTGTATCTCGCGAATCAATGAACGAAATTTAACTGAACTTGGCATTTAGTTGGACTTTGAACTAAACTGTTGCATATTACATTTATGGATCAAACGTTCAGCAAGTGGCACCGTCATCCCAGTTTTTCAAATTTTTAACATGACAATGTAGGACAAAATTTCGTATATGTGTTTAATGAAAAATATTTTTAATAAATGATTCTGAAATTGATACGAATTTTTCATAATGGTAATAGTAACTTTAAAAATATATATATATGTATGTAGGGGAATTGTTCTCTGGGAGGGTAGCGCCCCCTAGGGGGTATACTTTTTCAATATAGGTATCTTTCGAAAGAAATCGTGAATAACTTTAAAACGATTGGTTAAACCATAGATATGTAAAAATTTAAAACAAATTTATCGATTTTTTCATTGTTAATTAAAATAAGTAAAATAAAAATGGACATTTCTTGAGATATCGGCACAAAATTAATTTTATTAGATATTTAGTGTCATACTTCTCTGGCATGACAATAGTCTGCGTTCATCATACAAAATTATTTTAACAAATAGTTTGTACTTGGGGAATTTGTATAGAAAAATATAGAAGAAAGTCTTGCGTCGGCTACCCACAACGTACTAGTTTTTCTTATGTTATCTAATATATCATGCATATATTGCTGTGCATACTCATTTTCAATTAAATCGCTAATAATATTTAATCTATATTTTCTCATATAAAACAATTCACTGTTTGTCTTGCACAAAATAATTAGTGATATAAAACATATGACAATGACTTTCGTACGTAATTGATCACATTTTCTTATGTAAAACAACTCACAAAATGATAATTCACACAAAAGCTATGGTATAAAATTAAGATGAAATTGTAACTAAGATTTTGCCTTTTTATCTAATATTTCAAAATTTAAAATTTGAAGTAAAACATTAGTTATTTCATGCTTAATTAATCTTAATCTGACATAACGTAGTCACTAATTATGTTTCAGAAAATAATGAATCGTATAAAACATGTGGTATAAAATAAAGAGGATGTTTTGACTCCGGTTTTCCCTTTTTCTGGAATATTCCAGAATTTAATATCTGGAGAATCATTAACGATTTTCATATTTAATTAATCTTCTTTTCTCCCATGAAGCAACTCTCTAATTGTCTTTCACGAAGTAATAAATCACATAAAGTTTGTTCCATAAAATGAAGATGAAATTCTAATTTAAAATTTCCTTTTTTTTTCTTATACCACCAAAATTATAGGCTACATTTGAATTTTTTTTTTTTTTAATTTCAAATAAATTTGTATAGGGTAGCTGCTCCAGTGATTGGCATGCTCCAGTAATTGACATCTATCCCGAAATAATTAATAAATAAGAAAAATAATAAAATCATATATTTTACGTATAAGAATTTTAAATTTTATGTCAAACCCTGGAGCATAGGGTGCTAATAACTGGTAAAATGAATAACTAGCAGTGTCAAACACTGGAACATAGGGTGCCAATTACTGATAAAATGAAAAACTGGCAGTGTCAATTACTAGAACATTGAGTGGGTGTCAAATAAAAATTCCTAAAAAAAATATTTGTTAACAAATGTATATACTTTAACATATATGGGGTTCTGAATGTCTTTCTTACCATATGTACTAACTTAAGATTTCTAAAAATATTTTCTGATGACTAGAACATTAAAAACATCAGAGATTTCTGTAAAAGTGTCAATCACTGGTGCACTTACCCTACATTAATTAATCTATATTTTCTCATATAAAGCAATTTACTACATGTCTTTAATAAAATAACTAGTAATACAAAGATTATGGCATAAAATGAAGATGAAACTTGGAGTCAAATTTTCACCTGTTTTCTAATATTTCAGTATTTAATATATGATAATATATATTAATGATTTTGTTACTTAATTGAACAGATTCACTCTTAAACATTCATTTACGGGGTATCGCATTCATAAATGACTTCTGAGTTAATAACAGAAAGAATAAATGACTAAAAGTAATGAAACACATCCCTTATCTTACTTTCGTGTTAATGATGTAGTTAGCCTATTTAACAGTTGTTCTTATCGTTCTGAAAACTTGAAGAACGTATGCAGTAAGTATAGTGTTTATCGAGATTCATAAACGATTCTTTGGCTAATAATGAACTATGCTTGATTAAAGCAACATGTTAAATCCCTACTTTAGTAAATTACAACAATAATAATAATGATAAAAAACTTTAGATTTCGTGATCGTTATATTTATAATTTTAAAAGAAAACTATTCCTTTTTCTGATGTGTATAGGGTAGATTAAGGGAAGATGACGTAGTTTTTTTTTTTTTTTTTTTTTTTTTTGTTGTAGTCTCCTGTCGGTTATATTTGTTATTTATTGATCTCCCATGAAAATTTATACTTTTGAATATTATACAATAACAAAAAATATAATATCGAATTTTACTTGTTTAACATAGGAAAGTTAAATTGCTTTATAGAAATTAGTATACCTAATTGAAATTTCGAATAATTTTTTTTTTATTATTTCAGGAATGCGAAATTAATTATATTTTATTCCGGACAAAATTGCGTTTGAGTTTAACAAAAATAAATAAACATATTAATAGGCTGTTATCGAGTTACCACTTTTAACCCTTTCCTTCCCCGTGATTCCAATTGGAATCATAACATTTCAGATTTTCTTTCTTACCATCTAACACTCCCGCTGATTCAAAATGAACAATATGAAAATCTATATACATTTTCTTACAGAAAAATACCTACTTTGGATGACTTCACTATCTTTGTTGATAATTGAAAGTATGTTTTACGCTGTTCTGATAATAATATCGGAATTAATTTCCTGTTTTGGGCAATTTAAGTAAATTAACTGTTTGAAATATTTTTATTTTATTCTTTAATGTTTATAATATGCATTTTAATTAATTGCAATATGTATTTCTCCAAAATTTTGATATTTTTATTTATTGAAAAGTTATGATTTTTAATGGCATCAGTGGTTATATTAAACATAAATAAACATCTATCAGTTGCTTTGTTAGCTATATTAATTCGTACTCTGCTATAACTCCTATTTCAAAAAAATATTTATATACATTACGTTTGAAATAAATTTATGACTAAATATAAGATTTATTGTTTTATGGAGGGAAAAAGTTGGGAATGAAAGAGTTAAGCATTATAATGACTTAAACATTCTTCAGTTTTCGATTTTTGTGCATTGAGAATACGATCTTTATTTAAATATGTCAATAGAAAATAAATATTAAACTGCATTTTTATTTTCTGAACAAACATTAAGAAATCAACTTTGAAATTTCCGTGTAGTTAACTCGGCGTCTTGATGTCTCCTGGGTTATTTTTTAGTATTTTGACGGTGATGTAGGTGTGTGTGTGTGTGTGTGTGTGTGTGTGCAAGTAAACGCGATAACGTCTAAACGCTTTATTCGAATGAGCTGATAGTTAACATATATATTATATGTCAACATCGAACGAACTGTGTATAGATTTCGCTGAGTGTAGGCCTATAGTTCTTTTACAGATACACAAAGAAAAATTCGTTATCATTATGGCATGTGGACTCAAATTATTTAAAATACGATATAGCGTTCAAACGCCTTATTTCATTGAGCTGAAGGTTATAGGTATGATATAGATTACCGTCGTACGATTTTTATATATTCTTATGAGTTCAGGATTTATAGTTCTGTTAGAGGTATACAAAAAAAAAAAAATATATATATATATATATATTCATTATATGGCCAATATATAGGGTCCGTCCATATAATTTCATGGATATTTTGGAAATGTGTTGCTCGACTGTTTTTGTTTCTTTTGATACAAGTGTCCCCCACATGAGAGATGTTTAAAACAACTTCTACTTTTTCTCTATTTTTGACCTTGTTATTTATACAGGTTACCAAAAGTCATTCCCATGGTTATTTTATGAGTGTTATCATTTATGAATGCTAAGTTTAAATATTTGTATTAAAGTATATATTGTAAAGATATCGCATGCTTAGTTATACTGTTGTAACTTAATAACTAAAATAATTACAAAAAGTCAAAGTACAAGATCAAATGTAAAATTATTACTAATTTCTATAGTGAATAAATCTTTTTAATGGACAAAACCATGAAGTAAAATATCACAAATATTAATGTCTGGGATTACACAAATGAAAAATTTTACTAGCTCCCTGAAATGTCAGAAAAAAAAAAAAAAACTAAGACACCCTCCCCCCCCCCCCACTCCCCACCCCACCCCTGTAAACCAAAAAGGAATTAAAAAAAAATTGAATTAAATAATTGCATATTATTTTTTTTTAATTAAAATATGCTTTATAATAAAACAAAAGTACTTTAATGGAATTATGATAGAAAAGTTATTTTTTTAAAGTTTCTTTTAAATATTCAGGCATTATTTACAAAATATTTTTTTTTAACTTAAAACCGCAAAACAACTTTCAGTTGTAGCAGTATAATTAAACATGTGACACCTTTATTTTGTATACTTCAATACTAATATTTAAAATTGACTCACATAAATGTAATTAAAAGAGATTTGTGCCGATATATAAAAGTCTGACGATCCCATTTCAACCACGAGAACGACTTCTGGTGACCTCTGTACAATCGAAAATTAATAGTACAGAAAAAATAAAAATTATTTTAAACATCTTTCACATGTGAATACAAGGGACATAAGTATCAAAAGAAATAAAAATAGACGAACACAGCGACCTCCATGAATTTGCATGGACTGACCCTTATACAAAGCGCGATAAGTGTCTAAATTTTACAATAAAATAGAACATAAATTGATAGGCGCGTTATAGGTTATTATTACAATAACCTTACAGATTTGCGTAAAACACTGATAGTTTTTTTTTTTTTAACTCGTATACGAAGTTAAATACTTATACGTTATAGTTATGGTCTCAAACTGTGCTAATTTCGCTTTAGTAATGTTAAATTTAAAAAATCTTATGTGGACTGCATTATACAGCCATAGGAATATGCATATTGTTATGAATACATTGACATTTTCGTGTGAGGTAACCGAATCTTAAATAAAAAGGCATGTTCCAGTCCACGAACATTCCTTAAAAAAAAAAAAAAAAAAAAAAAAAAACTGCTATTCCAGCCAAAAAAAGCTCACGATTATACGATTATATATACCGTCGAGACAAATATAGTAATTTTTTTTCAGAAATAGTCCACGGCTTATTACATAATCTCTCATTGGCAAATGCATAGCTTAGAGTTCAATAAAAATCATTCGAGTATAGATGGCCCAGAGGTTTGTTCCCTTTGGCAAAAATTAATAGAAAGAAAAAGTTAAGTTAAAAATTCAGTTAAAATTGAGAAAGCGTTTCTGGCTATCCTGAAACAATATTTGTCGCAAAATTTTATCGCTAATCTCGCCAAGCCGCCAAGTTAGTAGCCAGAATAGAGTTTAGTCTTGACATCGAATTTGGTGATTTGGCGAGTTGGCGTCCGAATTTGGCAAAAAAATTTAGTTTAGGTTTATCAAAGTTTGGAAGCTCTAACTTCAATAAGAACAGAGTTCTGGAGTTTTCCGGAAAAATGCATTGGTTTATAGCGCAGAACTAAGTTCTTCGAAAGTTCTATAAATGACTCACAAGATCTATAAAAAATAAATAAATAAAAAGAATAAGAAGAAGAGTGTTTGTTGATGATTGTAGACTAGAACTTCCTTATATCTTTAAGTGCTATTTTCTATACGTAGTGAAAATGGAAAAGTTTTTTTATTTCCACGAAGGTGGGCATTGACTTAAGTTCAAATTAGGCATTCGAATGTGGCGAAAAGAGGTAGTACGGGATTCACAAAATTTGGAAACTCTAACTTCAATAGGAGTCTACTTCTGGAAATTTTGTAATGATGCATTGGTTTCTCACGCAGAACTACCTTGAAAATTCTTTAAACCACTGACAATACTCTCGGTGAATTCAAATTCCATTCAGACATTGAAATATTCGGTTGTTCCTTTATTTAGCGAAATTTATGCTCTGTAGTCTATTTAACAATGTTTATTTGATTTCTGTATTAAAAATGACCATTTCATTGGATTGTTTCAAGAATATTAATAGAATTTTTCAACTGTTTACTAAGTATTAATTAAATAAAGTGCATTCGTCAACTAGAACCAGCAGATGTCTTTAAGAATTACTTTCTGCTCACAAAAATGTCAACAATTTTTGTAACAATATCGTTACGGGTTCTATCTAAGCGCTGAATGTTCATTAAATAAAGTGAATTTGTCGGCTAGAACCTGCTTGTGTCTTTAAGAATTACCTTCTACACGTTAAAATGTCGAAAACTTTTTTTTAAAATCATTATCATTACAAACTCTATCTACTGCCTGAATATTCATTAAATTAAGTGCATTCGAAGACTAGAACCTGCTTCTGTCTTAAAGAATTAATTTCTGTACGCTAAAATGTCGACAACTTTCATAACAATAACACTATGGTCTCAATCTACGAGCTGAATATTTATTGAATAATGTGCATTCGTCGACTAGATTCTGCTTATGCTTTTAAGAGTTACTTTCTATACGTAAAAATGTCGACAACTTTAATAACAATATCATTACGGGCTCTATCTACGGGCTGAATATTCATTACATAAAATTAATTCGTCGACTAGAATCTGCTTATGTGTTTAAGCATAAATTTCTACACGCAAAAACATCTTCAACTTTTATAACAATATCATTACAGGCTCTTATCATTAGTTTCTTTTGCAATCTTTATGATGGTAGGTCATATATAATGACCAAAACGTTTGTATTTTTGGTCACTATGAATATACTTTTCCTAAATATCTCCAAAACGGAAAGTCACTGAAAGTCCAAAAAGGGAGGTGCACAACAAGATGTTATAACAAACCTATATACCAATTTGCAACGTTCTACGTCCAACCGTTTTTGAGTTATGCGAGATATATATACACACGCATGTTTACATACAGATGTCACGAAATTTCGTGTAAAGTCGTTGATACCTCTGAAACGGGAGATCTTATTAAAACCAAAGTTGCCAGGTGTACAACTAGACATCATGACAGTCACACATATAAATTTACAACATTCTAAGATCAGTCGTTTTTGAGCTATGTAAAATACAAAATCCATTTCACAAATCGGGATTACTACACTTCCTTATACTTTGCAAAAGGGAAAAAAATTATGGAGTGACTTCACTCGACTTTCCGAACATTGAGTAATTAACAGTTTTGTAGATAAAGTAAAGAAAGAGGAGTTGTTAAAGAAACAAAAGAGAGAAAACCATAATAGAGTGTTTGAGTATTTTTCTCCATTTATTACACGATGTTTTATTTAACGCTACTGAATTTTGAGCCCATAGGTCATAATGATAAAGAATTTTTCGTTGTGTCACTGTAAAAACCTATAGATGCTAGATTCACCAAAATTCTTATAGCTAGTGCAACAGTGATTTATAATATTCATATAAATTTTCAGCTCAATTGAATAAGGTTTTTAGATGCTATCGCACTTTTAAAAATTTGGTCCCATAGGCCATAATGATAAAGAAATTTTCTTTGTGTCCCTGTAAAAAAACTGTAAGCTAGATTCACCAAAATCTATACAGTTGGTGCAACTGTGACCTATAATATACGAGTACAAAGTTTTTGCTCAATTGAATTAGACGTTTAGATGCTATCGCACTTTTAAGATTTTGGTCCCATAGGCCATAATGATAAGGAATTTTTCTTTGTGTCCCTGTAAAAAAACTGTAAGTGCTAGATTCACCAAAATCAATAGGGTTCGTACTATGGTGACTTACAATATACGTACGAACGTTCAGCTTATTCGAACAAAGCGTTTAGACACTAGCGTGTTCACTCACAGACATACACACATACATACATATACATCCTTGTGCAAATTAATTGAAACAAACTACTTTTTTCGTGAATTTTAAATCCATTCCTGTTGTTCTTTTATAATCATACTAAAATGTGTTAAAATATGGGTGGAATGAATAAATCCTGTCCCTAGCAACAATTTCCACCAAACAGAGGGGCTCGTCGAGCGCATGCGCAGAAACTTCTGTAGATGAAAGCTCCTGCTATGGTCACATTAGTTGAGAGTCCACTGTCGTTAGAGATGCATGTGACACTGCAAAAGCTTGCAAAGATTGTTACTCTCTCCAAACATACTCCCAAGACTTATAAAGAGATTTCGTAAATAGTTGGCATTAGTATTGCAACTGTGAGCCGTATCATAAAACAAAATAAAGAAACAGGACCCATATCTCACAATCGGAGAGTAAAATTTGGCCGAAAAATATAAATAACGCCAAGAGATGGCTCTTTTCTACTTACACAATGTAAAAAATACCCTCAAAAGACTAGTGTTGCACTAGTGTTGTAGAAAGACTAGTGTTGTAGAGATTTAAAAGAGCATGGAATACATATTAGCTCATCTACTGTTTGGAGGCATCTTCCTGCAGCCGGTCGGCCAGCCTATCAGTCTATGAAGAAACAGCTTCTGACCTAACGAATGAAGAAAATGTGGTACTTGTGGGCGTAAATTTGTGAATTCAACATTCCAAAATTGGAGGAAAATACTATTTAGCGACGAAAGGCATTTTTTTGTCATAGGCCAGTGATCTCAACACGTGTAGAGATCGTCCGGCGAAAGAATTTGTGATTGCCACATTAACCAATTTGATAATCACCCTCGAAAGAAGATGTTTTGTAGTTGTTTCAGTTATAGTGGGGTTAGTTCTTTGTAGCCTGTTGACGGTATGATGCGTTCTGAGAAATATATTACTATTTTGGATAAAAAGGTTGTTCCAGAATTGAAGAAACTATACCCTAATAGAACGGGGATTTTTCAGAAGAATTTTGGCCCGTGCCATACATCCAAAATGGTCAAGAAAGTCATGTCTAGAACCAAATTGAGACACTGGAATGGACTGGGAATTCTCCTAATACCAACCCAATGGAGAAATTCTGGGCTATATGCAAGAATCGCCTATTAAATATGGACTGTGTAATTATGAAAAAACTAATCACAGCGCTAATTCATGTGTAGTGAAAGGACACAAATATTACAAACGATTGTAAAAAACTGGTAGAATCCATGCCAAATCGTCTCCAAATGGTAATAAAGAGTCTTGGGGATCATATTATGTACTAAAAACTTTTGATTTTGTATTAATTTAAATAAAATAGCATTTCTTCTTAGTTTTATCAATTTTTCTTGTTTATTTCAATTAATTTGCACAAGGGTGTACATACATCATCGTAAAAATAGTGAAAACGGACTCAGGGCACCTCGAAACGTATAGAAACATTAAAATCTCAAGTTCGGACTTTTGACAAGATTACAATACTTTCCTCACTATAGTGTTCGGAAAGTAAAAAGAGAGAGACAGAGAATCGGATACATATTTGATATTTTGAGCTCACATTTCTAGATCTTTTATAAGAACGTTCGAAAGAATTTGGATACATTACGATTCATTAAATGTCATACAGCTTGAGGAAAAATACTCATGCACATTATTATGCTTTTCTCTTTTGTTCATTTAACGGCTTTTATTATTTAAATTTAATAAAACAACCGTTAATTTCTAAATGTTCGGGGAGTCGAGTTTACTTCAAATTTTGTTATTTAATTTTGCAACGTTGCTCATCAGAGTAAAAAACTGAGTTGTTATTGTGCATTTAATTTAATAACAAATTAAGAATATATTCTTTTTTAAAATTTTGACTCTGTAAAATTATTAATTTTTTAGATTCTATTGTTTACGTATATGTTATTTTCTTTATTTTTAAAGGGTAATTATGTACGTAGAAAACCGAAAAAAAAAATAATAATAGACTGAAAAAAAAAAAAAAAAAAAATAGCGAAAAAACAAAAATAATAATAATTGAATACAGTGAATATTTTAATCCAAAATTTTGCGTTATGTTATGTTTTAAAGTTTCATGCAACATGATTAGAGACAGAATTTTGTATATGATACATATCATGTAAAATAACTATGCTTTAACCTAAACAAAATTGTTTGTTTAAATTGTTTGTATCAGAGTACAATCTAATTTTCACGATTTTCCTGTATTATAATTATCATATAATTATAAAATCTGTACTGATAAGTATAAAGGATTTAAGTCCAAAAATGTCGATTTTGAGTTAAGTACATAGTCAGACTCAGAAAAAAATTCTCTATCGATTGGTATAAAGGATTTAATTCTATGTCATTTAGTCTTTGAGAAAATCCATTGGTAAAAAAAGGACCAATTTAGAAATTTACCATTCATGTATGGTATAAAATATTTAATTCAATTTTTCACGTTATTAAATGAAGGTTGACAACCACTGAATGGTATAAAGGGTAAAAATCAACGAAATACCTTTTCCCTAATCCATTCTTCTGATTTGTTTTTAGCTAGTTAAACTTTATTTTTCGTCTCCTGAAAAATCAAGAATATGGACTTAAATCCTTTATACTTATCACTACAGAAATAATCATATAATTATAAAGTCATTTTTTTTAATCATACATTTTTCCTTGCGTAATACCCAAATATTTAAGATTTTACATAATTGATTCTTTGTTTTGTTTTTTCAATATTCCCAGGTAATATTCCCAGGTAATTTTAGTCAGACTAAATTGCTTGTCTAATAACAACGTTCAGGTTTGATTTTTTCAAACTAAATTGGCTGTAAAGAGTCATGATTTATTAATGAAGAGATAAAAACTGTTTTTATTTAGTAAGCAAAATTGCTGAACATCAGAATACATCTGTATAGTGACTCCATAAAAATATAATATCCAAAACAGTACATTCTTTTCGAGGACTGCAAGGGGTGAGAGAGAGAGAAAGAGGGACGCAGATTTATGTAACCCATCAGAAATATGTCATGAAAACATTGCTCGTTATTTGAGACAACATCATGACTATTTAAAGGAAACACAAGCAATAACATCAATTAGGTTTTAAGTAAATATGAGTTCATATGAAATTTTTTCCCTAACGGCACTTACTTCACTTTCTTCTATATTCGATTGAAGAAAGTACTGCATTCGTAAAAATTTTCGACCTCAGGTTTTTGATGCATTTACACGTTTTCAGAGATCTAGAATATGAATTAACCATATTTAGAAAGTGTCTGTCAGTCCGTCTCTCTGTGTGTGTGTGACAAAATTTCGTGGCAAATGCATAACGTATTGAGAGGTCTAGAATACGAATTAATCACATTTTGAGAATGTCTGTCTGTCCGTTTGTCTGTGTGTGTGTGTGACAAAATTCCGTTGCAACTGTATCTCAAGAACTTGTACAAAGAGTTTCATAAAATAAAATATGTAGTAGCACTTTGACATAAATTAGTACCTATCAACTTTTGGTTGAAAATCGTCCAACACACGACGTTGCCATTCCGTCTTTCCTAAGTTTTTAACGTGGTGGTATAGCACAAAATTTCGTATAAATGTACATAAAAAAATTGTTTTTTAATGATCATTATGAAATTGAAAAGAATTATTTATAATAGGGATAGTCAACTGGGAAATTTTTTTTGTGTATGTAGACGTATCGCTTCGTTCCCTGTGCAGAAGAAGTTTTTTTTACGATATAGAAAATTAAATTGACTTTCGTTAGATAATTGGTGTTGTACTGCTTCTCTAGAATGGAACTTGTCTTCATTTATCATGGAAGATAATTTTAATAAAAAAATATGTTTAATAAATTATTTTTTACTCAGTGAGTTAGTATAGGAAAATATAGAAGAAAAACATGTGGTTTTCACAACGTACTAATTTCAAAATGCAAGGAAGTGATTTATAGACACAATAACAGAAAAAACTAGGATGTTGTGGCCACCACATGACATTCTTCCATATTTTCTTATACAAATTAACTCAGTACAAATAATCTATTAAAACTATTATTTATTAAAATGTACCATGATGAATGCAGACGATTTTCATCTTCGAGAAAACTAACACTAAATATCGAAAGAAAGACAGTCTTAATCTATATAAAAATAATATCTTAAAAAAAGCATAATGGTTATCTCCATTTTAAGTTTTGTACAGTTATAGAACAAAGAAGTTGAAAAATTATCTTTCCGTTTTCGGAGAATATTGTAGTATAGCAGCGCCACCTATTGGTCAATATGCATTAAAATTGAATTAGCATAATATATCATAATGGCCTTCTACCATATCAATTTTTGTTTGATTATACGCAATAGAACCTGAGATATAGCTCTCCCTTGTATTGCGGAAATCACTGTATAGCAACGTCACCTCTTCAAAGATTGACACCGAAAGTTTACAGGCACTCAAGGTGCATACACATATAAATTTATAAGTAATTCTGTGTAGTAGTTCCTGAGACATAGCCTTCCACCAAATTGTGGAAATAGCAACGCCATCTGTTGAGAAATTAATATCAAAAACTAATAAGCACTTATTTAGATCAAGGTGCATCTACATATAAATTTACATGCAAATTTATTCAGTCGCCATTGCGATATAGCCTTCATTAAAATTGTGGAAATCGCTGTATATCAGCATCATCTGTTCAGCAACTGACACCAAAAGGTGATAGGCACTTATTCAGATCAGGGTGCATCTAGATATAAATTTATATGCAATTCTCTGAAGTAGTTCCTGATATACAATCGCCACAAAATTTTTGTCACATACACACACATACACAGACACACAGACATTTTCTAAAAATCCTCTCGAAACGCGGAAGTTGAAAGGTTTTACAAATCCAATACTTTCTTCTATTGAATATAGAAGAAAGTAAAAATATTAAAAACCGAATTGAATTATAGTAAAGAGTCGTCGTTAATGAAACAATTTTTACTCAATCTTTGATGAATCTAAGCGCTATATGTTATTTATTTTTTTATGAGAAGTGTATGTAAATATTAATTATGCAAGGTGTCTCAAAAAGATTTAAATGCGCTTTGGAATAACTATCCATTAGAAATAACTGGACAAATTAAATTGAAAAAATGTTCAAAATAAAATAGGAGAAACAAATAAGTTAAGAAAATATTCTCTCGTTAAGTTTACAAAATTTACGCTTTTCAAATTTTTATACGACACTTTATGCTAATTCAGACGATTACAAAGATTTTCTTTTCTATCCAATAAGGTTATTCAAAAAACTACATATAACTACACTAAAAACCAATTAAATTATAACAGAAAAAAATATTGACGTAAAGGAGTTTAACATATCTTTAAAATGTACATTTTTTTCAGCGAAAACGAGCTTCATATACAAATTGATAATGGGACTTTTCATATTAAAATTATTGCAGTATGTGTTAAAAAAAAATCCTAAATACATTTAAATGTTTAAATAAAACCTTAACAGACAGTGATTTACAGTACCAATGCGAGCTGTGGGACTCATGATGTGGATTTTATTTTAGTTGAATTAGACTGAAATGAAATAAAAATTAAAATAAACTGGTATATTGTAGCCATCACGAAACTTTCTTCTATATTTTCCTATACATATTCATTCAGTGTAAATAATTTCATAAAATTATATTCCATGATGAAAACAGACGATTTTCATTTCAGAGAAATATAACACTAAACATCCAAAGAGAATCAATTTATTTTCTAAGAATGACATGCATAACATGCATTTAAACATGTATTTTTTTTAACATGCATTTAAAACATGCATTTTCTTTTCTCTTTTACTTAAAAAAAAAAAAAATCTTTATTTTAAATTATCACAGACCAATGGTTCAACTATTCGTTTTAAAAATACTGTTGGTTGGTTGGTTGGATGAATGGGTTTTACGTCGCGATAGTGCTGCGCAATGGGCAACTAAAAATACTGATGAGTTCTTTTCAAAAATACCCACATTGAAAATTTGACCCCTCGGAGAAAAGCGATGCTCCTACATATACAAGACATTTTGTTTGTTAACTGTTACTATTACAAAAAATTACTTTTAATTTCAAAATGATTCGTTTAAAATAATTCTCATTGGGCGCATCTGTACGAAAATTTGTCCTATAAATCTCACGTAAAAAAAAAAAAAAAAAAGATGGCGACTATTTGGCGATTATTACCAACAGTTGATAGACACTAATTTTGTCAAAATGTTATTACATATCAATGTGCGTGAAATTCTGCGCAATAGTTCCTGGGATACAGTTGCCACAAAATTTTGTCGCGCACACACAGGCAGACAGGCATTTTTTAAATATGGTCAAATATCATTCCAGAATAATCAAGAAAATAAAAAGAAATTGAAAAAGAAATCATATGCATTTTCAATGTTACAATATGATATATATATGTTACTCAGTATTGAGCTTAGGGGGTAACCAATACTAAATGATACACAGATATACACACTGGCTAATGAACCAGAAACCATTAGATTAATATTTTTTTGGAATTCCTTTTACACATTGGACATCCTTTTGAACCGATAACAACCCATACTCGTAAGGGCACACAACTGTATTTGACAAGCTTCTAAAAGGCATTTACGTCCAGAGAATAACCTGCATTGGCTAACATAGATTTTAAGATACCGAAAATTGAATGGAAGAGAGGACTGCTGTCGGATGCGCTTTTCCAACATGACCCAAACATATTCATTTTATATTACGTTAGGATCCGGGCTCTACTGCAGCCAACGAAGCTGTTGGAAGTCAGATCAATGTTCATTCATGCAATCTCAAATGATTCTTGTACGATGTGTGGTTGCATTATCATCCATGAAGTATCAGTCACCTACGGAGTAAAAATTTAACATTACAGGATGCACTTGATTTCCCAATATGTCCGTATATTGCATGGTTTTTTGTTAACATCACGCTGTTACAAATAATAGTTTAATTTTTTAGCATAAATACGATCCAAATTAGAAAACTTTAGCTGCAACCAACATTTTACGAAATTTGGTGCTGTGTAGTAGTAATTTAGTAGTGCTATTTGAAAAGTAAGAAACATTTTAATAGTGTTTATTTTTCAAATAGCACTAAAATAATGGTGAAACACACAGAGCACCAGATTTCTTAAAATATTAGTTGTAGCTAAAGTTTTCTAATTTGCACCTTTTTTAGGGGGAAATATTGAACTATTATTTTTAACAGCTCAAAGGACCACTTCCATACCAGCAGAATATTACTGAACCCAGGAGAAATCTTCAATGTCTTAAACGACAAAGTGTTTTGACGTTCAAGACGTTGAGCATTTTCCCTGGCTTAATTATTTAATCTAGCACCAGCTCTCTTTTTAACATTGAACAGTACATTCCCCACACAATGATAACACGTTTGGAATACTTACACCGTTAGCGAGCATTTGTACAAAGACTCACAGGTTTTTACTTCATTTTCCAGTGTGTGTATATATGCACAATTTTGAGGTTTCTTTTTAAAGTATTAAATTTTCCATTTTATGAGCGTTGTGTCGAGGACTATTTCGCCTTGTACACTAACCATTTTCTTGATCTCAACGAAAAGTTTAGTGTAGCATTATAATATGTTAGAAATTTAGAAAACCGAGTTTGGGCTTACTTCTACAATTTGTTCTTGATATATGCTGATAAATCACACACACACACACAGACCAATCGCCAAACATATGAATTTCGGATTCAGGCGACCTCAAAACGTACAAATATAAAAAAAAACTCAATTTCGTAAATTTGACCTCAAAACAATACTTTGTCTACCATATATGAGGGTAAAAGAGAGTAAAAAAATTTTAAATACTATGATGTAAATTTGTTTTGCCATACACAGTATAAAATTCGTGTATCTATATTTTTTACTTTTTCTACATAAGAAGAAAATACTGAATTCGTAAAAATGTACGATCTCCGGTTTTTCCTTTTCGTGAAAACATCTGATCTGCTTTATACTTTCTGAGATGCCCTACGTACGATTTGACAATTTTCAAAAAAGGTATGTATGGGCGTCTGTGTATATATGTGTACAGACACTGTATATTACGAACCGATGAACATAATTCAACAAAACTTTACATATAATTGGACCTTGATTTAAATTAATGCTGAGTAGAAATTAGGATATATCTCCCAATAGGTAGCGCTACTATGTTGCAAAATTTTCCATTTATAAAAAGACTATTACTCACCTTTTATAGTGCATAATTAAAAAGAAAAAAAACAGACTTGGACTGTATGATGATTATGAGGAAAAAACACATTGATAAAATTTGTGCGCATATCGGCCATTAGGTGACACTTTTTTGCAAAAGTTTAACACGTTTATGAGAAAGTATTTCACCTTCTATGATATACGAAGGTTATTCTGAAATTATTATTATTATTATTTCTTTCTTTTTTTTTTTTTTTTTTTTTTTTTAATAAGACATCAGGTGCTAAACACAAACAAATAAATAAATAAATAAATAAATATTGGTTGAATATGCAAATTTGAAATATTTTATAGCAACATAATTTGTGGCAACAATTGCGATATAGCTATTACAGATTAAATTTTGAATAAATGGAAATTTGAGTTGGCCTGTGAGTATTATCGCGCTGTGATTTTCTATGATTTAAAAGTGGGGTTAAATCAAGGAGGAATCCTTCAACGTATACAATTAGCATACGGATATGAAGCCCCATCAAGAAACTAAACATTGGATCCGCAGCTATACATAAAAATATTCATATATGAAAAAAAAAAAAATTGTTAGGTCTTTCATAATTAAACAGAACACACAAACAAAAAAATATGAATTGTGTCAGAATCTGTAAGGAAATCTCAAAATTATTAATGATGGTAAACGCGGCCTAATTCTAAACTCCTAATTGATGAAACGTGCGCACTGTGTTTTGATGTTTAACCCGTCAAGAAAGTAATGGGATAATGAATATGATCCTAAAAACTTATGGATTTTTGAATGTGACCCTATGATGAAAAAACAACGATAAATGAAATATATATACAGTTCCCGACGCTTGTTAAAATCACATTCGTTCTGAGACAAAGTGATTTTATTAAGCGGCTGATTTTTATATCCGGCGAACGTTCCTGCCCTTAAGAAAAGGTATTGCTTCCCTGAATTTCGAAAGAAACTTCAAAAGGTAACAAATAAAAGAATTAGTAAACAATATTAATTAATTTTTAGTAGATAATTAACTAGTTGTTTCTTCGATATAAGTAAATTAATCGCATTGTAAGTTCCCACGCACTTTCGTTACAGGAAAATCATCAATACTTTACGAAAAGTTCATGCTGTTCTTATAAACTTAAAATCTTTCCGTTTAAACCTCATGAATTATAGTAATTTCAAAATAAGAACTAGAAATTGCCCTCTAATAATTAGAAAAAAAAAATCATTTCAAATCAACTTTGTGTTTTATTACTGCGCTTTGAAAAATACGTTCCTTGAAATTGTTACGGAGATAAGTTGTGGGGCGTGTTTAATTTGTAACTGTGCTGCAAGTATAAATCTTGAACAATGAGCGATAACGGAGGGTTTGTTGTGTTTTAATTTCTTTTTCTATTAAAAAAAAAAATATATATAGTGTGCATAAACGATATTTTTGTCTGCTTAGAAGATATTTTTGAGTTTATTAACCGGCGATACTGATTTTATTAAGCGGTGGCTTTAAAAGTAGTTTGTATTGATTTGATTCCGGTCCTGGCGATTTGATCAGATTAAGCGGCTGGTTTTATTAACCAGTGATTTTATTAAGCGCCGGTTACTGTATATACCGTTTTCCTTAGACAGAAAACAGTCACAGCTAACTGATACTCCTCTAAGTGACGGCTCCTAGAAAATCTTCAAAAAGTAAATTTATGTGAATTTATGATTCACCATGGTAATGCATTGATTCTTACAGCTAGATTGACAGTCGAATTTCCTGAATAAAAACAAACCAAAGTGATAAAACCTACAATACTTTCCTGATCTCGCTATGCGTGACATTTGGCTAATTTTTAATGTCAAAAAAAATTTTACGTAGTCGGCGTTTTCAGTTCGAAGATGAGATTGAAGAGGCATATTTTTCATCGATTCCAAGAAATGGATGGCTTGAAGCTTTTAATCAATGGAAAATTAGCCTGCAAAAGTACAGTCGGTAACAAAAGTATCCGAACACTAGCAAAAATTATATAAAAAAGTTAATACTGTTTTGTCGAATCATGTTCTTAGTCAGTCTAAGAACATGATTCGAGAAGGACTTATTTAACAAAACAGTATTAACTCTACTTTTTACATTACGACTGTACATTGATGTTGAATGGGTCTACTATCAAGGGAACGTTCTTAAGCTAAACTCATAGAATTCAACGAAAAAATTGCAGGTGACAGTAGATGGCTCAAAAAAATTAACTGCTTAATTTCAACGAAAAAGCGGTAAAAAATTAATAAAATTCATTTTTAACGTCAAATGCAATCCTGCTTTGCGATGATGCAGAGAAAAGCGCCAAGTTATTAAATGAACTGCTCATGTGTTCTCCGTCGCCAATTGATGCTAACTGGAAGGTTTTGGTAACCCTGTGAGGTTAGCGAAATGCTGCAATTAAAATTCGCACTTCACAAGTAACACATGAATGCGGATGTTTTAGGATTTGATAGAGTTAGTTCCTATCCTAAACTAAAATTGTAATTGACATTATGCTAATAAGTTTGAAAAGTGATTTATATAAAAGGAGAAGGAAGATTTCTTTTAGGATGTTAGTTGGAAGGAGAGTAAGATAGTCGTAGGAAGATTGCTTTTAGAATGTTAGTTGGAAGGAGTGTTAGTTGGAGGGAGTTAGTTGGAGTGAGCTAGAGAGTTAGTTGGATGTAAGTCGAGTAGGTAGCATGGTCAGGGAATCCTCCTGCTATCGAAAGGTTACTGAGCCGCGAGGATGAATAAAGATAAATGTAGTAGTTAAATTTATGGGTGATTAGTTCAGTAAAGTAAAGTAGCGGTGGTTATTTATTGATGCTAAAGTATTTGTGAAGGCTGCTCATTTAAACGTATAAAGATAATTAGTATAAGTTAAATATTATCAAAGTCCAACGCCCACCTTTTATTTAAGCTCTAAATAAAGCTCCATTGATTTTATAAATCTGACTTTGTGTTATTTCATAACTTCATAAATTAGGTATTTCATTTATAGCTTCAAGTTAAATGATGATGGCGAAGTCTCGTTCGTCACAACCCTGATTCAAATTACAACATCGTTCTACACTTTTCCTAATGAACTTAAGCAGCTAATTTTCAGAGTATGAATTTCCTATACGTTCTTCTAACACCTGTACCAATTTAATCGAATTCTATGAGTTTAGCTAAAGAACGTTTCCTTATAAGAACATACGTATAAGATCTGGTATAAATTCAACATATGCCATATAGCCATATCTAAAAATTGCCAGAGTAATATAAATGCTCCATGCGTGGATGAGAGATGGATATTTTTGTAAAACAAAACTAGTCTAATTTCGGTGCATATCGGACAATAGATGGCGCTGCTATACTGTAATATTTCTCATGTTTAGGAAGGCCCTATCTAAGCTTTTATAATATATAAGTGGATTAAATTTGTGATGTGAATTAGATATTACGAAAACCTTTACTGATTCAATTTGTTTATATATCGAATGATAAGTGGCACTTCTGACATTTCGTTTCTGCAATTTTTCATACGGCTATGTCTCAGCATCTATTGTTAAATTTGCATCAAACTGAACATGTAAAAAATATATTTTGAGAAGCTATGTTGATTTAATTTTTGCGCATCCCATCCGTTGTGCCAGTAGGTGGCGTTGTTCTGTAGAATTACATAGAATACATTTTCGTGATGGATTTCGTGAATATTAACTTTTCTGGATGAAAAATCATGCCCCTAACATTGAACCCGAAACATTTGTTGTAGTAGTTGCCATTTTATGGTGTTCAGCAGTATTTATTAATAGTATTGTAATGCTAAAAAGGAACACGCGACTTCAAAATAAATATTATTTTGATATGTACCAATTTTATGTGAAGAACGTGACAAAACCTCTTTTTTAACACTTTTCCAACAAAGTTGAAAAGTGTTTATGATTTCCGTCTGTCTCTCTGCACTCTAACTCCCGTAAATATTCCTGGAATTCCTTGAAACTGATATGTGTTATTCAAGCTTACTATAAGATGTTTCCAATTGAAAATGGAGTAAATACCATCACTGGTTTGTGTACAGGGACACCAGAAAGAATTACAAAGCATTGTGTTCTATTAGAGAAATTTCTATAAACCAGATTTTAATCAAAAATCGCAATGAAGTTGACACTTATTATTCATATGCACAAAAAATGTTTTCTATAAAATAAAATATAATTAGCATTAAGATGTACAGGGCTACATAAAATTATTCAGATACATTAAGGTCTATAATTAGAAATTACTGCAATTGCAATCGCATTTTCTTTTCATTATACGTTTTTAACAATTTCTAACTATGTTTGAGAGTAATAATGATTTAAATTAATCTATCTGTCTGTCTATTTGTCTCCAGCGTCCTTACCTGTTTTCAGATTTTCTTCAAAATGATATATATTATTCAAGTTCACGATGATATCTTCCCTTTTCAAAATGATGCAAATAGTATAAATGGTTTCTGTACAGGGACACCCAAAAGAATGACAACGTATTGAGTCTTATGAGAGGCATTTTTAATATCATATTTAAATGGATTTGAACTGCACGAATCATAATGAAATTTACGTTTATTCTTCATATACTAAAAATTTTTTTTCTATGGAATAAGAAATATTTAACGATAAGATTTAGAGGGCCACATTAAAATATTCAGATACATTTAATCAAGGGCTACAAATGGAATTTACTTCAATTGTATATCCGTTTGTGTTAATCGTTTTAGCACGTTCGAACAATTTTTGGATGATTATGATTTCAGCTAGTCTTTCTGTAATTCTGTCTGTCTGTTATATGATCACGTAGGCAAAGTGCATTGCCGGGCAAAATTTTGGAGACCACCTGAATGTCGGTGCATATTATTAATAAGAAGCTATGCTATGTATAATAAAACGATAAATCACTAATATTTTCATATGAACATCAAATTACTATATTATCGAAAAAAACTGTAAAGATTATAATAAAAAAGCGAGAAAAGGAGGTGGTCAAACATTTGGCCACCAGTAACAGTAAGAGTTTTATAATGTTAAGTGCTCCATTACCAGATGTATAACTTACATGTGGAGCAATAAGCGTGCAGTAACTTAAAGACGTTAAGGGTGATGACTGAAGAGAAACGTGCCGAAATTCTCCAAGTTGTATGGCCAACATAAAAGTCTCAGGAAAACAGTTGTCCAATCAAATGTTTCCAAGAACACAGTCATCAAACTGTCGGAAAACAGGGAAGAAAACCAAATATCCTGAATTAGAAGGACGACATGTCAGTTAATAGACCAATATGAACTGGTCAGCCGTATCATAAAGAATAAAACCGGTATCACAGCCTCACGACGAATTATTTATCGAAAATCAGCTAAACAAGACTTTAGATACGAAAGAATCAATAAATAATTGCTATTAATCCCACGACACAGGGTAGAGTATACCAAGTTTGCACGCAAACGCACTGTTGAATCCAAGGATTTCAAGCAAGTGGTCTCACGGATGAGAAACGCTTCAGCCTCGATGGACCCGACTAGAGCCCTCGATTTACAAATCGAGGGCTCTAGACCCGACAACGTAATTTCATACGAAGCATATAGAGGTGATCTCATCATCGCACCGCATCGAGTGAAGCGTAAATTGGGTGGTGGCGATGTCAAGATTTTAGGTGCCATCTCCAGCTTTGGAAATCCCGTGATAAAAGTTGTTGAAGGCAAATATAACAGCCTAAAATATCTTGATAACCTATAAATCACCTTTATCCTATGGTGCCACGGACATTTTTGCCAAAGAAAATGAATTTGATTGCAAAATAATGAGAGTATCCACGCAGCAAAAAAAGTGCGCTGGTGTACATGAAGTCCAATAAAATTGCTGTCTTTGGTTGGCCCGTGCAAAGCCCCGATCTGAACATCATCGATGGTTGGTTGATTGGTTGGGTTTTACGTCGCACTAGTGCTTTGCAGATGGGCAATCTGAACATCATCGAGAATGCATGGCACTTAATGGAGGACGTTGTGTATAGCGATAAGAAACTGATTCGTGCTAGGGAGTGATGCGCAAAGAAGTTCAATAAGGAAATCATAATAAATCCATTTATCCATTTATATCGATTCCTAGATGTTTGCATAAGGTCGTTGATGTTAAAGGGACACAAATTCAATAACTATCTTTCCTATTTGTCATCATCTTTTTTTTTTTTTTTTTTGGTTATACATGTGTGATTATTTAGTGGTAGCCAAAGTTTTAGATATCCATTTTCCTGTATTTTCTGTAAAATGTTTTGAGATATTAAACAGTTTTTGATATCCATATTTAGGAGAGACCGGGGCACAGTGGACCACTTTTACACTCTTAATTTTTTTTCACAAAAAACAGAAAAGCAATGTACTTGAAAAAAAAAAAAAAAAATCTGAAACAATCTGTAACCCTTCTTAACATGTCTTAATTTTTTTTTATAACAATATTATTAATACATTATGAATTAAAAAATAAATTGTGATCACTCACAAAGTGAACCACTGTGCCCTATCACCGGGGTACAGTGGAACTCTTTTGTTTATATTAAATCCATATAAATTACTTTTTTTTTTCTAACATTAGTTTCATGTACTATTCTAGTCTAAATAATATAATTCTAGCATTTTCATTAAATAAAATAACCAAAATTAAAATAAACAAATAAGAAATCAAATCTCAGTAAGAAAATTTATTAAGTTTAAATATATATTGTTTTTTATTCTTTTATTAATATTATATAAATCAAATATTTTTTTTTAATTCAGATATTAATAATTATAATGCTACTATTCAAATATTTACTATTTTTGCAATTATTTTGAGATATAATTAATTTATATTGTATTTGTAGGATAAATTTAAATATTATATATTAACTTCTTTTGCTTTTCACATGTGATCTCTAAAAATAACAAAAATAATAAATAATTCTTACTATTTATTAAATTAGATTTTTTTTTTTTTTTATAAATACTATATAATTCAAATAGTTAATAAATTTTGATATTAACAATAATTATATTACTATTCAAATACTTACTCTTTCAGAAATTTATTATTTTTTTATTTTATTATAACATTAAGATATTTATTACTTTGAGATATACTTTATATTATATTTGTATCTATAAATTTAACTAAAACAAATATATTAAATCTAATTTGTACTGTTAGGCACACTGGAAGGTGGTCCACTGTGCCCCGTGTCAGAGTAAAATAATAATAATAATAATAATAATAAAATGTAGAGACTATAAAAGTGCTAATAATTTTTAGGAATTTAAAAACAGAAATATCTTGCCTTCCTTTAACAGCTTAGTATTTATAGTCACTAATTCAATCTTTATAAAATTTTAAAAATTTGTATGTGAAAAAAATTACTTTGAGCAGCTCAAAACATAAAAACTACTAAAAATGGTTATCTTACTATTTCCCATGTGATTTTTTTTTCTGCATACAACTAGTACTATGTTGTCATACATGTGTAGCCATATGAACTAAAAGAGTTGAATATTAATAGATTTAAATAGGGGTGGTCGGTCCACTGTGCCCCGTCCTCCCCTACTTCTTACTGCCTCTTCAAGTCAGAGTCTCGAATGCATCTGTACATGATTTATAGTTTCTTAGAATCGGGCGGTCGCAAAAGTTTTGTCCAGCAGTGTACATTGAGGTTTAAAGTTTAAACGATGCAATTAGTACGTTCAGTACGAAAGTGTTATCAATCTGTGCGAAACGCGTGAATTTTCGTTCTTGTTTTTTCATAATCTCAATTCTTTAGTTCATTACTCATATTCCTTTTTATACCACATAAAAACTTTCTAAGCAAATAGTTTAAAATTTATTCAACAATTATTCAAGAACATTAATGCTGGCAGAATTTATATATTTTTGTAAAATAAAAAGCATTTTGGAAGCGAAAAAAAAATTTTTTTTTTGGAATAGTAAGGACTTTGTGAGAAAATTTTCAAGAAAATTGTAATCTTGAATTTCAAATATTATATTCTTAAACGATTTCTGCTTTAAAAATATAATATTTATAAATAGAATAGTTGTAATTTTTCTCAAGTGACTATAGAAAAAAGATAAAATATTACAAAAATATATTCTTTCTTTTGACAATGCTCCAGAGAATATAATATGTATGCTATTGTCAATTTTTCAGATTTACCAAAAAAGTTATATCCTCTTTTTTTCTATCAAACTTTTAAAGTAAATTTTTCCAAAAGAACTATTTGGAGAAACATAAGCTCATATCGTTTTCCCCAAGCACTGAGCTCCATCACATAGACTAATGGTATATTTTATGATGAATAAAAACATTTCGATATAACTGTTTCACCCCTTAAACATCAAGCGTGGATTCTGTAAATCGAAATATAGTTATCGATTTAAAAAACTTTCTAAATAGAAATCGATTATTGGTCCCCTATCCAATAAGACTCCCAAAGGAGAATACACTGAAGTGAAACGAAAGAGATTTCTTCGAAAACAGTTTGCCATCATCCGTTTAATGTCATTTCACATACTATAGTTGAAATCCATGTGAATATTTCTCTTTTTTTTCCTACATTGAACTATTTAGAATCTTCTGAGAATTCACCGTAAAGAATTCTTTCTCTTTCCAAAGAAAAATATGAGTAAGGAACATTTTTTTCCACGAAAGAAAAAAAAAGAATTTCAACTATTTTTTTTTTTTTTTCAACTGAAAGAAGTTTATTCAAAATACTTCTTTCCATGTTTCAAGATCTTTAGTATTTATTGGCTTAATATTCTTTTACAATGTTAAAAATTTTGAAAAACTCAAGCTATGTTTGAATCTTTACACCCATTTTCATGCAGATGTGATTTAGATATAAAACTTACGAATAGGTATGCGTAGAGGGATTTCATATTTCAATCTCCGGGGGAGATCTGAAGTAACAGAATCAAATTCTGGTATTGAAACAAACGTTGGAAAAATATCGATTCCTCTACCTGTATTAAAATTTAAAAAAGAAAAAAAAGGTTGTAAATCAATTTTTTGTTAAATGTATAAAAGAAATATATAAATTACGATTTTTTTTTTTTTTTTTTTTTTTGAGAAAAGTCAATATGTGATTCAAGATAAACCTATTTATTATACATACATACCAGTATAAAAATTATAATAAAATAATCTAGTGCGTTACTCAAACGACTTACTCTTACCCTGCCTTTTAGTAAAGATATATTCGAGATTACGGTGTACTATAACAAATACCCTACGAAAACGTACTTTAAAATAGTTAAAAAGAATTTTAGGAAGAATTTTAATAGATATATGTTTGTCTGAGAGAAGGTGGGGGCAGACCGAATTGGGATGATACAGATTTAGAATGGCGAGATTAAACTTTCTGCTAGTATTTGTTCTCGTAATATGCTAATAGAAGACACACAGATAGACATGCAGACACACAAAGAACCAGCTGCAAATTTGATTTTCAGATTCAGGAGACCTTAAAACATGTAAATATACTAAATTTTCAAATTCAGATAGTTCACCTAAAAACAAAAGAAAAGGAAAAAACTTTCTCTATACCATAATTATATTGATAAGAGAAAGTAATAAGTTTCCTTGTGTAGAAAACATAAAACAATTTAAGTTTGAGTAGCTCTGTAAAAATTCATACCTGCATGAAATGAATCTGGGCTATGAATGAAGCTATGAATCTGGGGAGTACAATCGAAGGAATTTGAATATAGGTTGATTTTACGTCCCCATAAACACAGAATTTTCAAGAAAAATGATATAGTGAAATTCTGATAATAATCTTAAACCATAATTCAATAAATCTTTCTCTCATTCATATACATATATATATATATTCTAGATATTCTAGATATCATTTATAATAATAGAGAAAAGTTTTTCATATAGAGAGATTTTATATATTGAATCTCTGAAGAAATCTAAAGTAATAGAGTAATAATTTGAAGAAAAAAAAAAAAAAAGCTAAATGAAACTGACTCTTCTGTATGCATTAAAGTTTACAAAAAAATAAAGTTTTAAATTTTAATATTTATAATTCGGAAATTTCTTATACTTTTTATAAATGATTTCTGAGGGGAAAAAAATAATCTAATAATGTTAAACATTATACAGACATATAATATCCATTATAAATGGAGATTATATGATGGATATCCTGATGTATATTATTTCCATGCGAAATAATATACGTCATATAATTTCGCGTTCATTCTAATACGTTAAAATGTCCCAAATCATGTTGAATAAAGAAATAAAAATGAGACATTTGCAAACGAACACCGTAAATTGAAAAAAATACAAATGCTAATGTAATATGTAGAGGGCGGCAGGAAAGCAGCATGCTTGCGCTAAAGAACTGCACGGGCCGAGCAAGCAAAACAGGGATAAAAATACTAACACTGACGAACCGGACAAAGGACATCAAAACTGAGGTGAGTTTTCGAGCAAGCCAGGATGATAAAATACAAATAAGCTTTTTTGTTTCAATGTATGCAATAAGAAATTATATTTTTCCTCCGAAAAAAAAAAAAAAAAAAAAAAAAAAAGAAAAAAAGAAAGAAAAAGAAGAAGTTTAGAATTTTGTATATGATGTAAACATTTTGTAAGCTGGAAAATTAAAGAAACTTTCTTGCAAGTGATTAATGTACATCATATAATTTCGCAAAAAACATCATACGTTTTTCCCCTATCTACTAAACATGAAGTTTTTTTTTTTTTTTTTTTAAATCTGTTAAAGTAATTGTAAACGAAATGTTTTTGTAACTTGCAAACGCTTGAAAGAAGCGGAGAAGTAGAGACTTGCCGTCACATAACTTAAACCGGCCGGTCTGAAATTTGTATTTTAGTTTCCGCTCGGACCGGGTAAGCCTATGTTTTACTTCTCAAATAATAATGCTTTCAATCGGCGATGAAAACGTTATCACCCACAAACTAGAATAAAATAGGTTAAAATACTTTCCCATGTTATGGGATATATTTATAATTGTATGTAAGCATGCGCACACAACGATATACGGGCATTCATGAACACATACACACAGAGTAAAATCTTGCATGATTCATAACTTATACAATACTTCCGACATTTCTAGGGAAAAATATAGACACTGTAGGCGAACCATTTGAAATCTGTAGGAGACATACTTCGATTTTGGCTTCCAACTGATCTAATTTTATTTACGACAGGCCAGGACAAGCCAGTCTTAGATTGTTAACACGCGGGTCTGGTAGGGCCTTGCTTTAATATTTATTGTTATACCGGGCTGAGCTATCCCAAGATTGTTCCCATGATCATCAGGCCTACATTTTTATTTTTATTTTCGAGCCATCCTGGGCCAAGATTTTTCGAAACTGAGCCTAGACCGAAACGTTGTCTCCATGCAGGCTTCTAGTTGGAGAAATCATGCTTATACATACTGCAATTTTTTTTTTTTTTTTTTTTTTTTTTTTTAATACTAACAAAGAGTCATGTTTCATTATTTTGATATGAAACTATTGTCGTGCTTTTTGCAATTTATCCCAACAAAGGTATTTTGCCGAATTTTGCTGTAAAACAGCTTTATTTGATATATAACAGTTACGCCCTTAGAATCATCGTTTCCATTACTAATTTCTACGCAAAGAATATAATTTTTCCCCCATTGAGTTAATTCGCTCATAGTAATAAAAAATAAATTAATATAATGAAAAGTTTTCTCAAAACGGAAGATATCTTCCTATACTATATTTTTATTCTCTACATATCTGAGCTTTGTTTATTCAAATTACTCCACATGCGTAATTAATATGCACATAATAACGTGAAACGGATATAGGCCAGATATCAAATATATAAATATAAATTTCATCTCATCACTTCATTTCCTGAATACAATGAAAAAATTATAAACTTCCTGCCTTTTAATTCTCCCACATATCTCATTCCAAGCTTTCTCTACGTTATTTTAACCCAAAAACTACGTCTAATCAATGTCATCTTATTCTACTCAATCCCATCTTCGGAAAAATAATATCATTCCAGTAATAGATTATACCTTTGAAAAGTTCTGTATCTACAAGAAAGAAACATTGGATACCTGTGACTGACGCGTCATATTTCCCGCAAGGTATCACAAACGCATAACGAATGACATCCCAAAAACGTCATTTCTTAGTGTCCAATAAGGAACGAGTCAGTCCTGTCACTAGCACCAGCAAGAATTTCTCCTTCACGCCTTTCAAATTAGCTTATGGGATTTGGCAAAAATGGTGTAATATGATGGTGGTGGATGTTGCCATTAATCATTTCTGCTAGACTTCTTTTTCGCGGCAACTATTTCGGTAAAAACGAATTGGGCATTGATTAAAGATATTAGAAGTTTTAGCGATTAGAAGAGTGAGAAGTTTTTGGAGCTACTTTAGGAAATTCAGAAATGTAGAAATAGTATATATAGGTCGCATAAATTCAGACATATAATGAAATTTTCACTTTTTCATAAAATATTTTATAATATTTTATTCTTTGAAGGCAAATAGCATTATTCGAAATCTCAAAAAATACTCAAATACCATGAATCTTTTGCATAAAAGTACATTTTTAGAATTATATGATACTATGTAATTACCATATAATTTTAAAGTCATACTATGATCATACCATGTAATTTTTAAATAACTGTAAATCTTATTTTCTATCCAATATTTTGAATTTATATATTTTTTAAAATAAAGTAAAAGATATTATTAAATTACATAATATTCAGCTAAATAATCGTTAATTTTTAATTATTACTTTAAGCAGTTTTTTTTTTTTTTTTTTGTAATTTTTTTCATATTTGAATTTCTACGAGAGATCATGAAAGCATATCTTGGAGAAGTATGATCGAATATTTTAGAACATATTGGAATGGCATAAGAAGCGTTGGCATACGGCGTACCAGTAAGCAGGACAAATGAAGTTAACTGTTGTCTACTTAAAAGGGCTGACGCAATAGCAGCTAAGGCTAACGAAGGAACCATATTGAGTCTATAGGAGATTGTGAGGATTAACATAATGAAGAGTCGTTCATTACGAAAATAAATCCTTTAATAAACAACAATCAACAAGTTAACATAACATGCATGCATTAGCTAACACGGCATTCTATTGATTGACTGACATGCCACGGAAGTTTTCCCGGCAGAGATAAACGAGGTGTTCTATAATTTGAAGCAGAAGTACATATTTTGAAAGTGAAAGTAGCAGTAGTTGATGTGCAGCGTTTTGAAATTATATAAAATACAGATGTCGTCATGATCACTACAAGTCTACAAAAACATTGGCTAGTAATATGTTACTTTATTTATTTGACGTGTATTTGACAAATTTGAGAATCATAGTTACAATGACTTACGTCTTGAGTGATCCATATTACATGATTTCACAATAACAATGCAGAATGTCTTATATAACTGTGGTACTTAATGACTTATGTGGTGACGATTTTGGCTTCATGTTTTTCGGAACATGTCATTATTTTCTTACATCATTCCTCCAAGGGTTATATTATATCGTGTACTCAAAAAGTGATAGGTATACTTACAATACTAAGCAAATGAATAAATAAGGCGTGTACAAGTATAGTATAATGCCTTGTCGAATCCTGTTCTTAGTCAGTCTAAGAACATGATTCGATAAGAATTTATTTAACAAAACCGTATGAAGTGTACTGTTTTTACATAGGAATTTTCGCTAGTGTTCGGACACTTTTGTTACCGACCGTACATTATACTGACCAAACGTCCCCATTTTCTGGGGACAAATGGGGACGTCCTTTTTTTTTTTTTTTTTTTTTTTTTTTTAAGGCATTTTTCTATGTTTTTAAAAATTGTAGAAACTAAATTATTAATCAATAATACTTTATTTTTAGTCCTTATTTATTAGGAATGAAAAAATACATCCATATTTTGATAATTGTAGCAATTTTTAATGCTTCTCTTTTATAAAGGTACTTTGATCTGGTCAGCCTACTGTACATACGCTCTATTGTTAAAAATACTTTTGATAATATTTGTGAAAAATCGATTTTTCGAACTTTGACCTTGCATAAAATTTTTAGCTCAAGTGGAATCGATGGGGACTGTTACAATTTCATTTATAATGGTTGATTTAAGGTCTATACCAATTTTCAGCTCTACACGAATTTTTCCGAAATGTCAAATTTGTCTATTTTGACTAGACTGCAGCGTCTAGTGACATGAGGGGAGATTACAGCAAGATAAGTACGTCCTATTCCTGTAAATATTTTTGAGATGTATACTAAATTCTATTTTATACGCTTCTTAAGTTAATGCTACTTTAAAATACCGCATAGATATTTTTCAAAAACCGATTTTTCGACCTTTGACCTTTCATAAAATTTTTAGCACAAGTGGATTTGATTGGAACTTTTGACATTTCATTTATAATGATGTATTTAAGGTCTGTACCAATTTTCAGCTCTATGCAAATATTTCCGAAATTTTAAGTTTTTTTTTTTTTTTTTTTTTTTTTTTTTTTTTTTGTCTATTTTGACTGGACGTGCCGAGCATGTAAAAGTCGTAGAAAGACAGACTGGGACTGTACGGTAGATGCTGCCAGACTTTTTATCAAAAATGCTAAGCAAATCCTCTGTTGTATGGGCCTTCTGAGGTTTTACATTGTCATACAAAAGGACAATGCCATTGTTTAACTTTCTTTACCTTTTGCTTTTCACAGCTTTGCACAAACTTCTTAGTGTTTCACAGTACAGCTGAGCATTTATGGAGCATTCATGTCTTTCCGCATAAAATCTATGTAGAGAACACCGACGTAATCGAAATAATCTGGTGTGTCACTCACACGACTTTCTCTTACCCTGAAATTTAATACTGTAAATACAGGTTGGAAATTAATAGGTAACATAACGAGTACTGTTATGTAAACCTATGTTCAAACAATTCAAATTAGGATTCGGAAGAGTTTTGTATGATAATTAGTTCTGTGTGAAGGGGGCTACCGCCCCACTTAACCCTCCGTTTCATTACTGCACGTACATTTATATAGAACTTAAATCTGTTATTAAAATTAAAAGTCCACTTAAAATTATTCAGACAACTTTCACATGCAACATTCTTTCAAACTAATCAATCAGTCTTGACAAACTTTTCCAGCAGCAAATTTATATTAATAACTTTTGGATCTCCTGAAATTATTCGTTTTTAAGTTACTGTAAGAGACACAGACAATAATCAAACTTTAAAAAACTTGACTTTGGTAATTAGGAAACCTCAAAACGCGTAAATTCACAAAAAACAAGAGATGAATATTTAACTTAAAAACATACATTATTTATCATATGTTTATGAGGAATTCATTTCCATTCCTGAGCAGCTTTCCTGAACATGGTAAAATATTATAGTAAAGTACTTCTACTGACAATAAAAAAGAATGTTATTGCTTAAATATTTGCAGCAACTCTGTATATCGTTTGAAGAATATGTACAAACCACATAGAGCACCTAAATACAATCCTATAGTTATAATATACGGCACAACCTGAAATGCACTTCCATCAATTTCCAGCTGTTGTCGTACTATAATCTAGTTCATTTGTGTAGCCCTGTAAATGAACAGTGAATGATTTACCTACCATATTCTACATGAGCCATATTTTTACGCATATAAAATATATATATTCGTTTCATTTGGTTTAGTGCAACCTATAGATGCTAAACTCTACTTACCGACGATTTCCCCCATAGACGAAGTGTATTTGAATACTCTTGAGTGTCCCTGTACACGAATCATTTGCTTCATCTCAAAGAAAAGCTTAGTGTAGCATCCCTATATGCTATACATTTAGAATACGAATTTGGAATTTCTGCTATTATTTGTTCTTGAGATATGCTGATAACAGACACACAGACAGACAGACACAAAGACCAACCGCTAAAACATGATTTTCGTATTGAGGGGACCTCAAAACGTGTAAATATAACAAAAACTCACGTTCGAAAATTTGACCCTAAAACAATACTTTCTGTACCTTATGGGTTAGAGAAAGTAAAAAAGAAATCATGATTTACCTGATGATGGGGAAACTTTGGATTTTGTTCTTACAGGTGACGATGTGTATTTCCCTTCCATCGATGCTTGCTTTCTTTCAAGTGTGAACTGATGTACCCCATTTCTCACCACCCGTAATGATGTGGCTTAATAAATTATTGCTTTCCGCATAAAAAATGTGTGAAGAATTACAGGGAAGCTTGGAAGTAAAAGAATATAGAACCCATCATGAACACAATTCGCGATAATCTATTTGATGACAGATGATAGAATGAACACTGCCAACAGATATTCCCAACTCTAGAGCAATGCGTGCGATGTTCATACTGCGATTGCTGAGAAAATGTCTTCCAACTGCTGCAACATATCTGACCAAAATATTGGTCTGTCTTATATTTTGGCATCAATTAAGTCTGTGTGACTATTTTCGAACTGCTGACAATATGTCACAATGGCTGGACAAGGTATTGCATGTGGGCCATACACTGTCGGTATTTCACAATTAAATCTCCATACTCATACAATATCTTTTGCTCCCGAAATATGTACAGTTGCGTGTTCTTCAAAGTTAGAGTATATTTGCAGTTGGCGTGCCATTTCTTTCTCATACTACACAGCAACAGTTACAGCTATTCGAATGAAATTGCTGCCGTTGGAAGTCGTGGAACTCAATTATCGTCTGTGTACGTTTCACTCATGTTTCATTCATAGATATAGTAATAAGACATAGATTGATCATCGAGAGGGAAAAAGTGATACCCTTTATTTCGGGAAAAGACACTCTAATGACTGCTTTTCTCCGAGTAAATCACACACAGGAATACACAAGGATAATTTAGTAAATAAAATTTATGAATACTTTATTTACTAAAGGTGAATGAAAAACTCCAGATAAAGTTTCAAATTCCTTTTTCTTTTTATTCTTTTTTTTCAATACTCTCTAATGGCTGATTTTAGAACTTTTTTTCGGCATAAAAATTTTTTGCTCGATAACATGGGGATGATAGATCTATATATATTACTATATCTATGGTTTCATTATGCTGCCATCTCTGGGGTAACAAATTTAACTTATTTTTTTATCTTTAGTGTTATATTTCTCTGAGATAAAAGTCCTCTCAATTCATCATGGAAAATAAATTTAATAAATATTATTTTTAAGAAGTTAATTAAATAAAAACTTTAATAAATAAATTAAACTATGATTAAATATTAATTTTAATAAATAATGATTTTAATAATTTATACTTTACTAGCAGGCTACGCCCGCTTCGCTAGTCACTATTTCTAAATGAATCATTACAATTAATGAATTCTCAAAATTGCATTAATTTTTATCATGGGGAAAAAAAAAAGAAAAAAAACTCTGGTCGGGAAAAATGTCGCACCGGGTCCCCACTGCCTTCGGCAGCGTTGACCTGTGCGCGATGCGCACGCGCGAATGCATATATATGAGCACCCTAATTATTTTACAAATTCGAAAACATCCGCAATCGATTTGTAGGAATCAAAAACCTCTAAGCAACAGTTTTGAACGATCTATCTCTATTTTTATTCTTGTGCCCCTCCGCTCCCTCCCCCCTTCCCGCCTCTCCCAATAATTTTAAAAATTCAAAAACATCCGCAATCGATTTGTAGGTATCGAAAATCTCAAAGTACCAATTTTGAACGATCTAACTCTATTCTATTTTTTTTGCCCCTCCGTCCCCCCTTCCCGGACCTTCTAATAACTTTACACTTTCGAAAATATCCCCATTCGACTTGCAGGCCTCTAAAACCTATCTGTACCAATTTTGAACGGCCTAACTGTATTTCTATTTGCTTTTGCCCATAGCCTTCCCTTACCGCCGCATCCCCATCCCGCCCCTCCTAATAATTTTACAAATCCGAAAATATCCCCAATCGATTTGTAAGTATGGAAAACCTCTATATACCAATTTTGAACGATTTAACTCTATTTTTATTTTTTTTGCCCCACTCCCTCCCCTCCCCCTTCTCGCCCTCCTAATAACTTTACACTTTCGAAAATATCCCCATTCGACTTGCATGCCTTTAAAACCTGTCTGTACCAATTTTGAACGGCCTAACTGTATTTCTATTTTTTTTGCCCATAGTCCCTCTTACCTCCCCACCCCCTTCCCGCCCCTCCCAATAATTTTAAAAATTCATAAATATCCGCAATCGATTTGTAGGTATCGAAAACCTCGATGTACCAATTTTGAACGATCTAACTCTATTTTATTTTTTTTTGCCCCCCTCTCTCCCCTCCCCCTTCCCGGCCCTTCTAATAACTTTACACTTTCGAAAATATCCCCATTCGACTTGCAGGCCTCTAAAACCTATCTGTACCAATTTTGAACGGCCTAACTGTATTTCTATTTGCTTTTGCCCATAGCCCCCCTTACCGCCCTACCCCCTTCCCGCTCCTCCTAATAATTTTACAAATTCGAAAATATATCCAATCGATTTGTAAGTATCGAAAACCTCTATATACCAATTTTGAACGATCTAACTCTATTTTTATTTGCCCCACCCCTCTCGCCTCCCCCTTCTCGCCCCTCCTAATAACTTTTCCCTTTCGAAAATATCCCCATTCGACTTGCAGGCCTTTAAAACCTGTCTGTACCAATTTTGAACAGCCTAACTGTATTTCTATTTGTTTTTGCCCATAGCCCCCCCTTACCTCCCCACCCCCCTTACCGCCCTTCCTAACAATTTTACAAATTCGAAAATATCCGCAATTGATTTGTAAGTATCGAAAATCTCTATAAACCAATTTTGAACGATCTAACTCTATTTTTATTTTTTTTGCCCCCCCCCTCTCTCCTCTCCCCTTCTCGCCCCTCCTAATAACTTTACACTTTCGAAAATATCCCCATTCGACTTGCAGGCCTCTTAAACCTATCTGTACCAATTTTGAACGGCCTAACTGTATTTCTATTTGCTTTTGTCCCATAGCCCCCCCTTACCACCCCACCCCCTACCCGCCCTCCTAATAATTTTACAAATTCAAAAATATCCACAATCGACTTGTAAGTATCGAAAACCTCTATGTACCAATTTTGAACGATCTGACACTATTTTTATTTTTTTGCCCCCCCCCTCCTCTCCCCCCCTTCTTGCTCCTCCTAATAACTTTAAACAATCGAAAATATCTCCATTCGACTTGCAGGCCTTTAAAACATATCTGTACCAATTTTGAACGGCCTAACTGTATTTCTATTTGTTTTTGCTCCATAGCCCCCCCCCCTTGCTGCCCCACCTGGGGGCTGAATTTCTAAAATTTCAGAAATTGGTTTTTAGATAGTTGCATTAGCTATATTTTAGAGCAAAAATTTCACGTATATCTATTTTTTTGTTTGAGATATATAGGATTATGCGAAATCACGTTTTACGCATGTGAAATCACGTTTTGCCCGCCCCCCTTGAGGACCGAATTTCAAAAATTCCCGAAACCAATTTTTAGAAATTTCTATTAGCTATATTTTAAAGCAAAAATTTTACAGATATCTGTTTTTTTGTTTGAGATATGAAGGATTTTGTGAAATTACGTTTTGCCCCCCCTCCCCCCTTGGGGGGCGAATTTTGTAAAATCGCTTGCGGCGTTGTCTTTCTCGGGTCGTAAACATTAACCGTGCCAAATTTGGTCCTGCTCGGTGGAACGGCCTAGGATTCTATAGCGGACAGACACACACACACACACAGAGACTCTGCTCTTTTATATATATAGATTATAATGCATACAAAGAAGAAAGTTTTTTTTTTTTTTTTTTTTTTTTTTTTTTTTTTGATAGCCACAACATGCTAGTTATTTTGAACTAAGAAGTGAAAAGTGACTTGCGCCTAATAGAGGTCTTCTCATTTTACAGGGGCCGCGGTAGCCCAGTCGGTAGAGCGCCGGCCTCGTAATTGGAAGATTGCGGGTTCGGTACTCGAGCCGGCCAAAGACCGTCGTGTACACTAATGGTGGCTGGTGCACGTAAAATCTGTCATGGCCGCAATGTCCTCCATGTTCCCATCAAAAATTATACCTCTGGGGGTCACCGAAGCGGGAGAGCCATCCCTTCCGTGGAGGATCAAAATTGTGATGGAATGTCTCTGGACCACCTCTAGGGGTGTGTCCCAGACCGTCGTCAATTGCCCATCTGCGCAGCACTAGTGCGACGTAAAACCCAACCATTCAACCATTCTCATTTTACAGAAGCTAAAATATATAACACAGGATTTAAATAACATAATAATAATTTTAAAAAAAAACTTTAAAATATGATGTACCGTCTGACTAATAGTTATACCTAAAAAACTTTCTACTTTTATTCTTTATTTAACTAAATAGTAAGGTGTAATAAGGAAACACGTAGCACCCTCTTACTTCATTATTGATTATTTCACCCCTCAGATATAGATCCATATAATTTGTAACCTCAAAGATATTTCTTTAGAATGCGTTCAGACAACCATCAAATTGTTAGCCGGGTGGTCTCAGGGAGAAAGAGAATTATCACTCAACGCGACAGGACAAGATAAAGTTGAGGTAAGGGGGGATGCCTTTCACTTTTCGTTTCACTTCAAATGACATTTCCTTAATAATCAATAAATTATGACAAAAATTGCATTTTTTTATTGCTATGTTATCTACTAATCATGAGCAATAGAGAATATTTCTTTGGAATATTCTGTTATAAATATAGAATTATTATTGTTACTATTATTTTGACGAATTACTTTACTTGAGAAGCACCTTTTCGGTCGATCGCCAAATCGGTTAGAATTTGTTTTGGCAATTCTAATCGATTTCGAGGTATTTCAGTTATTATTCGATTAAAAGAAAGTATATTTAAACTATCTCTTTTCAAGGTTTACTATAAAATTACTTTTTATAATTAGAGATAGACTGAATAAACTATTCAAATTGTATTATATTTAATTCACAGATGAAATTTCAGCTGGTAAATCTCAACAGAAAAAATGCACACACACAGAAAAAAAAAAAGCAGCTTTATTACATTAACCTCATAAATTCATTACATTAACCTAGGAAGTTAATTATATCACACAGCTTTAATTCTAAAAATGTGCAATGTCTTTATGGTACATTACAATTTTTATTTATTTAATGCAATTTAAAAATTGCATAGATTTAAAACAATGCAAATTAAACTTCTGATTTATTTTTTACATTACAAATGTGTGACAAAATAATGTCACGGTTTTAGGCGTTTTACTGTGCACCCCCAAAAAATAATTCACTAATTCTTCTATAACTTTGGGAATGTAAAGTAGATGATTGATTACATATTTTCCAATGACTTTATAAACACGAGGCTATTCAGGATTCACAATAAATCACCCTGTGATTACCCTGTAAATAAAAATATTCTAAGTGATCTGTAAATGTAAAATATTCTCCACTGAATTACTTGCAACGTATCAGTTCTTTTATGTTTTAAAAATGCTTATATTTATGGTGTTATCAAAGTTTGATTAACAGAATTATTAAAATATCCACATATTTTTACCTCCTTATACAAAGTATAAGAATGGCCTCCACTTTTGGTTTTAATTATTGTGTGCACTACTACCTTCAGCGGCTCCCCCAGCGTTTTTTTTTTTTTTTTTTCTCCCTCCCTACCTATATTCAAATTTGTTTTAATTTTTGTTGAATTCCGGTTATTTCGACTCTCAGCTAGTAAATGCATTTATTCGAAATTCCATAACATCCAGGAGCGTGTCTGTGCGTTTCCACCTTGGCTATCTTGGAGGGTGTGGTGTGCAAGTCGAGCTATGTGTCCAAAGCAGAAGTCGCTACCCTGCAATTCCTGAGCTCTGTTGTTCTATAGTCACATTGCTGCCCAGAAGTGACGTAGCAGTTCCTTCTACTTCCTGAAGATGATGGATGAAGTCTGAACGAAGAATCATCGGACACAGCTCGTTCTAATTAGCTGCAAGATTAATCTCTGGTGTAGGCAGCTTCCATGCGGTGATCTGGCGATTTATTCGCTCCGGCGGACGGCATCCAACCCGTTAAGCTTGGCCGAGCCTAGGCAGGCAGGGGCCATCCAAAGGTTTCTAAGGAAGTATAGGAATTCCGATTTGCGAAATTGATTTTGTATTTCGCATAACTCAAAAATGAATAATCGTAGAATGTTTCAAATTCATATGTGTAACTGTTACTTGCAAGTCTATCTGTACACTTGCAACTTTGATTTTAATGCGAGTTCCCGTTTCAGAGATATCAACAATTTTACACGAATTTTCGTGATGCCTGTATGTAAGTATGTGTATGTGTGTGTATCTCGCATAACTCAAAAACGGTTGCACGTCGAACGTTGTAAATTGGTACATAGGTTTATTATAACATCTAGTTGTGTACCTCCCTTTTCGGACTTTATATGATTTTCCGTTTTGGAGATATTTAGGAAAATTAGGTTCATTATGGCCGAAAATACAAAGGTTTTGGCCATATGTATCTCGCATAACTCAAAAACGGTTGGACGTAGAACGTTGTAAATTGGTACATAGGTTTGTTATAACATCTAGTTGTGTACTCCTCTTTTCGGACTTTATATGATTTTCCGTTTTGGAGATATTTAGGAAAATTAGGTTCATTATGGCCGAAAATACAAAGCTTTTGGCCATATGTATCTCGCATAACTCAAAAACGGTTGGACGTAGAACGTTGTAAATTGGTACATAGGTTTGTTACAACATCTAGTTGTGTACCTCCCTTTTCGGACTTTATATGATTTTCCGTTTTGGAGATATTTAGGAAAATCAGGTTCATTATGACCGAAAATACAAAGCTTTTGGCCATATGTATCTCGCATAACTCAAAAACGGTTGGACGTAGAACGTTGCAAGTTGGTACATAGGTTTATTATAACATCTAGTTGTGCACCTTCTCTTTTTGGATTTTATATGATTTTCAGTTTTGGAGATATTCAGGAAAATTAGGTTCATAATGACCGAAAATGCAAAGGTTTTGGCCATTAAATATGATCTACCATCATAGAGATTTCAAAAGAAGCTAATGATAGAGCTAGTAATGATATTGTTATGATAGTTGAAGACATTTTTGCGTGTAGAAAGTAACTTGTAAAGACATAAACATGTTCTTGTCGACGAATGAATTTTATTTAATGAATATTTAGCGTAGATAGAGCCCGTAATTTTATTGTTGTGAAAGTTGTCGATATTTCAGAGTGTCGAAATTGATTCTTTAAGACAGAAATAGATTCTAGTCGACGAATGTATTTCACCCTTTAACGTTCACTAATTAATTTATTTTAAAAATTACTAAACTAATTTTAAAAATGGCTTTTAGACACATAGCTGATCATAAATATTTAAAAAATAAAAAATTAGCATTGTTCCTTTTCGAGAAATTTTCAGTTTGAAACATCTGTAAGTAAACCTTATTAAATTCAAATAATATTTAATTTAATAAATAAATCACTTTATAAGTAAACATTATCGACAACAAAAACTCGTAAAAGTTGCATAGATCCCAGCATTTCAATTTATTCCGGAGTGTTTTAACCCTTTGCGGCGCAAGGTAAATCGGATCATTTAAATTACACTGCCCACGGAATTTACGAACATAATTAAAATAGAAGAAATTTTAAATTCTCACGTTAAAAAAAGGGCCTTTTCTGCTAAGTTATAAATGTAAATTTTTTCAAAAAAATTTCCGGGATGAGGTTTTGCACTTGAGAATAAAAATTAGGTGTTCCATCAGCGGGAACACTGCGACTGAAAAGGTTAATGAATATTCAGCCCGTAGATAGAGCGTGTAATGATATATTTATACAAAATGTTGTCGACATTTTAGTGTGTTGAAAGTAATTCTTCAAGAAATAAGCAAGTTCTAATCGACGAATGCACTTTTTTTAATTAATGTTCAGTAAATAATTTAGTTTAAAAAATGTTCGATTAGATCACTTTTTTGTGCTGCAAAAATTAATATTCTTGAAACGATACAATGAAAGGAGCATTTTTACTACAGAAATCAAATAAACATTGTTAAATACACTGCACAGCATAAATTTCGCTAAATCAGGTACAACCGAAAATTTCGAAGCCTAAATGGAATTTGAATTTATCAAAAGTATTGTCAGTCGTTTATGGAATTTTCAAGGTAGTTCAGCGCGAGAAACGAATACGTCATTACAAAATTTCCAGAACTAGACTTCTATTGAGGTAAAGTTTCCAAATTTTGTAAATCCCTTAGAACCATTTTTCACCACATTAGCATGCCTAATTTTACGCTAAGTCAAAGCCCACCTTCGTGGAAATGAAAAATATTTTATACGTTTCCACTTTTTCTGTAATACGGTGTAGAAAGTAACACGTAAAGATATAGGCAACTTCTAGTTTAAAATCATCAACAATTAATCTTTTTTTCTTTTTTTAATAGTTTTGTGAGTCATTTATAGAACTTTCGAAGAATTTAGTTCTTCGCAATAAACCAATGAATTTTTACAGAATACTCGTATTCCAGTTCTCTCTGATTATTGAAGTTAGAGCTTCCAAACTTTGGCAACCCTAAACTACAAATTTTCGCGAAATTCGTTCGCCAAGTCGCCAAATTCGATGTCTGGGCCAAATTTCTACTCTGGCTACTAATTTGCAGTATGGCGAGATTAGCCATAAATTTTTGCGGCAAATGTCTTAGGATAGCCAGAAACCCTTACTCAATTTTAACTGAGTTAATTATTTTAGTAAAATTTATCTTTCATTGATACTAATTTTTGCCAATAAGAACAAAACTGGGCCGTCTGTATTCGAATGATTTTCATTGTATTCTAAGCTATGCATTTGAAAATGAGAAATTCTGTAGCAATTCGTTGGGTACTATTCCTGAAAAAACTAGTATATTTGTCTCGGGGCGTCTATAATCCTATAACAGGTTTTTTTTTTTTTTTTTTTTTTTCCGAATGGCAGGTTTCTTTCTTTCTTTCTTTTTTTTTCTTTTTAAGGGATGTTCGTGAACTGGAACCTGCCTGTTTATTTGTGAATCAGTTACCTCCCACAAAACTGCCAATGTTTTCATACAAATATATATATATCTATGATTGTATAAGGAAGGCATGTGGTGGCAACATCAGACTTTTATTTAAAGCAAAGGGGATTTTGCAACCAAATTTTAGGCTATGTTCTGGTATATTAATAAAAAATATTAGAGATGATAACTTGCATTTAAAACATACAGATAGTAATCGATTCATGAAATAGGAGTATTCGTAGGAAATAATTTGTAACTGCGCATGCGAAAAAAAAATTATTATTTAATAGTCAAATGCATATAATTTAACAGTCAAATATATAATATAGTAACTTATAAAAAAAGTATGCAAATGAATATCGTGATAACTCGAAATGTTATCGGCGATAGAGTGAGCTGATTTAAGTGATTTTTTAAATGAGGCTAAAAAAAGGAGGTCATTTACATATTGATATTTCTACACTGGTTCTCAAAGTCAAGCAATAATTTTTTTTCATAACATTTTAACAAATGAATATATGAAAAGGAAATTTGAATGCCGAATTCGTTAGCAAATAATTAATCCTAAGGCATATTTATTTAAGCATTGTTTAACATTTTAAAATATTTTTTAAATTTATATTAACTCAGATATTTAAAGTAAATTTAAAAGAAATTGAAATAGTACAGGATTTTAAAAAAGAAAACTAATTAAGATAGGATGTTGAAGATAATTTAAAAATTTATAATTTCAAGAATTTAATTTAAACTCTTAACCTTTTATCATTTTTCTTTAATTTTCTTTTTCTTTTAGTGAAAGACATAAAATAATCTGGTGTGTCACTGCCACGACTTTCTCTTACCTTGAAATTAAATACTAGAAATACAGATTGGAGATTAAGGGGTTAGATAACGAGTACTGTTATGCAAAAATATATTAAAATAGTTCAAATTAGGCTTTGGAACAGCTTTATTTGACAAGTAATTCTGTGGGAGGGGGCTACCGCCCCCCTCAGCCCCCCCTTTAATTACGATACGTACATTTATATAGAGTTTAAATTGTAATTAAATTCAAATTTAAATTATTATCAAATTCAAAAGTTCATCTATTTAAAATTATTCATACAACTTCCACAACAACATACCTTGATATCATTTGACACACTTTTGTCTTTCACTAAAAGAAAAAGAAAATTAAAGAAAAATGATAAAAAATTATGAGTTTAAATTAAATTCTTGTTAAATTATAAATTTTTTAAATTATCTTCAACATCCTATCTTAATTAGTTTTTTTTTTTTTTTTTTATCCTGAACTATTTCAATTTCTTTTAAATTTACTTTAAATATCTGAGTTAATATAAATTTTAAAAATATTTTAAAATGTTAAACAATGCTTGATCAATCTTGATCAAACTTTTCTAGTAACAAACGCATTAACTTCAAAATACAACATTTCGATCGCCTGAAATTATTTGTTTTTAATTTACTCTAACATGCACAGACAAAGATCAAAGGTTTTAAAAAAATACATTATTTATCACATGGCTATGATGAAATAATTTCAATTCCTGAGCAGCTTTCCTGGACATGGTAAAATATTATAGTAAAGTACTTCCACTAACAATAAAAAAGAATGCTATGGCTTAAATATTGACAGCTCTGTATATCTTTTAATAGTTACCACATGGTGGACATAAATATTATCCAATATGAATAACACGCAACACAACCTGAAGTACACTTCCATCAGCCTTCAAGTATTGTCGCATTGTAATCTGGTTCTTTTGTGCAGCCCTGTAAACGAACAGTGAATGATTTCTATACCACATTCTACATGGAATATGTTTTTACGTATATAAAATACATATATTCGTTCCATTTGGTTTAGTGCAGTGTATAGATGTTAAACTCTACTTACCTGCAATTTTCCCCATAGACATAATGTATTTGAATTATCTTGGGTGACCCTGTACACAAATCATTTGCTTGATCTCAATGAAAAGTTTAGTGTTGCATCCCTATATCATACACATTTAAAATACCAAGTTTGGGCTTTCTGCTGTAATTTGTTTTTGAGATATGCTGATAACACACAGACACACACAGACAGACATAAACACAGGCAGACATATCTACATGGACCAACAGCTAAAAATATGATTTTTGGATTCAGGGGACCTCAAAACTTGTAAATATAACAAAAACGCAATTTTTAAAATTTGACCCAAAAACAATACTTTCTCTACGTTATGGGTAAGTAAAAAAAAAAAAAAAATAGATACAAAAACTTGAAATTTGCATGAGATGTGACATTATACATTGTGTGAATAGAATTTTAATGAGACAGCAAAATTATTTGTTGATATTCTTATTACTTTGGTGATATCCATGTATAACAATTCAATAATTTTTCAAAAAATTAAAGCGCGGCTCTAATTTATTTTACTTTTTTTTTTTTTTTCCAGAAAATCGGTCATTACCACATGAAAGAGATTTCTATTTAAGAAAAACAAGAGAGAAAAATTACATGCTTCGCATACATTTTAAAACACATATTCCGGCTGTTTTTAATTATAGAGGAATAAAACTAACAAGAAGTATCTCCATAGATTTTTCATCAGAAAGCTTAAAATTATTGCTTTTGTGTCTGAATGTCTAAAGACTGTTGTATTCACGCCTAAAGTACACTGAAAGTTATAATAATTATGATTTAAAAACATAATAACATAACTTACATTTTGATATTGCACTACGAGCAATTTACACTTTTATTTGTTTATCCAATGTGTCTAAATATCTCTATATATTTAAAAAAAAGTTACTGTTACTGGCTCAATTTTTTTTTTGTCTGCGATATCTCTTCGTTTCATCTCTTCGCAGAGGGCAAAGTCCTCTGTATCATGAGAGATACCAATGTGTGCCGAATTCTCCAAAGAAGACATTTACAGTACAGTCGGTAACAAAAGTCTCCGAACACTAGCAAAAATTCCTATATAAAAAAAGTACACTTAATATAGTTTTGTTAAATAAATCCTTGTCGAATCCTGTTCTTAGTCAGTCTAAAAACAGGATTTGACAAGGATTTATTTAACAAAACTGTATTAAGTGTACTTTTTTTATGTAGGAATTTTTGCGAGAGTTCGGAGACTTTTGTTACCGACTGTAGTTAGAAATGCTCTATCATCTAAATTAACGAAGTTATTAATTAAAAACGTTTATAAAGGTATTCTATTTGCCATTTTACAAATAATGTCTCTTATTACGCCATTTTTCACAGGGAAATTAAAATGTTATCAATGGTATAAAAATAAAATAAAGTAAAAATGAAATGAAATGTCAAAATAAAATTAAAAAAAAATCTATATATATATATGTATATATTTCTAAATATATTTTTATGGAATTGAAAAATCTTTAGCTCAAATTTATTTCTTATAAATATAGGAAAACATACTTTTTAAATCTGTTTGGAAATCTTGTTGAAAAAATTATGTCAGATGAATGGTAATGGGAGTGAGACTGAAATGAGATCTTATAAAGCTTTACAATACACATTCTTTTATGTGTTATTTTATTTATTTATTTATTTATTTTGAGAACGGTAATAATTCTAACCACGGACTTAGATTCAAATACAGTAACAGCCGCTTAATAAATTCCCTGGTTAATAAAATCAGCTGCTTAATCTGATCAAATCGCCAGGACCGGAATAAAATCAATACAAACTACTTTTAAAGCCGCCGCTTAATAAAATCAGTATCGCCTGTTAATAGACTTAAAAATATCTCTCAGCAGTTAAAAATATCACTTATGCATACTAAAAAAAAAAAATATTTACTTTTTTTTTTTTTTTTTTTTTTAATCGAAAAATAAATTAAAGCACAACAAACCCTCCGTTATCGCTCATTGTCGAAAATTTTACAGAGTTACAAATTAAACTCACATAACTTATCTCCATAACAATTTCAAGGAACGTATTCTTCAAAGCGCAGTAAAAAGTTACAAATTTGATTTGAAATGATATATGTATAATAATATTCATTTATTTATTTATTTATTAAATTCTAATTATTAAAAGGCAATATGTAGTTCTTATTTTGAAATTACTATAACGCATGAGGCTTACACGGAAAGATTTTATATTTGTAAGAACAGCGCATGAACTTTTGGTAAAGTAATGATGAGTTTCTTCAAAAGAAAGTGCATGGGAACTTCGAATGCTTTTAACTTACTTTTATTGAAGGAACAACTAATTAATTATCCATCAAAAATTAATTAATACTGTTTACTAATTCCATTATTCGTTACTTTTTGAGGTTTCTTTCTAAATTCCATGAAATAATACCTTTCCTTTAAGCGTAGGAACGTTCGCCGAATATAAAAATCAGCCGCTTGATAAAATCACTTTGGCTAAGAACGAATGTGATTTTAATAAGCGGCGGCCACTGTAATTTTTTTTTCTCTTATCCATATATAATAGTAAAAGTGTTGTTTTCAGGTCAAATTTTCTAAACTTATTTTTTTTTGTTATATTTACACCATTTAAAATCTAGAGAATTCGAAAATCAAATTTTTAGCAGTTGTTTTGTACTTTATGTCTGTCCGTGTATTTGTGTGTTTCTTATCAACATAACTCAAAAACAAATATTATCAAGAAATTTAAAGTTGATAATCTATATCCTTATGAAAAGGGAATGTTACTTGAAAATATTTATTGAATTTGGATAAATAATTCGTGTAAATAAAAAATAAAAATATTTATAATAAATTTGTATTATATTTGTAGTTTAAATCTGTATAAATTTCCATGTGTATAAATTTTCATTCAAAAATAATCTACTACAGCTAAGAGTGAAAGCGCTTGTAGTTTCATTTAAACTTATTTAGCTTGCTGTGATATCGAAAATCACATATTATAAATAATGTATTACATTTCAAAATCTAATTCCTTTTCCAATTCATTTTTCTATCTTTATAAAAAGAGAGTTAATATATGCGGTCTCGAATCTTCCAAAAAGAGCAAGCCATTTTATTCCTTTCATTAAAAAAAAATAATAATAATAATAATAATAAAAGCAAGAAATGAGGTTTCAATCGCTTAATTTTGTGGAGGACAATTCGTTTCATCTCAATTAAATAAAACAGAATAAAATGTTTCCTGATGTCATTTTTGAACATTGAACAGAGCGCACATATGCTGCTTAAAATAGAAATAACGTATTCTTTTTCCACTAAAATCTGTAAATAAGAATTTAACGATAAATTCTTGTGGTTAAGATTTAAGGTTAGTTCGCATGTGTTCTCACGAATTGATAACTGTTTTTTGGCTAATAAATCAATCGCCAATATATTTTAAAAAGTTATACTAAATTAGCTGTAACTGAAAAAGTTGGGTGTTGTTCTTGGCATCGTAATTAAGTGGTTTTGTGTAATGTATCCAGCCAACAATTTCAGGACTTCTGCCTCTTCTCTGATGCTGTAAAGACGTTCCTTTTGATTGCTTCTCTCCCCGTGTCCGTCCCGTTCCTTTTCATGTATTCATCCATTTTATTAGAAAATGAACATTTTCTTGATTATTTCAAAAGGATATTTCTGATGTATCTCTATGGTGTGGAATTATTTAATTATAAGTATTATTGCTACGAAGTTGAAGATAAAACATTTTAACGTCAGCATCGAATCTTGGGTCATTGTGTTAACAGTGCAATGTTCACGGCCAACCACCTCAACGACTTTGATCCTTTATCACTATTTTACCAGTGTATTGCTTCATAATAATATAAGAAATTTAAGCATCGTCAAAAAGTGCTAATATCGTCAATTCGTTTCTACAAAAATAGTGCAACAAACTCTGTAGCACACTTGCCTGGAACTAAATAAAATATATACATATTTTTTATATGCGTAAGAGAATGTTAATATGAGTATGTTTTATATGAGTTTGTTCATATGAGTATTATGAGTATCAAGAGTATGTTTCATATTCACTTATTTAGCTTGCCGGAAACAAAATAAAATAAGCAACATGGTATATGTTTCATTATATGTTTACAAGGCCATACAAAAGAATTCGAATATATTATGAATTGTATCTGGAAGTTCCTTAAAATCCATGTCAAGTTGTATCATCTTGTTAACACGAAATTTAAATACACTATGCGGTGAGTATACAGATAGTATACAAGTGTACCCAAAATTAAGAAAATGCATCATTTTTTAGTGGATAGAATTAATGAAAGTAGTTTAGTAAATAATACCATGTTTTAAAAAAAGCTTACGAATGATAATTACTTTTTCTCACTCACATTTTATAAAAAATATTATTTGGTGTCTAACTTTCAACATTCAGTTTTCACAATAATTATTTGTTTTGAGGTCAAGTCAATACGGAATTGAAGCTTTTAGCGGGTTACGTGTGTGACTGTTATCTGCGTTAGAAAAAAAGAAATAAATATAGAAAGTTTAAATTATAATTCTGAAGATCATTTGTGGAGGTTACTCAAAAATTTCGACTAAAATTTTTCTAGTTTTCAAGAGAGAGGTGGGCGGGTAAAGGTTTTCATTTAAAATAAGCTTATAAATATAGTAACAACCTTAAATATTTTATAAATGTAGATACAGTAGAACTCGGGTAATTCGAAGTTGAAGGGACCAGAGAAAAATTCGAAATATACAAAAATTCGAATTACATATACTATCTTGTCAAAAGGAAGAGATAAATTGAAAAATTAAAACTCTACGATCAAAGATTTAACACGTCAACTTTATATCTAAGAATACTGCTACATCTCCCCCCCCCCCCCAATTAAATCAATATTTTTCACGAGTTTAATTATTCAACACTTTTTAAAAAATACTCAGATATTTTTCATTGCATCTTTAAGTACAATCTTTGTGTCATAGCATATACCTTCAACCTATCAATTGATACAAAAATAGAATCTTATACATTAGACATGACTTTAAATAAATAATAAAAGGTAATCGCATGAAAAATTCGAATTATCCAAAATAGAATTCGAATTATCCATGATTTTTATTATTATTTTAATACAAAATTCAAGGGACTGTGTAAAAAATGCGAATTATCCTTAATTTCGAATTAAACAAGTTCGAATTATTCAAGTTTTACTGTATAATATTTAAATAAACTCTTGAGGGATGCAACTGCCATCCTCAAAGCCACAGCGAGAAAAAAAAAAAAAAAAATACGAAGGGTTTAAACTTTAGTGCATAATGTTGAATGTTAAAAATGAAGTTTAACTCAAAAATTTTAACAAAATTATGGAGGGGGGTTGAATTAGAGGTATGCACGGTCCCGGACTTGAAGCCGAATTTTTCAATTTGGTCTCGGGCCATGCCGGTTTCGGGATTAATAATTTTTGCGTATACTCGGGTCGGGCCAGTATTGTAATTCCGCCTAGAATTTTTTTTCCTCTTTTCTCGTTCATTGATGAAGAAGGTAAATAATAAAACATTTCTTTATTCATTTATTTTACATAAATTTATAGGCTATAATGTCACACGGAATTTTGTTTTGTTAAAAAGTATTTATAACTTCAAATTGATTGTCTGACTGTCTGTTCGCTTCTGATTTCCACAAATATTTTTAGCATGTCTCGAAATTGATATATGTTATTTGAAGTCACAATAGCAGGTTTTCTATTCAAAATAGTATCTCCATGTCACTATTTGTTTGCGTGCATGTACAAACAAAAGAAATTAGCTACGTTACTGTCTATGAAGCTTTATGTCTTACGATCTGTAGAGTATAGGTACTATGAAGAATATTTTTAAATACTTTTCCGCTACTTTCTAGGGCATTAAATATAAAGTAATTAACATAATTATTCAAACACGCAAAAGCATCTTCTGCATTAAAAATGGTTGGATAAGCATTTATATTTTGTTTAAAAGATTCCGTAAAAGGATTTGGCCAAATAATGGGCTGGAAACGGGGTGAAATTAGAATTTTAGTAGTATTAATCATTTTTAGTACTTTTCTACATTGTTTGATTAATACTAATATTTTCGAGTTAACTTTCATTCTGCCTCTGTCCGTCCGTAATTAAAAAAAATTCTGTTTATATGTAATTGTCTTTTAAATTATCAGTAATTTTGTTAAGGAATATTATATTGCTTGGCGGTATAAAACCTCTAGAAAGTAAATACTAAAAATTTTTAGCATAGTAATGCATGATTTTTTTTTTCATTTATTTTACTTTTTGGATCAGGCTGGGTCACAAATTGCACAAAAATAAATCGGCTGGGCCGAACTTTAGGTTGTCATACCTGGCCGGGCCAGATAAGCAAAATTTACATATATAGTCCTCAAAATTTCGGCCCGTGCAGACCTTTAGTTTAACGCCTAACCCAACCCCCTTCCCCCTTCTCCTTTGGACACAAACTTTGGCCACTATCAAATCGAAATTTATGCCTAATAAGGCAGTTTCTAAGACAAAAAAGTTAATAGAAAGTAGTGTGAGTGCTATATTAGATTACTTAATAAATAAAATAGCTCTTTTACTCTCACTGATTATAAAATTGGTGAACACGTAATAATAATATTTAGATAAATAATTATTTCATTACCCTGAATTACCTCTTGCATATATTTTGATTTCTTATAACAAATATGTATTTCAATTTACTAAGAAAAGACATAAAATGTAACGTAACTATTCTAATTGTTTGTTAGTAAATAATTTAAAGTAACTCTTCATATCATTTATTTGTCGCATTCATTTACGTAAATATATTCATATTCAACTTCTACTATGAATTACGAACGAAATAAATAAATAATTCTGAGAACTGTAAACATTTTCATTAGTCGAAAGTTTACAAATCGTACGTCAATTTACTTTGTTTGATGATGTATATTGACACATTCTAACTTTCGTAATCATTATTTTGAATAAATTTCTATCTGCATCGTTGTTCGTTCAAGTTTCAGACAAAATGAAGCTGCTTTTCATTTCATAAGTTAAAACGACATTTTTTTACGAATGTTATTTCGAATAAATAATTAAATAATGTAAATAATTGTGTTGTTTGTGAAACGTTTTAATGAAACTCACTTTATATGAAACAAAACCCCAAGTGTTATATGTACTTATAAAAGTGTTATATGTATTTATAAAACTCAATATTTTTTTTTTTTTTTTTGTGTTTAACTTTAAATATATTTCAGGTTGGTTGGCTGAGTTTTACGTCGCACTAGTGCTGCGCAGATGGGCAATTGGCGACGGTCTGGGACACACCCCTAGAGGTGGTCCGGAGACATGCCATCACAATTTTGTTCCTCCACGAAAGGGATGGTTCTCCCGCTTCGGTGACCCCTCAGAGGTATAATTTTTTTTATGGGAACATGGAGGACATTGCGGCCACGACAGATTTTACGTGCACCAGCCACCATTAGTGTACACGACGGTCTTTGGCCGGCTCGAGTACCGAACCTGAAATCTTCCAATTACGAGGCCGGCGATCTACCGGCTGGGCTACCGCGGCCCTAAATATATTTCAGAGAACTTTAGAAAGATAGTCACGTTTAATGTGTTGTTGGAGTATATTATTATGTTGAAAGCTGATGAAAGAGATATTGGAGCTGAAAGTGCGCAAGATAGACCAAATGAAAAAAAATTATTATTTTTTGTTTTTTGCATCAAGTTAAAATAAACAATGTATAACTGATTACAAAAAGAAAAAATAACGTCTTTTTTTAGTTTAAAATTAAATTCTGTTTAAGGTAAAATTATAATTATTATTACATTTTAGTGTGTAACTTAGAATCCTTTTTTTTTTTTATTATTATTTTCTGTATAAAAAACTAAAAAACTAGTAATTTTTAAAACTGCAAGATTTTTGGAAAAGTGAATATTGGTTCGTCAATGTTGAAATAATACATTATGAAACAAAAATAAAAAGGATAAATTGGCAGGATAAATGTTTTCAGAATACATATAAGGGGAAAAAAAACGGTTTGATCCTTGGTACAAAAATAAATAACTAAATAAATTTAGATATTTAAGTTTATAAGATTTTGTATTTTTTGCTTTGCTTTTGATAAAACTTCCAAGCATTTTTATAAGTATAACTTTTTGCACTAAATTAAAATCTGTAAAAGACAGCTTTATTAGCATATTAGAAACTATTTCTTTCAAACGGCAGAAAAGCGTCCTCATGACTGTAAATTATCTATAATAAAGCAGTTGTAAAACACATCAAGTAAAAAAAAAAAAAAAAAAAATATTGGGACTTACCGAGTGTATGAGTCACCAAAATACGCCGAATAACATGGAGGTCTTCAAACGGAAAAGTAACTTATTATTTGTGTAAAGTTATTTCAATTTAGTTTTCTCTATAAGAGAGTAGATTCCTGCCAATTTCTTAGTAAACCAAACCTATTCATCGATGTCTAAGAACGCAGACAGATAAACAACTAAAGTCACATTTTTTTTTTAATAGAAAAATATTTAAAAAAATAATAAAAATACTGTTTCCTTTTAAATTCTTTTAATTACATTAGGAGTTTTCACGAAAGTTCTATTTACATAAAAATAAAATAGAGTACGTGCTTTTTTAAAATATCTCATTACAAATAACAAAATCAAAAGCAAGCTTTGCTTTAGCTTTAAATATATTTTACCTAAATTTTGCTTCCTAATCGTTGATCTAGATTTAGATAACCTAAAACCTCATTAAACAATTTTCTCTCAGTAATTATTTTTACGCTTTGAATCATCAATTGTATCACACTACTAAAATTGCAATTAACTTCTTACGAAGTAAAAATCTAATTTCACAAAAAATAATCAATGCAAAAATGTTTAATACGATTTTTTTTTTTTTTTTTTTTTGCGTGTGTGTGTTTATATTTAGAATCACAGTATTATTGTTTTATTTATTTATCTATTTAGAAGGATAGATATTCTGTAAAAGTTATTTTAAATATCAGTCAACAAAATAAAACTATTTAAACATTATTTTTTAAAAAATGGGGGAGTGGTTACACAGGTCTGAAAAGAAAACTTCTTTTCAGCAGTATGAAATTTTGTTTAGTAAATTATACATTTTAAATTTTATTCTATAATATTTATTAATTTCAAATGTAGTAGCATTATTCGCATATACTTATCTTAGTCCATACAAAGACACTGATGTGTCTTAAATTTATGCACATGTACTGTCAGAAATTTTGCATACTTAAGTATTTCAGGCACTTCTATTTACAGTTGTAATAATGAAAGATGTAATTGAATTCATGTGTATTATTTTCCTAATATTTATTCACACTCATAACAATTTGCCTCAAATATGATAACCCTTTTGAATGGTTAACTCTCATTATTTAAATTTCATTCCCATTCCAGAAGCAATAAAAAAAATTTAACTCGCGTTGTGTTGAGAAATTTTGTAAAACCCAGATTCTAAATTATGATTGAAATGCTGTGCTAAGCACAATGGATATCTATGCAACTATTCTGTTTTTAAATTATTATTTCAAAATGGTGAGCAAAGAAATTTGAATACATTAAGTCTTACGACAGTCTCTGTCAAAAATCACTCTTTAAAAGTTTAACCTAAAATCTATTTGAGGTCTATTTGAGACTCTCATAATGAAAATCAATAAACTTGATCTAAAAAATTGTATAAAATAAGGCAGTTTCCTCCCCTCCAAAAATAAAACCATAAATAAAAAATAATATATATTGCTTGCTGGGAGAACAATAGGAAAACTATGGATACGGCAAAGTTTGAGAATTTAATTAGTTAAAGCAAATTCCCTTTTCACTCAAAAATTCTAACTCTAAGAAATTCAGTTATACCAATTTCCACACACTCTTCAAGCAAGCTAAATCGCCCTTAAGCAAAATAAAAACATAGGTATTCAACTACCATGATTGTTTTTACTTCTTTTTTTTTAATCTGTAAATAAATTACAACAATACATGCTGTGAGGTGCTGTCTGTTGAGTAAACAAAACTTTTTAAATCAGTGGATAAATTAAACCAATTCTGCTTAAAAATCAAGAGTTTTCCCAGACAGCATCTCACATAATATTCACCCCAAAACTTAACACAGAATTAAATTTGCATTTAAAACTATTATCATTTATAAAAACCTTTCTCGTAGTAACTCGAAAAAAAAGTCCAGAAGAAAGTTCACATTAAAGTTTATTTCAACGGTACCTTATTGGTAAATGCAAGAAAACAAAGTCTAATTACTATACTTCCAAAAGTTTTTATTCTATCTGTGACCACATTATCACACTAAGCTGTTTAGTTTGTAAAAAAAATAACATATTCAACTAATATACCCCTTTATTATTATTATTATTATTAAACTCGAAATTATGTAAAAATATTACATTTGATTAGAAATCAATTAGTAGATGTATGCTATTCCATAAATACCCCTCTCATGTACTAAAAGCTCTCAACACTAGTTATAATAACTTCGAGTACACAATCATAGTAAAATAAAGGGAGAAATAAAAGTTTATTTACCACATCTTTGCTTTTTTTAACGAGAAATGCCAGTCGATGAACTGATCGTCCAGTATCATATTCTAAATTAGTTTTTCAACATAATGCACTCTGAAGTGCTAATCCTTTCTTATATAAGAACATCTCAAACCAAGTTAAATGAGATTCAGTTTTCTCTGGGATACAGCTGCCGCAGTTTACAATTCCAACAAAATATAGAGATTCCGATGAATTAAACAGAGCTAACTCATCTCATTTTTACATCTTGATATCAGCTTCCATCTTGTCAGATTCAATACCACCAACGAAGATTTCCTTAATACTGGGTCTATCTTTGGCTCACTTAGCTTCAATTTGTTCTCCTTTAATTATATGATGACTTGAGGACCACAATGTAAAACATTGTTTTCTCAGAGATACAGCTGCCGCAGTTTACAATTCCAACAAAATATAGAGCTTCCGGTGAATTAAACAGAGCTAACTCTTCTCATTTTTACATCTTGATATCAGCTTCCCTCTTGTCAGATTCAATACCACCAACGAAGATATCCTTAATATTGGGTCTATCTTTGGCTCACTTAGCTTCAATTTTTTCTCCTTTAATTATATGAGGACCACTATGTAAAACATTATCCATTACATCTATATGTTCCGAAAACAATTAAGCAAAAACTCGAGGCAGCCCACTTGTGAAATCAGTTTTGATTATTGACCTCTATGACTACGCCAAATTTTGATAAATAGTCTTCATATACTTTTCAGTAGTATCTCTGCTTATATCTTCAATAAAAAGTTTTTTTTTTTTTATCTTCTTCAGAATTTGATTTTTGAATGAATTAGCGGCATCTCCGCCAGCACCACCTTGACAGCCCATGACGCCATAATTTGTCCTTGTTGTCCATCATTAAAATCTGTTCCGTAGTCCCCATAATTTTGATCACCACTAGTAAGCTTATCATCATATTGCTGCTGATCTTCCATGGCTAAATTTAAAATAAAATTCTCTGAACGAAGCTGTCACGAATAAGTTAATTGTTACTTCAAAAACTAAGCAGAATACTTCTGACCAAAGGGGGCTTTGCTGGGGCTGACGCCCTTGACTACAACTCTAGAAACCACTAACACATCCACAGCATTTTTTGACTTTCCGCTCAACAAGCGCAAAAGCCCGCCAAGCCTCATGGGCTCTCCCACGGAGTATTATTTAAATAATACTCCGTGGGCTCTCCCTTAGTTGCCAAAACGGAAGAACAACACTCCTCCTGAAAACAGTTTCTCATTCATGACTAATCTGCAACTAATGATAGCTTCACATTTCCCCCCCCCTTAAAAACCCTAAAGGCCAGTATCGACTTGGGCTCAAGATCAACGCTCAAAATGTCATTAATCACGCTTCCGACACAAAGAGCCAAATGTCTTGTCATCAGTTGTAGCCCTTTTTTATCAGATTGCGCTGTTACCTCAAAGGAAAGCATGCAAAATTGACAAAGATGTCTACCCCTGGCCCTCAATTATCCCAGCAGGGGGTTAGATTCCATCCCCGTTCGTGGGCTTTGAGCTACAGTGAGCTAGCCTAACCACATCAAAGGATTCTGAATAGAAACCGCCCAGTGAGCGCAAATGGAAACCGGACTTAACTTATGACCCAAGGAAGAAACTTGACGCCAAGGTCACACTCCCTCTCGCATCTTTTCACTTGCTAATAAAAGTGGGGCAATAGAAAATGATATCTTTCCTAAAAACAAATATTTAGATTTTTTTTCTTTTTTCGCATACCAGATTTTATTTCGTTATAATTTTTGTATTTATTTTTCCAGAGCCAAATTAATTTAAACCCAGTTTTCAAAGACATATTTTTGCGAATCTTCTTTTGATTTATATATACCCGCTAAGAAGCTTTTTGGGATAATGATTTTTGCCACTCTGACCCGAAAATATTTTTTGTAATGCATTGCCCTCAGAAGACACTGAAAATGGATTTTACTATAATATTTATAGAAAACGCAGATTATTCACCTGCATCAATATCTGTTACAGATTTTATGCCAGATAACTTCCTATGACGACATTTTAAAATTCCTTAAACAAGTGACTGATTGACAATGTTTTTTTTAAGTGGAATAAACGTTAGTTTTATGTGTTGCAATGTTAAAATCCGTTGGATGTATAGTCGTACAGCGCAGCTGTCCTAAACCGGAACAACATTTTTAGTTAGCTTTTTGTCCCATTGTACGAGAAAATCAGAGAAGACTGCAAACGTCATCCATGAATTTTTATTTTTGCGTTGGTTCTTAGAAGAATTATTTATTCTTCTAAGGTAGCGAGCTTTCTTGCTTTTTGCAATAACTAAAGAAAGTTTTTTGATAGTTTCCATCCTATTGCATGTCAGAAAGTCAGTTGCTTAATTTTCTTGCATGCTTAATAGCTTTCGGTCTTGAACATATAAGTGTGCTCTGGTAAAGACCGATAAAACAGTGTAGTTTCATAAATGTTGAAAATATGAGCTGGATTATAGCCTTTCAGCAAAAAGTCTGTTTCCCAATAACCATCGTGAAAAATCGTGATTCTTGCTTTCTTCCGTGAAGTTTACGGCAAACAATAATTTTACGTTCTTCCATCTTATCAAACAGTTATCCGTAAGAGAAAACTTTACAAATTTTTGTCATTCATGTGAAGTTTTCAGTTTTCTTCAATAAAATTGTGCAAGTGAATGGAATTTTCTTCAACCTGGCATGCTTATACCAATTTTCTGCCTTATCTTCTGCTTTTCCTATGTGATTTCAGTTGTGCTACAGATTTGGGCATTAAATAACATTATTTCTATGTTCAAGGAAAATTCAGGAATTCTAAGTTCTGCTACGTTTAACTTTGGCTTCGTTTGAGGCAATCATCATTACTTTTCCAAAATTTCACGCTGAAAAAAAAAATTGCTGGCGAATCAAAGCAAATTTCTAATTTATTACCATGCTAAGAATACTAGCTACTAAGACAAGTGATGGGCGTGTTTATTTTATTACTATGCTGAAGCTGTAAAATTTTAACAAAGAGAAATAGTGGGAGGATTGCTGTGTTTTATTTTCTTTCTCATTTAAAAATTAAAAATTCACAGTGTGAATAAAAATATTTTTAACGAGCATAAATGTACATTTTTCCTGCTCAAGAATTTTTTTTTAAGTTTATTAACCGGCAATGCTGATTTTATTAAGCGGCGGTTTGAAACGTAGTTTGTAGTGATTTGATTCCGTTCCTAGCAATTTGATCAGATTAAGAGGCTGATTTTATTAAACAGGGAATTTATTAAGCGGCGGCTACTGTATTCGAATTTTTAGAAAATCTGTAAATATCGAAAAATGAAATTTTTTTACGATATCATGCGATAATTTAAAATAGATTTTTTTTAATCACTGCATAAGAAAAAATACAACAGGTATTATTAAAAAAATTTAAATTAAAATAAATTTTTAATAATTTTTTTTTATTATTTTAAATTATTTTTTTATTAAAAAAATTTCTTGAATGTAGAATGAAAAATCGCTAGAATCTTCCTTTTCTGTATTATTTCTCTCTTCTCTTTTCTTCTTCTTCTTCTTCTTTTTTTTTTTTTTTTTAACTGACAAAATAATATTACCCTATAATCTCTTAAATATATAATACCGAAAAACTTGTTCCGAGGGAATATCTGTCTAAGAAAATTAAATACTCAAAGGACACATTTATAATTTTAATTTAAATATAACATAATTAAAGTAATTCATAACGATTTTCTAAATCTTTAATCTGAATAATTCATGTCAAAACAAATTAAACCCATCATTGAAATCTAAATAACAATTATCGCTTCCAGATACATTAATTATGATTTATTTTCAACAAATGATTTGCCAAGTAGCCTGTTTTTTAATTACACGTTGTTGTTGTTGTTTTTTAAGCGTAACATGCGAAAATACATTTTTCATTTCAATGCAATTTAGAAATGAACTTCAAAATAATTTTAATTAATAATTATTAGTTTCTTAACTTACATTTAATGAAAATAATCTGCCATTATGATTAGTCATATAATGTGAATAAGCAATTATCCTAAAGATAAATAATAAATGAAGTTTAATTAATATTTCATTGAAACACATTTTTCAATTTAAAATTTAGGATAATGCGAGACAAAATTTCTAGCGACGATTTCAACTATATTTATTGTTCAGATGCGACATATATATCTATTATTTTTATTTTTTATACAGTCTTTCAAAAGCAATTCTCGTAAGTAATTCTTGTACAAACAAGCAAATTTTTTTTATCTGCGGGTGTTTATTGTGTGTTCACCTATAGATGTTTTCGTGCAGAATTTGAATTACCTACCAGAAATATCATTTACTCAAGGTTTTAAAGAAAATACAAATACAAATAATAATAATAATAATAATAATAATTTTTTTTCAGTAGTTTTCCTTTTTTTTTTTCCACAACAAAATAAAGATGAAACGAAAGACTGTACCACGTTAAATCTTTATTTCAATCTATTGAACAACTGAAAACGTGTCGAACAAATATCAGTACAGTATAATGCTTGGGAGAAGAAACATGTAGCAGAACAATGCCGTCATGTATAGTGATAATTATCATGTCAGCTTTTTAGTTTCGTCATACTGGTGGATATTTAATCATACAATGCTGAATTTTTTTAAATCACCTAATTAGAGTATGAAATACACAATTCATTCATTGCACATATCTTTTATCGTATTGGGACTGTATAAAAATGAAAATAATTGTAATTCTTAAAATGAATTATCCGAAATATCAAATTGATTTAATAAAATATTATACCCTGCATTTACCAAATATGCAATTTCTAATGTGCGAATCAGGCCGATATTTAAGAAAAGATTTTTCGAACACGTTGTACGTTAAATGCTTAAACCAATAAAAACATTCTATTACCACAGTTATCTTCTCTACATTTTAGTGCTGGTCCCTAACATATCGTTACTTCCAGATGGTCATTTTAACGAGAAACCCTACAAGAAAAATTTCATTATTGATGATCTCAATTTGCAAACATTGCTCATACAGACTACTTCATAAGAAAAGTAACAAGATTTCAGTGGGAGAGTAAATTGGGTTTTATAGCAGGCACACAACTGGAGGGTACAAATTTGATTGAAAGAACATTCTGGGGTGGCTTTCTACAAACAAACGAAGGGGGGGGGTCTCTTTGTTGCTCTATTGCAGGCAATATACAATAGAGAGCTTGTAAAACATAATTGATTAGTTGATTATACAGTCAAACAGATCGACCATTCATGAATTTCGGAACTTACATTTTTCCTAAATGAAAGAAATCAAGCGTTTTAAAGAAATTTCGCAAACTGAAGAAATAATTTTGTTAAACCGAACGAAAATTTGAATTCAAAGATATATTTTGATATAAAATGATATAACAAATGGATATTAAAATATTTAGTAACCAACTATACATTTAAATAACAAACTATAATTAAGTTATTTTTAACGTTAGCAATTAGCATATCGATGAAGAGATAACGGAATGGAATAAAAATTATAATTAAAGACAAACGTGTGTTATGTGTAGTCTTTGCATTTTTTGGATATAACACTATTGTAATTTACCAAGTCAGAATTCTTGACATAAAATTCCAACATTCCGATTACTGCCAGTGTGATATTAATCGTTCAAGTGAAGTTTTAAATTTTCATTTGTTCTGTGTCTTAGAGCTTAACCGCTTAGTGCACTAAGCGAAACGATGCATACATTCTAAAACTGTTCATTATAAGTCTTCCATTTCTGTTAAACTTTGAAGCTTAAATATACAATTTCGCAAACCTCTACGTCATTACTTTTAAATTAATTACGTAATCATGACAACGGATGTCGCCATTGTAAAATAATGAAACTTTTGTTAAAACGTATTGTTTTACACGATCGTAAACCTTTTTCTGCTAATAAGTACTATTTAAAAGTAAGAAAAACTGTACACAATCATATGCATATATTCTTTTTTAATTAAAACTTCCATTTCTTAATGTCATTTCATTTTTCTTACTTTAAAATGTTTGAATATGTTTTCTTATATGCATATATATATATATATATATATATATATATAGTGTAACAATTATTGTAGAAAACAAGAAAACAGATGATGAAATGTCACCATAATCTACAAGAAACAAATAAATAAATAGAAATAACCAGTAATAATTTTAATAAATATATATGTATATATATATATATATATATATATGTATATATATATAACGCAATTCACATTTGAATTTTATCCGTGAGAAATTACACATTGATAATAATTAAGAGTATCCATCCATATCAAACTTTAACAAAAAATAGTTGATATAAAAATTGATTAAGATATCAAGAATTAACATATACAGGGTAATTGGAAAATAACTCTCTATTTTTAATATTTTCCCTCCTAAAATATTGTAGGTATGAATTCCTTTATTTATTTTTTCACATTATTATTTTCAAGTTAAGTAGTTAATGATACATCATTATCTTACAAAAAGTTACAACTCAGTGCGTACTCCAGTAGTTTTTAGACACTGTTGTTAAGTTTGCTGAGCTTGCTTTGATGTAAGGGTTAGACATAGATGCAATTTTTGACGATGCTAAAATTTCTAATATTTTTGATGAAGCGATGTATTGATAAAATGGAGAAGAATGTTCAATCTAATTTAAAGTGATGGCCGTAGATTTTGCAGTGCAAAGACAATTCACCCAGGAAGCAGGAGCTGACTTTAAATGCTTTATTTACTTTAAATGCGTGACAACAATATTCTTGATGAAGTATTTCAATACTATAGGATTACAGCAGGATAAAGTCTTTTTGAAAACATCAAGATAAAAATTATTCATTTACGAATAAATGGACACGGGGAGTTTTCAAAGAAAACAAGACGTGGGTTAACTATGCAAGAACAGCGGTAAAAGTGATGGAAATTTGGCTCATTTACTTCGCATCAAAACCACAAGATATATAGCCAAACGTCCTTCTGACAGACAACAGAACAACAACCAATTTTTCTAGTTGCGCATAAATCAGTATAATTTTTAAAAATATATTGGCGATACTAATTTTAGCCAAAATACCGTTACTAAATCTCATGAGAATCAAAATTGTACGTTAGCAATTTAACCACAAGAATTTATGATTCCATTAGTCTTTTATTCGAAACAAAGTACATAATTTCTACTTAATGAGCGGATGCATCTGTTCTATGTTACAAAAGTGACACATCAGGAAATATTTCATTCTATTTTACTTTACTGAGATGAAAAGATTTGAACTTCACAGAACATTATGCGAGCGAAGCCACATCTCTTACTTTTATTTTTATTTATTGGAAGAAACAGAGAGATAATGAATTTGATATTTTGCTAGAAGAGAAACCGCAGATTTTAGATCGCTTTTTATAAAGATAGAAAATGAATTGGAAGAGAATTAAATTTTGAAATCTAATATATAATTCAGAATATGTGATTTTCGATATCACAACTGTCTTAAACGAATGGTAGGTACGTTTGTTACGATCTTGCTCAAAATCTCAGCAGGGACAATACTTAGGAACTCGCAGATCCTTATTCTCAAGTTCACTAAGAGTTTGTGGTTTGCTACGACCACGAGGTTTTCATGGCTGCAATGGACTGATATAAATATTCACATGCATAATCCGTATATCAATTACGGTACATTTTATTTCATCGTGCACCGCCACTTTCTACATATAAAAAAAAATAAGTTTCCTAGAACACGAAATAGTCAATCTACAAAATTTTCTATAGAAAATTCCAAACATTACTGTATGCTCCAATTTATTTTCATGTAGTCACATACTTTCTGAATTTTACTATTTAGGAATAGAGAATACGTTTTTTTTAGTCTTTTGTACCTCTCAAATAAAAACCTCTATGTAATTTTCTATAATTAAAAGAAGCAAATGTTACAATTCCAAAATAATTGAATGAAAAATAAAAATAAAAGCTTGTAATCGAAATACTCTAGAAAATCATAAATTCTCTCTGCTATATAATTATGCATCTTAAACAATATAAGTCCTAAATAATTGAAACCCACTTCATAACTCGTACAGCAGATGCAGAATAAACGATAACGTTAGTACTCAATTTAAAACTTAAATTTTAGTAATAATGGTGTATCGTGAAGAAGAGTAAATAACTTAGTTACGTATAGTTATAAACAACTAAGTTACGTATTCAAAAGCGTTAGTGAGTGGGTATAGATATAGAGTTACTAGCTTCCAGTACTAATTTTGATCATCAAGCTTACTGTTAAGCTTTGAGGTTAAACCTAAAGTTTTGACAACTCTGCCTATATAAACTCGAGTTATGGTAATAGCAGTCATCTTTTAGTTAATTTCTGAAGGATTTATTTCACCAGTTCGCCCGCCTTGCTTGTATACTGCCGTGTTTGTTTTAATCTTTAATGAAAGTTTCAGGCTTTGACATATTTTAAAAATTATTTGGATTGTAAAAAGCAACTTTTGAATTTTTAATGCTATTTTTCTGAAAAACTACTAATCTCGAAAATTTGAAATATTCAGTAATTCAGCTATTCGCGTAAATTAGATTAAATACTAGCTTATTTTACTGAAATTATATAGTTAAATTCGTAGAAAAGTTGTATATACTATATATAAAAAATAAATAAATGAATGAATAAATAAATAAATAAATAAAAATGTGATTTTACATATTGTGCAAAGTTGTAAAATCATATATTCTTAAGAGCCTGAAAAATAAGTTTATAAAAAGCATTATTAAATTCTAGAAAGTAGGATAAATCTAGTTTTCGTTATTTTTGTTTTTAAATTTCATATATATATGAAATAACAAATTTCATATATATAAATGAAATTTCAAAACAAACATTGTTTATCTTTTAAATTAGCAACAACAGTGAACATCACGCTCATTTATAACTGAATACGAGCTTGATGAATAAAGAAAAATTTTGTAAAACAGAATGTAAAATTTACCACTTTGTTTTCACATTTCTAAATAATTTGGATTTTCAATGGAGGTTTTTTTTTTTTTTTTTTTTTTTGTTTTTTTTTTGTCTTTTGTTAACAGTTGTCCAAATTATCATAAAATAGTAAATTCCATAGAGAAATAAATTGCACATCTAAAAGAGATTTTTCGAAATCAGAGTACTTACAAATACTCATTGTAATTAACATTGTTTTGTTTGTCGTGCTATTTTAATCTTATATTCTTTTCTCATGTTAAACCTGTTCATCCGTTACTACAGAGGTATTATGAAAAACGACTTTAACAAGTTCATAAAGCAGTATTAAACTTCCAAGTTTATAAAAAAAATCCTTCATTGAAGATGTTGGAAGGTGTCGCAGGGAAGGTGGAGGGGAAGAAGGGGAAGGTGTCGCGATATCGGACTGTTGATTATATGTATTATATTTTTCACATCTTTACAAAGCAATGAAACAGAAGAGAATGAATTAATTTTCAACGAAATAAAAAAAGAAATTATATATTGGCATTCATTTTATTCGCCACAAGATCACATAAAAATTGAGCAGTTACACCGAGAAAAAAATATACCGCCTTCATTTAGGATGAATAAGTGGTCATTTTCTAAATCCCTTAACTAGAAATACAGATTTACGATCTATGCGCATAAGGCCCGGAAATAAACTGAATAGACAAAATGTTCGAAAATTTCTAGTCTACACATTTCTAGATGGTGAAACAATATTCTGAATCTTTTGTATTGCGAGAAATTCACGCTTGATTCTTTAGAATTGGGTAATAAACCAAAATTAGAGTTGCTGAAACCCGCCTCTTATGTATTTGCATTTATTTGCAGAGATTTTTAAAATAATTTTGCTCTCGATAATATAGGCAAACGCTCTACAATTCTAATAGCGGCTTCTAGAATTCGCTTTCAAAGTGGACTAGAATTTATAAGGATGACATGGAACTATTTTTTCTAGAGCCACAATTTAGATTCTAGATGTCAGTTACAGGATTTTTTTCTCAGTGTACAACAGATGTTCTCCTTTTATCCAGTTAATAACTCCTGATTATACACGGAATTGAAATAGGTGAGAGTGGGGTACAATGGACCGCTCCCTATAATTTATTTATGTATTTATTTTTATGATTCGTATTTTGGTACATAGATAGCAGCACTGCAGTGATGAAACTTAGTTATCAACTTCATGCCTAACTAACAATTTAGCCATTTTATTCGTGAAGTTTAGTTTAGGTAGCCAAAAGTAAATATTTTTAGTTAAACATTTTTTCTTTTCGTCTTTCAGGGATAATGATCTGGAACAGGCTATTTAACACAATAAAAAGCTAAGGTAATCTATTATTATATTTAATCGCATCAAAATATTTTTTTTAAAGGATTTTTTTTTTTTTTTTTTTTTTTTTTTTTAATCCTTTGCTGTCAGAGGTCTAGACGAGGTACAACGGACCACTAAGAAACGGAGTATAATGGACCATGGTCCATTTACCTCAGTTCTCTGTCATAATAAACTGATTTACAAAATCTGCATTTTTGAAGTGTTAGCTATGAATTATATATAAAAATTTCGGAGTTAACCTTAATTAGATCTATTATGTCTTCAAAGATGAATAAGAAATCAATTTACTTTGAGGTTTTTTCTTATTTATTTTTAATAACTATTCAGTTACTTTTGTATTCTTATATTTTTACAAATAACATACAGCTATAACAAACTAAATTAAGTAATGCAATTAAAAAATAATTATACAAATAAATTTGACGAAAAAAACGGTTTTACATTTTGTTGGTTTAATCACAGAAATAAAAGATTTCTATGACAAGCATCTGTTCTATAAAAAGGATTTCTATAAAATAATCTGTTTTTGTGAGATTCATGCAACAAAAACTTAATTAAGATCTCTACATTTTTTCCTGAGAGTGTTGCAATATCTCTTGTAAATTTTCAAGCTATTGTAATGATGAGTTTTCCAGACCCTACAACTTCACAAGAAAACAGCAGATTTTCAGCGACACAGGAATTGTTTGGCGTATCACTTTCTAATTTTAATGTTGATTAATTTACATTATTTGTATGAATCGAAGACATAAATAAACAAATATAATATATTCTACATTTTATACTATTAAAAAACATACTACATTAGTATGCTTTTTATTTTTGACCTGTTGTCCATAGTAATGGACCATTGTACCCCGCGGTCGGGGTACAATGGTCCATTTTGTCAGTTGTTATTAAAATAATTATATTAAAAAAAGTAAACATAATTATTGCTTTTTATTGAGTGCCACATAAGACGTAATATGCAGGCAATATGCGCACATATTTTCAATAGCGAGAAATTATTATTTTGTGAGTATACACCTAAAATTTCCAAAATTGGTCCATTGTACCCAACTCTCCCCTATATATTTTCCTAGATATTTCCCGTCTCAACTGTTTTCATTTTATATAAAATTTAATTGAATACGTAACCGTATAAATTATTTTTTTTTTTAATCTATCGTAATTTATAGTGGCAAAAAAAGTCAAGGAAAATGGAGATCGTGGATTATCGAGAATTTACTACAATTTTCAATATCTTCTGCTGGAGTGCCGAATTACAGTAACCAAATAATTTTCTGAACATTTTGCTTTGAGAAAATAATGCTGCATATGCTTCTGTGATACTACTTTTATCTGACCATTGTTTTAATGAAGAACATATGCCAACAAATTACTATTCAATAGGCGATTGGATAAATTGCTGAATAATACTTTTAACATACAGAATAAGATTTTATGCAAAATTATCCTGAGATTTTATGCAAAATAGGATCTTTTGACTATATTGCAGAAATTAGACCTTGAGATTCATATTTTTTCAGATATTTTTCTTCCTTTTATTTTTCTTTTATTAATTCAGAGAATAGAGCGGTTTTAAAAAAATATATGGGTTGTTCATTGTAAAAGTGAATTATCTCCTTGTAAATGGATTTTTAAAGAACGAGTTTTTGTAGATTTATGCGTATAGAAATAATCTGGTGTGCCACCCACACGACTTTCTCTTACCCTGAAATTTAATACTATAAATACAGGTTGCAGATTAAGAGGTAAGATAACGAGCACTGTTAGGTAAACCTGTGTTAAACAATTCAAATTAGGCTTCGGAACAGTTTTATATGATAATTAGTTCTGCGTGAGGGCCCCCCTCAACCGCCCGTTTAATTAATGCACCTATATTTACATAGAACTTAATTCGGTTATTAAAAAATAATTCTGTTTTTAAAAAATAATTTATTAAAATTATTATTTAAAAAATTATCTTTAATGATAATGCAGACGATTTCCATATTAAAGAAGTAGTATAGCACTAAATATATACATATATATATGTATATATATTGAATTTATTCTTAATATTACATTAATTTTTGTTGTTGTTGTTGTTAAAAATGAAAAAAAAAAAATCGATACATTTATTTTAAATTATAGCAGATCGATGGTTAAACTATTCATTTTAAAGGTGTTGGCGAGCTTTTTTGAAAGATACCCATCATGAAAATTTACTCCCCTCGACGGGGGACTTCCCCCCCAGGGGTGGGAGGCGAGGCTCCTACATACACAAAATATTTTTCCCAGTTGACTACAAAAAAATATATATTCGTTTCATTTCGTTTAGTGCAGTTTATAGATGCTAAACGCTACTTACCTGTAATTTCACCCATAGACGTAATGTATTTGAATAATTTTGAGTGTCCCTGTACACGAACCATTTGCTTCATCTCAACGAAAAGCTTACTGTAGCATCCCTATATGATACACATTTAGAATATCGAGTTTGGAATTTCTGATACTATTTGTTCTTGAGATATGCTGATAACAGACACACAGACCATTCGCTAAAAACATAATTTTCGTATTCAGGGGACTCCAGAACATGTAGAAATAACAAAAACTCACGTTAGAAAATTTGACCCTAGAACAATACTTTCTCGACCCTATGGGTAAGAGAAAGTAAAAAAAGGCAAGTTTTAGTAAATGTTATCGATATTTTGTGTTTAATACAACACCGAATTATAAAATTTTATAAATTATATATTAAATATAATTTAAAGTAACTTAGAAACTTCATTTTTATAATGAATATATAGAAGTTAGTTTTCTAAAAATAACAAATAATGCCATTTATGGGATTTGAATGCAATTATTGGAGTTTCTTCACTTTTATAATTAAAGATGTGACTAAATGTGATACAATAAAACAAAAATATACAAATTTAAAAAGTATGGAGTTACACTACTTTTATAATGAACCGTCCATAGGCGTAAAATATTTCATAAAATGTTGAAATAGGTTTCAATTAAAATAGAGTTTTAAATATATGTCATTACTACATCGTAGCATAATTTCCCGTATTGAAATTAACAAATTCTGATTTTAATTTCTTTAACTAAATACATAATATATATATATAGATAGATAGATAGATAGATGAATAAAAAATGTTGGATAATATTGAAAAGATACGTACGACATGAACAACAAAAGCAAAAATTCTACAAAATAATCAAAATCTAAGAAAAACTTTCTTTTAAATGTAATTAAAAGATATCATTCATAAATAAAATGTTTCACTAATGTTATGAAACTGTAGTAAGGAAAATTATAAAACGATAAAAATAAAAATAAAATTGAAAAATAAAAATAATATTAATAATCATCCATACTAAAAAATCGATAACATACGTAAAGGTGAATGGCAAAAGGTGAAAAAAAAAAAAAAAAAAATGCAAGAAAAACATCAAAGAAATAAACTAAATGTTACGAAAATAGTTTGAAATCGTGCGTGTAACGCTATTTGACACTATTTCTTTAAAGTACGTCGATTTTTTATTAAGATTAATAGCTTCGGAAAAATGCTTTATTTTATTTTTTTCTAGAATTCTTTCTAAACTTGAAGGAAGTTGCATATACGATGTTATTTGAAGAATAAATGGTTCGTACTTAATACGAAGGCTGCAGTCAATCCATGCCTAAAACTTCATTTTTTCCCTAGAATAATATTTCTCCTTATTTCTCCTTAGAAATTTATCCCTTTGTCACTTTAATAGAAAATCAGTTTTTCACAAAGAAAATATTTTCCTTTTTTTTCTCCTCCTTTTAGCAATATATTTATTGGATAGTTCTTTTTTTTTTCCAAATTTTCTACGTTTTTAATTTGTTGATTGAATATTGTATATAAAAACTAAGTTTTTCGTGATTTTAACAAAAGTATTGCTTTAGACTTTTTTTTTTTTTATCTGAAGCTTTTCTGAATCAAGTAAATAATTAAAAATTGATTCTTGATAATTTTAATGATTACGAATTAAAAAAAAATTTAAACATTTTAAATAAATAAAGTATCTTGAAGAACAAAAAATTGTGTTAATTAAAAAAATTAATGTTTACTTTTCCGCTTTAATACACAATTCTTTTCAATTTTGAAGTTTATAAAATAAAAGGGTTGATTAGAAAAATAAACTAAAATTATTATCAGGTCAATAACTTTGCATTTTTTTTTCTATACTTTTCAGAGAATATATATCTGTTTGTAAAAAATTAGAACAAGGTTTAAAGTTTTACAGTCATTCCAGCTTAAAAATTCTAAATAAGCAATTAAATGTAAAGATTAGATAAATATTATAATTTTATCACATTAGGATTTTATTTACACAGTTTATCTATACAATCGTTAACAGTGTTCACGTTAACGAGGTTCGATTGTAATAGAGGTTTGTACTCAAACAATATATGTATTTCTCTCTCTCTCTCTCTCTCTCTCTCTCTCTCTCTGTATATATATATATATATATATAAATGATAGATAACGTAATAAAATTTAATCTTAAAATTTAGCAATTAATAGATTAAAACAATACCAACACACAAAAATATAGAACTGAATTTAACTTAGAGGAAAGACTGACAAAAAGTTGTTGCGATTTAGATTAAGAACCAATAAGAGACAATAATAACTTAAAAATACTTACGCCGACATGAATGATAATAAAAAAGGACCATTAAACTTAATTGCAAAGAAAACAAATAATTAACCACAGAAATAATTGGATAAAAATGCTTAAAATTAGAAGTAAGATACTTTTCAGGGGGCGAGTACTTCATAAAGCTGTGAAAGCTGCATCGGTTTCGTAAAACAATATAGCTAATCATAGCAATTTATATCATTTCAAGCTCCGATGGAAGCAGCAAAACCATATATAAGGAGAAATTAAGTGAAATATTAAATGAAATATTAAATTAAAACAACGATTAAATAAAATCATCATGGAAACCAGAGAGAAAACTAGAAAGAAGCATTGTAGCCACATGTAAAACAGTTAACACAAACTGGAGAATAGAATGATGCCAACAAAAAATGAAATTAAAAATCAAAGCTTTGCAAAAATCGATTAATCGAATGAACTTCAGAGCATTTTCATTAACGATAAAATACACAGAGTAATTATTAGTTGAGATAGTCAAAATTTATTTTAAAGTTAATTAAAGTTTAATCTAGTTAGAGTTAATTTAAATTGTACGAAAAACAAGAATCATTAAACCGTTCAAGGAAAGGATTAAACAAAGAATACATAAGTCAGCAGTGAGCAAGCGCCATCTAGCGGTTAGCTATATGAACAATAAGTCAGTTAAATTATTTCAGGATAAAAAACCAATGCGATAAGGAATGTATTTAAAAAGTATTAACTGCATGATTAAGAGAATTTTATATATAAAGTAAAGAATCTAAGAACGTTAATAGTTACATGATTAATATCAACAACACTCAAATAAATTTTAATTCAATTTAAATGTTAGCACTCATTTAAAGTTGAGAATTCAGTTGTCAAGAATATAGTTGGCATAACATACATTCAGTTAGCGAAGCTAAATATTATACAAGTAATATTAAACCATATAAAGTTGCACGAAACTAAGAGTACCTAGAACATCTGCAAATAATAGTTGTAAATCGAACAGTAATAACAAAGTTATCCTATGACAAACATCTGTTTTTAACACTTTCCAACAAAGTTGAAATGTGTTAATGACTTCGGTTTGTCTGTCTTTCTGTCCTTCCATCTATCTGTTTGTTTGACTGTAAGCCCTCGAACCCCTGTAAATATTCATGGAATGAAAATGATATATATTATTTATTCACTATCGGATGTTCCCTGTTGAAAATGGAGTAAATGCTACAACTGTTTCGTGTTCAGAGACACATGAAAATATTCCAAAGCAGTATGTTCTGTGAGAGGTATTTCCATAAACCCTATTTTAATACCTTTACTTTGCACAAATCTCAATGAAATTGAAATATGTAATTCAAGTGCACTATCGGATGTTCTGTATTGAAAATGGAGTAAATAACACCACTGGTTTGTGTACAGGGACACCCGAGAGTACTCCAAAGAACTGCGTTCTATGAGAGGTATTTCCATAAACATATTTTACTAACTTTACTTTGCACAAATCTTAATGAAATTGAAATATACTATTTATATTCACAAAAGAATTATTTCTAAAGAAAATAGTATGATTAGCATTAAGATTTACAGGAAGACACAAAAATATTCATTTACACTAAGGGCTATTATTGGAAATTTGCTTAATTGAATTTTCGTCTAAATTAAGCGTTTTTAACACCTAACAATTTTTAAGTGTGAAAATTATTTAAATCAGTGTTTGTGTCTGCCCATCTGCCCGTCTTCAGCATCCATAAATATTTTCGGATTTTCTTAAAAACGATATGTGTTATTCAAGTTCACTATGGAAGGTTCCCTATTTAAAATAGCATTAACATATCCTGTGCAACTAGTTTGTGTGCAGGGACACCTCTTCTCCGCAATGAATGTCAATGCATTACGTTTTAGGATAGACATTTTTATAAATCACATTTAAATAACTTTCTGCTGCGAAATTTATAAAGTAATTGACATTTATTGTTAATATACTAAAATAAAGCTTTGTATAGAATAAGATATAGTTAGTCTATCAATTTACAGAATTGCACTAAAATATTCAGATACATTAGGGCTGCATTTTCTTTTCTGTTAAGCATTTTTAACGTTTTTCAATAATGTTTAAGAGTGATTATGAATTAAGTAAATCTATCTATCTGCCTTTCTGTCCTTCTGTCTGTCCATTGTGTGATAAGGTAGGCAAAGAACTTTGAAAGTTATACTATGCAACAAGCACGTGCAGTTGGAAAGTATTAGTAACCAATGCGTAGCACATGATTTTTCGTTCTTGTTTTATTTTAGAATTTTGAAAATATTATTTGTCTGCAATAATTTTTTTGGGACATTCTAGAAAAGTATATTTATTATATTCTTAGTGTTTTCATAAAATCTGTTAAATGAGATAGTTTTTAAATTATATCTGAAAGATTTAGAAAAATAAGAAAATTTTCTCTATCTCCTATTTGAAATTTAACTCTTATTTTATAGTAGAAAATGTGCAATGGGATATAAATACGTTATTAATAAAATAATAATATCGTTTTAACGCATTGATTTAATATTATACTAACTTGTAAAATACAACTAATTTGTAAAATTTGTAGTTAATCCTCTTGGTAGTTCAAGAAACATGCTGCATGAGGCAAAATTTATTTTTAATCTATATGCTGCGTCCAAAGTGATGCATACGGATAAAAATTTGCATTAAATTATATTAAAATTAAATGCCCACTCAAAGGTTATATTTTAAAATTAAAGAAAATTATGTTCTTTCATTTCTATACAATTATCTGTATTTTGAAGCAGTATTTAGTTGTTTGGCCGATCGATGCGTTGTGTTGTGGGGGTTTTAATGCCAGTTTACTTCACGGGACATCAATTAATAAAATTTCTTTTATTATTTACCGAATATATGAAAGCGTGATCTCCGAAATTTTAGAGATGAAATTTTTGAAAAAGCTGGAATGTAATATATTTTGTATCGATATTTAATGCTTATTACCAAAGTACGAAATATTATGAGCCATTTATTACCAAATTCTAAATTTTAGATTCTTAACCCCTTCCGGTAAAAAAAAAATAAAAAAAAAAAAAAAAAAAAGAAAAGGCAGGAATATTTATGCATAAAATAATAATTTAATTTTAATTTAAAAATAATATGGGATAAGAATCCACTACATTCATACAGTTTGTGTACCGTACATGGACGATTAAAACTCTTCATTGTACGGTACGGTATGTAAAACCAATGACGAGCTAGACTCGTCATTGCACGGTATGGCATGAAAAGCCTATGACAGGCTATACTCGTCATTTTACCGCAAGAGGTTAATAATTTTAATGTAGAGACATACATAGAAATATTTATTCTGTGTACCAACCTCCTCATTAAAGCACACTTTTAAATATCGCGAATTTTTATAAACAAAAGGAAACGTAATATATTCTGTATATTTATATATATTATTTTAAAAATATTTTTCTATCTTTTCCAAGTTTCAGTGCTTTATTTAAACCAAGACGTACACAATAACTCTTTCCTTTTAACATTATAGCTACATTTTACTTATGAATTGTATATCGTAAAAGAATAACTCGTATTTATATTAAATATCCTGAATGCCTGAATTTCAAATATTTCCTTTTTTACAAGAGAGATCTTTCCTTTTGACAAAAATTTTCCTGAAAAAGTTCCGCTTTTTTATGACATCAATTTCATACCCTCTTGGTTCTTAACGCCTCCAAGCACCACGAAAGCCATATTCTTTGCGCAATAGTGAATGTAAAGAATGAAAAGGAAAAAATAGCTTAACTTCCTTTTTTGACCAGACAGAATAAAACCCTAAAAATATTATAAAGGATGTTATACCTCTTTGCAATTGAATCACAAAGTACTTGTAATATTCTCTAAGTATACATGAATAGTATAACTTTTTTGTAAATATAAATGTTTATTTCGTTAACGGTGAAATGATAAGGAATTTTCACGTCACTATTTTAAAATGTTTATTTTATATGTCTAAAAGTTCATTGTACTAAAAAAGTAAAAAAATGTGGATATCGTAGACAAATAATTTTTATTTGTAATTATATTTCTTTGCAGTGTCATAATAATAATATTATTCTCGATTTATAGGGCAAAAATTACAAAAGTTTCTCGTAATAAAATAATTTGCGGCAAAAAAAAAAAAAAAAAAAAAAAGAAGAAGAAAAGGAAAAGAGAAAGAGAAAGAGAAAGAAAGGAAAAAAAAAATTCAGCAATTGGAATGATATACAAAACTGAGATTTAAAATAGTACGCTGTGGCCCTCATAAAACTTTCATCTATATTTTCTTTTACAAATTCAACAATAACATATTATTTATTAAACGTATTTTCCATGATAAATGCCGATGATTTTCATCTCATAGAAGTATAAACCGGAAAAAAATTAATAAAAGAGTCAATTTTATGCTCTACAAACAACATCTAAAAAAATGCTTTTTACTTCCATTACCCGACTAACTTAGGTAATGGAAGTATTGTATTTGGTCCAAAAATTTGATATCGATTTTTCACCTGATTTACACGTTTTAGGGGTTCTTGAGCCCAAAAAAGTAGTTTTTAGCAATTGGTCAGTGTGTGTGTGTGCGTATGTGTGTGTGGCGAATCTTCTGGCTATCATATCTCTGAAACTAATAAAGATAGAACAACGAAACTTCAGAATTGAGTCAGGTCTGGTGTACAAATGAATTTTTCAAATTTTGGTGAAAATTGGAAAGCCAGAAATGGGATATCAGAAACCGGAAGTAAGACCGTAAGTCCGTATCTTAAAAACGGTTCCAGTGATTTTCTTCGACGTTGTTATATAAACACTCTATAATATTTCCTTTCGAATGATATAGTTGATTAGTTCAGTAAAATTGATAGGCGTTCTGTATAAATAGTTCAATTTCAGGTCTTGCAGGTACGTTCCTTTAAAAACGTTTATACGGACTTTTTTGAAACTCGCTATATTAACTCCTTTTTAAATATCCTTTTGTATATAATTATTGATTTCCAGTTAATAATTGAGTATGCCGAGTTTTAGTAAAAGTTGTTATCTCAAAAACGGCTCTAACGATTTTCTTGAAAATCGTTACATAAATCCATTTTAGATATCCTTTCTCATGCATTATGCGGTTATTACAGGAAAATTAACAGTCATCCTGCTTAGGTAGGTCAGTTTCCGATTTCGGAAATGGATGTTTCAAAAAATAACTCTATATTTTTTTTTCCTTATTTTTAAAATACGCTGTGTAAACTCTGTTTTACATGTCTTTATACATATACATCTTTATTATTTTAGACAAATGAAATCTCTTCCAAAGCGTAATTTGAATTGTTTCAATATAGGTTTACATAACAGACCTCGGTATCTTACCCCTTAATCTCTAACCTGTATTTATAATATTAAATTTCAGAGTAAGAGAAAGTCGTGTGAGTGACTGACCAGATTATTAAATCTTTCAATTATCTCGATAGTGTAATCAATTTTGGGTCAAATAGATGTGTATTATTCCAGAATTTACAAAAACTCAAGCAAATAAAGTACATTTCACTAAATAATACCATATATATAATTTACTATATGGAGAAACACGTATAATTTTAGTCCATTTTACATACAAATTACATAAAATCTTTAGCTAATGAAAATGGGCAAAATTCCTTACACTATTTTTTCCCCCTGCTAAGTATAAGTTTATTTATTCCTTATATAAATGTATTATATATATATATATATATATATAAGAAAAAAAATCCATAACGAACTAAGACAAATCTTGTCACTATATCGATAATTATGTACCACTAACTTGATTTTTAAGATTATTCGAGAGTTTTCAACAATTAAAATGAGAAAAAATAGAACTCACTACGAGATTTTTTTCTTATTATGCGTTGTAATTTTATATACTTATAAATTGTATTTATCTATTACAAGTACAAGATGTTAATCTCGTTTATACGTGCAAATATGCTGCAATAGTACGAATGACTTTAAAATTTTGTCAGTATTGCAAAGAGTTAAATACCTTTCCTAAATCAAAGGTGTTGTTGCAGTAAAAGTAGATTTACGGTTAAAGTGCAAATAAAAGACAGTTCATTCAATTTTAATCAGAGTGGGGTTGGAACAGGGGACTCAGTCTTCCTATATTTTTATTATCGTTTTATTATATTGTCACTTTAATTTTCAAAAAGAACATTTTCTTAATGTTTTTTATGCTATAATAGCACTAAACTTTTTAAGAAAATTTTCTTTCTAAAAACTGTGGTGAAAGTATAATAAAACGATCTTAAAAATATAAGAACGCAGCGGCCCTGGATAGGAAGTGATAGTACAGCCTTGGAGACAGACTGATGACATGGCGACCAAACTTGCTGAGAAGTAACAATTTAGTGTTTCCAAAGTTTAGAAGCTCTATCATTAATGATAGTTCTAGAGTTTTAATGATAGTTTCCGAGTTCTAGAATTATCTGGTACATCAATTGGTTTCTGAAGCAGAATAACCTCGAAAGTTCGCCAAATCCCGATAATAAAAAGAGAAGAGACACTCCCAAAGAGTTCATTTGTGTTCAGACGTCTGTTCTGAACGGTCGTCTCTGAGATTTCAGTTTAAATGGTTTAGACTTATTTCTAAATCAGTGAAATTCGGGCTCTATGGTGTATTTAACGCTGTTTAATGATATTTTGCAGTATGAATATTAGTACAATGTTTCACTGGGTTGTTTCGAGAATAATCCTTGAATAGTCGACAAGAAGCGGTCTGTTTCTTTACGAATTACTTTTTCACGTAAGAACCCCAGTAGCACATCAATGGAAATCAATATTGGGTGATATTGGTACAATATTGGCGAATATTGGCCAATATTGCCCCAATATCGTCCAATATTGGTTTCCATCGATGTGCTACTGGGGAAAGTCTAGATTTTGGTAAGAATATGGATAGAGACAGTCGTGATATTTTGGATTAATATGGAATGTGTAACACTCGCAAAATTTGTAATGAAGCAGGATAAAGTTTAGCTTTCTAAGAACATTTTTATGTTTCAAACATTTATTTAATATTACTTAAAAATTAAACCCAAACAAGTAGAAACGTTTACACTTACAGCTCTTATCTATGCCATCTCATGCCTCAACGTGGCATTTCTATCCCCAAATTAACACTAAATCTGCCTATTTTGATTTCTTTGCCTTCATAATTGTACCGCGTGTTTTTGAAACTCCCTGTAGAAGATTTTTCCCTTTCTGCAAGATGCCTTTTTTATTTGTTTTTTTTAAAATTTCATTTTCTTTTATACATTTCTTTTTTTCTTAGATATTCAATAAACTTATTATTATTAAACTTCGAGATTCAGTTGACTTTCTGAATGATAACTAACACAAAACTTAAAGGAAGAAAAAAAGTTAATATAGGGCGCCAATTAAATTTCTGCACACAGGCGCCTGGCAATGCTGGCGCGCCCTTGGTTATAACTGTTTATTTTTGTTCCTTTTATATAGCATTCTAATATTAATCTTTTTATATATATCAACATCATCTACACTATTTATCTTTAATTTTATTACTCCACGCACCATATTAAACAGGAAATTCAATAATCTTTTTACATCTAACAAATGGGCGAAAATACTTTTCTAATAACCCATTTGTCTACAAAACAATAGCAGTTTTGATTACAAACTGTCTACACATGCAAATGAAATCAGTTTCATGACATATCAAATTAACAAAAAAGAACTGAGTGCTAGACTGAAGAATTTAAAACGAAATGCTAACATTTTTCTTTTTCAAATGGCATTAACTTTTCAATGGGATTTTTGGTGACGCCCGTAAATTTTGCGACAAGCCCTGAAATGAAAACTGAGTGGAAACCACAGGGTGCATTATGAGGAACGCCCGAAATTTGAAGAAATAGTTTTAGTCATTTTTGGTATTGCAGCAAACCAGACGTATAACCACAAAATGAAGGAGGTTTATTTCATTGTGGGATTGTTAACTTATTATCTCATCTCATCCATTCTTGTCTAATATTCTACAAGACAAGAATTTTGCATGTGTTTTTATTTTTTTTTTTGTTTTTTTCTAGCAGTGATTTTAAGCATCAGATACTGTACAAATTCATTTAGAAAGAGAAGAGGGTGTAGCAAAATTTTACGAAATTGTTACAAACAAATTAGAAAAGAAAAAGAAAAAATACTTACAGTTATTAATAGAAAAATTAAAATCAAATATAATGAAAGAAAGGTACTGAAATAATATAACTGACAGAGTATAAAATATTAAGACAATATTGAAGTAATAATTACAAAACTTTGAATAAACACCACAAAATGCAATAAACTCACAAAAATTATTGCGGGTCGAAGAGCCACACGACCCTTCTTCAGGCGAACAAAGTGTGCACGAGTGCTGCAACCAAAGCGGCAACGCACAAAACTTCTTTAAGTGAAGAGCAAAAAATTTTAAAGACGAATGTAAATATAAATTCTGGTGTAATCAGAATTATCAAATGAAAGAAGAAAATAAATAAATAAATTGTATTATTAAAAAAATATTATTAATAATATTGAAGCTTATTAATTCACTTTCTTATTACTAATACTGAAGTTTATTAATTCACAGTTTGTTAATTCACTTTCTTATTATTAATATGGGAGCTTATTAATTCCCAGTTTTTTTTTTTTTTTTTTTTTTTTTTTTTTTATCGACATTTCTGGGAAATACTCAATTTTCTTTACATATTAAGTTAATGTTTCTTAAAGTTTGAGTCGCAATCCCCCAGAGAGGCAATGAAATAATTTTTGAGGTTTATATACAATTTCACTATTGCTAATATTTTTAAATTAATAACACTTAAGATATTTTTAATGTATAAAATTTATTGAATAAAAAATTAACCTGGTGGCATTATTATTATTTTTTTAACTTTTGCAAATGAGATAAGTGTTCTAGCAGTCATATTTAAAAATAATTCGAAGCAATATCAGTCATATCTCATAGCCTACATTATTGTAAAGGCATTATGGTATAGTGCAAAATGTTTGGTAGTATATTTGTACAGTCCAGAAAAAAAAAAAAAAAAAAAAAAAAAAAGCAACAATCGATGTTATTTCGTTATTAATTGATGCAGAAATATTTAATAGATATCATTCAACAGGAAATTAAGTGTACTTTTTGAAAAATGAAATTACGTGAAATTTTGAATTAGGGGTCATCTACATATTGAAATTAGCGCTAACTTCGACGGACATGAAAATACATTACAAAACAACACCTTGGGAATCCCTGATTTCGGTTTTTAGCAGTGGCGTATTATGAATGACGGTTTGAGTATGCTCCACCCGGGCGGTTAGAAACAGTACATTTTTAAAATGGATATTCAGGCACCTTATTGGTTAATTCCCTTATTTCGAGAAACAACGTAGGTAGGACGACATTTCAACAGTCGATCAGAATAATGAGCTTTTCATGATAACGAACTATTCTAGCCACCCGTATAAAACATACCCAAAACGTCATTCACGATACGCCACTGGTAAGGCTCTTATATATACGAGCTATATATACGAGCTCATTTTGTTGCCTTAGGGTTGCCACATGTACCCAGCGCGTTTCTCTGATAAACAAACGACAAACTTTTTTATCGTCTTACGTTACTTTAGAGTAACTTGTTTTAATATATTTCATAATTTCAGCTAAGTAAACTATGATTTGGAAGTTTGTTTAGCGATAAACTGCAATAATCATTCAAGAAGTGAATATAAAGTGTTCACAGACCTTCTATTGCTGTGTATTTGAGTTTTGGCGACATTTTGTAAAAGAAACACAAACCGCCCTAACAACACATCTTACCCCATTACATCCATAGGGTATCCCCAGAATAAAATGACATCCTGAGAAAAAACACACACTGTGAAAAAAATGTGTTTTTAGGAAGATTATTGTTGCTTACTGCTCTTATCTTGACCGGATTAGCTTCAGATCAAGATTTCTTAAAATCATTAGGGAAGCGATAAGGACGCCAAGCGGGAATTCTGTCCTCTTCGGAGGCAAAAAAATGGCGGTGATGCGCCTGCCTATTATTTTATTTAAGGAGATCTAGCCACTGGTTTTTAGATATTAGATAAAAATGTAAAATGTGAATACATGTATGAACCTGTAGAATAATAACAAAGTTTCTTTTTAGTAACATTAAATTTATATAGAGCATAAAAATATTTACATATTTACACATTACAATAAAGGAATATACGTAAACAGAAGCGACATCTTTGCGTTGAAAAAATATAAAACTTCTTTTCTTCGGACAAAGTCTGTTGCCAATTTCTTTTATTAATAAGAAAAGTTTTCGTCAAAGTATTCGTAACCATAGATTCACCACAAATCTAATATATTTTTATATATTTTTAAATATATTACACAACGAGATATATAAAGTAGAGTGATAAATGGTAACCCTTGAGAAGGTCCAAGATGAGTCATGTGATATATGCTCTCCTTGCAGATGCGTATTCGATGGTTCCCTTGGTAACAGCTTATTTTCAGTAAATTTCTATGGCAACGGTTTGGAGATTGTTCTTCGTACAAGTCATAAACGCCAATGGTTTTGTTTACTTACGTAGTTTAATATTCTTTTGTTCTAAATCATTTTGATTTTAATTTTACTTCTCTTTTATTTCGTGTAGTTGAACTTTAACCGACAAAATGCTTAAAAATAGTTGAAAAATTATTATTTGTTGTTAAATTTAGCTCTTTAAAAGTTTAAATTTTCTTTTATCCGCGATTGTAATGAAATGCTCGCCCTCTGGTGGGCTAAGGTGAAATTACAATAAACATGGTTTAATTCGAATTCCATACAGCCGCCATTGCTTGCCGATATTTAGTTTCACATATATTTATTGAATAAAAATGAATAAATACGGTAAAAAAGATAACACATACTTTTGTGTGCCACAGTGTAACTCCAAAGGATCAAGAAATCCAGAATTGAGCTTCCATTTATTTCCATATGACAAATTTAAAATTTCAGTTGCTTCGGCTAATGGAAGTAAAGAATTAATCAGATGATTTGAAATTAATATTTGTTCAACTTCAGTTAAAAATCTACTTCCGATCGAACTTTGAATAAACTGAAGTATTTTTTCCAAAAGCAATCAATTTTCCATAATGTAATGGCGGAGAAATTATAGTACGAATATTAAGTAGAATAACAAAAAGAACACTAATGGAATACACGTGGCTATAATGTTTACTAACAACTGCAGTTCACAAAGCGCCGTCTATCGATCATTACAAACGCGGATAAACACTTTTAAACTTTGTTGGGAAACGATGAGAAAAAGGGTATTTTATTATTTCTTAAAATGTGAAATAAGTGTAAAATTATTTTAAAAACAATTTATTTCGGTCATAGGACTGTCATGTTACCTAATAATAATGATAAATTGTCGAACTGATATTTTAAATGCCAAAATAGCGATAAAGGGCCAAACACAGCAACCTTTTCGAGCATGTCACGTGATTCATCTTTGTTATAAAATGTACGAAATTAAGATGTAATTTCATGCACTGAATTTCTTTTGTTTTATATTGTTACAAAACAGCAAATAGATATTTATATATGTATGTATTATTATGCATGAAAACTACAGATCAGGTAAGTAAGATAAATATCGCTTACCTTGCATTCAGTTCAGAATTAATTGGTCACTCCACTCCTCTTGATTAGATATGCATCTCGTTAATTTGTTAATTTTCAAAATATCCTTTTGTTCAGCCTCTGCACATTTATATTTGATGTAATTTCCATCTTGTAACTTAATTTAGATGTGTGTATTTATTTTGTGATGAAAAATGTACTCTATAGTAGGAGTACAAATAATTTTATTTTTACACGCCAGAAATGACGCGTCTTTATCGGCTGAATTTTACATTGCAACTGACTAAAATAGCTTGAGTTACAGAAAGCGAAGAACACTAAATAGAATAGAAAAAATCAAAAATAATGAATTAAAATATGATATTATACATAGTTATAACTGGGAACATCATTATATTGATAAACAAACGGATAATAAGTAATTAGTGTCTAGAGAAAAAGAGTTTGAATGTTTATGGTTTTTCAGTCTCTAGAAAAGATTCAGTGCAGTTACTGTCAAAAGTTTCATTCGATATATAATTGAGTCCTGTGATCGTTCAGAGTATGGCCTTGAACACTGAGTAACGTATTATTAGAATTGCACAAAAAGAGAGGAAAGATTCACGGAGATTAATATGATGAGTAATTTATAAACAGTGTTAAATGGTTTTCGAGTGGGCGAGAATAATGGCAGATTGGATGATAATTTCATATGTAGTTCAACATCGCCCCTCAATCTGGCATGTTTCTCGTATTAATTTTTAGTTGGAGGTTTTCTCTATGTCGGCAAAAGTCTGCTTTAGGAAGTGCCTTGGTCAAAATATCAGCAGTCATCTCTTTTGTTGGACAGTATTCCAATTCTATGATTCCTTCGGTTTTGATGTGCTTGATGCAATGAAATCGCAGATCAATGTGTTTTGTCTTCGATTGGAATTTTTCACTTTCTATCATTTTTATTGTAGATATGTTATCTTCAAATATGATGACTGTAAGATTTTGTTTCAGTTCTAGCTCTTCTAGTAGTTTCAGAACGTGCTTCGTCTCTTGTGCGGCATTTGCAGCAGAGACAAATTCTGCTTCAGCTGATGACATTGCTATGCATGTTTGCTTCTTTGTTATCCAGTGGGTGGGGCAATTTCCCAATTTGAATAAATTTCCAGAGGTGGATTTCCTGTCCTTCTTATCTCCTGCCCAGTCTGAATCAGAATACACCGTTAATATAGGTTTCTTTTCTATGCCTATTTCTAGATTTAGATTCTTTGTGGTTTTGAGATAGCGGATGACTCTTTTCACGGCCATCCAATCCATTTGTCTTGGATTTTCTATACGGCGGCTTAATATGTTAACTGCGGCAGAAATGTCCGGACGTGTAACGGTGGCAATATATAGGAGTGAACCTATCGCTTTTCGGTAATTTGTATTTGTTTTTAATAGATTCTCTTCGGTGTCTGCTCTAATGTATCCGGTATCCATTGGCGTATTCGTGGGCTTTGCGTCATTGAGGTTAAAATTTTCAATTAATTGATTAATTTTGTTAATCTGATTTAAGGCAAAGTTGCCGTTCTGTAATCTCTCAATATTTATTCCTAAATAGTAGTTTACCTCCCCAAGATCTTTTACTTCATATTCTTCATTTAATTGTGCGACAATTTTATTTATGTCTGCTTCGCTACCTGAGACCAGAAGGTCATCGACATGCAAAATTATGTAAGTGCTATTATTGTCTTTTTCAATTCTTTTGAACAAGCAGGGGTCTGCTTCACTTTGTAAGAAACCCAGTTTTCCTAGCGTTTCCCCGATTTTTAGATTCCAGGCTCTAGCAGCCTGTTTCAAACCGTAAATCGCCTTGTTCAATCGACATACTTTATTTTCTTCACCTGGCTTAATGTAGCCCTCTGGCTGTGACATGTATATTTCTTCCGTAAGATTTCCATGAAGGAACGCTGTTTTAATATCTAGGTGATTTACTCTTAACCGTTTATATGCTGCATTAGCAAGGAATGCTCTTATGGTTGTGTAAGTGACTACAGGGGCGAACGTTTCATCATAATCGCTACCGAATTTTTGTGAGTATCCTTTCGCTACTAGACGTGCTTTATATTTATCTATTTCTCCCTTTGAGTTATATTTTGCTTTAAAAGTCCATTTGCACCCTATGACTCTCTTTCCTATCGGGGGTTCTACTAATTCCCACGTTTTATTATTTTCTAAAGACATTATTTCTTCCTGAGCTGCCTTTATCCAATTTCCTTTTTCAACCTGATTCCCCATTTCTTCTATCTCTTTCCAAGATTTTGGTTCAACGATTCTTTGATTATTGACTAAAAATGCGAACCTGTCAGGTGGGACCCCTTTATTCACACGCTCTGATCTTCTAGGTAGACAGGCTTGATCATCCTGATCTATTTGCTCTGTTTCCGAAATGTTGTTTACATCAATTTCTACGGTATTGTTTTGTTCTTCAGTTTCTGGATCTAAGGTGCTATTTGTATGATCTATCTCGTCTGAGTTTTTGTCAGTATTTGCGTTTGAATTCTGAAAATTATTCTCGAAGAATTTTACCGTTCTAGCGATCATTATGTTTCTACCTCCAGTGTATATTCGATACCCTTTTGATTGGTCATCGTATCCCACGAAAATACCTTCTACAGATTTATTGTCTAGTTTATTTCTTTTTGTCTTATCTAAATAAGCGTAGGCTTTACAACCAAATATTCTTAGATGCGCTAAGTTTGGTTTTCTTTTTGTCCAGAGTTCATATGGGGTTTTATTATTTGCTTTCGTTGGGAGTCTATTAATGAGATAATTTGCTGTATTAAGGGCTTCACCCCAAAATTTCTTTTCTAGATTTGCATCTGACAGCATACTTCTCACCATTTCTACGAGAGTTCTATTCTTACGTTCAGCAACTCCGTTTTGAGAGGGGCAATATGGTACTGTTGTTTGATGTTTTATCCCAATTTCCTTAAAAAATTCCTCAAGTTCCCTGTTTATGTATTCTCTACCGTTATCGGTACGAATTTCCTCTGGTACTTTCCCAAACTTATTTTTCGTGAACGCGACGTACTCTTTGAGTTTTGTGGTTACCTCGCTCTTTTTCGCTAGTAGGTAGATGGTAGTGTACCTGGAGTAGTCATCTGTGACCGTTAGGAAATATTGTTTTCCCCCAATTGTGGGAGTAGGCATTGGACCACACACATCGCTGCGTATAAGTTGTAGTATTTTATTAGCCCTATGATGTGTTACTTTCGGGTATGGCATGTCAGTGAGTTTCGCTTTTACGCAGGTTTCACAAACATTATCATGTTTACATGTACTAATTTTTATTCCAAGAGCTAATTCTTTATTTACTATTTCCTTAATCGCGTCATAATTTTTATGACCTGTGCGCCTATGCCATAATTGAATGCAATTTTCATTGTTACATTGGTACGTAAGATTAGCATTTTCCATCCAATTTTTCAGATTTTGGCAAATTTAGTTCATACAAATTATTTTTAAGTTTTCCTTCTAGGTATGTTTTACCCTGATAATTTATTTTACACCCGTTGTCTTCAAATATTATTTTGCATCCATTCTGAGTTGCCTTCGCAACGGACAGTAGGTTCGATTCTAGGTCTGGCACGTATAATACATTTTTCAAAGTTATTTTATTTATTTCGCCTTGCGATGTTTGGGTAGTAAGTGTTATTTCTCCCGAGCCATATGATTCTAATTTGCCTCCGTTTGCTATTATTACTTCAGATTTATCTTGTTCATCTAAGTGTGTATATAACTGTTTATTATTAGTGATATGGGACGAACTCCCTGAATCAATTATCCAGGCTGTATTATTAGAATTTGTAGCCAGAAATGCCAAATTATTCTTTAAGGAGCGCGTCGACTCCTCTATATCATCATAATTTTCCTGTCGCGGGTTTTCGTTCGTCTCATATCTCTGTGTTTCAAAACATAGTGATGTGTTGTTAAATTTGTGTTTAGGAGGATTATTTTGTTTCTTATACGTGTTACTGTTTTTATTTTTCAAATGATAACACTCTGATTTATTATGATTTCTCCTTTTACAGTAAGTGCAGAATTTATTTTCTGTTTTATAATTATGATTATAAGAATGTTTCTTATTTACTGTCGTAAGTGCTTTTGATGAGCTTTCATTTGATAATGTATTTTCGCGCCTGCGATTGTATTCATCTTTTAATTTATTAGTGACAAATTCAATAGATAATTCTGATTCAGGCCGAGCTTCGAGAGCTGTGATAAGTGTTTCAAAACTGGGTGGCAAAGAACATAAAAACAACGCAACCACATGCGATTCTTTAATTTATTCACCTATGGCTTTTAATTTGTCAACGATCTCTATAATCCTTGTTATGTGATTATGAATATTGCCTTTCTCCTCCAATTTTGAACTGTATAGCTTTCGCAATAAATACAGTTTGGAAGATAGATTTTTTCTTTCATGTATTGCCTTCAGGGTATTCCATGTCTCGCTTGCAGTTGATAAATTTTTCACATAAATGATCTGAGAATCATCTATAAATAAGTTAATAAGAGCTCTAGCTTTATTGTCCTTTTTCGTCCATTCTGTCGTTATAGGGTTAGGGGGCTCTTCCGTTATAGTGTCATATAAATCTTCTTTAATAAGGAGCATTTTTAATTTAAAGTTCCATGTTGAATAATTGTTTTGGTTCAGTTTTTCTACAATCTGACTTTCTTTGAGAGAAGTCATTTTTTCATTTATTTATTTGAGTTTGTAATTTTAGTTATTACAGTTAGTGCATTAATATATTCGGTTAATATATAACTTAGTTAATATATAACACTTGAATGAGTTCTTTAGAGTATCTACAGGAGTGGGTGATTAATCTATCATGCATGTTCAGATTTATTTATTTATATAGAGGAGCACATATCAGAGCTCATAATCTTGTTATAAAATGTACGAAATTAAGATGTAATTTCATGCACTGAATTTCTTTTGTTTTATATTGTTACAAAACAGCAAATAGATATTTATATATGTATGTATTATTATGCATGAAAACTACAGATCAGGTAAGTAAGATAAATATCGCTTACCTTGCATTCTGTTCAGAATTAATTGGTCACTCCACTCCTCTTGATTAGATATGCATCTCGTTAATTTGTTAATTTTCAAAATATCCTTTTGTTCAGCCTCTGCACATTTATATTTGATGTAATTTCCATCTTGTAACTTAATTTAGATGTGTGTATTTATTTTGTGATGAAAAATGTACTCTATAGTAGGAGTACAAATAATTTTATTTTTACACGCCAGAAATGACGCGTCTTTATCGGCTGAATTTTACATTGCAACTGACTAAAATAGCTTGAGTTACAGAAAGCGAAGAACACTAAATAGAATAGAAAAAATCAAAAATAATGAATTAAAATATGATATTATACATAGTTATAACTGGGAACATCATTATATTGATAAACAAACGGATAATAAGTAATTAGTGTCTAGAGAAAAAGAGTTTGAATGTTTATGGTTTTTCAGTCTCTAGAAAAGATTCAGTGCAGTTACTGTCAAAAGTTTCATTCGATATATAATTGAGTCCTGTGATCGTTCAGAGTATGGCCTTGAACACTGAGTAACGTATTATTAGAATTGCACAAAAAGAGAGGAAAGATTCACGGAGATTAATATGATGAGTAATTTATAAACAGTGTTAAATGGTTTTCGAGTGGGCGAGAATAATGGCAGATTGGATGATAATTTCATATGTAGTTCAACAATCTTGAACCACGGAAAGTTAATCCTTCATCCATTGAATCAGCACTCTAATTTATATACAAGTATCTCGTTGATATTACACTTCAAATCGGTCAGACAATGCTCTTTGGAAAATAGGAGTTATTTTTCAATACGCAAGCGAAGTGATGACGTCATTAGCCGTCCGTGGATGCAATAAAAAGATTTCCTTTATTAATCGCCCATTAGATTTTTTGTAAAAAATTATTAAAAATCGAGGAAAATTATTTCCCGATTTTATTCCCCATATTTGGGTATAGATATGTATTAGTTATCATGTGCATGCGTTAGATTAAGTTGTTTTTGCTGCGGAATTGATAAAATTTGAATTTTAAATTTCAAAACTCTAGAAAAAAAAATGGCAAACTTCCATATTCAATTGAAAACATAAATATTTCATTTCAAAGGATGATATTAACACAATAAATATCCAACTAATATACTAATTAAAAGGAAAATGATAAATATTCTATCATAATTTGAAATCAAATTTCTTTTCAATTTCTGAATAAAGTTTCTGATATAAGATACTAATATGTTGCAGCGGAAAAGATTTCATATCTGCCATTCTTGGCGAAAAAAAAATATCGCCAAATTATCTGGCGAACATATTTAATTCCTTTCAAAAATCATGGTTATTTCAACAACTTATACTAAGAGAGTAATGAATAATATGAAATTTCGTACAATACATATTACGAAAATATACATCTGGCATGTATATTTTCGGATTATGTTTTTGATCGCCAAATACAAAAAAAGCCAAGGACGGCAGAGTTTGAAATTTAAAATTAAAATTTTATCAATTTGACAGCAAAATAACTCAATCTAAAAAAGGCGTACGATAACTAATACATATCTATACCCAAATATGGGGATTAAAATCGGAAAATAATTTTCCTCGATTTTTAATAATTTTTTACAAAAAATCCAAGGGACGATTAACATAGGAAATCTTTTTCTTGCATCCACGGACGGTCAGCGACGTCACAGTTCGCTTTCGTATTAAAAAGTATCTATCACGGCACGATACGGATCACCAATAAAACTTAAATTTTCTTTCACATTAAGAAAACTTATTTATTTTATGTTGTAGGTGTGACGAACTTAATATATATATATATATATATATATATATATAAATGTTTAACAAAATTGATATAAATTAACTGTGTTGCATGGTCATGTAAAAAAAAAAAATTGTGGACAAATAAAATAATTCAGTACAATAACAGCGCATAAATTATATGTTTTCAGATAAAGTACTGTAAGGTATGATTGAGTTCACATTACACATTTTTAATCGCACTTACTAGTTTTTGGTTAGTTCAACTGTTGCAAATTCTATGATTTGTTAAATTTCTATAAAAATATAGTTTCTTAATTAAAGTATATTTATAAAAGTAATTTTTTAAGTTTATGAACTGAATGATTAACCCTTTAACTATGATGGTAGTTATGAAGCGATTTAACAAGTCTGCCTTGCATTCCAACGGTTTTCAGAAGACAATTCGTTTTTTTTTTTTAATAGAAAATTTTTACGCCAGTTAAGATTTTAATTTTTTTTTTTTTTTTTTTAAGGCAAGATTTTAACTTTAAAGTTTTTAATTTAAAAATTGATACTCCTGTATTAGTCTTAAAGTTTTAAAAAACATTATGTTCTCCCAAATAAACAGAATTAAAATGATATTCAATAACAAGTTAAACCTGAATCTGGCAATGAAAAATCTCAAAAACATACTAACTGTTAACCACTATCCTGTTTTTTACTCAATAAATATTTCAGTATTCTTGATTACAATCCTACTTGAGATTTGTTGTTCCATTTTGGACGACATTTAAGTGCTGGTAAGTGGGCCTACTAGCTGAAACGGGTTCTATGTTTATAATGGAGGGTGGTTTTCAATTTTCCATATTCTAATGACTATTCGAGTTTGTCCAGGTATGCATTTATATATTCTTGCATTATTCATATTCTTATATTTTATATTGGTGTATTACATTTTTTGCTTAATTTCTGAATTCAATTGCTTTTTATGCTTTGTATTAATTAAATTCGTTTGCTGTATGATCTTGCTTCCATCTGTGAGAAGTTGGGGGCTAGAAACGTGTTTTTTGGTTAAATTACCAGCGTTTCGTCAGAAACTTCTCATATTCCTTTCCCTATATGGGGAGCTCCCCTGATGAAGGCCCCCAAGTATTTTGGGATTAATTTTTCAACTGGCTTTAGTTATTTTGTTTATATATATATATATATACATATACATATACATACAGTACCAGCAAAAAAAAAAAAAAAAAAGCAAGCTTTTGAGTGACTTCAGTTTTTTTTTTTTTTACCATAAAGCTATATAGAAAAGAGTATCCTTTAAATATAGTGACCAGCGAAGCGAGCAAAGTCTGTTAGTGAATATATATATATATATGCAAACGGCTAAAATCGGTTTTTTTAATTCAAATTTGAAAATCAAATAAATCGATGTGTTACCCTACAGGGTCCAAGCTACTCCTCTGTCAAGATTCATAGCTCTGCGACTAATCGACTGAGCTCCACAGCATTCTCACACGCACAGAGACAGACACCTTTATTTATTTATACAGATAAATGTTTTAACATTTATCTGTATAAATAAATAAAAGTCTCTGTCTCTGTGCGGTATCAGATTTATCTGCTTACCAAAATATGAGAAATACTTATGAAGTATCAAGTGAAAGAAAGCGAAATATTTAAAACAAAATATGGGATTACGCAGGTCCACGAAATCGTACTTTACTGCTTTGAATGTTTCTTATTTTCTTATTTATTTATTTATCTGATACATTGAATTCAGAAATATTTATCTTTTCTTTTTATCACGTAAGGGTTTTTCACAAAGTAAGGTTGAAAAATCCGAAGAATTAACGCAGAGGCCATAAAAAAATCGAAACTCTTTATGTATAAATTGCATTAAAATTGGTTGTTGTTTACACGTTATCGTTCATGTGTCTCTGTTTCTTTACCTGGAAGTTCCGTTAAAAGGTTTTTCGCATATACACGGTTTGAAGACTCTCTTTATGCAACATTCAACAATAATATGCCTTGATACCTGCTTTCTTTTTTTTTTTATTTTTTCATGTCTTCATGAAATCGCTCTCAATATTTTTTACTCACTTCGCCTGGATTTTTCGGGAAATAACTGAGATGGGAGTCGTGAAAGTAGAATTTAAAACTCATTTCTGTCAAAAATGTAAGTGATGGTGATTTTTGAATATTTTTTCTTTAATGAGCATCCAAAAAAAAAATAAATAAATAAAAATCAGAAAATCACCTCACCTCTAAAAAAAATATTTCATCGCAGACCTGTGATGTTAGATACAATTGAAATTTTATAACAATTTCTTTCTTCAATAGATATTATTTATATTGAATTTGTCTTTTCTTTTATATATATATAAAAATCATCAATCACTCTACACTAAAAAAAAAAAAAAAAAAAAAACACAGAAAAAACAAAAGTACATTTTATGTTAAAAAATATAATAATACATAAATAATGATTATATTCACTGGGGCACATTTATTACTAAAACGGTTCTCAAAACTTTTATCTTTAAAAGATAAAGCAGTGAATTTACTTTAAAGTTTTAAATTTATTCATACCGTTTTCAGCTAAATGTGCGCCAGAGATAAGGAAAAATTTTGGAGCCACTTGTTGCTGTCATTTTTTATTTCGCTACGTTCTCTTAAAAATTCGCTCTACTGAACATCACTTAGAACAGGATTGTAAATTTCAAATCCTATTCTTCGGCATGAAAGGCGACTTTTAGTTTTTTTAAGGATCCCATTTTTCATATTAGAAATTCTACTTCAGAATGAGCACAAAATATATTGCATAGAAGAGATGTATTGCAGACAATATTACTGTCTGAATGCATGATGTCAAAGAAAAATGCATAAATTCTGTAAAGATGGCGCCACAAAATAATTTATGAATTGGTTGCAAGGAAATTATTTGAAAATATTTTACGATGCATGAAATATTTTAAGTAATATCGAAAAGGATATGGCAGCTTTCGCTGAACAAATTTTTATGCTAACTAATCATAAAAGTTCTGCTTGAATACCGCCAATCAGAAGCAGGTATTCTAAATTTGCATTGACTTAAGAATATTTTTATATGTTTTTTTACTTAACCCTTTGAAGCAGATTTCTCATCAAACATAATTTTTACACTTTTTTGATAGTTTTAAGTTATTTTAGATCTAAATAAGTGGAAAATGTTACATTTAAAATATTTATTAATTTTGGTTCTAAAATATAGAGTGGGGCACCGGTGTTCCTTTCTGCGTTAAAGGTAAATTCATCATGGGACACGGGCGTCCATAAATATTTTTACAAATTGCACTTTATTTACAATTACTTAGATATAGGAGTAGCAATAATTGATTACTGATTTTTTTTTAAATAATCAAATTTAATTCGAAATAAACTTTTGAAATTGGTTGATAAAATTTTTTCAAACTACTTTTATTTAACATTTTTATTTTTGTAAAAAATTTACTCTGATAATCTAATAGATTTTTTATAGTAACTATTAGAGTCTCTTTTATAATAAAAAACTATCATATAATAATAATATTTATAATAAGAGCGTGAAAAAATAAATAAGCAAAAAGGGACACTGGTGTCCCATCTGCGTCAAAGAGTTAAAGGGAATTTATCCTTATTTAGTTTCTGTAAAGAAAAAGAATCACGATACTTCGGAGAGGATGTGGTCAGCGATAATTAGGAGAGACTTATTGAATTTTGTAGCACTAATAACCTAAATATTACATATGTTTTTTTTTTTTTTTTTTTTGTTTTTTAAACATATGGATATCCACAAATACACGTGATATCAGCATGCTAGACAACTGAAATCAATTATTGATTAAATTATTACTAAACAAAGAACGAAGTTAAAATTGCTTGACGACCAAATTCAGAGAGGAGCAGATTGTGGTTCGGATCATTTAATGGGGCGAACAAGACGTAAAGCTGCTAAATTCTATTTAGTGGAGTGAGGAGATCTCCAGTACAAGGAAGTACAATATATATAATTCCATTCTTAAGAGCATATTACTATACGGAGCAGAGGGATGGAGAATTGTAGAGACAAAGAAATTAGCGGCAGTAGAAATGGATACCCTAAAAAGATCATGCAGAATATCAAAGACAAAAAGAATACGAAATGAAAGAATTAAAGAAATTATGGAAATAAAGGAAACCGTTTTAGATGATCTTCAGAAAAAGCAACTAATCTGGTATGGTCATATTATAGAAGAATGAGCGATGAAAGGTTACCTAAAATCGCTTTTAACTATGAAACAAATCAAAAAAGGAAACGAGGAAGACCAAGAAAGAACTGGATGGATTATATCAAAAAAGCGATGAAATTAGGGGTCTAGAGAAGAAATGGACTCTGAAGCGAAAGCTCTGGAGCAGACTTCTTATGGATTCTGTCGGAATGCGACACTTGACGCCATGGACACGAGTTTATATATATATATATATATAGAAAAATATAGAAAAATGTTACGAACTTATCATTAAATTACTTTTATTGATCATATTATAGCAAAACTAGAGTGGCGTTCAAATTATTAGCCACAATACAGAAATTAAACATCGCCTTACCTTATGTCTTTAATTTTCCACAGCTCAATTTCCAAACATGTGAGGTGTAAAAATTATGTCACACCACATTGGTTTGTGAATTAGTAGACTCAACGCAAAAATTACATATCGCCTTATAGTATGTCTGTACTTTTAAATATCATTAGTTCAGTTTCAAAACATGTGTGGTGTAAAAAACTTGTTATGCCTCAGTGGTGTGTCAATAATTAGACTCAATGCAGATATTACTCATCGTCTTACATTATGTGTATACTTTTAAATATCATTTGTTTCCAAACTCGTCGAGTATAAAAATCATGTTAAACCTCATAAAAAGTTAGCGAAAGTTTTGCCTCGATAACAAAAAGACGAACGGTGTAATTTCAAAGAAAAAAAAAATGTTTAAGATTACCCTGTAAAAACTAATGATTTCAATACATTATCGCTGTAGCATGCGATCATGTTCCATCTTAGTTAACTGTATTAATTTTAATATAAATAGCACGTAAGTTAATGTAATTATATAAAATTTATTTAACAACAACAAGAATTTTTTGACCGTATTTTGTTTTTAACATGTAGCGTTTTTTAATCAACTCTACATCGTTAAAAAAAGAAAAAAAAAAAAAAAAAAAAAAAAAAAAAACACTCGCCATATTACAGTAAACACAGCATATTGCAATGAGAATATAAAAATGGCTAATAAAATATTAATATTTTTACGCAACAATTTTTAGCTGTGCATGCACAAGGGTTTCTTTTGCATAATTTATCAGCCAAACACCATTGAGTTACTCTTTAAAAAAAAAAAAAAAAAAAAAAGGAAAAGATAAGATTAGCTGGTTAGCTAGCTTTACATCGCACTAGTGCTACACTCTCGCTTTGTGGACAATTGGACACGTTTCGAGACTTACCCTTAAGAGTTGGCTAGGGCTATGATGGCATCACAATCTTCATCCTCAGACTCCTATATGATAAGAGCTGGCGCAGTGTCCGCCATTTTCTATCCCGTCGGAGAAAGTGTTGGCGTTAGAAAAAGCTAGGTTACCTGATTAGCGTTGTTATCACCTTTAAACTTCTATACAGATCAAGTGAGCTAGAACTTCTTATCACGAAACAAACAAGTTGGCAATTTTAAGAACATCGCCAACATTCTCAAAACTGCAACCCTTCACGTTAAAAGAAATGTAATATTAAAGTTAATTTTAAAAGAATTTAAAACAATAACTTAAAAAAAAAAACAGTACATTCATATTAAATTTGTCAAACAAGTTTGAAAATAAAATGAAATAATTTGAAAATAAGGGAAATCTTACGCTACAAAGTTGTGCTCCTGCTCCGGGTATCTACGAGTTACATCTGCAATTTATAATCCACTTTTTCCTTCTTTCTGGATTAGAAGAAAATATAACCAGACGGTGCCCTTTTCTGGAGTTATTCGTGCAATTTATTACAGAAAAACCACCAATAATAAATAGTCAGCCGGTCTAGTGGGATAGAAAATGGCGGATGCGTCAGCCTGTCTATGTAGGAGTTCTAGAGAGGATGGTTAACCCGCTTCAGTGACCCCCAAAAGTAAAAAAAAAAAAAAAAATTCAGAGTTTTATTCTTACGATTTATTTTAATTAATTATAACTGAGATATAGTGTACGTTGATTCAAAATAAAAAAAAATTCACTATCTGAGTTTATTAATTTCTTTATTAATTAATTAAATTATTTTATTAATGTTTTTCTAGATTTACTAAAAAAGTTATTTGTTTACAATACGTTTTTATTTTTTGATAATTTCATTCTTAAAAATATTTTTATAAATGCGTATTTAATAAAGTATTTATTCAGTCAATGATGGTTTAGAATATCACACACTGAAAAATACATGTGGAAAATTTTTCATTGCAGTAAAATTACTCATAGAGAAACTTAACAAGGTGTAGATTAGTTCTTTTTTTTTTTTTTTTTTTTTAAATCTAAATATTCAGATCTCATCCTAGGAGCAAAAACGAAACTTTGCTTCTACAGCAAGTTTTTAGACATATTACTTTGAGAAGTTAATAAGATATCTAAAAGAGCATTAAAACATGAAAAAAGAAAAGTCTCTCAACTTTTTAAAAAGAAGCTAATTTGCAGTAAATGTGCTTCTGTAAACAAAAGCTGTTATTCTTTTGAAAAACAAACAGTTCATTTCTTTTACTTCTGAGCTGGGATTTATTGACGAAAAGTCTTTTCTTTTATCGGAATTGAACTGAAATGAAACTTTTCTTTAATTTTTTTTTTTCTTTTGTTACTTTTTTTATAAGACTTCACTTCTTGCATGGGAAATCTGTAATGTATACCTGCAAAGAAAATCAACGGGGAATGAAATAGATGTTCCCGTGGAAAATCCAGTTAATGGGAAGTGCGGTTCAATTCCACATTACCAGACTTAGAGGTTTTCTTTCCTCTCGCATCAAAGATGATTATGCAAATAAGTTTTCACCCGTTCTTCTTACTCTTACTTCAAGCATTTGTTTGTAAAAAAAAAAAAAAAAAAAAAAAAGAAAAAGAAAAAAGGACAACTTTATCTTTTAAAAGTGCTGAATGAAAAAATCGAATGAAAAGTGCCATTCTCAGATAAAATGTACATTTTACAATTTATTTATTTATTTTATTTTTGTGAAAGTTTTTCTTTGTGTTATGTCATTTATTCCTAAGTGTGATATAGAGTTTAAGAGCACGTAATACAGGGTGTTTAAAAATAGTTATGCAAAAACATATATATATTTCGCTGTTTCATTACAATTAAAGTAATAAAACTTTAACGACAGATTCAACGAGATGAAATTTTATACCCTCAGACGATAAGAATAATCATAAAGGGTATATATTACCTGGTTATTCCACTGAATTATAGAAATGTGTAGAGTATAAACTTTAATCAGTCTCTTTACCTGTCTTTTTTTTTTCCTGCAGATTATGTCAAGGACAGAGTGTATGTCAAAAACCTAAGTGCGCTCGCCAACCTTATTTTGGCAATCGAAACAGAAATACAGTCGGTATTCATATATGTGGCTCCAATATGTAGCATCAATTAAGGCATCCGCCTTCGTCATGTTGTAAATAATGGTGATCGCACATGGAATATACTATATTATAAATTCCACATAATGCTGTATACAATGCTTTCGCAACCATTAGAATGCTTATAACTAGTCAGTATGCGCCCACTTAGTGCTCGATTTTTACACATGTATTTCAAATTTATTTCTCCTTGCCAGTTCGAATTACGAAACATTGATTTGCATGATATTTAAAACAAATAGCTTCATCTTCTACATCATGATATTTACATGTTTTGAGCCTTAACGTCTGCAAGAAATTAAAAATGACATCGTAATCCTTTAATTCAAATTTTATAATCACGTGTCTATATAGATATATTATGAATTTCTCGTGACTAGTTGAATTTAGTACCTTTAAAATAGAATACATTATTAACATGATGTTTTTAACTGATAATTTCATTAATTAAGATGGTAGAAATTTAAGACCGAGAAAAAGACCTTTGGATTATTCTGCAAACACTGTTATCTTTCGCGATATTGATGACCCTCCCGTTCTTTAGGAGATATGGTCAAAGACACACAAAATGAACAGCAGCGGTCGGAACTTTTTTTTAAATGAAAGGTAACTGTCTGATATCTGTACTGATAAGTATAAAGGAAAGTTCAAAAATGTCGGTTTTGAGTTAAGTACATAGTCAGACTCAGAAAAAATTTCTCTGTCGATTGGTATAAAGGATTTAAATCCACGTCATTTAGTCTTTGAGAAAATCCATTGGTAAAAAAAGATTCAAATCAGAAATTTAGCATTGATCTTTGGTATAAAATATTTAATTCAATTTTTTCCCTTTATTAAATGAAGATTGACAATCACTGAATGGTATAAAGCATATAAATCAACATAATTCCTTTTTCCTAATCGATTCTGCTCTTTAGTTTTTAGTTAGTTTAACTTTGTTTTTCGTCTCCTGAAAAATCAAGAATATGGACTTAAATCCTTTATACTTATCAGTACAAATATAATAAGGTAAGATTCAAAATCAAAATATTTCATAGAAAAAAAAGTGGTCTAATATAAAATAAATAATAGAATGAAAGAATTTCTATAGTAGGTAAATATTTTAGCACACACATGATACAGACATTATTCTGATGATTAAAAGTAATATGTAACTGCTATTAGAAAAGTCGCGATCATGTGACTGCGCCCGCGCCCGCTTTCAGTTCAGTTCTGAAGTTGGTTTTCAAGATGTGAGTTTTAAAATGAGGGCTCACTTTCGCGCAAAGATGTACGATCTTGAATTTATTAAACAACCATTTGGCCCAGTGACTATATTTTAATTATTTGAATGTACTTTGTCTGTTTAATATGACATGTAATGTAAATTAGTTTGATTCGTGTAGTTTGAAGATGTCAAATTTACTAGCAAAAAATTCCGCCCATAGACCATAAAATATTTCATTTTGTTTCTTTCTTCTTATGCACGGGCCATTTATCCCATGTCAATAATTTTTTAACTGACTTCGCCATATTATTCAGATTTTAAGAGAACAAAATTAGAATTAGTGTCAATGTCTGTTTTTGAATATGCTGATAACAAACACTCAAATAGTTATCAGTACATATAGACGAGATGTAATCGTAAAAAAAATCACATTTGAGTATTTAAAAGACCTCAAAACATCTATCAAATACTCAGCTTCAAAAATTCAGGATTCAAACAATGTTTTCTTTATCGCACATACTCAAGAGAAAGTAAAAAAGTGTGATTGAGGTTTCTTTTTTCTTTTCTTTTCTTCCTCTTTTTTTTTTTTCTTTTCTTTTTTTTACTGCATGTTGATTGATTATTTTTACACGAAATGTTGTGAATGAAGCTAAAATCTGCAAAATTTCATTATTATTTCATAGCAGTTAATAATCGTATGAATAAAAATAAAATTTTATTTTTAAGCTGTTACAGATAAATGCTCATAAAAATTTTTATCTTCAGTTTTAAATATTTTATGCCTCTTATTTTATATCCTTCGATGGCGTGTGATAATAATTCAAGGGGATGCGATAATAAAAAAAAATTTCTTATGAGATGGTTGTTTTGTACCACCTGTTATTTACATTATGGAAAAATGGTACTTATTATCTGCCGTAAAAGAAATAAAATACTTTGCTTTCAGAACTTTTTTATGAGGCAGTTTTATGTAACGATGAATTTATATACTAAATATATTATTAGTATATATTTTGAATGAATTTCAAATACTTAGTTCTAGGTTTCTGGGCAAATTCCATAATATTTTGGTCACTTAAAGTTGAATAATTTTTATAATCGAAATTAAAAGCTTAAACATATGTTTAAAAATTCAGTGAAACGTACTTTTTCAATTAAAATTGATATAATTCTTTCGTAAATATTTATAATAAATTTATAATTAACATTCGATATGAAAACTTAAATTGTGGTACTCTACAACTAAGTTTTTGATCAATAGACAATTTCTTTAAAACATGTATGGGTTATACTACCGTAAAATTTACATTTTGACTACATAAATTTTCAAATTAAAAATTTCAATATAAATTCACTTAAAAATTTTGAAGAAGCCTTGCTATATAAATAAAGCAAAGAGTTTGTCGGAGGAACACATCCAAGCGGACCACTCCTATATTTGAGGACCACCTACCTAGATTTAACTACTTTGGTGGTGAAAGTCAGTCATTTTTTTTTTTTTTTTTAGCAAAATTGATAAATTTTTTTAAAGATACTGCATACATGTTATACTTTTTTAAAAGAGCTCTAAAAACTGTTCATTTTTTGTGAGAACACTATACACATCAAGTTATTAGATTTGAAGATATTACATTGCAAAGTTTCACAACGCGATATCATTCGATTGCTTTTGATGAAGGTCGAGCATTTTTTTAGTAAAAACTGATGAATTTTTTAAAAAGATACTGCATAGATGTTATACTTTTTTCAAAAGAGCAGTAAAAACTGTTCATTTTTTGTGAGGACACTATATGCATCAAGCTATTAGATTTAAAGATATTACGTTGCAAAGTTTCACAACGCGATATCATTCGATTGCTTTTATCTTAAAATAAGAGCCTAATGTTAAACAAAAAACACTCTAATATTAATGAATAATAAATAACTTTTTAAAAATTATCAGTTTTGAAGTTCTAAGAGCTGCCATTTTTAAATTACAGCGTACTTATTTCCCATACATAATCCATTAGATCTGTAAACAATTGTTGATTCATTCTTGAGAGTCATTCACATAAGACCATAGAGCATTGCTGCAAAACGAGTGCAAAACGGAAGAAATATTTTGTTTTATTTTATTTACAATATGTTATTTTGACTTTTTGACCTTAAAAGGAATTTTTAATTATGTTACAAAGCCCAAAATGTGATATAAAAAATAAATAGTGATTTAATTCTTTAGAAAATTCATATAAATTTAATGACCAGCGTAGCCTGCTAGTGGTATATATATTGTATATAGTGCTATATATAGTGTATCCATGTTATATGCCACATAGATCAATTAAATTTTGGTTTTGTAAAAACTATAATTATATTTCATACATTTTCGTATGTCGAATAATTAAAAAAAATATTAGAAAAGGGTAACAAAGGTGTTGTCGCTAGTTGAGTAAATAACCAAATATCATAAATAGCAAGTACTGACCTAAAATAAATAATCTGGTGTGACCCACACGACTTTCTTTCACCTTGTATTTCAATACTGTAAAGAAAAATTGCACATTAATGGTAAGATAAGAATATAAACATATATAAACCTGTACGTTAAAAGCAATTCAACACTGAGAAAAAAAAATATACCACCTTCATCTAGAACGGATAAGTGGTCATATTCTAAATCTCTAAACTAGAAATATAGATTTCCGAACTATGCGAATAAGGCACGAGATTAAGCTGAATAGACGAAATGGTATAGAATTTCTAGTCTGCACATTTCTAGATAGTGAAATAATATTCTGAATATTCTGAATCCTTTGTATTACGTGAAACTCTCGCTTGATTTTCTAGATAAAGATCATAAACCAAGATTATAGTTGCTAAAACATGCCTCTTGTATTCACATTTATTTGCTGAGATTTTTTAATGTTTGACCTCTATAATATAGACAAACGCTCTTGAATTCTAATAGGGGTTTCTAGAACTCGCTTTCAAAGGGAACTAGAATTTATAAGGATGACATGGAACTATTTTTACTAGAGCCACAATCTAGATTCTAGATGTCAGTTACAGAATTTTTTCTCAGAGTTTAGGAACACTCCCTCAACTTCCCGTTTGAACATCGTTCCTACATTTATGTAGAATTATAGGCTGTTAACAAATTTAAAAGTATGTTTCAAATTATCCACACTGAGAAAAAATATATACCGCCTATCTCTAGAATGAATAAGTGGCCATTTTCTAAATCCCTTAACTAGAAATATAGATTTCCGAGCTATGCGCATAAGGCACGCCAATAAACTGAATAGACGAAATTATCGAGAATTTCTAGTGCACACATTTCTAGATGGTGGAGCAATATTCTGAATACTCTAAATATTCTGGATCATTTATATTGCGAGATATTCTCGCTTGATTTTCTAGAATTTGGTAATAAACTAAGATTATAGTTGCAGAAACCCGCCTCTTGTATTCTCATTTATTTGAAGAGGTTTTAAATAACTTAGCCCTCGAGAATATAGGAACTCTAGAATTATAATAGGGGCTTCAAGAACTCGCTTTCCAAGGGGACTAGAATTTATAAGGATGACATGGAACTATTTTTTCTAGAGCCAAAATTTAGATTCTAGATGTTAGTTACAGAAATTTTTCTCAGTGCAGAGAACTTCCACCCGCTTCATTCCTTGACGCTTATCAATCTTTATCAAACCTTTGGAGTAGAAACCTCATATGAACTTCAAAATACAATATTTGAAGTACGGTTGTTTTCTCAAATCCTCTTCTGTGTAAAAATGATGTAAATTAGAATAATGCAATTCGAGACAACTACGTTGTAGCTGTAAGTCTGAAAGCTATCTATCAAGTAAATTAACAGACGAAATTCCATATTATTTTTCTCCAGAAATTCGAATTTTGTTTGACTAAGTTTGATTATTCCAGAACATGCTTCATTATTTATAGAAATCTGTAGAAATCGCAGTATAAATTTGCAACAAATTAATTTTACAGAACAGTGTAAAATTACAGCACAGTGAGTAGAGAGTACTTTTGCCAGAATACTGTGCTGCATTCCGACGAAAAATGTTTCAATGCACACCAGCTTTGTGCCATTTTTACGTTCTTTTTCCTATGTGTGTGTCTGCGTGCGTTTTGTTTGTTTGTTTAATAAACTAGAGAGTTCCGCCCCCTGCTCGCTCCGTTGCCAACACCTTTGGCACTTTGTTACTTTTCGCATTTCACTGCATAGGGATATTAATAGTGCATAACGCAAGACAAAAGCAGAACAATATTATAATAATTTCCGTACTTGATATGACATTGAAATAGTCAGAAAAAAATATTTAAATTAAATTAAAACCATCTCTGTATTGGTTATTTTATTTCTTGTGACTGTCCTACTATTTTCCAATGATGCGCTTTCGCTCATGTGTTGACATCGAATTCTGTTTCAATTCTGTTTGATATACCCAAATTTCCCTTAAAATTTGGCCCATGCTGCAAATCATATTCTACGAAAATGTAATGCTTCTCTTAAAATATTTGCTAAAAATTTTAAAATAAAGAATCATTTTAATTTACTGTAAAATTTTTGTATTCGCCTACATCCTATTTTTATAAATCAAAAGTGTCTCTATATTTGTTTAAAAATATTTTAATTTCTTTTCGTTTTTCAGTAAATAGCAATAAAATAAACTATTTTGTTATTTTTTATTTTTTAAAAGCACAGATCAATAAATCTGCAATAATAATACATGTTTTTTAAAAGTCAATATATATTTAATGGTTAATTTATTTTTATGAATTATATATTTCATCCCTTATTTATTCATTTATATAATTCCTTTTAATCAAGGGATGTTTATAATTTAAAAATAAATAAGCCTTACTCTGTTGGCCTAAAGAAAAAAAAAATCCTAAGTCTATATATTTATTTTCCAAGTAATAGATACAAAATTCTGAACAAAACAGAATTTAATTTAGTTCAACAGGACTTATTTTAAATACTTCGATATAAAAGCATCCAGTAACTCCTTTTCATTCCCTAACATCGGTTACTATATTTATTTCTTAAACTTTCTTTGGTATATGAGCCCCTCGGTGGCGCTTAAACTTTTTGTTATAATGTTGACGATGAATTAAAATGGCTATCGCAATTGCGTAAATAAAGATCAAACGCCCAAGCTACTTCGGTGCCAAATTTTAAATTTCGCCAAGGAGTTCTATACCAAAGCTGCTCCATTTCTTCAGCGCGATTTTTCTCAGTTTTATTTTAATTACTTTTAAAAATGTTTGCAAGTTCATTTTATTTTTCGAAATAAAAATGAGTATATTTATTTATTTATTTATATTTTTTAGTAATTTTTAAGTTACTATAGGGTTTCTATTTAATATATTTTGAACTATTGTCCTATTGAATTAAAAAATACGGTGTTTGTGTGTTGGTGTTTGGGATTAAGCCGTCTACACTATAGGTCCTATGCCTAAGGGGGAATGCATTCAATGGAGGTCTTTCAAAGGGGTCCTAGCCCATATTTATACAAGTTTCGGAGGAAACCACGGAAAACTCCGAACTGCTATGCCGACGAGCGCGACCTGGGATCGAACCCGGAACCTCACGGCTTTGAGCATAGAACCGCTCGGCCGCTGGTGGGCTAAAAAATACGGCTTTAGTTAGAATTTGGCATGTTTAATTAATGTACCAATTTTTGATAAAATCGTTATCTGAAAGAAACAGTACGAACTGTCGTACTTAAAAAAAAAAAAAAATCTTGGGTCAATGTCCTTTGAAAAGCCATAAATGTTATACTTTTCTCGATTTTTTTTTTTTTTTATATCATTAATCGAACTCTCTTGTTTTTCTAATTTGTGAAGTGCTAAGAAGAGAATTCATCATTGATCCCATTTTTTCCGTATATTAAGGAAAAAAAAAAAAAATAAACTACAACGGAGCAAATTTTTTCATTAGCAGCGAATAGATTTTTCTGGTTGATATCAAATTTTGTGACAGTTCATTCGAAAATCACCTTTAGCTATTTATTGATTTGAAGGTTTTTTTTTTTTTTTAACAATTACGTAAAACCCAATGTTTCAGATATTTGCTTATATATAGGTCTTTTTTTTTTTTTTTTTTTTCTTATTTCAGAATTTCTACAGAAAACTATTGTTAACATTAATATTTTACTTAATATCACAGGTAAAAATATAACGTGATTTAGATTCTTTATAACTTCTCGAAAGTAAATATTTAGAAACTAGTCGGTCTGTTCCCGCCAAACGCAGCATTTTTACACTTGTTGTTCCATATTTATTTCTCCTTGTTGATTCAAATTAATAAACATTAGTTTACCTGATAGTTAAAACAAATGGATTCATCTTTTACACATGATATTTATATGAATTTAAATCCAAATATCTCCAAGAAATTAAAAGTGACATCAATATTTATAACCACATATGTCTTTTTATTTATTTAATATTATCAATTTCACATCACATAAGTGAATTCTACATATTTAATTTATAATCCTTATTTTCACTTGACGTATTAAAATTCCGCATAGAAACGAAAAAAAAAAAAAAATATTTAAAAACATAAATAATATATTTTTTAAATAAATATTTAAAATAAATCTTTAAAAATGAACCAATGAATTTTGTATGTTTATTTTATAATTTGAACCAATAAACGGATCTTCCAAAACCATATAAACCGTGGATAAAATTTTATATTCTGTATCTCAAAACATTGTTGTGAATGTGTTGTAAATTATTATTTTCTTTATCTGAATATTTTGTTGTGATTGTGTTGTAAATTATTCTTTTTCAATATTTTATGCAGTTGAAATGCATGCATGGAAACCATGGGTAAAATTTTATTATTCCAATTTTATTATAAAATCTCTTTATTATCATCCCGGAAATTTTTTAGCAAAAATTTACGTTTGTAACGTAGTAGAAAAGGCAGGCTTTTTTTTAAACTTAAAAATTAAAATTTCTTTTAATTTAATTTTGTACGTGAATTTCAGTGGCAATGTAATTTAAATATCCGAATTACCTTGCGCCGCAAAGGGTTAAAGAACTAGGACTTACTCGTATTTTTCAGTGAAGATTGGTTTAAGACAAAATTTAGAGGGCCGGTAACAAATTGAACAAAATCAATAATGTTTGAGATCACCCTGTATCGTTAAATGAACGAAACGAACTTAACTTTTTAGGATACATTAATACAATACAGACCCAGCTTAATTTGTGGAGAAATTTGTGTGACGATAGTATGTTAAATAACGAAGATATAAGCATTTATTTTAAAACTAAAAAAAAAAAAAAAAACATGTTTTTTTATTATAATATACAGTTTTTAACGAAGATTATTCCCACTTTCAGATAAGTTGGAAAAACACCTTTAAAACAATGTACTGCAATCGGAATACTAATATCTTAAATATCTCATGAAATACGAACATTTTTATGAAAAATAATTTCACTGCAAATGATTAAAAAAAAAAAAAAAATACTGCATATTTGAAAAGCTAGATATATTGGGCAACTTTTGTCAAAAGTGCATTTGAATAGAGTAAAATTTAAGCAAATTATACGAAAAAGAACGAGCTAGATTTTAGATATTTTCCAAGAGTTGAAATTTCTTAAGGGGTTTTTCACATGCCGCATAATTAACTTAAATATCCAATTATTTTAACCACTTAGCAAAAGCTCTTTTTTGTGAAAAACCCCTTATCATCTGACAAATCTTAGTAAATAAACAAAAATTATGTTAGAGTTACGCTTATAAGGGGTTTTTCACAAAAAAGTACATTTAGAGCGGGGTTGAAATAACTGGATCTTTAAATTAATTAAGCGGCATGTGAAAAAACATTTAAGAAATTTCAACTCTTGGAAAACATCTTGCTTAATTTTTACTGTATTCAAGTGCACATGTGACAAAGGTTCCCCAGTATATCTACACTGTTAAAAAAAATGCAACTTTGCTGCCAGAAATTCTCTGTAATTACAGAAAAATACGTTTTGTCAACGTAAATTTTCCGTAATTTACGACTTTTTTCTCAAATTACAGAGAATTTCTGGCAGCAAAGTTGCATTTTTTTAAGAGCGTAGCTTTCAATCTATGCAATAATTTTTTTTTATCTTTCGCACATGCGCAGTTAAAACGTTTTTCATATAAATGCTCATATTTCAAATATTTAATATATTTGTATTCCGACTGCAGTACATTGTTTTAAAAGTGTTATTCCAATTCATCAGAAAGTGGGAATAATTTTCGTTAAAAACTCTGTATATTATAAGTAAAAACATGTTGATTTTTTTTTTTTTTTTTTTTTTTTTTTTTTTTTTTTTTAGTTTTAAAATAAATGCTTATATCTCCGTTATTTAATATACTATCGTCACACAAATTCATCCACAATTTGAGCTGTGTCTATACATGGTCTGTCCCAAAAGTAATGCGCCTCATTTTCTTCTGCCGCAACTATCTGTCGCACAGGGTTGCCGCTTGCACGGAAGGTTGGGTGGAGTCTTGGGAACACAGCGCCACCAGCACCAGTCGGCTCCGAGCTCCTGCAGAATGTCAGTGCCTGTTTCAGTGAACCCTTGTGTGAGGGCTCGGTCGAAATCAAGATGGAACAAACTCTCGAGCAGAATTGTTGCAGTGTTGTGAGGACGATCCGACTGTTTTGGACGATGTGGTAAGTGATGACGAATCTTTTACTTTCTTGTACGACCCAGAAACAAAATGACAGAGTGCAGAGATGATTTGTACTGATTTGTAGATTCACAAATCTAATTGTCATGGAAATGAAGTGTGTTTGTAAACATTCTTCGTGCTATGGTCACGTAGAAATCGAATTTATATTCAGAAATTTTATAACTTTATATATTTAACAGAAAAGTATTGGATTCGTAAATATATCTGACTTTCAATTTTCGAAGGATTTACATATTTTGACTGGTCCAGAATACGATTTTACCATTTTACTTTCTTTTATATTCAATAGTAGAAAGTATTGGATTTATAAAATATTCGACTTCCGATTTCGTAGGATTTACAGGTTTTGAGAGGTCCAGAACACGAAAAGTCTGTCTGTGTCTCAATCATAGTACGCTCAACAGGTGACGCTGCTATAATGCGATTTCTCCCCTTTAAGGGAAGGCTATATCTAAGGTTCTATTGAGAATAATCAAACAAAACTTGATATGCGAGAGAGTCATTATGAAACATTATGCTGATTCAATTTGGGTGCATATCGGCCAATAGGGGGCTCTTTTATGCTACGATTTTCTTATAAAGGGGTAGGCTTTATCTCAAACTCTACTGTATATGTTTGTGCAAAATTATGGTATATGAAAAGGACATTATGAAACACTATGTTAATACTATTTGCGAACATTTCGGCAGATAGGTGACGGTGCTATGCTGCCATTTTTCCTGTGAACGGGAAGGTCATATCTCAGTTTCTATCGTATATAAATGAACAAAACTTGGTATATGAGAAGGCTATTATAAAACACCATGCTGTTTCAATTTGGGTGCAGATGGATCGATGGGTGCACTGTTAAAAATTTCTGTAAATTTAATGTAAATATTTATCCAGAGTCTCTGTAAATTTACATTAGTTCTTAGTTAAAAGTAAATAATCGAGATTCTCAATCTTTATTCTGTCATTTTACCTAATTTTATTATTTAATTTTTTAATTAACATTAAAAATGACTGTTTCTACTTTTGAAAAAGCATTCCAAATCCGAAATATATTCTCACCAATAATTAATTAATTTAATATTAGTTATTAAGATGAATGTTTAAAATAAGTTTTTTAACATCTCCGTTTATTTTTTTCTGTAATTTTACGTAAGACTTAAGATAATAGATTACACAGAGTTTTCTGTTGAAATTTTTAACAGTGTGGGCTGATTTGCTGCAATTTAATCCCTGAATAGGAAGACTAAATATAAACTCCTATGGTATATAAATGCACGAAACTTAATATATGAGATAACCATTATGGAAAAAATGATGATTTAGTTTGGGTGTATATCGACCGACATGTTGCGCTGTTATTAGTGCTGATCAAAATTACACCAAATATGTAAAAATTTCTATTCTCCGAAGCTATATTAAACATTTATGCATGTTAAACTCTATGTGGCGCCTTTTTATAGAATGATCTAAAACAAAGTTTTGTGATAGCCACAACATACTAGCCAGTACATGTCTGTGTGGGAGAGAAAAAAAAATGTGGCAATTCTATCTCAGGTACCGATGCACAAAATGTCATACAAAATTATACGTCGTTGCATCTTGACATAAAATAGTGGCTACCATTCTTTGGTGAAAATCGCCCAGCTGATGGCGTTACCATCAGACTGTTTTACAATCTTCAATATGGCAATATATATAAATATATAATCGTGTGAATGTACACAATGTGAAATATTTTTAATTAATCATTGTGAAATTAAAAGAAATTATTTATAATAGTAAAAGTCAAATAGGAAAATTTTTGTTCATGTGAGAGTATCGATACTCCTACTGGGGAAGAGGATGTTCCCCCCTTTCCTACTCGCGGGGTGTATATTTTCAACATCAATATTTTTCAAAAGGACTCATGAATAGCTTTATAACGAATGATTAAACCATAGGTCTAAAAACAAAGTTATCGATTTTTTTTTTCTTTTTAAACAAAATAATAATAATAAAAATTATGTATTTTTGTCTGAAAAAGGGCTTCTTCAACGTTTTCGATACTGTCCGTTTCCATACTGATTATTATTAATTTTCTTTTCTTTTCTTTTTCTTTCAAAAGAAAAAAAAAAAAAAACGTTTTTGATGAAATTCTGGCAAAAGCAGAATTTAGTTCAGTACGGGAAGACTATTAGTTTTTTTTTTTTTAATTATAACATCGTTTTTAAATTATTCAATTATATTTTCGATAAATTTTCAATTTCGGTAAACGTCCAACCATCGTAAAACTGGCGACAACGTCTTATCCGTAGATTGAGACTAATCTTAATATATATAAATCTCGTGTCACAATGTTTGTCCTCAATGGACTCCTAAACCACTTAACCGATTATAATAAAATTCGCACACCATGTGCAGTTCGATCCAACTTGAGAGATAGGATAGTTTAAATCTCAAATTATAGTCGCAATTTTAATTTATTGCTAATTATTTGTCTGTTATTATTTGACAGTCACAATTATCTGTTAACTCCAAATGATTCTAACAGATGTCGATACCTTTCGACTGGGTTCAAATGAAAGCTGAAATATATTTGGTGCTGCCATCTACACAAAGAATCTTCAACTTTTTAACCTATTAATAAATTTCGTATAATTCAATTATTTCCACTTAACAGATGTCGATACCTTTCGACTGGGTTGAAATGAAAGCTGAAATATATTTGGTGCTGCCATCTACACAAAGAATCTTCAACTTTTTAACCTATTAATAAATTTCGTATAATTCAATTATTTCCACTTTTTAAATTTTTGGTGTTAGCATAGCCGGCCACGTGTTACTTAGACTGAAGTGTAAATTGAATTCATATTATAATGAAGATAATACAGTGAAATTAATCCTGTTTTTTACTTATTTGTGCTTCATTGATCAAAACTTTATAATTTAATATAATCTTAATATATATAAATCTCGTGTCACAATGTTTGTCCTCAATGGACTCCTAAACCACTTAACCGATTATAATAAAATTCGCACACCATGTGCAGTTCGATCCAACTTGAGAGATAGGATAGTTTAAATCTCAAATTATAGTCGCAATTTTAATTTATTGCTAATTATTTGTCTGTTATTATTTGACAGTCACAATTATCTGTTAACTCCAAATGATTCTAACAGATGTCGATACCTTTCGACTGGGTTCAAATGAAAGCTGAAATATATTTGGTGCTGCCATCTACACAAAGAATCTTCAACTTTTTAACCTATTAATAAATTTCGTATAATTCAATTATTTCCACTTAACAGATGTCGATACCTTTCGACTGGGTTGAAATGAAAGCTGAAATATATTTGGTGCTGCCATCTACACAAAGAATCTTCAACTTTTTAACCTATTAATAAATTTCGTATAATTCAATTATTTCCACTTTTTAAATTTTTGGTGTTAGCATAGCCGGCCACGTGTTACTTAGACTGAAGTGTAAATTGAATTCATATTATAATGAAGATAATACAGTGAAATTAATCCTGTTTTTTACTTATTTGTGCTTCATTGATCAAAACTTTATAATTTAATATAATATATATATATATATATCTTTATATATAAAATTTATTATGTTTGTCCGCGATGAACTCCTAAACTAATGAGCCGATTTTAATGAAATTTGGACACTGTGTGCAATTTGGTCCAACTTGAGAGATAGGATAGTTTTTATTGCAAAATTCGCCTCCCAAAAGGGGGGGGGAGGGGCCAAAACGTGATTTCACAAACAAACAAACAAACAACAACAACCAAAAAAAAAAAAAAAAAAAAAAAAAAATAGAAATGCAGATAGACTGTTCAAAATTGGTATAGAGAGGTTTTAGAGGCCTGCAAATCGAATGAGGATATTTTCGAAAGTGTGAAGTTATTAGGAGGGGCGGGTAAGGGGGCGGAGGGGCAAAAAAATAAAAATAGAGTTACATCGCTAAAAATTGGTACATAGAAGTTTTTGATACGTACAAATCGATTGCAGATATTTTCGAATTTGTAAAATTATTAAGAGGAGCGGGAAAGGGGAGGGGGCAGAGGAGCAAAATATAAAAATGGAGTTAGATCATTCAAAATTGGTGCATAGAATTTTTGATACCAACAAATCGATTGCGGATATTTTCGTTAAAAACTCTGTATATTATAAGTAAAAACATGTTGATTTTTTTTTTTTTTTTTTTTTTTTTTAGTTTTAAAATAAATGCTTATATCTCCGTTATTTAATATACTATCGTCACACAAATTCATCCACAATTTGAGCTGTGTCTATACATGGTCTGTCCCAAAAGTAATGCGCCTCATTTTCTTCTGCCGCAACTATCTGTCGCACAGGGTTGCCGCTTGCACGGAAGGTTGGGTGGAGTCTTGGGAACACAGCGCCACCAGCGCCAGTCGGCTCCGAGCTCCTGCAGAATGTCAGTGCCTGTTTCAGTGAACCCTTGTGTGAGGGCTCGGTCGAAATCAAGATGGAACAAACTCTCGAGCAGAATTGTTGCAGTGTTGTGAGGACGATCCGACTGTTTTGGACGATGTGGTAAGTGATGACGAATCTTTTACTTTCTTGTACGACCCAGAAACAAAATGACAGAGTGCAGAGATGATTTGTACTGATTTGTAGATTCACAAATCTAATTGTCATGGAAATGAAGTGTGTTTGTAAACATTCTTCGTGCTATGGTCACGTAGAAATCGAATTTATATTCAGAAATTTTATAACTTTATATATTTAACAGAAAAGTATTGGATTCGTAAATATATCTGACTTTCAATTTTCGAAGGATTTACATATTTTGACTGGTCCAGAATACGATTTTACCATTTTACTTTCTTTTATATTCAATAGTAGAAAGTATTGGATTTATAAAATATTCGACTTCCGATTTCGTAGGATTTACAGGTTTTGAGAGGTCCAGAACACGAAAAGTCTGTCTGTGTCTCAATCATAGTACGCTCAACAGGTGACGCTGCTATAATGCGATTTCTCCCCTTTAAGGGAAGGCTATATCTAAGGTTCTATTGAGAATAATCAAACAAAACTTGATATGCGAGAGAGTCATTATGAAACATTATGCTGATTCAATTTGGGTGCATATCGGCCAATAGGGGGCTCTTTTATGCTACGATTTTCTTATAAAGGGGTAGGCTTTATCTCAAACTCTACTGTATATGTTTGTGCAAAATTATGGTATATGAAAAGGACATTATGAAACACTATGTTAATACTATTTGCGAACATTTCGGCAGATAGGTGACGGTGCTATGCTGCCATTTTTCCTGTGAACGGGAAGGTCATATCTCAGTTTCTATCGTATATAAATGAACAAAACTTGGTATATGAGAAGGCTATTATAAAACACCATGCTGTTTCAATTTGGGTGCAGATGGATCGATGGGTGCACTGTTAAAAATTTCTGTAAATTTAATGTAAATATTTATCCAGAGTCTCTGTAAATTTACATTAGTTCTTAGTTAAAAGTAAATAATCGAGATTCTCAATCTTTATTCTGTCATTTTACCTAATTTTATTATTTAATTTTTTAATTAACATTAAAAATGACTGTTTCTACTTTTGAAAAAGCATTCCAAATCCGAAATATATTCTCACCAATAATTAATTAATTTAATATTAGTTATTAAGATGAATGTTTAAAATAAGTTTTTTAACATCTCCGTTTATTTTTTTCTGTAATTTTACGTAAGACTTAAGATAATAGATTACACAGAGTTTTCTGTTGAAATTTTTAACAGTGTGGGCTGATTTGCTGCAATTTAATCCCTGAATAGGAAGACTAAATATAAACTCCTATGGTATATAAATGCACGAAACTTAATATATGAGATAACCATTATGGAAAAAATGATGATTTAGTTTGGGTGTATATCGACCGACATGTTGCGCTGTTATTAGTGCTGATCAAAATTACACCAAATATGTAAAAATTTCTATTCTCCGAAGCTATATTAAACATTTATGCATGTTAAACTCTATGTGGCGCCTTTTTATAGAATGATCTAAAACAAAGTTTTGTGATAGCCACAACATACTAGCCAGTACATGTCTGTGTGGGAGAGAAAAAAAAATGTGGCAATTCTATCTCAGGTACCGATGCACAAAATGTCATACAAAATTATACGTCGTTGCATCTTGACATAAAATAGTGGCTACCATTCTTTGGTGAAAATCGCCCAGCTGATGGCGTTACCATCAGACTGTTTTACAATCTTCAATATGGCAATATATATAAATATATAATCGTGTGAATGTACACAATGTGAAATATTTTTAATTAATCATTGTGAAATTAAAAGAAATTATTTATAATAGTAAAAGTCAAATAGGAAAATTTTTGTTCATGTGAGAGTATCGATACTCCTACTGGGGAAGAGGATGTTCCCCCCTTTCCTACTCGCGGGGTGTATATTTTCAACATCAATATTTTTCAAAAGGACTCATGAATAGCTTTATAACGAATGATTAAACCATAGGTCTAAAAACAAAGTTATCGATTTTTTTTTTCTTTTTAAACAAAATAATAATAATAAAAATTATGTATTTTTGTCTGAAAAAGGGCTTCTTCAACGTTTTCGATACTGTCCGTTTCCATACTGATTATTATTAATTTTCTTTTCTTTTCTTTTTCTTTCAAAAGAAAAAAAAAAAAAAAACGTTTTTGATGAAATTCTGGCAAAAGCAGAATTTAGTTCAGTACGGGAAGACTATTAGTTTTTTTTTTTTTAATTATAACATCGTTTTTAAATTATTCAATTATATTTTCGATAAATTTTCAATTTCGGTAAACGTCCAACCATCGTAAAACTGGCGACAACGTCTTATCCGTAGATTGAGACTAATCTTAATATATATAAATCTCGTGTCACAATGTTTGTCCTCAATGGACTCCTAAACCACTTAACCGATTATAATAAAATTCGCACACCATGTGCAGTTCGATCCAACTTGAGAGATAGGATAGTTTAAATCTCAAATTATAGTCGCAATTTTAATTTATTGCTAATTATTTGTCTGTTATTATTTGACAGTCACAATTATCTGTTAACTCCAAATGATTCTAACAGATGTCGATACCTTTCGACTGGGTTCAAATGAAAGCTGAAATATATTTGGTGCTGCCATCTACACAAAGAATCTTCAACTTTTTAACCTATTAATAAATTTCGTATAATTCAATTATTTCCACTTAACAGATGTCGATACCTTTCGACTGGGTTGAAATGAAAGCTGAAATATATTTGGTGCTGCCATCTACACAAAGAATCTTCAACTTTTTAACCTATTAATAAATTTCGTATAATTCAATTATTTCCACTTTTTAAATTTTTGGTGTTAGCATAGCCGGCCACGTGTTACTTAGACTGAAGTGTAAATTGAATTCATATTATAATGAAGATAATACAGTGAAATTAATCCTGTTTTTTACTTATTTGTGCTTCATTGATCAAAACTTTATAATTTAATATAATCTTAATATATATAAATCTCGTGTCACAATGTTTGTCCTCAATGGACTCCTAAACCACTTAACCGATTATAATAAAATTCGCACACCATGTGCAGTTCGATCCAACTTGAGAGATAGGATAGTTTAAATCTCAAATTATAGTCGCAATTTTAATTTATTGCTAATTATTTGTCTGTTATTATTTGACAGTCACAATTATCTGTTAACTCCAAATGATTCTAACAGATGTCGATACCTTTCGACTGGGTTCAAATGAAAGCTGAAATATATTTGGTGCTGCCATCTACACAAAGAATCTTCAACTTTTTAACCTATTAATAAATTTCGTATAATTCAATTATTTCCACTTAACAGATGTCGATACCTTTCGACTGGGTTGAAATGAAAGCTGAAATATATTTGGTGCTGCCATCTACACAAAGAATCTTCAACTTTTTAACCTATTAATAAATTTCGTATAATTCAATTATTTCCACTTTTTAAATTTTTGGTGTTAGCATAGCCGGCCACGTGTTACTTAGACTGAAGTGTAAATTGAATTCATATTATAATGAAGATAATACAGTGAAATTAATCCTGTTTTTTACTTATTTGTGCTTCATTGATCAAAACTTTATAATTTAATATAATATATATATATATATATCTTTATATATAAAATTTATTATGTTTGTCCGCGATGAACTCCTAAACTAATGAGCCGATTTTAATGAAATTTGGACACTGTGTGCAATTTGGTCCAACTTGAGAGATAGGATAGTTTTTATTGCAAAATTCGCCTCCCAAAAGGGGGGGGGGAGGGGCCAAAACGTGATTTCACAAACAAACAAACAAACAACAACAACCAAAAAAAAAAAAAAAAAAAAAAAAATAGAAATGCAGATAGACTGTTCAAAATTGGTATAGAGAGGTTTTAGAGGCCTGCAAATCGAATGAGGATATTTTCGAAAGTGTGAAGTTATTAGGAGGGGCGGGTAAGGGGGCGGAGGGGCAAAAAAATAAAAATAGAGTTACATCGCTAAAAATTGGTACATAGAAGTTTTTGATACGTACAAATCGATTGCAGATATTTTCGAATTTGTAAAATTATTAAGAGGAGCGGGAAAGGGGAGGGGGCAGAGGAGCAAAATATAAAAATGGAGTTAGATCATTCAAAATTGGTGCATAGAATTTTTGATACCAACAAATCGATTGCGGATATTTTCGTTAAAAACTCTGTATATTATAAGTAAAAACATGTTGATTTTTTTTTTTTTTTTTTTTTTTTTTAGTTTTAAAATAAATGCTTATATCTCCGTTATTTAATATACTATCGTCACACAAATTCATCCACAATTTGAGCTGTGTCTATACATGGTCTGTCCCAAAAGTAATGCGCCTCATTTTCTTCTGCCGCAACTATCTGTCGCACAGGGTTGCCGCTTGCACGGAAGGTTGGGTGGAGTCTTGGGAACACAGCGCCACCAGCGCCAGTCGGCTCCGAGCTCCTGCAGAATGTCAGTGCCTGTTTCAGTGAACCCTTGTGTGAGGGCTCGGTCGAAATCAAGATGGAACAAACTCTCGAGCAGAATTGTTGCAGTGTTGTGAGGACGATCCGACTGTTTTGGACGATGTGGTAAGTGATGACGAATCTTTTACTTTCTTGTACGACCCAGAAACAAAATGACAGAGTGCAGAGATGATTTGTACTGATTTGTAGATTCACAAATCTAATTGTCATGGAAATGAAGTGTGTTTGTAAACATTCTTCGTGCTATGGTCACGTAGAAATCGAATTTATATTCAGAAATTTTATAACTTTATATATTTAACAGAAAAGTATTGGATTCGTAAATATATCTGACTTTCAATTTTCGAAGGATTTACATATTTTGACTGGTCCAGAATACGATTTTACCATTTTACTTTCTTTTATATTCAATAGTAGAAAGTATTGGATTTATAAAATATTCGACTTCCGATTTCGTAGGATTTACAGGTTTTGAGAGGTCCAGAACACGAAAAGTCTGTCTGTGTCTCAATCATAGTACGCTCAACAGGTGACGCTGCTATAATGCGATTTCTCCCCTTTAAGGGAAGGCTATATCTAAGGTTCTATTGAGAATAATCAAACAAAACTTGATATGCGAGAGAGTCATTATGAAACATTATGCTGATTCAATTTGGGTGCATATCGGCCAATAGGGGGCTCTTTTATGCTACGATTTTCTTATAAAGGGGTAGGCTTTATCTCAAACTCTACTGTATATGTTTGTGCAAAATTATGGTATATGAAAAGGACATTATGAAACACTATGTTAATACTATTTGCGAACATTTCGGCAGATAGGTGACGGTGCTATGCTGCCATTTTTCCTGTGAACGGGAAGGTCATATCTCAGTTTCTATCGTATATAAATGAACAAAACTTGGTATATGAGAAGGCTATTATAAAACACCATGCTGTTTCAATTTGGGTGCAGATGGATCGATGGGTGCACTGTTAAAAATTTCTGTAAATTTAATGTAAATATTTATCCAGAGTCTCTGTAAATTTACATTAGTTCTTAGTTAAAAGTAAATAATCGAGATTCTCAATCTTTATTCTGTCATTTTACCTAATTTTATTATTTAATTTTTTAATTAACATTAAAAATGACTGTTTCTACTTTTGAAAAAGCATTCCAAATCCGAAATATATTCTCACCAATAATTAATTAATTTAATATTAGTTATTAAGATGAATGTTTAAAATAAGTTTTTTAACATCTCCGTTTATTTTTTTCTGTAATTTTACGTAAGACTTAAGATAATAGATTACACAGAGTTTTCTGTTGAAATTTTTAACAGTGTGGGCTGATTTGCTGCAATTTAATCCCTGAATAGGAAGACTAAATATAAACTCCTATGGTATATAAATGCACGAAACTTAATATATGAGATAACCATTATGGAAAAAATGATGATTTAGTTTGGGTGTATATCGACCGACATGTTGCGCTGTTATTAGTGCTGATCAAAATTACACCAAATATGTAAAAATTTCTATTCTCCGAAGCTATATTAAACATTTATGCATGTTAAACTCTATGTGGCGCCTTTTTATAGAATGATCTAAAACAAAGTTTTGTGATAGCCACAACATACTAGCCAGTACATGTCTGTGTGGGAGAGAAAAAAAAATGTGGCAATTCTATCTCAGGTACCGATGCACAAAATGTCATACAAAATTATACGTCGTTGCATCTTGACATAAAATAGTGGCTACCATTCTTTGGTGAAAATCGCCCAGCTGATGGCGTTACCATCAGACTGTTTTACAATCTTCAATATGGCAATATATATAAATATATAATCGTGTGAATGTACACAATGTGAAATATTTTTAATTAATCATTGTGAAATTAAAAGAAATTATTTATAATAGTAAAAGTCAAATAGGAAAATTTTTGTTCATGTGAGAGTATCGATACTCCTACTGGGGAAGAGGACGTTCCCCCCTTTCCTACTCGCGGGGTGTATATTTTCAACATCAATATTTTTCAAAAGGACTCATGAATAGCTTTATAACGAATGATTAAACCATAGGTCTAAAAACAAAGTTATCGATTTTTTTTTTCTTTTTAAACAAAATAATAATAATAAAAATTATGTATTTTTGTCTGAAAGAGGGCTTCTTCAACGTTTTCGATACTGTCCGTTTCCATACTGATTATTATTAATTTTCTTTTCTTTTCTTTTTCTTTCAAAAGAAAAAAAAAAAAAAACGTTTTTGATGAAATTCTGGCAAAAGCAGAATTTAGTTCAGTACGGGAAGACTATTAGTTTTTTTTTTTTTTAATTATAACATCGTTTTTAAATTATTCAATTATATTTTCGATAAATTTTCAATTTCGGTAAACGTCCAACCATCGTAAAACTGGCGACAACGTCTTATCCGTAGATTGAGACTAATCTTAATATATATAAATCTCGTGTCACAATGTTTGTCCTCAATGGACTCCTAAACCACTTAACCGATTATAATAAAAGTCGCACACCATGTGCAGTTCGATCCAACTTGAGAGATAGGATAGTTTAAATCTCAAATTATAGTCGCAATTTTAATTTATTGCTAATTATTTGTCTGTTATTATTTGACCGTCACAATTATCTGTTAACTCCAAATGATTCTAACAGATGTCGATACCTTTCGACTGGGTTCAAATGAAAGCTGAAATATATTTGGTGCTGCCATCTACACAAAGAATCTTCAACTTTTTAACCTATTAATAAATTTCGTATAATTCAATTATTTCCACTTAACAGATGTCGATACCTTTCGACTGGGTTGAAATGAAAGCTGAAATATATTTGGTGCTGCCATCTACACAAAGAATCTTCAACTTTTTAACCTATTAATAAATTTCGTATAATTCAATTATTTCCACTTTTTAAATTTTTGGTGTTAGCATAGCCGGCCACGTGTTACTTAGACTAAAGTGTAAATTGAATTCATATTATAATGAAGATAATACAGTGAAATTAATCCTGTTTTTTACTTATTTGTGCTTCATTGATCAAAACTTTATAATTTAATATAATCTTAATATATATAAATCTCGTGTCACAATGTTTGTCCTCAATGGACTCCTAAACCACTTAACCGATTATAATAAAATTCGCACACCATGTGCAGTTCGATCCAACTTGAGAGATAGGATAGTTTAAATCTCAAATTATAGTCGCAATTTTAATTTATTGCTAATTATTTGTCTGTTATTATTTGACAGTCACAATTATCTGTTAACTCCAAATGATTCTAACAGATGTCGATACCTTTCGACTGGGTTCAAATGAAAGCTGAAATATATTTGGTGCTGCCATCTACACAAAGAATCTTCAACTTTTTAACCTATTAATAAATTTCGTATAATTCAATTATTTCCACTTAACAGATGTCGATACCTTTCGACTGGGTTGAAATGAAAGCTGAAATATATTTGGTGCTGCCATCTACACAAAGAATCTTCAACTTTTTAACCTATTAATAAATTTCGTATAATTCAATTATTTCCACTTTTTAAATTTTTGGTGTTAGCATAGCCGGCCACGTGTTACTTAGACTGAAGTGTAAATTGAATTCATATTATAATGAAGATAATACAGTGAAATTAATCCTGTTTTTTACTTATTTGTGCTTCATTGATCAAAACTTCATAATTTAATATAATATATATATTTATATATCTTTATATATAAAATTTATTATGTTTGTCCGCGATGAACTCCTAAACTAATGAGCCGATTTTAATGAAATTTGGACACTGTGTGCAATTTGGTCCAACTTGAGAGATAGGATAGTTTTTATTGCAAAATTCGCCTCCCAAAAGGGGGGGGGGAGGGGCCAAAACGTGATTTCACAAACAAACAAACAAACAACAACAACCAAAAAAAAAAAAAAAAAAAAAAAATAGAAATGCAGATAGACTGTTCAAAATTGGTATAGAGAGGTTTTAGAGGCCTGCAAATCGAATGAGGATATTTTCGAAAGTGTAAAGTTATTAGGAGGGGCGGGTAAGGGGGCGGAGGGGCAAAAAAATAAAAATAGAGTTACATCGCTAAAAATTGGTACATAGAAGTTTTTGATACGTACAAATCGATTGCAGATATTTTCGAATTTGTAAAATTATTAAGAGGAGCGGGAAAGGGGGGGGGCAGAGGAGCAAAATATAAAAATGGAGTTAGATCATTCAAAATTGGTGCATAGAATTTTTGATACCAACAAATCGATTGCGGATATTTTCGAATTTGTAAATTTATTAGGAGGGGCGGGAAGGGGGGCAGAGGGGCAAAAAATAAAAATATAGTTAGATCGTTCAAATTGGTGCATACAGGTTTTTGACACCTACAAATAAACTGCAGATATTTTCGAATTTGTAAAATTATTTAGAATAGTGGGAGGGGGGAGGGCAAAGGGGCAAAATAATAGAAATAAGAGTTAGAACTTTGAAAATTAGTATTATTAAGTTTTAAGGCCCGATAAATCGATTGCGGATATTTTCGAAAGTATAGAGTTATTAAGAAGGGCGGGAACGGTGGATGAAGAAACGGTGCGCATGGTTTGCGCAGGTATACACTGCCGCAGGCAGTGGGGGTCCGAACAGATTATTCCACCAATGAGAGAAGATTTTTTTGTATTTTATATCATTTTCCTTTCGATAATATATGGATTCATTATGAGTGTCGAACATTTTTCCCGATCAGATTTTTTTTTTTCTCTTTTTTTTTCACATGTTAAAAATTAATGCAATTTTGAGAATTCTTTAATTATAGTGAATCATTTAAAAATAGGGACCAGCGAAGCGGGCTAAGTCTGCTAAGATCAAGGATGTTATCAAGGATGGTCTTTATTCGTAAATAATAATTTTAATATATTGAATATTTTACTACATTATAATTCAACGTATAACATAGCCACAGCAACGCGTGGCCGGGTCTGCTAGTAGATAAATAAATAAATACAATAATAATTTAAAATCGATATTTAAACTTAAAAACTTTTTCACACATCATGAAATTAATGAAAGCACTACTGGTTTCGAAAGGACGTGGCTTTTCTTCTTTAGATGTAAAACATGTGTTACTCAGTAGCACATGTTTTACACCTGAAGAAGAAAGACCAAGCCTTTTCGAAACCGGTAGTGCTTTCATTAATTTCATGATGTGTGGAAAAGTTTTTAAGTTTAAACAATAAGTGAGAACAATTAAGAAAATAAATAAAATAAATAAATAAATAAAAGCATTTCCTCAAATGCCACGTATCGGACAGAAAATTCACTTTCGTTTCTTTAGATATTTAGTGCAATAATTTTATGAGAGGAAAATCGTCTGTATTCATCATAGCGAATTATTTTAACACGCTTTTATTAGCTTCACCTGTATGTATGTTTGTATGTTTGTAACCGCTATGGGAGCAAACAAAAAATCTATATTGTAAAAAAAGACTTTCCCTACGTGAACGCTGTGGCTGTGAGGTAAAGCTATGCGCTACGAGCCTAAAGGTCTAACGTTCGAGCCCACTCAGGGGAAATTTTTTAAAAATGGTTTTTGTTTAATTCTAAATTATTTTAATTAAAGATTTAAATGTACTAGTATCGCCCAGTGGTCGAAACTCGACCATTTTTTTTTTTTTTTTTTTTTTTTTTTTTTTTTTTTTTTGCAAAGCGAGGCAAAGCAAAGTTGTTGCCTTGCCTAAACGGAATGCAATTGCAACACAGCTGCGGCAATTGTTTGAAAATATTCACTCTAACTGAATCAGCAGAGTTTTACTTAATATAACTATTTCTCTCTGTAGATGTTAGCCTTTCCTGAAATGAGAGAAAATCGCAACGTGAAAACGCCCCTTGTTGTGTGATACAGCCCAGAAGCTAATAGGTACCATGTCAAACCAAGGCCCAACCAAGTATCAAATTCTGTTAAATTAATTCGATTGGTTCATAAAGTACAGTGTTTGAACAAAAAAAAAAAAAAAAAAAAAAAAAAAGATATTTTTCAAAAATGGTCGAATTGAGTTCGGGAAATTTCAAAATGTGTAACTTTCAAACGTGTGCGAAAACCGAAAATCTAAAACTTTTCAGAATCTTATATTTTCTACTTATATATGCAGAGGAAAGAATAATAAATCCACTTTTTAAAAAATAAAAATAAGTAGTCAATTTCACTTAATTAAAATGCAAGGAAATCTCAAAACGTGTAAATTCATCGAAAACCGGAAATCAAAAGTTTTTATGTATCTTCTACTTGCTTCTTCTACCCACAAAAGCTAGCAATAAAGACACTTTTTTAAAAAATAAGTAGCCAATTTCAGATAATTGAAACGTAAAGAAAGCTCAAAACATGTAAATTCAGCAAAAATCGGAAATCGGAATTTTTTCCGTATCGTCTACTTATACATGCAGCAGTTAGTAACAAATCCATTTTCCTTTTATTTAGTATATTAGTTGAATATTTATTGTTTAAATATCACCCATTGAAATGAAATGTTTATGTTTACATTCGAAACTGCAAGTTTGCCATTTTTTTTCTGGAGTTTTGTGATTTTAAATTAAAATTTTATCAATTTTACAGAAAAAATAACTCAATCAAACACATGTAGACAGTAACTTATATATAACTATACCCAAATATCGGAATTAAAATCGGCAGATAATTTCCGTTATTTTTTAATAATTTTTTACAAAAAACCCAATGGATGATTAACATAGAAAATCTTTTTCATGGCTCCATGGACACACAGTGACGTCATCACTTCGCTTGCGTATGGTGATGCTACATTGTACAAATTACTGTGTCTATGGTTTTATTTCAGCTTTATGAAATTGCCAGATTTAACAACTTTCTACTTTTAGGTATTTTTTAATGTAAAGGAATACGTGTATAAAAGGGAAAAAGGAGGGAAAATGCATAAAAATTAAATGTATTTTTAAATACCTTCTTGACATCGTAAGAAAATAATATTTGTATTCGCACCTTCCGGCTAACCATACCTTTCGAATGATACCATTTTCAACCTTCTACTCCCATAATTAATATGTTAAAAAGGGACTACAAATTTTATGCTTGCATATTAATATATAGATGTAAATATTATGGTGTGTCAATCACACGATTTTCTCCTACCCTGCATTTTAATACTAAGATAGATATTTTGTGCTTTTTAGTTCACATTTCTATAAAAGCGTGTTCTTTAATTTTTTTAAACTATAATATTATTAATAAATCACTTGAAATGCGAGAATTTGTAAATGAAAAAATATAAGAAGGTTTTTTACGATAGCCACAACGCGCTAGTTTTTTTTTTTTTTCTAAACTTTATATATTATATTGCAGGGATTTTGGCTTTTGCTTCCACTGTAGTCTCATGAAGAAAAGCTTATAGGCAATTAGTTACGACAGTGGTGACTTTTTGGATTAGGTGTTACTTTGGAATTATGCCAAAAAAGTTACATGCAACTAATTGGGTATTTGCTTAGTAGGAATTAAAATCACAGTGTTTGGGAGTTTAATACATTTGTTTTCCTTAACAAACTGCGTAAATATTGAATATCTCTTCATAATAAAATTATTATTCATAATTACTGAATTCGATTCGCACAGAAAACATTATTTTTGAAAGAAAATATTTATTGAATTTCACTGATATTAGTTATTTTTAAAAACTAAATCGTAAATTTTATTATTACTGTATTTATCGTTTAATGAAAAATTTTTAGGTTTGTTGTTGCTTATCCTCTTTGTCTGACGGAGTCAGACAAGATCCACGAGTTCGTTGACAGTTAGAAAGTCAAAGACTAGAAGAGGATTGGTGAAAAATCCTCCTTAGAGAGTCCCATGCATTCCAAAAGGTGCTCAGGAGAAGCCTGATGATTTCGGCACTTGGTGCAGGTGGCGAAGGTTTACCTGCCCTCGATGAAAGTGAGGCACTTGATGTGACCGCTAGCAAGTCTTGACAGTACAGTTCGGGTACGTCTGTCACACGGGAGGTCAAGGGACAAACCCGGTTTTGAGCCCTTGTACCAATTATGGGTGGGGGGAGTTTTCCACTCCTCCGAGATTTTTAAATTTTCCCGGGAGTATAACTCCTGAAAAGTAAGTGCGGAGGAGGGAGTTGAAGAAATCCTGCAACCCTCCTTAGCAAGATTATCAGCCATTTCATTCCCGTGGAGATTCACGTGTGAAGGTATCCATTGCAAATGAACGTCATGGTTTTGTGAAATGAGCTTTAATTTAAGCAGTATAGAGGTGCTGACCTTGTCGCCCACAAGAATCCAATTACTAAGATGGTGAAGAGAACTACGGCTATCAGTCAAGATCCATAGGTCACCATAATCCTCTTCAGAGAGAATAGCTTCTAGTCCCAGGTCTATTGCAATCAATTCACTTCTGAAGACAGACAGTAATTTGGATTACGATGAGAAAGAGTCAAGTTGGCGTGAGGGGTTTCAATATATATGCTACTACCTGCTAGGTTGTCAATTTTACTATCGTCGGTGAAGATTTTAATGGCATTATTAGGAATGTGGCTTAGGTTTTCCAAGGTCAATTGTTTAAGATGTTCTGGGATGTAGTCTTTCTTGTTAACATGAGAGCTTAAGTTAAAGTGAAAGTGAACCCTGGGGAGTCCTTCGGCAGGATTCAAGCAGCAGTGTAGTGAGTTGGGTTCGACATTACAATTAGGTAGTTGAAGAGAGGCGGCGTGACTGAAAGGGCTGTTCCTCTTTAATCTTTGATGATTACTCCAGCTGTTAAGGTACGTGGAGGTCTTGTTGCAGAGGCCGTAACTAGAGAGTTTATTATAGTACTTAACAAGGCCAGCTTGTCTTCTAGTATGGAGCGGCTGTAAGTCAGCCTCAAAAAGAACAACTTCAGAAGGACAGCTATGTCTCAAACCAGTGATTATCCGGGCAGCACTTAATTGAACTTGTTCTAACTTGTTAAGGTTAGTTTTGGATGCACAACAATAAACCGGGGTTAGGTTTAAAAATAGCAAACGGAAATATATACAGGGTGATCAGTTTAAAAGAGTACCCGTTGGTTTTTTCTATTACCCTTAAATCTGAGGGATGTGGCAACTATTCTAACACTGAAGTATAATTGTTTGAACATCGTTTAACTGTGGGAGACAATTTCTAACACTGTTGGACTCTTACAACTTTATTTGTGAGGTAAAATAGAAATGGAGACGCACAGTGTTAATTAATCCTGTGGTAGTTTTATTTTTGAAAAACATAATTTAATTCAAATTCTTTACATTATTATTCCTTACAGAAAATGTTGAAAATGTTCGTCACCATTTTGAATGCAAACATGAACACGTCGAACCAAGTTTTTTGACACACTTGACGAGATTTCTTCAGTTATGATCTGTTTTAATTCATCTATGTTTGCAGGACTTCTCTAGAAAACCCTATGAAATGATAATGTAAAAATGTAATGATAATGTAAACGTAATGTAGAAATGCTAATGTAAAAAATTTGAATTAAATTATGTTTAAAAAAAAAAAAAATCACAGGATTAAATAACATCGTGCGTCCCTATTTCTGTTTTACCTCACAAATAAAGTTGTAACAGTCCAACAGTGTTGGAAATTGTCTCCCACAATTAAACAAGGTTCAAACAATTATACTATTAGAATAGTTTCCACATCCACATCCGTCATATTTAAGGTAATAAGAAAAACCATCGGGTATTCTTTTAAACTGATCACCCTGTATATGTGTGTGTGTTTAAAAGGATAGAAAATTTTAAATCAATTCTAATTGAAATTCATTTACTAATCATTTTAATTTAAGGAATGATTTTATTACTGTTAATTTGAAACAAGAAACGATCATTTAAATTTAAAGAACTGGCTAAATGAAATAAACTAATTAAATCGGCACAATTTTATATAAAATTTCCTGTTATTTCCGTATATTTAGTTCATGAATTATTCAAGCTGCAAATTTTGCATCACGCACTTATTCGGAGCAACCCAACGATTTATATTACAGGACATTCACCGCAGAGAGCTGCACAGTAAAAAAAAAAAATCGTGGATTTTTTTTTTTGTTAACTTTTTTTTTCATCTCTCTTTTTTTGGTGACTGGATGGCCTACTTAATCAGGACGCGTATTAATTTGTCTGAACAGCATATTAATATAAAGGGACATCTGAAAGAGGTTTTGTATAATAATTTGAAGAAAATCGTTAGAGCCATTTTCGAGGTATTTATTTTCGGTTCCACTTATGGTTATCCATGCCCATTTCCAGTTTTCCAATTTTCATCAAAACTTAGTAAACGTTTACACAGCTCCAGTCTTAAATATAAATTTTCGTTGTTCTATTTTTTTTTTTTTTTCTTCGTTTTGGAGATATGGTAGTCAAAGGATGCTCTCCATACATATACAGACATATGCACTAACCATTTTTCAAAAAGCAATTTTTGGATTCAGGAGATCTTAATACTCATTACTGAAATTTTTGACCGAATACAATATTTCCATTACTTACGTTAGTCGGGGAATAGAAGTAAGCATTTCAGTTTTAAAAGTAAGTAAAATTATAATTGATATTTCTAGTTACAATATATCCGAAATGCAAGTTCTATCGTCAAGAATTGATTTTGACAAAATATTCTGAGATTTGGCATCAAAGATTTTCCAAATGATTTACAAAACTATTTATGATAAATTTTTTCTGCCTTCTTCAAATATCTTTAAGCCCTTTTTGTTAGTTTTTTAAAATGACAATTCAGATATCTTCGGCAAAACGAAAAAAAAAAAAAAAAAACCCTAACATTTTTGAATGAAAGAAATATGAATGCAAAATAAAAACTCTGGCTTTAATACAAAATATACTATTTCACTGAACATGCTGTTTGAACGATAAAAATAAGTGTAACAAATAGAAGTTTAAAAACCTGAAATTAAGAATTAAAAATTAATGACTGAAATTCCACACGTAAAATATTAAATCATTTAATAAATATCCAAACAAACCTTCTTTCCCAATTAACTTCTGAAATATTCTCGACACACAAATTCGAAACTCTATATATTCGTTCACGATTTTTCTATTTTTCATATACAAGGTGTTCAACACAAGTTTCCCAAATTCCTAGAATGGATTGGAGATAAGTTATGTTTCTGTAGGAGTTAAGGCTTAAAAGTTTTAGGGTTCTAGGTCTTGGAAGAATGCCCTCCACTGAGGTCTTTCCAAAATTTTCTATCCCGCATTCTTGCGAGTTTCGGATAAAGCCACACAAAACACCGAACTGCAGGACTGACGAGCACAACGTCGATTCGAACCTGGCACCTTCCGTCTACACGCTCTGACAGCAGAACCTCTCACTGTGGGACATATCGGGTATAGTTCATATCAAAAGCGAATCGGAATGAAGTAGAGAAGCAGAGTCGCAAATGACATGGGTAGACTGTGTTTTCTTTGAGTGTATCATCATTTACTATTTTGGGGGGGGGGGGGGCAACATGAAGTCCTTTCCCTATGATATTACCATGAACAGCATTAGAAACATTGTGATATTCAACGCATTAGCTGCTTCGGACGCTCGAAACATGCTCCCGGATTTTTGACAATGTTCGGCAGTCCAAGATTCTGGAGATGTAACAATATCAGAATTCTTGGAAGAAAAAGTGAACATTTACTTCCACTTTTTATAAAGTTTGAGCTTCTCTCCGTTCTTCATGTAAATTTCATTAATGTAAATTGAATATTAAATATGATATAAGCTGACGTGACTCCTATGCTTTCTTGCGTTTTCCGTGCACACTATTGCCTTTTCATATCATTTGCGAATCTGCTTTCGTATGTGATTTTGAGATGTCTCTGTGTAATTAACTTCTCCCACTTAGAAATTAATCTGCTACTGGAACATGCTGTATGTAAAGCAACTAATTTTTACATTTTTATTAGAAGTTTTTTTTCATGAAATTGGATTTTGTCTTCGTGTCACGCTAAAAAACAAGGTGCCTCCACTTTAAAGTAAATGCAAACACTACATGTCGTCGCTCGTTGACTGAGTTGGTTAGAGCGTCATACTGATAACGTGATGGTTGTAAGTTCGATCCTAAAAGGGCCGATGTGTTAATTTTTGCAGATAATTAGAGAAGGTATCAATTAATAAAAGAGAATTTTTCATTGTCAACACTGTATCCTAAGAATTTTTGAAGAGTTCTTTTTAAGAAGCTTTTATTGAAATTGTATTTTTGTCATCATGTGTTGGTTTCACACTAAAAAACAAGGCGTCTCCACTTTAGTGTAAATGTAAACAACGTTTTTCGTCATTTGTTAGCGCAGTTGATTAGAGCGTCATTTTGGTAACGCGATGGTCGGGGGTTCGATCCTCGAAGGCCGATGTGTTACAGTTTAGTTTTTTAAGAAGCTATTTTTAGTTACTAAAACGTAAAAAATAAAAGTTTAATTTAAAAAGCATAATATAAAAATTTATTCTTTCAGTAAAAATATAAAAGTTTCAACAATAAGAAAATTTTAAAGAAAATATAGATATTTCACTTTTGCAAAAGATGAAGATTTTTAAATATTAAAAATATTTGAAAAGCATTTGAGAACAATATATATATATATATATTTATAAGTATTTGTTAGAACTTTCTGGCGTACTCTTTGACATTTCTTGATTGTTCTTTGACTTTTGGTTAGAGCGTCATGCTGATAATGCAATGGTCGTAAGTTCGATCCTCTAAGGGCCGATGTGCTAATTTTTGCAGATAATTAATAGGAAAGGTGTCCATTGATAAAAGAAAATCATTCAGTGTCCACGCAATATCCTAAGAATTTTTTATTAGTTTTTTAGAAGCTTTTTTTTTTTTTTTTTTTTTTTTTTTGTAACTAAAAAGCCCAAAATAAAAATTTAAGTAAAGGAACATTTTTGAACAGTGGAAACTTTTTATTATGAATCCTCAAAAAGCATAAAATAAAAATTTACGCTTGCAAAGACATGCTATAACGAAATAATAGTTTCAACATTACGAAAATTTTAGAGAAAAATATAAATATTTCAATTTTCTAAGACATGCAAATTTTTAAATATTCAAAATATTTTAAGAAGCTTTCGAAACTCTTGAAATTTATGGCTTAGTGAATACTTCTACAAAAACTAATAAATAAAAATATTGTTCTCAATTGTTTTTTAAAATATTTTGAATTTTAAAAGTTTTCTTTTCTTGTAAAAATGAAATATCTATATTTTTCTCTAAAACTTTCTTAAAGCTGAAACTTCCATTTCTTCATAACATGCTTTTTGCAAGAATAAATTTTTATTTTATGCTTTTTGGGTCTCCACAATAAAAAGCTTCTACTGTTAAAAAATGTTTCTTACTTAAATTTTTATCTTGAAATTGACATTTCCGAATAGCATACTTGATATCAATCAAAATGTTATATTTATACACTTAACAACAAAAATTTTATTGTAGTTACTTAAAAGTTATTCGATACAGTCAGAACTTCTTAAATGTTTTTCGTACTTTAGAAGCACATTAGCAATAAGTAAATCGCTCGCTTAAACTGAATGAAAACTTAAATGGTGTGAAAAAATGCTAATTGACACTATGTTAAAAGAATATCGGGCCCTGAAGGCATCGATTCAAACTTCAGTAACAGAAGGGAATTGTAATCTATTGTAATCTATTTAACGAATATTCAAACAGAAGAACAGTCACTATACTTTATTTATTTTAAACAGCCTCATTCCTACATCCAATTTTTATTTTTGTTATGTCGAAATAAATTAGTACATTTTTAAATCGAAAATTTACTTTTTATTTGAATAGGTTTTGAGGTTGTGTGGATTTTTAAGTTACACTAGAGCTACGCAATGGAAATTCATGAAACTCTGAGATTCACCTCTAGTGGTAATTCGTAGGCATTTCATCACGATTTTGATCCTCCGAAGATGAAATATTTTTATAGATTTAATTCAATTTTTCCTATATTACAAAATCCTATTACAAAATTATATCTACAAAACATTCTGGTCCTTATTACACGTAATTTTGCAAACTATTTATTTATCTCGTTCTCAGGGGAAGAATCCTTACTTTTTGTGCAGACTTTTTGGAACTTCGCACATATTAATGTCACATGAAATGTAATTTATATTTAGGTATCAGCTTTCATAACTGTCTTTGATCTGATAAATCTCCTTGGTCAAATTGTCCCCTAGAAAATTAAAAATGAATAATTAAATAAATTTACTGCTTTATTTAGACGATTGAAGTCTTATTCCCACTAGTTTTCATAGTCAAAATTTAATTTTACTAAAATCTATACATACAAAACCACAGAAATGACAAATTTTTAAGTGGCAGTCTGATATTAAGTGGCCCTAACTTAGAAAGAAAATGGCGGAACAAGTTGTCCAGCAAACCCATTCAAGATATTTATAAGTTAAGTTCACAGTTCAACTTTAGTGCGAAGTAATTCAGTATTTCAAAAGTTATGATGATGACTAAATTTCAAGTGGCAGCCTGATTTCAAGTGGTCCATTAATTTAATATTCCCGCCATTTTGAAACAAAATAACGGATAATATTCATTAATAAACTTGGTGAAGACCCATATAGGGTCTATATGTTAAACAAACCTGGTCTTAAATAAGCTTTTTACAATGTGGATGATTTGAAATTTTAAAGTGACTACCCCTTGGAAAGAAAATAGTATAACAACTTGGTTAACGAACTCAATCAAGATATTTGTAAGATAAGTCTACTCTTCAACTTTCTTTCGATTTCGTTAATTATTTAGGAAATTATCGTGATGACAAATTTTCCATTACCCATGTTCCATTTCTTTACGCGATTTCATTTTGTTTCATGTGAAATGTTTGAAAAGGTTTTACCTATATATATATATAGATAGATAGATAGATAACAAAGTGATTGCAATAGTGATTTCTAAAGAAATCAACTTAAATATCAGAAACCATGATTCAAACAACTTGCATAAAGTTAATAACACATATTAATATTAATAATACATATTAACAATAACACATTATTGTAACATTATACACATTATTGTAAAATTATTAACACATTATATTAACAATAACACATATTAATATTAATAATTCATATTAACAAAATATGAATTACACACATATAATAACACATATTATTTCCTATTTCTATGATTCAGACTAAAATTTTTAAAAGTTTTCTTAAACAAAAACAACAGTTGTTTTCTTTTTTTTTAAAGTTATAGTGACTAAAATATTTTATATAGAGTCAGGAAACTGGAATATTTCCAAACATAAAAATATTTATTTTGCTACGATAAAAACTCTCTGTATGATTTTAACAGGATCAAAATGGGAACTATCGAAATACTAAATATTTGGTGACACATTTCAAACATTGGAAATCAATGAAATTACTCTTACACTCGCTCCCCATCCCATGTCATTTCTTATTTCTCTGTATTTATGTAACTTGTTTCTTCCGTTTCAACCTGTTTTCAACTCGATCTAAAGTGATTAAATTACCTACAGTTCTTCGGAGAAAAAAATTTAAAAAGCAAAGAATTTTTTATGCATTTACGCTGAAAATAAACTTTAACTTTGTTTTGCTTCAAAAATGAAATTATTTGGAAGACACATGTATGGTAAATTTCTCAAAAAAAAAAAAAAAAAAAAAAAATTCTGACAGCTATGACAAACGATCATAACTCACGAATAAATTAGTAACTAGATTCAAGTATTTTTTACTGTTGAATCTGCAGTTAAATTTACTTGATTAGAAGCTCCAACACTTAAAAATTTGGTATTAGTTTGAACCAAAACTGAGTAGCTGCGATCACCAGATGGTTTAAACTATTACCATGATTTGGTAATTTTATGTTGAACCAAATATTGGTATTATGTGTTAAATTTTTAAAAAAATTAAATTTCGACCGAGACAGGGATCGAACCGAGGACCTTCTTGTCTCAAGTCAAAAACACTGGCACTATGCCACGCTTTCTTGCCCAATAATTCTGTTTCGTTGATTTTGGTAAAAAGGGATAAATTTTCTAGGGTCTTATCTTCCATAAATTTGTTGCACAAAATTTGCACTTTATCCTTTTTTTTTTTTTTTGACCACGCTCTTTAATTGAAGCTTGGTTTAGTTTCAATAGGAATTTTTTTTATTCATGCTTCCCTTGTGAGTCGATGTATGATAGCTTGAAGGTTTGATGCAACTTAAATTCCATTGAAAGAAGTAGAAAACTACATGGCGACTCTATTTTCAGCTATACACACACAGTCCGTATATTTTATTTTTAGTATTCATAGAGTTATAATCAAAAATATTTTAGGTGGTTACCTGTAAATCTAGAAAACTGAAATTAAGATCGTACTAGACAAAATTTTATCGTTTCACACCGGAAATTTTTCACGAAAAAAAACTAGTAAAAATAAATGACTATAGAAATGCTATCATCTTTACAAAACCTTGGCTGTCCGTGATATCGGTTTTTTAGGTGCGGATATACTTAAGTACTTTATTAGATAATACATTTTAGGTATATTTACTTGTATTACACCTAAAATTAGTCAGACAATGATCTGGACAATGAAAAATGTGTGATATTTTTCAATAAAAAAGTTTCTATCCTGGCTATGCTCATCACGAATAAAACTTAAATTTTCTTTCACTTTATTTTGTACACTGTAAAAAATAACGGCAGTTTTAACAGCAGAATGTGCTGGCAATATGGGTGCTAGCACATTCTGCTGTTAGAATAAAATAATTTACAGTAAAAGCAACTGTAAAAGCTTCTTTCTTTACAGATGTTTTTGCTGTAAAAACTACCGTTATTTTTTATAGTGTAGGTGAGACATAATCATAGTTGCTAATTTAGCACTTTTTGATTACCAGAAATATTTAATAGCAAATTTTATTTTATTTAACGATTGAAAACTGCTACAGAAATATATAAAAAAAATTCTATTAAAAATTTTCGTTAGCCAAAAATTGCTAAGTTGGAAGCTATAGACATAATATACGAACTGAAATAATATATCTATATATAAATATATACAACAGCGCATAAACTAAATTTTTTCAGATAAACTATATTGTAAGATATTAAATTTTGCACTGAAAATGGTACGCTTAATGCTACCGAAACAGCTGTATGCATCTCAAATATTTTTCTTTGGCGTTTCTGACGTAGTAGTTTATTCGAGTTTTAATTAAATAACCATCGAACAATTCGAATGGTACTTAACAGTTTTCGGTCAGTTTAACTCTTTGAAACTGTTCAATATGTGTTATAATTTATATGAAAATATAGTTTCTTAATTAAAATATATTGTTTTCTCATATCTGTAGACCTAATTAAAATTTTAAAATGTTCGGTGGATATAAATTTAAGTTGGGTACAAACCTAAACCTCAGAAAGTGTCCTTGAATTCCATCCAACCGTTTTCACATGATATTCAGTCAAATAAAAAACGTTCTATATACTTCCACCCCTTCCATGTTATAGTAGATATTTGGTTAACTTGAGCTATTTAGACTAAAGTCCGCAAAACTCCAGGAACAATAAATGCAGGCCGTGAAGAAGGAAACCAATAATTTGCAGAAATCAAACTTTATTTAATCATCTGAGCATGGGAAAGAATTAATTAATTAATATTATCTTGAACAACAATTTAAAAGTCTTAAAAACATTCAGAGGGTTAGATGAGAGCGAGAGGGCTTTGCGATGACGTGTTATTCAAGCAATAGTTTGGGAGCGAAATCTGAAATTCTCAATCCTGCAATCAAGATCCAACTGCTGAATCACGCCAAGTTTTCCAAAATAGCGCCAATTTTACAACCAAACAGAATCCATTGTCTCTCGAATAAATTAATATAAATATTTTGAATTTAGAAAGTCCGTTAAAGAATTAACGCCAAACACCTATGCCAAATTTCACGCCAAAAAGTCGTCTGCCTAACGTAGACGGAAAGGCTACGATTTATTACCACATCCTGTTACTTAGAAATATAAATTACCCCTTAATGATATTACAACGGAACTTTATTGCTTAATTTAATTTATAATAAATAAACTTACGCAATTTAAAAGAATGAAATATAATTATGTATACACAACGATTAATAGATGTGAAAATAATATTTTTTATATTTTAATTTAATAAATGATTTAGGAGAGATTAGAATTCTGAGAGATGTCATTTAAAAGGATGACTAGCAGAAATAAATTATTAATTTTAAAGAATATGTTTTTGTTCTCAGAAGATTTATTTAATAGATTAACAGATAAAATATTATTAGAATTAAGATATTTATTTATAGAGAGACAAAATAAGATTAAATATAAAAGAAAATTTAGAATTTCGTTAGATATTTTATTAGACATTTAATTTATTGAAAATATAGTAATTAATTATCACATTTATTTAAAACTGTAATTAAAACTCATATGTGAAGTAACGCCTTCACACATGTACACAGAGAAAACATTCTGAAATCATTTTGGGGTTCCCTGATGGCTAGAAAATTTGCCAAGAAAGAGATATGAAAGAGAAGAAGTGGTAAGGCTTGAGTCTCTTGAATTATCAATAAAGCTTGCTGTCTCCCGTAGTTTATTACTCATTAGCAGTTTAGTACTGAATCAGCACGTATTGGTTAGTCGTAAGGCCAGAAACGAAAGCTATTGTTTTTTTACTTCCTTATACAAAGTATTAGGAAGTATAGTAATCCCGATTTGCGAAATGGATTTTGTATTTCACATTGCTCGAAAACGAATGATCGCTGGATGTTGCCAATTTATACGTGTGACTGTCATGATGTCTAGTTGCACACCTGCAAGTGTCGTCTTAACACGAGCTCTCGTTTTAGAGATATAAGGGTTTTTACACGATTTTTCGTGACGTCTGTATGTGTGTGTGTGTGTCTGTGTGTGTGTGGGTATGTCGCATAACTCAAAAACGGTTGGACGTAGAAAGTTGCGAATTGGTACATAGGTTTGTTATAACATCTAGTTGTGCACCTCCCTTTTTGGACTTTCTATGATTTTCGGTTTTGGAGATATTTAGGAAAATTAGGTTCATAATGACAAAAATACATAGGTTTTGGCCATAATGTATCAAAAAACGGTAATAACTCAGAAACGGTTTAGACAAATCTTGCAATTTAACTGACTTCCCGACAAGCTAGACATTTGAAACTTTCAGAAAGGCTCAGAACACGTTGACAATGCATTTTTCAAATATTTTTAGCCAACTGTTTCCGATACCTGTTGCCTTCAGCAGCGTTTATGCGATTCAACAGAAAAATTATTTAACTAACTTCCCGACTAGCTAGACATTTGAAACTTTCAGACTAGATCAGAACACGGTGAAAATGCATTTTTTAATACTTTTAGCCAACTGTGTAGGGTTCCTGCTGCCTTCGGCAGCGTTACCAGTACAAATCTTGCAATCGATTTTTAACTAACTTCCCGACCAGCTAGACATTTAAAACTTCCCCAAGGCACAACTATGACATGAGTCCCCCCCCCAAGGCACAACTTTGACATGAGTCCCCCCAGGCATAACTTTGACATTAGTCCCCCAAGGCACAGCTTTGACACGAGTCCCCCCCAAGGTACAACTTTGACATGAGTCCCCAAAAGGCACAACTTTGACATGAGTCCCCCCCAAGGCACAACTTTGACATGAGTCCCCCCCCAGGCACAACTTTGACATGAGTCCCCCCAAGGCACAACTTTGACATGAGTCCCTCCAAGGTACAACTTTGACATGAGTCCCCCAAGGCACAACTTTGACATGAGTCCCCCCCCAAGGTACAACTTTGGCATTAGTCCCCCCAAGGTACAACTTTGACATGAGTCCCCCCAAGGCATAACTTTGACATGAGTCCCCTCAAGGCACAATTTTATTTTATTTATTTATTTATTTTTATTTTTTTTACGTATGCATGCATTTTTTAAAAATATTTTTAGCCAACTGTTTCGGGTCCAGTGACAATGTTTTTTAACATTATGTATATTTCTAAAAGTGTATAAGGAAGTCATGTGGTGCCCACATCAGATTTTTTTTTTTTACTTGTTGAAACAATCCCACGAACACACGCACACTCTTACTTTCTCAAACAAACACCCACACTTACTTTCACTTACTTTCATACACATGTTTTTAGTCTTAAACACATGTCTTTCTATTTAATGTAGTAAATTCAACAATTGTTTCTCCGTGTCTTTTTAAGACAATGTCATAAATAATTTTATTTAAATATATTTATCATTATTTTATTACAATTTTAGTTACTTTTTCTATAAAACAAATAAAAATTTAACTTTTCCTACATTTATTAATTTACGGAAAGCTATTTTTAATGATTTCAACTCGCGCACGCACTCTTGGGAAAATGCAATCAAATGGATTTACTACTGAAGTATAGAATTGGATTAGAAACATTTTAAATGAGTTGAATTAACTCATCATACTGATACTGATTCACTTACTCTCCACTGAAGAGCAAATATTGATATTTGGTGAAAAAGAAGTCACTCTACCGAAAATAAGAAATATTCATTTGTAGGGAATGAGGAAGAAGGTAAATTCGTGATATTTCTATGAAATCCTAAATGTACTTTGATGTAATCATTAAATAAGCAAATTGCATTTTTAGATTAATGTCGAAGTTTTTTTTTTTTTTTTTTTTTTTTTTTTACGTTTTTAGAGTTAGAAATCTTGATCTGGGAAGAATTATCGTGATTGAACAAAATTACGCAAATTTTTTATTCAGACTTTCATTCATTAAATGATTAAATGTACCCTTCATTCAAAAAGAAAATTTTATTCGGAAATGCAGATGAAATTAATATAAAATAGAAAACGCTGAAATTATACCAGACTGTTTAAAAATACAATAAAATTGTTTTAATTTAGACAAAGGAGAAAAAAAAATGTAAAGAATAAAAAATTAATACATCTATATAAGATTACGCAACACATTACTCGTATGATGTGTTTTTTTCCTAATAGCATTTGAGAGATTAATGAATCTCAGATAAAAGAGAATATATTTATAAAGTTATATAAACATAAAATAACACACATTAAATATATATATATGTATGTACCGTAAAATCCCGAAAGTAACCCCCCCCCCTTTTTTTGAAAAGCAAAACGGATAAATTTCATGTGTGTGGTAGAGATGAGACGGGCTCAGCCCGAGCCCGTAAGCCCGAGCCCGAGCCCGATCGGGCTCAAATCCTCAAATCTTACGCAAGTCTTCGGGCTCCGGGCGGGCTCGGATTCAAGCTAAAAGTTCCGTTTATTTTATTCTTCACTAACTGGAAAATGTAAAAAAAAAAAAAAAAAGAAATTTTATTCATTTTGAGAGCGCCCTTAGTAAAGTCATAATAGTCATGATAGGTTATAAATTACAAAATAATCTTGCAAACCTTAGTAGCTTTGACTTTCCTTTTTCTAAATAGAACTCTTTTTAATTTTACTATTGTGTATGCGTTGCATAGCGTACCACTTTCAATATCGGGCTCGGGCGGGCTCGGGCTCTGATCACACAAAATTTTTCGGGCTCGGGCGGGCTCAGTTCAAAAATGTTTCGGGCCCGGGCGGGCTCGGATTGCCAAAATAGAGCCCGAACTCACCTCTAGTGTGTGTGGGGTTATAATCAAGATTCTTTAAAAAAAAAAAAAAAAAAAAAAAAAAAAAAAAAAAATATGAAGAAAGGGGGGGGGGGTAAATTCGATGGAGGGGGTAATTTCGAGATTTGACGGTACTTACTTAAAAGGAAATATTAAAGGCTATCATTTCTTACATTAAAGGTAAAAAAAAAAAAAAAAAAAAACTGCGTAATGATTTCTTTGATAACGTGCATCCGACACTTTATGAAAAATTAGTTAAATTAGATATAATATATAAATATTAAAACTTAATTCAATGCCAAACTTAACTTGCAATGCCGACGTACCGTAAGTGCGCCCGAAGATTGGATGTAGCTTTGTTGGATGGAGGAAAAAAAAAAGGGGGTGGTGGTTACTTTGAGGATAAGGGAGACATTTCACTTTCAGCGAGAAAATGGGGGGGGGGGGGTTATATTCGATGGGAGGGGTTACTTTCGGGATTTTACGTTATATTATGTCTACTTTCTTCTATATCTATAGAATAAATATAGAAGCCTTCCTAAAAATTTTTGATCTCCAGTTTTTGATGAATTTACACGTTTTGAGATATGTGAACACGAATTGACTTTTTTAGACAATGTCTGTCTACGAGCCTGTGTGTCTATAACAAAAAAATTTGTGATAGCTCCAAATAAAGGTTTATTGCACAAAATTTCACGAAAGTTTAAATTTAGTTGTACATTTGACATAAATCAGTGCCTGTCAACTTTCGGTGCAAATCACCCGAAAGGTGTCGCTGGTATTCTTTGATCTCTCACAATTACGGAAAGGTTATATCTCTGCTTATATTGAGTATAATTGTACAATGCGTAATGAGACAGATCTATATTCGAAGGCTATATCTTAGCTTCTACATGGTATAAATGAACCAGACTTAATATGTGAGCTAACTACTATGAAAAAAGAGTAAAACCAACTTAATCTGGATGTGTATTACCCAACAGGTGGCGCTGTTAATATGCGATTTATCCCATTTACTGAAAGGCTATATTTCAGCTCTTACTGAGTATAGTTGAAGAAAAATTGAAATCACTGAAAGCCATTATGAAGTTATATTATAATCCAATATGGGTGAATATCAGCTTTAAGGTGAAGCTGAAAGACTTCTATTTTTCCCTGTACCAGAAAAATATCTCTCAATTTCTATGGTGTATAAATGAACTGAACTTGATGTGCAAGATGATGATTATGAAAAGGATTGTTGACTTAATATAGGTGTGCATTAATCAATAGGAGGCGTTGCCATTATCTACCTATACAAATATAACATTAATGTCAAAAAAAAAAAAAAAAAAAAAAAAAAAAAAACTTGTGGTATAAAAAAGATATAAGAAATGCGCTATTTTTTATATGCATGATAGAGAGAGAGAACAATGTAAATAATCTATAACTTTGTTTTAAAGCGTCACAGATTTATGATGACGACTTTTTTTTCTATTCTATTTAAAGGATTTATTTAAACAATTATCAGGACTTATTTAAATGGTAATATTAAAAAATAAATAAATAATTTTCTAATAAACCATCTATTTATTCTGTTTAAAAATCTATTCTTCTTAAAGTTATTTACGTGCTCTTTTGAAATATAACTATATTAAAAAGGTGCTCCTACATATACAAAACAAATTTTCTAGTTGACTATTACTATAATATAATATATATATATATGGTCACATTTTGTATATTTTGTGTTATGCTAGGGTGGCGACTCCTTATGAATTACCTCTACATTTTGAGCAATTTATTTTTTTACTAGCCGCCTTCGGCGACCAGCTGGTTCGCGATCCCTGAAAAATCCGACATTACGAAACTCCCGCTCGGTGGCGCCTGCGGCGCCTTTTTCCCGTTTCAGGTCTAATAACAGCTTATCGATATATCGTGAAAATAGTTTATTGAAAGCGCAGTAAATTCCTGTGCGGTAGCGCCTTCGGCGCCCTCTTCCCTTTTCAGTATCTGAAACATCCTGTTCGCTCACCATGTTATGATCTTTCAAATTTCTGACTTTAGCTAAGTCCCGCTCGGTGGCGACTGCGGCGCCGTATAACATTTTTTTAAAAGATTTGTGTCTGACATATCTGTGGTTTTCTCCAAAACTTGCTTAATTCCGGGCTATATACCGTTAAAAAATTTTGTACGAAATGTGAGCGAAAATCTGAATTTGAAACTCTGTAAAATATAAAAGAATAAAAAATTTCTGGTTTTTCCGTAGTTTTCTCAGAAAGTTTCGTACGGAATTTGAACGACTTATATCATTTTAATAGCCTGCAATAAAAATACTTTAAAATATCTATCATGTATTACAATAATGATATCATGATTATTGTAATGATTATTGTAATACATGATATACATCATGTATTACAATAATGAATATCTATGATATATTTTAGACTCAAAAATGGCTAAACTATCAAGGGCGATTAACGATTTCTATTGAAATCCATCTAAAATTTAAGAATTCCAAAACTGCTTGTTTACAACCGAATTCATAAGAAAAAAAAAAAAAAAAGGAAAAAAAAAATCAGTATTATTCTGTTAAAAGTAACTCATTAACAGATGAAATTGGTGAATGGTGTCATTAACAGATAAAATAAAAATGAATTTAAATAAATATAATGTCTATTTATTTTATTTTTAAAGCTATACTTTAGATTTTTTAACTGCATACAGGTGAACCATAATGACGGGCAATTTCGAAGTTCTGCTTTTGATCGATTTCAAATTGAAAAATTTCAAAAACTGCTTTTTTTATTTCCAGTATACTTTGTCGCGTGGCCGAAAAACGAAAAGCAACTTCTCCCGACCTCTAGCACCTGGCACTGAAGAATCTTATTCTCTCTTCTCTGTCAAGGTCAGTTGCAAGAAATTCAGAAACGTCGATTCAGGATTTCATTGAAAACTGCCGCGATACTGAAAATTAAAAAATTATAACTCATTCAGTTTTGAAATTTTTTCTCAATCTTTTGGGAATTGAACTGTTGAAGCGAGATCTATATATATATATATATATATAAAAAGAAATGATTTATCTCTAAACGCTTTTGAGTTATAAAATGTTTTGTGAAAAAATCGATGTTTCGTAAAATCTAAAAATATGGATCGCTAAACCGTATTTTGTAAAAATGTTTATATGGTTCGAAAGAAGATTAAATGACCTTTTCAAATATACCAGTTGTTAAGAAATGGAACCGTTACTCGGTCGTATAGGGCGTTTCAAAAAAGATGATCGCGAAAAAGAAAAATTTTCGACCCTTTTTAAAACTTTTTTAAAAAATATAAAAAATCCGTATTTAAAAAAAAAAAATTGTACCGTAAGAATCGGTAAGAAATGCTCTTTCTCGTGGTATAGGTGTATTTTTGATATTTCTAACAGATCGGCAGCGATCGCTTTAGAAAAACCCGCGAAATTTTTCTCTCTCTGCTTCCTCTTTTGAGGAACACGCTGAAAGGGCTGAAATTACGATCCGCTGGCTTTTTAATTAGACATTGGTCGACGTTTTAATTAATATCTCCGGAACTAATTAAGATTTTTAAATTCTTTTTTCACTATGCACTCGGGCAGGCTTCTGAGCACCCGTATGTCAAATTTTGTAGTTCTGCGTTCAGTAGGGACTGAACGTATAGATGCTCAGACAGACAGACAGACATCTTCTTTTATTATTATAGATTTTATTTACTATTAATAATTATCAATTATTTGTGCCCTGTTCCATAAATACAGCTTCTCTCTCTCTCCCTCTCTCTTTTTTTAAGTTTCTCCCTCTTTTTAAGTTTTTTTTTTTTTTTTCATTGTAATTAATTTATAACCAGTATTCTATTTTACGAATCTCAATTAAATAATATGGTGTGTCACTCACACGACTTTCTCTAAGTACAGATTGAAGATTAAGGGTTAAGATAACGAGTACGGCTATGTAAACCTATGTTAAAACAATTGTTAAAACAATTCAATTTAGGCTTCTCAAGACCCCGTTTCATTATTATACCTACATTTATAGAGAATTCAAACCTGTTATGAAGTTCAAAAGTTCATTTAAAATTATTCAGACAACTTTTACACGCATCATTCAGTGAAACTTATCAATCCTGAACAAAATATTCCAGTAACAAATGTATTCACTTCAGACTACATCATTTGGAACGCCTGAAATTATTTGTTTTTAATTTGCTCTAACATACATAGACAAAAATCAAACTATAAAACTTGACTTCGGTATTCAGGAAGCCTCAAAATGTGTATATATACAAGAAACCAATAGGTGAATATTTAGCTTAAAAAAAAATACATTATTTACCAAATGGCTTTGAGGGATTAATTTCAATTCCTGAGCAGCTTTCCTGGACATTGTAAAATATTATAGGATAAAGTATATTATAGTAAAGCACTTCCACTAAAAAAAAAAAAAAAAAAAAAAATGTTATGGGTTAAATATTGGCAGCCCTGTATATCTTCTGAAGGTTATGTATGCAATATGCATCACATGGTGTATATAAATATAATTCTATATTACCATCACACGGCACAACTTGAAATACACTTCCATCAATTTTCAAGTATCGTCGCATTATGATCTAGTACTTTTCTGTAGCCCTGTAAACGAACAGTGAATGATTTCTAAACAATATTCTACATGAAACGTGTTTTTACGCATATAAGAAATATATATTCGTTTCATTTGGTTTAGTGCAGTCTATAGATGTTAAACTCTACTTATCTGCAATTTCCTCCATAGACGCAATGTCAGTATTTGAATTCTCTTGGGTGTCCCTGTACACGAACCATTTGCTTGATCTCAATGAAAAGCTTAATGTAGCATCCCTTTATGATACACATTTAGAATACCAAGTTTTAACTTTCTGCTATAATTTGTTTTTGAGATATGCTGATAACAGACAGACACACACACAGACCGACCACTAGAAATATGATTTTCGGATTCAGGGGACCTCAAAACATGTAAATATAACAAAAATTCCCCTTCGAAAATTTGACCCAAAAACAATACTTTCTCTACCTTATGGGTAAGAGAAAATAAAAATACTGGCCAAATTGACTTTTTTGGATTGTGGTAAACTGTTCATCTGTTTATTTTCCGTTCTCATTTTTATTGTTATCATAATATACATATGTATATGTATATGTATATTAATTCTACATTTAAAAGTTGAAAATATTTCTCATTATGAACATTTATACGAAATTTTGTTCTATACTGCCATATTAAAAATTAAGATTAAAAAAAAAAGGATGACAGAGCCACTTGTTGAGTGACTGAGCCCTAAATCTAAGCCACAATTTAAGTAAAAGTTCGGCTAAATACAACGTTTGGTTAAATTTTGTTTATTGGTTTTTGAGATACAGTCGGCAGCAAAATTATTCGAGCACTAGCAATAATTCTTATGTATAAAAAGTACATTTAATATGGTTTTGTTAAGTAAATCCTTGTCGAATCATGTTCTTAGTCAATGTAAGAACATGATTCGACAAAGATTTATTAAAAAAAAAAAAGTATTAAGTGCACTTTTTTTTACATAGGAATTATTGCTTGCACTAAAATAATTTTGCTTCAGACTGTAAATGTCCACAAAATATTTTATACACATGGACAGACATTTTCTAAAAATGTTAAATCATGTTCTGGCCATCCCAAAACGTGTGAATACATCGAAAAACGGAAGTCAAAAATTTTCAAGAATCCAGTACTTTCTTCTTATTTATATAGAAGGGAGTAACAATTAAATAAACAATTAAAAAACGAATATCTATGATAATTTGAAGTTATCGATTTTGTTCTCAATTTTTACAAAAAAAAAAAAAAAAAAAAAAAAAAAAAATTAATAATAATAATAATAATAATAATAATCTTGAATAAATACATTTTTTTACATGTCAAGACACAAAACTGACTTTCTTTCAATATTTAATGTTGTACTTCTCTGAGATAAAAATCGTCATGAAAAGCGTAATTTTAATAAATAATCTGCTCTGCTTAAATTCGTGTAGACAAATACAGAAGAAAGTTTTGTAATGGCAACAACATACTAGTTTTAAACCATTAACAATCTTAATTTTTTTTATAAATATAGATGCAATTTTGAAACGAGAGATTAGAAACGAAAGCATACCCGCACCCCCCCCCCCCCCTCTTTCGCCCTCCACACACACACACACAAATGTATGTCAAATAAAATTGTTTCTAAAACTGTTTTTAACACTTTCCAACAAGGATGAAAAGTGTTAATGACTTCGGTTTGTTTGTCTGTCTATCTGCCTGTCCATCTGTCTGTTCGCGCTCTAACTCTCATAAATATTTATCGAAATTCTTGAAACGGATATATGTTGTTCAAGTTCACTATCGGATGTTTTCTATTGAAAATGGAGTGAATATCTTTACTGGTTTGTGTACTGGGATACCCTAAAGTATTCCAAAGCATTATATTCTAATATGAGAGGTATTTCTATAAACTATAATTTAATACATTTACTGTACACAAATCTTATTGAAGTTGAAATATGTTATTCAAGTTCACAATCAGATGTTTCATATATAAAACGGAGTAAATACCACTCCTGATTTGTGTACAGGGGCACCCGAAAGTATTCCAAAGCATTGTGTTCTATGAGAGGTATTTCTATAAACCGTGGTTTAATAACTTTACTGTACACAAATGGTAATGAAATTGAAATATGTTATTCAAATTAGCTGTCGGATGTTTCACATATAAAATGGATTACATACCACCACTGGCTTGCGTACAGGGACGCTCTAAATTATTCCAAAGCAATGCGTTATATATATGAGTGTATTTCTATAAACCATATTTAATAACTTTACTATGCACAAATATTAATGAAGTTGAAATATGTTATTCATATACACAACAGAATGCTTTCTATAGAATATAGTATGATCACCATTAGGTTTACAGGACCACAAAAAAATATTCAGTTACATTAAGAGCTGTTAATAAAAGTTTGCTGGAGTTGCATTTTCATTTACATAAAGCGTTTTTAACACTTTCTAACAATTTTTAAGTGTGAATATGATTTTAATTTGTGCATCTATCTGTCTGTCCCTCTGTCCATCTATCTGTCTGTCTGTCCGTCTGCGCTTTAACTCCCGAAAATATTTATGGAATATCTTGAAACTGATATACATTCAAGTTCTCTATCGGATGTTCCCTGTTGAAAATGGAGTGAATACCTTTACTGGTTTGTGTACAGGAACACCCGAAAGTATTCCAAAGCACTGTGTTCTATAAAATGTATTTCTATGAACCATATTTTAATACTTTACTTTGCACAAATCTTAATGAAATTGAAATATGTTATTCAAGTTCACTATCGGATGTTTTCTATGTAATATGGAGTAAACACCATCACTGGTTTGTGTACAGGGGCACTCGAAAGTATTCCAAAGCACTTCGTTCTATGAGAGGTATTTCCTTAAAACAAATTTTATTAACTTTGCACAAATCTTAATGAAATTGAAATATGTTATTCTTATGCACAAAAGGCTGCTTTCTATAGAATATATAATATGATTAGCATTTGATTTACACGGCCACACAAAAATATTCAGTTACAATAAGAGCTATTAATAAAAACTTGATGGAATTGCACTTTAGTTTACATTAAGCGTTTTTAATGCTTTCTAACAAATTTTAAGTGCGAATATGATTTCAATTTGTGTCTGTGTCTCTCTTCGTCTGTCTGCGCTCTAACTTCTGTAATATTTATGGAATATCTTGAAATTGATATATGTTATTCAAGTTTACTATCGGATGTTCCCTATTGAAAATGGAGAGAATACCTCTACTGATTTGTGTACAGAGACAACTGAAAGTATTCCAAAGCCTTGTGTTCTATGAGAGGTATTTTTCTAAATAATATTTTAATAACTTTACTGTACATAAACTTTAATGAAATTGAAATAGATTATTCAAGTTCACAATCGGACTTTTCCTGTGTAAGATGGATTAAATACTACCACTGTTTATTGTACAGGGGCACTTGAACGTATTCCAAAAGCTTTGCGTTCTATGAGAGGTATTTCTAGAAATCAAATTTTAATAACTTTGCGTAAATCTTAAAGAAATTGAAATATGTTATTCATATGCACAAAAGAGTGCTTTCCGTAGAATGTAGTATGATTAGTATTAGTCTTACAGGGAAACATAAAAGTATTCAGTTACATTAAGAGCTATTAACAAAAATTTGTTGGAATTGTATTTTCTTTTACATTAAGCTTTTTAACACTTTTTAACAATTTTTAAGTGTGAATATGATTTTAATTTGTTTATCTGTCTGTCCAATTGTCTATCTTTCTATCTTTCTGTCTCCCGCCCCCAGCGATCGTAAATATATTCAGAATTTTGAAACAATGATATATATTAATGAAGTTCACTATGGAATATTCCCTATTTAAAATGACATTAATAGGTTCTGTACAACTAGTTTGTGTACAAGGACAACCAAAAAAAAAAAAAAAAAAAAAAAAAACCAATGCATTTCGTTTTAGGACAGACTTTTTTAAAAATCCTATTTAAGTAATTTCCTACTGTAAAAATCCTAAATAAATCGAAAAGTATTGTTAATATTCTAAAATAATATTTTGTGTATAATATGATATGATTAACTTTCAGATTTACAGGGCTACACTAAAATATTCAGATACATTAAAGGCTGCAATTATATTCTAAAGGTTGGATTTTCTTTTGTGTTAAGCCTTTTTAACACTTTCCAACAATGTCTAAGAGTGGTTTTATATTCAATTAGTCAATCTGGTATACTTTTCAGTCCTTCTGTCTGTCAGCTGTATACTAACGTAGGCAAAGAATATTGAAAGTTATACGATGCAACAAGTATGTGCAATTGGAAAGTGTTAATAATCAGTCCGTACTGCATGATTTTTCGTTTTTATTTATTTATTTATTTATTTTTACAGTAGACAGTTTAAACTAGAGTGCCTTCATAAAGTGTACTAACAGGTCTTTAATACTGTAAAGTAAAAGAAAGTTAGTGATTGTCAGAATATACTATTTATTTTATTCATTCATTCATTTGTTTGTTTGTGTTTTGTAAAAAATAAAGATAAAAATAAAATAAACAAGATAAGTAAACAAGGTAAAATAATATAAAAATTCACTTAAAAAAAGGGAAAAAGAAACATTCTTAGAATAAAAAATAATTTACAATTATTTTAATCGTACAACTTTTATTTATTTATTTATTTATTTCAAAATGCGTAACTTTTGAAATAAAAATAAAATTATTACTTATTATTATTATTATTATTATTATTATTATTTGTAAAATTTTATTGCGTTCTTAAAAAAAAAAAAAAAGTCTGTCCTTTGGCTAATGAAAAGTACTTCACAATAATCGAATTCATTTTATTAATATATATATATATATATATATATATATATAGTAATATATAAATGCAGAAATAAATGAAAATGAATGCAAATGAATGAAATTAAATGTAGAAATATATATACAAAAATGAATGAAATTATACCCCAAAAAACACTGAGATCTTCATCAGGGAGGCCCCTCAGTGTAGGGGTGAATGAGAAGTTTCTGAAAGGACAGTAGCTATAAGCTAATAACTATCCTTAGCCCCCAACTTCTCACCAAACAGAAAACCACCAATAACTGAAGAGAAATCAAACATAAATATAATGTATAAAACTACTAAAAATATTTTATAAAATTATCAAATTGTAAAAGTTACAAAATTACATCAATTCATTAAAAAAAAAAATATATATATATATATATACAATACAAAAGAGAATTACTGAAGGTAAACAAGAAAGTATAAAAAGAAATAAAAGTTACAACCCTTCAACTGGAACACAAACTATCTTCGGCCAACGGGGCTACTCGTTGGTACTTCAATATCGCCCTTTAAATGAGGAAGTAGAACCAACCGAGACAGGAAAACTCTGAAAAGTCATATATATATATATATATATATATATGTGTGTGTGTGTGTGTGTATTAAATTTTGAAAAAGGAAAAATAAAATCCTCACTCCAATGAAAGATAATTTGCAATAATTTAAATACCCCACTTTTTTTAAATAACATTTGAAAGAAGAATCAAAACAAAATTATTATCATCATATACAGCTCCCGCCACTTATTAAAATCACATTCGTTCCAAGCCAAAGTGATTTTATTAAGCGGCTGATTTTTATATCCGGCGAACGTTCCTGCACTTAAGGAAAAGGTATTACTTCCCTGAATTTGGAAAGAAAGTTCAAAAGGTGATGAATAATGTAATTAGTAAACAATATTAATTAATTTTTATATATAATTAATTAATTGTTTCTTCGATGTAAATAAATTAAACGCATTCTAAGTTCCCATGCACTTTCATTTGAGGTAAATCATCATTACTTTACCAAAAGTTCACGTTGTTCTTATAAATTTAAAATATTTTCGTTTAAATCTCATGAGTTATAGTAATTTTTAAATATTTTCTGCAAATTGCCTTTTAATAATTATAAATTAATATATATATATATATATATATCATTTCAAATCAAATTTGTAACTTATTACTGCGTTTGAAGAATACGTTCCTTGAAATTGTTACACGGGAAAAAAAAAAAAAAACTATTACCAGCTGCAAGAAACTAATTAGAGGAATCAGAGAGAGTTTCTTGCAGCAGGTAATAGTTATTTTTTTACAGTGTACGGAGATAAGTGATGGGGCGTATTTAATTTGTAACTGTTCTGCAAGTGTAAAATTTTCGACAATGAGCAATAACGGAGAGATTGCTTTGCTTTAATTTCTTTTCTTATTAAAAAAAAAAAAAAAATTAGTGTGCAAAATGATATTTTTGACTGCTGAGGATATATTTTTGAGTTTATTAACCGGCCATTCTGATTTTATTATGCGGCGGTTTCCGGTCCTGGCAATTTGATCAGATTAAGCGGCTGTTCTTATTAACCAGTGAATTAATTAAGTGGCGGTTACTGTATATATAATCTTTATTTATTTATTTATTTATTTATAACAAATAATTGTATTCTTAAAAATATAAATGAAAAATTGTTCGTAATAATTTAAATTCTACTATTTTAAAATTACTTATACACTAAAAAAAGGGGTGGGGGATCCTCACACTAGTGAACGATAATTTAAATTAATCCAAATCACACATTTTTTCTTTGCGGATGCATAGCATTCGAAAGAAGAAAAACAAACAAATAAAATAAAACATGCATTAACATTTCATGTGATATTTATATCAAATATTGGGGAGAAAAAACTAAGTAAAATATAAGTAAAATCCTCGAAATCAAATTTTCACAAAATCAAAACCAATATCCTTCAAGGGACTTAGCATCTTCAATGAAAAAAGAGCACAAAATTTCTCCCAATAGAACGATATAAAAAGTATAAAGGTGAAGAAGAAACAATTTATCTTGCCGATACTTTATCATTTCTCTTCAAAGAATAATAATTATTCAGACACTTTAAAAATGATTTATTGCACTTTAAAGTGCGGCTGTTTTCGTTAATAAATGCGAGGCAGGGAGTTTGTCATTTGCGATATTTAAAAAGAGGAATACATAATGTGTGGAATCTGTGAAGACTATTTAAGAAAAAAAAATCCTTGATATTAAAATGTATCGTTATTTAAATTTTGCAACAAATAAGTAGTTTCAGCATTTAATGTTTATGCACGAGCTGAGAGAGCAATAATTTACAAAAATAAAAAAGAAAGTGAATACAACGGCGGTAAATAATGATCAAAGAAAAATTGAGTTGTATTTTAAAAATAATTTTTACATTGTTAACTTTATTTCATCATAGCAATAACATTCTAAGCTTATATGCATATTAGGTTTTGAAGTGGAATGATTTGGAAATTATAAAGCTATCTGACAAATAAAAATCGAAAACATAAAAGCAAAATTTTTCAATGGAATAAAATTATGCAGATAAAAAATTGATATCTGTGATGTTTCTTGGATGTCTAAGGTATTCATGCAACACCTTAGACAATCAAAAAAATAAATAAATAAATAAACATATTTTTCAAAACCTACTGTGGGAATAAGCATAATTAGTTTTCAGGCGCTTAATTTCTGATATTTGCATTCTCTTCATTCCAGTACATTTCTCTTTGGAGAATTTAATTTTCTTTTATTAAAGAGTCCATCCGAGGCCATAGTCAAGCCCCCCCCCTCCCACCCCCTCCCCTCACCAAAAAAAAAACTAGTATGTTGTGGCCACCACGAGACTTTCTTCTATATTTTCCTATACAAATTCACTCGGTAACAATAATAAAATAAAAAATAAATAAAAAGTGGGGCTTTGACAAAATTTTGGGTAAAATGTGAAAATTATTCTAAGTTTGTTAAAACACGGAAACCGTGGTACTTTGACAAAATTGGGGGAAAAATGCAAAAATTTGTTTAAGTTTGTCAGAACACGGAAACCGTGGGAGTTTGATAGAATTAAGGGGAGAAAAAAAAAAAAAAAAAAAAAAAAAAAAAGTGGGACTTTGACAAAATCTTGGGTAAAATGTGAAAATTTGTTAAAGTTTGTCAAGACACGGAAACCGTAGGACTTTGACAAAATTAGGGGAAAAAAGCAAAAATTAGTTTAAGTTTGTCAGAACACGGAAACCGTGGGGGTTTGATAGAATTAAGGGGAGAGAAAAAAAAAAAGATTTTTTTTCTAAGTTTTTTTTTTTTTTTTTTTTTCGTAAAAAGTAAAAAAATCGATAACTTTGTTTTAAATTATCACAGATTTATAGTTCAACCAATCGTTTTAAAGGTACTGACGAGACCTTTCGAAAGATACCCATCTTGAAAATTTTTGCCCTATATCACCCTGTTAAAAATTTTGAAAAAGCGGGATGGCAGCGCAACCTGTAAGACGATTTTTACCAAAAGTTGATAGGCCCTAATTTATGTCAAGATGCAACTACATACTAATTTAAAAGCAAACACGTTTTATTTATGAGACAAAAAATTTTCAAGTTAAAATACATTTAAAAAACAAAAATTACATATAAAAACAATTAAAATCAGACGTTTCGAAACCCGTCCGGGTTTCCTCATCAGTAATACAACACAATATGCAAACAGGACATGAACACTCAAGGAATTTAAAGGAGTACAGAATATTGAGGAGCCAGTGCGCATGCTTCATTGATAGTGTGGAGATGCTTGGCAGTGTGCCAGCTCTCAAGAAAAATACGCGATTTATAATTATGAACACCAGAATTTAAAATCTTTATATTATCGAAGTCAGGAATATGATCGGTTTCTATTGAATGGATTACAATTTTAGAATTTTGGTTGCAATTTTTAAAAGATCGTCTGTGTTCTTGTAGTCTAATTTTTGCTGTACGGCCAGTTTCACCTATATAAACAGATTTGCAATTTTTACAAGGAATTAAATATATTACACCAGTTAATTCCAGAGAAGGGGTTATGGGTTTAAAGTTGAAAAGGACGTTTTTTAATTGTTTAATTGGCCGGAAAGCAACTGCTTTCCGGCCAATTAAACAACAGACAGACACACAGACAGACAGACAGACAGACATTTTCTAAAAATGGTAAAATCGTGTTCTACAGCTCTCAAAACGTGTAAATCCATCAAAAACTCGAAATCGAAAATTTTTACGAATTCAATACTTTCTTCTATTGACGATAGAAGAAAGTAAAAAAAAAAAAAATGTATATTTATTTGTAGATGATTTTTAACACTTAACATTATGTAATGTGCGAAAGCTTGAACCTACTCCGAAAATTTTTTCTCGCTACGGCCACTTATATATTTATCAACACTCGACCAAGAAAGAATGTTGTTATAAGTTTAAAGTCTTTGATTACCTATCTCTGTTTCTGTGCTTGCGACACTGTAACTCTCAAATAAATAGGCCAATGTGGAGTTTATTATTCTCATTTCATAAAGAATTAGTATTATTGTTATTGTTATTGTTGTTTTATTAAGAATATTTATTTAGTCGAGGAGTGGGGTTATTTGCTATATCTGATGAATATAATATATATATATATATATATTAAAATGTATTTTTTAAGAAACTTTGTATTGATATTTTAAAGTCTGAGAACTGTCAATATTCAAATGAAATCCTGTTAGATAATAAATCAAGTATTTTTTTTTTTTTAAGTATAAATACGCTATTCAAAAAAATTGCAAATTTTAAACATCTTTAACAAAATTTTAAATTGCATAGAAATAGTGATTATGAGTTCACAGCTAAAAGAGTTCAATATTCGGTAAAAGATTAGCGATTGTACAGAGATTATTTAAATATTGCATAAAATGTGATTTATTTTATTTTATTTTATTTTATTTATTTTATTTATTTATTTATTTTCACTCCGCTTTGCATTAATATTTTAAAATTTGCCAGCTAAAAATCTTCCAACGCATTTAAATGATAAATCATGCTTTTATTTTTTTCTCTCTCTTAATTAGAATAAGTACAATATATATATATATATAATCGAGAATCGTTAACCTATTTCAATAAAAAATGTGAAAATTGGTTATAAATAATGATATGATAAATTCAAAATCGAAAAGTCACGAAAAATCAGTTGAAAATTACGAATTTTTTTAAAAAAGGATTAAATTGAGGTTAATCCCACATCGTTAACATTTTACAATTTGCGAGCTAGTGTTCTTCTAATTAAAAATTAAAGATTTTATAAAAAGAAAAATATCTTTAATCAAATTCAAAGAGGTTTTTTATAAAGTGAGCTTTACAATTTTTTTTTTCAGATTATATTTAAATTTGTCTTTGTCTGAATATACCTATTATACTATAAAAGAATTTTGCTAATTTTTTAACTATATGGTTATGTATTATATTATGCTTAATTATTACTGTCAATTTACTTGTTATTACTACAAATCAATAATATTTACAATAATGAAAACTCTTTTTAAAAAATGTTTGCTTGTTTATCTTTCAGATAAAAATGATAAAATAAAAATTTTAAAGAATTTAAAAAATTAATAGAATAATGGGATATATTATTCATAATTTAAATGTGATTTTTTTTCCTGTCCAAACACTTTATATTTCATTAAATACGTATCTTTCCTGTTTAAAAATTGTATGCAGAAACAAATGAGGCAAGAGTGTGTGAACCAAAATAAATAGAAACCCGCAATGATGGATTTCGAATATATAGTATTAAGTATCTAAAAGGAGTTTTTCTCATATGCGCGATTCCCATTTGCGCGAAGTGGTGCAAAATTCCTATTTGCGCGATTTTTCTTCCCATTTGCGCAAATAAAGTAAAAATACAACAATAGTACGAGTTACATGCTTTTTCAGATTCATATACAGGGAGGTAGAGGTGTCCAGTGATTTTTTTTTTTTTTTCCATGAGCGCGAAGCGTATGTACGTGCGTGATACTGATTGCTCCGAAAACGAGTAACCAGTGTTTTCAGATTCATACACAGTTTGGTAGGGGTGTCGAGCGATTTTATTTTTTACGTACGTGATAGTGATTGCCGCGGAACCGAGTTACGGGCGTTCTGAGATACATGCACAGCAAGGTAGGGGTTGTAATGGAGAAATCCACCACAGACGAAAGAAGCTTATCCATTGGCCGTGAAGTTTGATACAAAACGTTGTTGAAAAGATGAATATAATCGAAGTCTTGAGAATTTTACATTGTCTTTATTAAATGTTGGTTATTAAAGAAATCACATGAAGACAAATACAAGTTCACACATAAAAAATTATTTAGAACGCAATAATCCCAAGAATTCCGGGGATCAAGGAAGAGAGAGAGGGCAGAGAGAAATCTTACGTCTTGACTATCTGATGAAAAGAGCAAAAACTGTGGGTCTGCTTTTTTTTATCGCACGGGGAGAACCGCCCGGAAGGGAAGTCATATGTTTGCATTATCTTATTTTCGCCAAAATGAAAGCCAACTTCAGTTCTTTGTTTTAGATAATAAACTAATGTTAATTTTTTGAATTTGTAATGACGGTTTATAGTTGTATTAACCCTATACTCGCCAATTTCATGCCAAGCGACAGTTTGACGAGAGAAATGACCGTTATGAACTGAAATCATTAATATTGGGTAATTTAAAATAAATTATATCCGGTGTTGAAATAATATAAATTCTGACAATGAGTTTTCTTGTTTTATGACTATTTGAGAACACTTTTTTTTTATAATTACGTTTAATGTCAGAATTTCCATTAGATATTATTTCTTTTATTTTCTTTTTTATCCATAAAATAAAGTACTTTTCTATTTAAAAAGATAAACATTTTATTTATGATTTAGATATAAAACATGTACAATTTAGATTTCTGAATGATGTGTGTTATTGTTTTATGTTAATAAATAGTGTAGGTCGTATGTATAATTGAAATTGTGTAATTTTAATGACATTTAAAAATAATTCTTTCTTCAAATGCCTAAGAACAAATTATGTAAATATAACATCTCACTTAAAATTTAATTATTTTTTTATTGCAATAATGCATTAATTTATGATTAGATTTTATTTTATTTAAAAATTCAATTAAAATTTAACCAAATATATGTGAACACCTTCACATGTTTCTCCCGGCGACCCAGAAAAAAAAAAAATATCTCTCTCACTCCTTAGTATGTCATATAAACACAATGAAAAATGTCATTCATTTTTTTTTTTTTTTTTTTTTTTTTTTTAAATATATATAAGAAATCTGCAGAAGCGAAAACAAAAATTGTATATAAATGAAACAGTCAATTATTACTATAAATGTGCACATTACAAATCTGTTTCACCATGAAACACACTGGTTTTCCGAAGACTTTATCATTCGACAATCATTGTGGGCACCACATTTTCCTAGAGTTCAGAGTCTGGATCCAGATTTCCTTTGCATATATCTCGTCAAGAAAGCTTTGAAAGTGATAACTATTCACTTTTTTGTAAAAATAGTTTTTCTCTACAATGTTCTTATATATATCCATGGAATGATGATGTTATGCTTTAAAGTTATTACATATTACTTTCTACATTGTAAAGAATATTGAACATGCCATATTTAATACTGAAACATGTCAAATAACATCAATGTTAAACAAAGAAAAAAAAAAACAACACATGAGTACAAGTAAATCAAAAAAAAAAAAAAAAAAAAAAAAAAAGCACACAGAATGAAAAACAAAAGTGAAAAAAATTTGTTCGTGCAATTCCACACAGGAGAGATTCAAAAACGACGCCCATTGGACAGTCAAAAAAAATATCTCCCCTTAATCTTGTATGTAGCAACAAGTAATATCGCATTTGGCTTATGGCCATTGTCCTAGCGGGATAGGGCGTGTATAAAGACCTGACCTGTTAGGGACAGGCCTCCGTCCCCCATCAAAGTCAAAGACTTCTGTAGGGACACCTCGCAAAACTGGGTATATATATGTCAATTGAATTGTATTAAACAATTTTCAAAAGAAGTGCGGGGGTCTCATCACATGGAATGCTACTCTCCCGGGTAAATTTTGAACGAGTTAGCATTACCATAGATGGTAAAATTAAAAAATTAAAAAAATATATTTAATTAAAATTCTTAGTACTATCAAAATTTAGTGTGATGAGATAAAGACTACCAAAACAACTCACTAAACCCAATGAAGCATTTTAAAAATAACATAGCATAATAACAATAATAATAAGGTAATTGCCACATCTTAAAATTTTGAGTTTTAACTTTAAGTTTCTGACTTATTTTATGCATATAGTATGTAAACAAACAGTATTGTAGTCATCTGTTAACCTTATGACACATTAATATCTATCGAAATGTAAATATTATTAAACAAGTTTTTTTTTTTTTTTTTTTTTTTTTTTTTAACTGAACTATAATAAATTTTGTTAAATTTGATGTTAAGAAAACAGTAATAATAAGAACTAGAAAAGAGAAAAAAAAATATGTGATATTTCACATAGTGTTGTGTCATCCATTGTAATTAAAAAATAAGAAAGAGAAAAAGAAAAAATGCGGAGTATATATTGGTCCAGCCAATTGCCTGCATACAATGAATGACAGAACAAAAATAAACATAAAAAGAAACTTATGCATCAAGGCCTTTTCATATAATGCACAAGTTTTTGCAAAACATTACATAATATGATATTAAAATTTAATTCCTGTTTCTTAAATTATAATTGTGGCTTTGTCTTGAATTATAATTAACATTTCTATTATGACTTGCTTCATCAAGTAAGTGGCTGTATCTAGGTGGTGCAATAATAAGTCTGTCAATATGGACTCTAAATGACAATCTATCAGGTGCTTGTAGTCTATTAATTGTAAATGAAACCGGTGAGTGTTTTTGTAGAACAATAAAAGGTCCTGTGTACTTTGGTTTAAACTTATCAACGGATTTTAAATAAACAATGTCATGTACAGCAACAGGTCTTAATTTAGCATGTCTGTGAAAGTGTTGATATCTCTTACTTTGATTATCTTTTATGTTAGAGTAAGCTTTAAGGTAAATTTTATTTAAATCTTCTAATAATTTATGTGTATCAACATTTTTGTCGAGAAAAGGTTGCTTAATCTGTTGCTCAAAAGTGTCAAAAATTAATGAAATTTCTCTTCCAAAATGTAATAAGTTAAGTGAGTACAAAGTAGATGAATGTTTAGAGCCATTATACAATGATTTATGTATAAACAAAGAGTTTTCAAATGTATGGCCTTCAGACATTAAAATGTTTACTGAATATTTAATGGATTTATTGATCCTTTCGGACAATGCGTTTGACTGTGGATGTGCTACAGAAGAATGTGTAATTTTTATACCAAGAGTACTATTAAAAGTGTTGTAAACACTGGATGTAAATTGAGGACCGAGATCCGAGAGGATAACTGAAGGTCTACCAAAGGTGGTAATATAACTAAACAAACATTTAACTATTTTTTCTACTGATGTATCCTTTAATGGATAAAGTTCCAGATGGCGTGAGAAAATGTCCAACACTGTGAGTACTGAGTGACCATTATTAAATGGTCTGACTAAATCAACATTAATAGTATGTCCAGGATGTGTGGGTGTGTATGTAGGTTGTAATGGAGCTGGAAGAGTGTTATGATGTTTAGCCAGTAGGCATCGTGTACATGAAGCGACAAAGTTTAAAGTATCTGTGTACATTCCTTTCCAAAAATATTTGTTTGATAGAAAATTATAAGTTTTATTTAATCCAAAATGAGACAAATGTGAAATTGTTAATGTCTTAGCTTTTAGTGAATTAGGAACAATAATAAGATATGCGAATGTTGAGCTATTGGGACATTGCTTTTTATACATTAGTACCTTTGTGTCTGGATGAATAAAATAGTTTGGGTATTTTCTTGAAAAACCTTTCTTTAGAATTTCTGTGTAAATTTTTGACAATACAGGATCCTTTATTTGTTCATTTACAAAAGTATTATTAGAGATTTCTAAAAGTGGATCTTTATTATTCGAATCTCCAGAAATTAAGCAATTATTGTATCGTTGTTTGATTTTATTACAGTTTTTATCAGCAAAGTGATTAACAACATTACTATTATCATGTACTATAGGTAGAGGTTGTTTATCAAAAATTAATTCAGGATTAGAGTTCAAATCTGGTTGATTGTGAGTGAAGTCACATCTCGAAAAATAATCTGCTAAAATATTTGATGAACCAGGAATGTGTTCAAAATCAAAAGAATATTCTGAAATTTCCATTAACCACTTAGTGGTAAGGTCTGTAGAATTAGTTGTTGTTTTGTATCTTTTTAATGGAGCACTGTCAGATAAAATTGTGAATTTTCTGTTGTACAAATAGTATTTAAATGCAATGATTGATTTGTAGATAGCCATTAATTCCAATTTTAGTGCAGGGTAGCGTTTTTCAGATGGCTTCAAGGATTTAGAAAAGAAGGCTATTGGAAGTAATTTATTATCATGTTTCTGCATTAGTACCCCAGCAATTGAAATATTTGATGCATCAGTGTTTAAATAGAAATCTTTATCCCAATCTGGTAGTCTAACCACTGGTGATTCAAAGAAAATTTTCTGAATTTTGTTGAAAATCTGTTGATGTTTAGTAGTCCAATGAAATTTTGATTTTGGTTTAGTCAAATCAATTAAAGGTTGTATTAATTTAGAAAAGTTGGGTACAAGAGATTTATAAAATGTTAGAACGCCAATAAATTTTTTTAATTGCCTTTTAGTTGACGGTGTAGGAAAAGAATTAATTTTTACAATATTTGATTGTATTGGGGAAATACAATGATTTTGAATATGGAATCCAAGATAATTTACACCAGTTTGGTGAAAAGTGCACTTGTTAGGTGCAAGGGTTAAGTTATACTTTATCAAAATTTCTAAAATTCTATTTAATTTAGTGCATGTTTCCTCAAAGCTATTCGATCCAAAAATGAGGTCATCTTGATAGGCATGTATTCCCTCTAAATCAATTTCATGAATAATTGTGTCCATTAAAGCTTGATATTGAGAAGCAGCATTTTTTAATCCAAAACATAGTCTTTTGTATTTAAAACTTCCAAACATAGAAGTAAATGTTAATTTATCTTGTAAATCTTCCAGGAAGTGCAATCTGGTGGTAAGCTTGTTGAAAATCTAAACATGTGAAGTACTTGTAGGCTGATAAGTCAGCAATAATTGTTTGTATTTTGGGCAATGGGTATGAAGATCCCTGGATTATTGAATTAAGCATTCTAAGGTCCATTGCAATTCTATATTTTTGTTTACCTTCTGCGTCAAGTTTTTTTTTTAACTAAAAGAATGGGGCAAGCCCATTCTGAACAATTTCTTTCAATAATTCCAGCTTCTACAAGTTGATTTATTTGACTTTTAGCTTCTTGTTGTAATGATTGTGGTATTGGAAAAGGTAATGTTTTAATTGGGAACTCAGTGTTGAATTTTAAATTTGGTATAACTTTGTCTGTATGCCCTAAAGTTTTCATAGATTTAGAAAAGGCTGCAAAATTTGTTAACAAAATTTTCTTTAATTTTTTTTTCTTGATCTCTTTGGACATGTTTGGCATCAAAATCCAAAGGAGAGAGTTCCTTTCTTCTTAAATTTATTATTTCATCAGAAGCTTGAATGTAATTCAAAATTTGTGTAGTTGTATCAGTAACAATTTTACTGTTTTTATCAATTTCTGCTTCCTGCGGAATAATTTCGTCAATTTCTGTTAGGGTGCCCATTTTTGTACCTTTATTTATGTGTATACTTTCTTTAGTTAGATTTTTAACATAAATTTGAAATTGGCCTCTATTACAATTATTATCATTATCCAGCATTTTTGAAGTACTACAATTTATTACTGAATCTAGACACAATATATTTGCATTATTTTCTGTATTTTCAAACAAATAGTCCCTGTCAGACAAAAAAAATGTATTTACATTATAAATGTTTCCTCTTCAGGTTCTAAAAATATTTTCTGGGAAGTCCGAACGATAATTTGTTTACATTTTTGGGGATGATTTTGATTTTTTTTCTGAGTTTCAGTATTTTTCGCAACACTACAATTGTTTAAGTTTTCATCTTCTACAAGTGTATTTGTAATGGGAATAATTATATCTTTAAGTTTGACATTGTTTTTATACAAGTCTATTATTACAATATTTTGTTGAATAAAGTCCCATCCAAGTATGGCTTGAAATGTTGAATAATTAGGAATGTCAATAATGAAAAATTTCTGTGAGAAAAATGTGTTATTTATTTTGAAAGAAGTTTGAATACATGAGGAGAATTGTACGTTTGAATTTACAGTCTTAATCGTTACTGGTGAAGACAAGTGTTTATAAGTTAATTTCTCTTTTAAAGATTTAAAAGTACTTTCAGAAAGCAATGAAATCGAACTCCCTGTATCAATTAATCCGGTGATAGCATTTTTAGCTAAGTTAATTTCAATTAACGGTAGTGTAGGTGAAATTTTATTTACATTAAAAATATATTCATTTTGAATTTCTGTAGTTTGTGTAGACTTGTTATCAGCAATATTTATTTTATTTACAGTTTGTGAGGCAATTGAATTTACTTTTCTTATACTAGATAATTTTGCAATACCACTTAGGTTTGACAAGCCAAAACTAGGATTGGGTGCTGATGTTTTCGGGTGAAATTGAGATGCAAGGCCATCAGCCACTCTACATCTCGAGTCTAGTTTAAATTATTGTGATTTCTGTTATTGTCATTTTTTTTTTTAAATCTACCTCTGGAAAAATTATTGTTTTGAGTTTGGCTTCTTTGCCATTTATAACATCTATTAGCTACATGCCCTCTACGATTACACAGCTGGCAAATCACACCATTATAACCCTCTTTCTTTTGTGGTCCCTTTACTTTATGTGATCTAAAATTTTGTCTATAATCATTGTGTCGACTTCTTCCAACATGGGCATTTTGCGAATCTGATAAGTTGTTTACCTCCTCTTTTTTATCTTTTTGTCCAAAAGACAAAGCATTAACTTTCTCTGTTAGTTCAATTAATTTTTCTGACAAGGTGTTGACAAATACACTATCATTTTGTTTGAGTAGGATATTTTCGTTCATGTTTATCTCTTGTAATTTTTGAGCGCGATTTACAGCCAACTTATAATCCGATATTCCCTCTTCCATGATTTTTATGCGTATGTTAGATGGTATAGAGGAAATAAACCTTGTAAATTTAATATTATCTAGTGCGTTATCATCCGTAATTTTGTTGTAAATAGTGTTTGCTAGAATGCTTAACCTATGAGAAAATTTTTTTATGGATTCCTGAGGGAGCAAATTTAAATTGTTAAATTCTATTAAAGCTTGTGTAGAGCGCATAGGAGTAAAGAAAGTTTTAAATTCTTCCTTAAGAAAGTTTAAATCATCTGATTTGTACAACTGGGAAGATTGTGTTAAATATTTTAATGCCGCCCCAGACAACTTTCCCTTCATTACAGCTACAGCTTCTTCAGATGATAACCGATTTATTTTTGCGTAGGTGGACACTTGGTCGAAGAAAAAGTCTACTAAAGATGGTTCCCCATCAAAATTCATCAACTGAATGTTGACATTCTTGGCTTTCGCCATAATTAATAATTTTGCCTAACCAACTTAAAATATTGTAAATAAACTATATAATAAATATGTTATGTGACACAAAACAAAAATTGTTAATACCAAGCATTCTTGTTTTTTTTTTTTTTTAATCTATTTATTTATTAATTACTTTGGCATATAATTTTATACTATTGTATGCCACTTTTAAAACAAGAATACTTAGTTTTATATGCCCATATATTATTATCCAAAAAGAAAAATAGATGAGCATACATATGATAAATATTGTGTAAAAATAAAAATATTGTGAAATTAAATAAAATGTATTGAAAATAAAATATATTCAACCAATATTATGAATGAAAAATGTTAGAATTTGTACCAAGCATTTCTGCTGCTCTGATTTATTTATTTATTTCTTTGTCTCTATTAAACATTTCATTGATATTTAAAGCAATAAAAATAATATTGCATGACAATTTCAGCAAAAATACTTAGTCTCTCTCTCTATATATATGCAATAATAAAATAAACACCTGTGTTCATGAAATCCATTATAAAATAAATATTTGTGTAAAAATGTAGTGATAATTATTCACTATAAATGAAAAAATTGTGTTTATGCAAAATAAATATATGAATAAATGAAGTTTCAAACATACCAAGCACTTTTGCCCTATCTATTTCAATTTTTTTTTTTTTTTTAATATAAAGACCCAAAATATTATATTCGCAAAAGTATATTAATAAAAAAAATATATATAAAGTATTATGCAGTTAAAAATACGAAATATCATTAAAATTGAAATTACTTTATAAATAGTCATTTATTTAATAAATATTTTATCATATCCTCCAAATTATGTAACTTTCAAATCATACAATTTCATGTCCTTATTTATTTTTATTCCTGAAATTAAATAATTTCCATATAAACAAACAAAAATTTACTTACTGTTTCTCTTTTGGTTTTTTTTTTTTTTTTTTGATTCGATGTTTTATTATTATTTCGCATTTCAAAAACATATTTATTACAAAGAAGAATTACTTGAGCACTAATGTTTATACCGTTTATCAATAGTTCGAGGACTACGATTTTATCGCAATTAACTGCTTTTTTATAATAAAAGTTATGAAGAAAACTTTTTTGATACGTGCATGGCTTTTTTTTTGTACGAAATCACTAAAAATTTTAAATAACCATTTTACGCGAAAATTTCACCCACGTCTGGTTTTTATCCTGTCTGAGCGCGTGTAAATATTTCATGCGTCTTGCACAAAAATAGTATCATGAAAAACGGCAGTTTTTCTAGTGACGCAAGCGCAAAAACAAACGAACGCCACGACACTCAGCGGAAACGGAAAAACGAACGAAAACTGCGACACTTATCATGAAAAACGGCAGTTTTTCTAGTGACGCAAGCGCAAAAACAAACGAACGCCACGACACTCAGCGGAAACGGAAAAACGAACGAAAACTGCGACACTTATATATACAGGAATTTTAAGATCAAAGTAACCGCTGAAAGCCGACACTTAATATCTCAGGAAATATGGGAGGTTATGTTCTGATATTTTCAAAATAGACTTTCACCTTCTGTCTGATCCTACCCTGAAATCCCTACATTTCTGCGTGCAATATATTTCGAGATATGAATTGGCTCATTTAAGTTGTAAATGGACGGCGTATGTAAGGAACAAATTTTTCTCGAATATGGCTCGAGCGAATTTAGTTTAATTGATATATGATATTAATCGCTTTTATCTGATGTGCCTGACATCTCCCTTTTCCCTAGGAAAACTCTTGTTTTTTTTTATAACTCAGTTTAAAAATCGAACTATTTTTTACTCCGAAAATACCGTGATGCGGCAGTTTCGCGGACGAATTTCTTCTCTTCCATCTGAAATACTGAATATCAAATAATCGTTTTGGCTCCATCTATCGGGGAGCGTCAAAAATAAACACAAAAAATAAAATAAAAAATATTTTTCTTTTTTTAATATATATATTAAATGAGTTATTTATTTAGGTACTTGTATTTTATATGACATTTGTTTATCAAAAATATTCTTTGTATTTACATTGTTTTCATGCTGATACGTTGTTAACTTTCAAAATTGGTTCTATTTTAAAAGGTGATTGCAACAACAAAAAATTTTTCCTTTAATTTCATAAAAATGACAAATAATATGATAATCATATGCAAATATTTGTAATTTTTTCAAAATTAGGTGATAAATCACTTAAACTACGGATTGAAAAAATTCTTAAAACAGAATTTGAAAATAATTAATTTGCTCATTAAGTTTCTAGTATATATATAATATATAAATTACAAAATGTTAAGCTATAATAAAATTTTGAATAGATTAAGATTTTTTTTTTTTTAATTAAATTCATAACAAACTATACTACTTAAATATTTACCAGTATAAAATTTTCACTTTTTAAAGATTTTTCTATTATTATTTATTTTTCTCTTTTAAATCAAATCTATACCTAAAACATTATAATAAGAAATAAATATAAATAAGAAATTTTTGTCATTTTTAAAATGTACTATATTATGCCTTTGTAATGTTGCATGTGTCCATCTTTTTTATCACTTTTTATAAAATTTTGAAATTTTATTTAGTTTGTTATTTTGTTCGAGTGTGACCTATAAAACAACACTTTTAATACAGTGTTATTACCATGCTCTTTTAATTTTGCGTTTTGATCATTAACCCCTAAAAAGTAATGATATCAATACAAAAAACCCTTAACGGGTTAAAAGTTTGTGACGCAGCATTGTACTTTATGGCTATAAGAATTAGAAATACGGGTCTTAAAAATAATGATATCAAATTTTCAGTGACGCTTTGATATTAATTAAATTATACATAGATTTTCTTATTTGAATTTGCTTTTTCCTTTTATTTATATTTACAGTGTAAACGTTATTTTCAACATAAAATAATATATAGCATTTACTCATTGATACCTTTCCATTCACATCTCTTATACTATGAAAGCATGTGTTTTAAAAGAAATTATATGAAATTCCAGTAACGCAGTGGTGTTACATTAAGTGATTTGTTTTTAAATTTCTCTGCAATTATTTTGTTTTGCATATTAAAGTATATGTGCACATTGAAATATTGCTTTTAATTTTCAAATACGCTGTCAAATATATCACTTTCATTAAGCTTATATTATGTACTGAAATATATTTATTTCAATGAATTATTCTATCTTTTGCGTCACGCCATCCAAAACTGTAAGTAAAATATATGGAAATGTTTACTTTGTGTCATTTCATCCAAATAAATTGAAAATGCATGCAAATAGATATCGTGATGCAAAGAAAAAAACTGTGAAATTTTTTTCAGTTTTGGATGGCGTGACGCAAAAGATAGAATAATTCATTGAAATAAATATATTTCAGTACATAATATAAGCTTAATGAAAGTGATATATTTGACAGCGTATTTGAAAATTAAAAGCAATATTTCAATGTGCACATATACTTTAATATGCAAAACAAAATAATTGCAGAGAAATTTAAAAACAAATCACTTAATGTAACACCACTGCGTTACTGGAATTTCATATAATTTCTTTTAAAACACATGCTTTCATAGTATAAGAGATGTGAATGGAAAGGTATCAATGAGTAAATGCTATATATTATTTTATGTTGAAAATAACGTTTACACTGTAAATATAAATAAAAGGAAAAAGCAAATTCAAATAAGAAAATCTATGTATAATTTAATTAATATCAAAGCGTCACTGAAAATTTGATATCATTATTTTTAAGACCCGTATTTCTAATTCTTATAGCCATAAAGTACAATGCTGCGTCACAAACATTTAACCCGTTAAGGGTTTTTTGTATTGATAACACTCTACACACAAATTTCACACACATATGGCTTTTCTCCTATATGAGCGCGTTTAAATCTTTGAGAAGACCTTATATAAAATCTTTCATACGCCGTACATAATTTTTTTTTTTAATTTTCATTCTTATTGAACATCAAGTATTATAAGATGAAATGCACCATCACTTAAACCTTGAAGCCGGCATTCGAGAAGAGGACAATAATAGTTGATTATATTTTTCAATTATCGTATTCGAGTGCTGTTGTCACTGCCTGTAATCGCAGGTTGATGAATGAATGTCAGGTTAGTGAAATTCCAACGTATCTGAATGCAGCGATCAGTAGTGATTACGCTCGAATATCTTGTCTAGGACGGCGAGAGTTGTCGCCAGTTACCGCTGATCACATACGAGGTACGAGGAGCTCCGCTTTGGAATCTCGGAACTTGATACTATCGTACTGAACATTCCCGATGAGCGCTTCATTAAGATTGACCAGAGCAGAAGAGGCGAGTCCGTGTTCGTAACGTTCACTTGTATAAATCACAAGAAAAATGTTCTTTTACAGTCAATTATAAAAAATCGAAAGTTTAAGTTATTTTAACAGGCCCCTCTCTCTTTCCACCGATGCATTTCCGGAAACTGGTCATTAGCGCCAGGTTTCTGTAATGGAGAAATCCACCACAGACGAAAGAAGGTTATCCATTGGCCGTGAAGTTTGATACAAAACGTTGTTGAAAAGATGAATATAATCAAAGTCTTGAGAATTTTACATTGTCTTTATTAAATGTTGGTTATTAAAGAAATCAAATGAAGACAAATACAAGTTCACACATAAAAAATTATTTGCAACGCAATAATCCCAAGAATTCCGGGGATCAAGGGAAAGAGAGAGGACAGAGAAAAATCTTACGTCTTGACTATCTGATGAAAAGAGCAAAAACTGTGGGTCTGCTTTTTTTTATCGCACGGGGAGAACCGCCCGGAAGGGAAGTCATATGTTTGCATTATCTTATTTTCGCCAAAATGAAAGCCAACTTCAGTTCTTTGTTTAAGATAATAAACTAATGTTAATTTTTTGAATTTGTAATGACGGTTTATAGTTGTATTAACCCTGTACTCGCCAATTTCATGCCAAGCGACAGTTTGACGAGAGAAATGACCGTTATGAACTGAAATCATTAATATTGGGTAATTTAAAATAAATTATATCCGGTGTTGAAATAATATAAATTCTGACAATGAGTTTTCTTGTTTTATGACTATTTGAGAACATTTTTTTTTTTTTTTTATAATTACGTTTAATGTCAGAATTTCCGTTAGATATTATTTCTTTTATTTTCTTTTTTATCCATAAAATAAAGTACTTTTCTATTTAAAAAAATAAACATTTTATTTATGATTTAGATATAAAACATATACAATTTAGATTTCTGAATGATGTGTGTTATTGTTTTATGTTAATAAATAGTGTAGATCGTATGTATAATTAAAATTGTGTAATTTTAATGACATTTAAAAATAATTCTTTCTTCAAATGCCTAAGAACAAATTATGTAAAAATAATGTCTCACTTAAAATTTAATTATTTTTTTTTTATTGCAATAATGCATTAATTTATCATTAGATTTTATTTTATTTAAAAATTCAATGAAAATTTAACCAAATATATGTGAACACCTTCACAGGGGTGTCCATTAATTTTTTATTTTTATTTTTATTTATTTATTTTTTTTTTTTTTTAACGTGCGTAGTAGTGATTACCGCGGAACAGAATTACGGGTGTTCTCAGATTCCTGCACAGCGAGGTAGGGGTGTCCAGTGATTTTTTTTTTTTTTTTTCCTTTTACATGCGTGGTAGTGATTGCCGCGAAACCGAGTTACAGGCGTTCTCAGATTCATGCAGAGTGTGAGGTAGGAGTGTCCAGTGATTTTTTTTCTTTTTTACGCGTGTGGAAGAAATCACCTGCACGTCCGGTCCTGCAATTTCTGGTCGTGCAAATGGGAATTTTTCACCCCGTCGCGCAAATGTAAATCGCAGAAGTGGGAATAATTCATTATAAAAAAGCGAAAATCACAGAGAGAGAGAGAGATTTTTTAAAGGAAATACAGTACTGCGTACTAGGGCCTTTTTAGACCAATAAAAAGCATACATTTTGTTAAGGAAATTGCATGACTCTCTGCGTGCGCTTAAAACAATCTGCATGTAAAAACTTTTAGTTTTTCATCAAATAATTCACAAAATCATCCTAACGATGATAATAATAATAATAATAATAATTAAATAGCCTTGTATGACACCCATACTACTACCTATTGTTTAATTTCGGTAAAACATTTCAATATACTCATGCAATATAGATTTAGAATAACGAAATTCAACTTCTTGCTAATGTCTAATTTAGCTTTGTAGTAATAATAGTCTTACAGACCAAATACTAAAAACCAGAATTTCGGATTCAGGGGATCTCTTCTTAATGTATGATTTTAGCAAAGTCTCATTCTCAAAAATTTGAAACAATACGACACGTGTACGACAAAATGTATGGTATTTTAGCTTTACTAAATTACTCCAACCAGAAGTTTAAAATTATTATAGAAACTTATAACAGAGTTTCATACCAGTAAGGAAAATTTAGTGGTCTGAAAGTACCACATAAGTTAGAATTTAATGATTAAAATTATAAAGTGGTAGACAAACAAACGCAAGTGCACGCATTCTATATATACTTAAAATGCATTTATAAATAATAATAATAATAATAATAATAATAATTTTACATAATACAGGCAATTTACTATTACTATAGACATTTTATATTTAAGATATTCTAGTTTTTTAAGGTAAAAATAATTAAGCGCGATACTTCAGCAGAAAAAGAGAGAGAGAGAGAGAGAGAGAGAGAGAGAGAGAGAGAATAGACACGAGTGCAGTATAAAATCAAGAATTCACCACTACAGAACCTTGAAGATAGACGAAATTTGAAGTCGGCTATATTGAGCTATTAATTGCGTTTACCAAACAAACAATGAAAACTCCACTTACCAGCTTGTTTAAAAAAAGACACGGATTTATATTTCTAAAAATTTATTTTAGAAACATTTTTGAACTATGAAAATATATCTGTTTCAGTTTTTAAAAATACGAATATAATTAGAAAGAAAAATAGATTTATAAAAGTATTTTAAGCACCAAATTTGTCGACTATGTTCCTAGATTTGCTGACATTTATTAAAGGTGTGGTGGTAATTATCGCTGTTTCGCCATGCTTGCGTAACCCTATATATATTACTATAAGAGAGGATACTGATCTCTTAACCTCATTTGAGTAATGTAGTAGCATCCTTAAAACATTTAAGATTAATATAAATTTTAAAAATTTCAAATCATAATATTAAGAAGTTTCGATCTTGTCACCCTTTAAAATTTATTCGAATAAATTTGAATTTATATATGTATTGACTAATTAATATATGCTAATCACTGTGTATACTTTAATTCAAAACACTGGATAAAAACGCATAGCACACTTTGAAAAGCACTTCAAATATTTAGAATTTATAATCATAAAATATGTGCATTTTTCTGTGCCGTCATTTAAACAAACACTGAGAAAACTAGTATCATGTGGCCACCACATGACTTTCTTCTATATAATTTTACACAAAATTTATTCAATACAAATTATTTATTCAATTATCAAATTATTTTCAATTATAAATGCCAACGATTTTTATCTGACAGTATTATATTATCACTAAATGCCGAAAGATGTCAATTTTTTGCAAATCAGAAAAATTAAGATTTTTTTCAGGTTTTTTTTTTTTTTTTTTTTTTCGTTAAAAGTTAAAAAAAAATCGATAACTTCGTTATAAATTATCACAGATCTATAATTCAACTATTCGTTTTAAAGGTATTGACGAGATCTTCCGAAAGATAGCCATGTTGAAAATTTACTTACCCCCGGGGGGGTACTTCCCCCCAGGGGGGGTAAGCGATGCTCCCACATGCACAAAATTTTTTCCCCTAGTTAACTACTACTATTATCAATAATTCATATTAATTTTACAATCACACGATTAAAATAACTCTCATAATGTACATTTATATGAAATTTTGTCCTATACTGCCATGTTAAAAATTTAGAAATAATGCAATCACAGCGCCCCCTGTTGAGCAATTGTTCCAAAAATCTAATCAGCAACAGTTTATGTCAAGGTCCAACTAAACACCAAGTTTGGTTAAATTTCGTTCATTGGTTCGAGAGATACAGTGTCCACAAAATTTGTGATACACACACGCAAACAGACACAAAGACAGACATTTTCTAAAAACAGTCATATCGTGTTCAGGACATCCCAAAATGAGTAAATCCGTCGAAAACTGGAGTTCGAAAATTTTCACAAATCCAATACTTTCTCTATAGATACAAACAGAAGAAAATAAAAAATATACCGCCTTCATCTAGAATGAATAAGTGGTCATTTTCTAAATCCTTAAACTAAAAATATAGATTTTCGAGCTATGTGCATAAGGCACGCTAATAAATTGAATAGACAAAAGGATTAAGAATTTCTAGTCTGTACATTTCTAGATGTGGAAACAATATTCTGAATATTCTGAATCTTTTGTATTGCGAGAAATTCTCGCTTGATTTTCTAGAATTGGGTAATTATAGTTGCTGAAACCCTTCTCTTGTATTCGCATTTATTTTAAGAGATTTTTAAATAACTTTGCCCTCGAGAATATAAGTAAATGCTCTAGAACTCCAGTAGGAGTGTCTAGAAGTCGCTTTCAAAGGGGATTAGAATTTATAAGGATGACATGGAACTATTTTTTCTAGAGCCACAATTTAGATTCTAGATGTCAGTTACAGAATTTTTTCTCGAATGGTGAACGCTTCTCATGTCATAGAACCGTGCTAGAATGCATATAAAAATGAATGTTTGTTAAATGAATTGTGTATAGTGGGGTCTAAAGTTGCTTAAAGTTACTAACTAAGGATTTCGCCTATAGATATAATGCATTTAAATTATTTTGTATGTCCCTATACAAACGATCTTAGTAACAATTTTAAATAATAACCCTTTACGCTATTTACTTTGAATTGGGTTGGTTGATTGGTTGGTTGGGTTTAACGACACACTAATACTGCAGGTTGGGTAAAAGCGATGGTCCGGAGACATGCCATCACAATTTTGATCCTCCATGAAGTTGATGTCTCCCCCCACTTTTTTTAATTAGGACTTTCAGCTTTTGCGTTTACACGGCCCACAGATACAAAGACATGCACACAAACACACAGTCAACCACTAAAACATGATTTTCAGATTCACGGGACTTTAAACGTATAATTATAAATAACAATCGAGATTCGAAATTTGAGCCCAAAACAAACTTCCTCTACCTTAGAAGTAAGATAGCGTAAAATTATACAATTACGATAAAAGAAAATTTACATTTAAAATAAGAAGTTAAAATTTTATCACAAGAAATAAGGAAACAATTTCTAAAATCTAAAGAAACCTTTAATAAATCAACTTTCAGTTATTTCTTTTTTAAGTACAAATAATATTCCAGATTAAATACTGTTTTTCAAGTCTGTAAAGAATAGTATCAAAATCCAACTTTTAAGTGAAAACCTGAAAAAAATAAGCAATAGTATCATATAGAAATATATTTTACAACAAAATAAACAACTTAGCCATCGAAATATTGGTAAAATTTTATTTGGATAAAGCATTTTTGAAAAATAGAACCGAATAAATGTTATTTACAGAATTCGATCTAAAATTTTGAAGAAAATTCTTCCTATCTTACATTTTTTGCATTAAAATTTTATTCGAGTATTTGAAAAATAAAATGCCGACTTTAGATATTTTTAAGATGACTTTAAATAAATTTTAAGAAATAGGAATCTATTTTTCAGATGCTTTCTCCAAAGATCCTTTTTCGATTGGTATGCATTCTCATATATACGTTTTTATTTACAAATATATTTACATATATTTTTGAATGTAAGTTGAGATATCAAAGTATTGTTTTAAAAAATTATATTCGATTACTCTAAGTCACTTTCTTTTATATATCGATTATTTATTAATTGTCTAGTTTCATTATTTATCATATTTATTCTTGTTTCCTTTATATCTTTTATTTGGAAATGTTAGTGTCTTCATATTTAAAAAGAAGCACTGAAAATTAATTGAATGAAATTTAGTACATTTATGTTCATGTGTGCTATACAGAAATATACAGTGTCCTAATCAAATGTTTCTAATTCCAATCTGGGCCCACCAGCGGCAGAGCTTATCTGCGCTCAAAGCTGGTAGACGTGAGGTGCCGGGTTCTATCCCAGGTAGCGCTCGTCGGCCTAGCTGTTCGGAGTTTTCCGTTGTTTTCTCAGATACTCGCGTAATTAGAAAGACCCCCACGGAGGACACTTTCCCCCAGGTTTCGGACCCTAGTGCAGTCGATCAGCCTTAACCCCCACAACTCCAACTCAATAATAATGCCAATCTCGATTAAAAAAAGTCTGTTAGAGATGCGTTGTCGGTACTAGGTAAAACTTGTTTCTTAATTTTTATTTTGGAAACAATTTCTATTTTGCGCATGCGATGCATGTGCTCTTGAAAGTGATAAATCTCCAAAAGAATGGTGGTCCTCAGCGGGTTGCATTTGCAGTGAAAATGTTTTCTCGGATCTTGCATCGAAAATGATTATGAAATTTTAAATCACATCAGTTTTTCAGATGGAGCAATATTTCATAGGAGAAACGTTGTGAATAAACATAAATTCAGATTTTGGGGCTCAGAAAATCCTCGTGCAATACTGGACGAGGTTATGTGTCTAAAAAGCAGAAGTAGCAACCTTTCCTGAGCTGTGCGACAGATGTCACTTTGTCGCCTGATGGAGAAGGAGCCTGCAGTCTCCCCTGGTTGAAGATCGAAGACTGAACGAGCCATCGGACACAGCTCATTCTATGTTGCGTCTAGACAACTATCTGGTTGTAGACAGCTATCATGCAGTGTTCTGGTGATTTTTCGCTCCGGCGGACAGCATCCAACCCGTTAAGCTTGGCCGTGCTCAGGCAGGCAGGGCCTGTCCAAAGGTTTCTGAGTCTGAGGTATCGAGGAAATCGTAACACGAGTTTGGACTTCGTGTTACGATTTGCTTGGGGTATGCTGACAACAGACACATAGATTCACAGACACACAGACATGCAGCTACGAGAGTACGCAGACCATCCGCTAAAAAACATGTTTTTTCAGATTCAAGGGACTTCGAAATGTGTAAATATAACAAAAACTCAATTTCAAAAATTTGACCCCTAGCGAGTCAGAAATTCGACCTCGGGATTTCGATGAATTTACACGTTTCAAGAGATCTAGAACACGATTTGACAATTTTTAGAAAATGTCTGTCTGTGTGTGTGTGACAAAATTTTGTAGCAACTGTATCTCAAGAACTACTGCAAAGAATTTCATACAATTGCACCTTGACAGAAATTAGTACCTATCAACTTTTGGTGAAAATTGCCCGACAGATGGCGTTGCCATCCCGATTTTTCTAAATTTTTAACATGGTGGTATAGACAAAATTTAACAGAAATGTACATAAAGAGAATTAATTTTTTAATTATCGTTAGGAAATTAAAGAGGACTATTTATAATAGTAATAGTCGACTGGGAAAAATTTCTTGTACACGCAGGAGCATTGCTCCCCGCTCTGGGAAGGAAAGTCCCCCCCCCCCGAGGGGGGAAAATTACTATTATGGGTTTCTTTCAAAAGAACTCGTCAATACCTTTAAAACGAATATCTGAACCATCGGTCTGCGATAATTTCAAATAAAGTTATCGATTTTTTTTAAATTTTTTATCCCCCCCCCCCAAAAAAAAAAGAAATGCATTATTATTATTATTATTAATTGAGTTATTATATACAGAATAAAATTAACTTTGTTTAGACATTTAGTGTTATAACTGCTTCTCCAGGATAGAAATCGTCAACATTCATCATGGAAGATAATTTTAATAAATAATAATTTAAACAAATTATTTTTATTGAGTGAAATTTTATAGGAAAACAAAGAAGAAAGGCATGTGGTGGCCACAACATTCTAGTTTAAAATATATATCTAACATTTCCCTTTTATTTAATTTAAAAACAGAAATAATTTCCTCGATCAGGAATAATTCAGAAGTTATTTCCTTATTTATGCCGTTTTATTACTGAATATAGTAAAAATATTTAAACAATTCAATTTCCCTTTCACAAAATAAATAAATAAATAAAAATAAAAAAGAAGATACAGAACAGGATAACTATCTAGTGTTTTACGTTCGATGAAAACGAAAATTTAAATTTAAGAATATTCCTACACATTTAGTTTTGATGCTAACTCAATAAAAACTATGCTTACATGGTTCTCTGTTTTCATACATCATTTAATTTGCTGCTGTATTGAGCTATTTACGTTTATTTCGAGGAAAATATATTTCTTGTAAAAGAAGATGAAGTTTTATTTCTCCTCTTGCTTGTTCATAACCAAATACTAATACAAATATTGATTTTTTTCTCTTTGTATTTTATTTTCTGAATGTTTGACTGTAAAAAGAGAAAAGGAAACCAGGAAGTGAAAGAAATATAATTTCAACTCTAAACTATATGTATGCTAACATAATATTTGTAACATTTTTACTTTATTTTATATTTAATGGAAAGAAGTATTGATTTCGTTAAGTTTTGGGATTGATTGATTTACATGTTTTGGGAATACAGAGCACGATTTTAGAAAATGTATCTCTGTCTCTTTGTATGAGAATGTGTAACAAAAATATTGTGGATGCGCGTGTTTTATTATATTGTCACCACTATTTTTAAAAATAAATTTTTCATGAGGTTTTCATTGCTATAATATCATCTAAACAATAATTGTTCTAAAATTGTGGTTAAAATATAATAAAATAAAAGTAAAATTTTAAAATCGAGCCTTGTATAATTAAAACTCATTTTTTGAAAATTAAGTCTTAAAACTACACTGTTAAAAAATTCAACAGAAAACTCTGTGTAATCTATTATCTTAAGTCTTACGTAAAATTACAGAGAAAAATAAACGGAGATGTTAAAAAACTTATTTTAAGCATTCATTTTAATAACTGACATTAAATTAATTAATTATTGCTGGGAATATATTTCGGACTTGGAATGCTTTTTCTAAAGTAGAAACAGTCATTTTTAATTTTAATTAAGTAATTAAATAATAAAAATAGGTAAAAATAGAGAATAAAGATTGAGAATCTCGATTATTTACTTTTAACTAAGAATTACTGTAAATTTACAGAGACTCTAGATAAATATTTACATTAAATTTACAGAAATTTTTAACAGTGTATACTTTCGCTCTCATATAACGGTAAATAATAATAAAAAAGTGAAACTGATTACTTTATTGAAGGATTATTTCTTGTAATTTATATTCAAGTAAATGCATCAACGAATCCACTATACAGGATTCAGACGTATTTTCTTTTATTTTCTTACAGAATACAAAGAAAATGGTGTTGCAATGTGAATTTTCAGTTCTGTAAAACAAATGCCATTTCAGGAAGAAATAACTGCACTCGAAACACAACACCAAACTGCAAAGAGAAAAGTCAGGTACTACATTTTCTCTCCCTACCCCTACCCTCTAGGGGTTATTCTCATAGGGTCCATAGTAAATTCAGAGGAGCCCATCCATTTTGATTACTTACAGACACGTTCAGTGGAGGAAAATATTGGAATTTTTTTTCGTGTCCACTTTTTTTGTAATTCAGTTTGTTTATTCACTTGTCTGTGTGAGTGTATGTGAGTATATGTGTGGTGTATGTTATCCTACGGAATTTCGAAAATTCACTGTCATTTATATTTCAAGAAGGTTGCTGAGTCCAACTGACTTTTAAGGTTGGTGTTTATAAATAAAATATGCAGTTTTCACCGAAGTGTCCGTTCTAAGAAAAACGTAGTTTGTTTTATTCACAGAATGCCTTTTCTTAGAATTTTGAGAAAGTTTTTGTATAAATGTGTTAGATTTCTCCCATATATGTAAGAATATGAGTGTTCTGATCTGAAAGTTGTGCGCCGAAGAATACAAACCTATCATATGTAGACTGCGTCGCTCACATATTTCGTATTAAAGTAATTAAGCATAATCCTTCATCTTTTGGGGAAAACTTTTATATACAGTTGCGTTATGATAATCGAATCCAAATACGTTCAATTTGCCAAAAATTAGAGCTAGTCAAAAAAAAAAAAAAAAAAAAAAAAAATTAAAATTAAATAAAATACATAAATAAGTAAATAAAATAAATAAAGTAAAATAAATAAATAATAAAAATAATAATGTAATAATAAATAATAAATAATAATAATAAATAAAATATGCCTTGATCCTTTAAAAAAGAATACATATACAGATATACACTGGTGTACAAAATTACAGCAACCTTTTTGATTTTATGGTACACTCCTCCTCAAAAGTTTAGAAAAATTTGTAAACGATCACTTTTTTTTTTTTTTTTTTCAATTTAAAAATTTATCACTCAATGAAATGTTTTCAAACATTCGATATTTAAAGAACTCGGTCTTCCTGGTGTTTTTCAGTGACGTTTGGTATAAGACAACATTTAGGGGGGGGGGTCACAAATTGAGCAAAATCAATAATGTTTGTGATTACCCTGTATCGTTAAGAGACTGAAATAATCTGTAACTTCAGGATATGCTAATTCAAACTCAGTAGAATTTGTGGAAGAATTGGTGTGACGATAGCATATAAAATAACAGAGATATAAGCAGTTATTTTAAAACTGAAACTAACTAAATAAATAAATAAATCAGCATGTTTTTTATTTATAATATACACAGTTTTAAACGAAAAATATTCCCACTTTCAGAAAAATTGAAAACACACTTTTGAAACAATATACTGCAATCGGGATACAAATATCTAAAATATCACATGAAATATAAGCCTTTTTATAAAAAATGTTTTCACTGTGCATGTGCGAAAGAAATTTTTTAATCACATTAACTGAAAGCTAGATATATTGGCAACTTTTATCAAAAGTACATTTGACTAGAGTAAAAATTAAGCAAATTGTGGGCAAAAGAACGAGCCGGATTCGAGGTATTTTCCAAGATTGAAATTTCATAACGGGTTTTTACATGCCGCATAATTAATTTTAAGATCCAGTTATTTCTACCACGCTCCAAAAAGTACTTAAAAAAAAAAAAAAAAAAAAAGAAAAGAAAGAAATCCCTTATAAGCTTGTAACTCTAACATATTTTTGTTTATTTATTAAGATTTGTGAGATCATAAGGAGTTTTTTACAAGAAAAAACTTCTGTAAAGGGGTTAAAATAATTTGATCTTCAAATTAATTACACGACATCTGAAATACACCTTATGAAATTCCAACTCTTGGTAAATCTAGCTCTTTCTTTTTCCGAAAATTTGCTTAATTTTTACTCTATTCAAATGAACTTTTCCTTAAAATTGCCCAATATATCTAGCTTTAAACTTATGTAATAAAAATTTTTCTATCTCTCGCAGATGCGCAGTGAAAACGTTTTACATAAAAATGCTCATACTTTATGAGATATTTAAGATATTTGCATTTCGATTGCAGTACATTTTTTTTTAAAGTGTTTTTTGATTTATCTGAAAGTAGAAATAATTTTCGTTTAAAACTCTGTATATTATAAATAAAAAACATGCTGATTATTTTTGGCATTTGAAAATAAATGCTTATATCTGCGTTATTTAATATGCTACCATCACACAAACTCATCCACAAATTGTACTTATATTAACATATCCTAAAGTTACATTTCATTTCGTTGACTAATAATACAGGGTGATCACAAACATTATTGATTTTGCTCAAATTTTTACCCCCCCCTCCCCCCCCTAAATGTTATCTTAAACCCATCTTCACTGGAAAAAAAAGGAATACCCAGTTCTTTAAATATCCACTGTTTGAAAACATTTCATCGAGAGATAAATTTTTAAATTGAAAAAATCTGATCATTTCTACATCTTGCTAAACTTTTAAGGGCCCTCTTCACTCACCGCCGCCGGAAGCCGAAGCTAATGTTATTCTATGGGAATTTTTTTTTTACAAATAACTTATTAACTAATACATATTTTTAAATTCTGTTTTCACATTCTGAAAGTTCCCAGCTGTTAAATTGACGCACTTTTTCTAAAATATCATTTTTTTTTTTTTTTTTTTTTTTTTTTTTGAAGCTGCAAAATACGAATTTTCAATATGTGAAATTTTTTTCATTTTGCAATTTCGAAATAAAATATTAAAAATTAAAAAATTATATTTTTAAAAAAGGTCCGTCAATTTAACATCTGGGAACTTTCTGAATGTGAAAACAGAATTTAAAAATATGTATTAGTTAATAAGTTATTTGTAAAGAAAATTTCCCCATTGAATAACATTGGCTCGGGCTTCCGGCCGCGGTGAGTGAAGAGAGCCCTTAAGCATGGAGTGTAATTACTTTTGCCGAACATCAATGGCACTTTTAATCTTGTTAGTGGTCTGTCAAGACCTATCTTTTTTCTCTTTTGAAAATGTATCTCCCTGTATCCGACTTGGGGGAATATATAGAATTATGTGTAACTTTATATTTTTTCGATTATTGACTGGTATTGTAATTCATCAAAATCCATTTTAAGATTTTTCTTTTGGATTACCTGTTTACATTTTGAGAAGCATTTAATAAACAGTAATTACTAGCGATACCAGTATTCATCTACAGAATTAAACTTTCTATTGTCTGCTCATCGACAGGGCAGAAATATGTTTGATTCAACAACTTATTAATCAAATTTTATAACTTTAGCATAAGTAATAATTTTTAAACCAGCAATTATTCAATTTTTCTCAAAAATATGTTTTGGAAAATTTGAAAATTTTCAATTATTTTAGAAAAGACAAATTAATGAAAAATAATCGTAAGGATGCATTACAGGTAGGTGAAAATGCACATGCCTCCATGTGCTAGATTGAAACGGAATTTTTATTCAAGTACTCAATTTTCTGGTTCTTCTTTTACCTTCTTCTTCTTCTTCTTCTTTTTTTTTTTTTTTTTTTTTTAGCACATGAGCAAATTTTTTAAAAATACGCATATAAACATGAAAAATGGGTAAGATGTTCATTATAAAATTATTAATCGATTTTTTTTTTTTTTTTTACTCTGGTGATGACCATATCTTTAAATTAGCAATTATGATTTTTCAAATAGCCAGTTATAAAAATAAAAGAAAAGTCAATACAGAAAGAAAAATCGGGATTTAGTTTAACATTTGAAGACACATGTGCGTCTTTACCTATCTCTGATGCAACCTTACCTTATGACCATTTTTCATTACGTTTTATTTTCTAAAATAGTTGGAATTTTTCATTTTTTCCAAAGTTTACATTTGAAAAAAAAAAAAAAAAAAAGAATAATCATTAGATTAAAATTTACTACTTATGCTATAGTTATATAAAAAAAAATTCGCTTACTGATATGATAACGAACATGCCATCCAAATCTAATGTTCATATGTTCATTTGTTTAAAGGTATGCGCAAAGAAGTAAATGGAAAAGCTGGTTGTTTCTTTAACTTTTGAACGACAGTGTATTTTAGAAGTTGTTCATCGAAGTACTATAATAGCTTTAATTACAACGTTTTAACTTACGATGATTATGAGGCATTCTTAAGATAGCTTTAAAATTTAATATGAAAAGTGTTGTGATAAATTTGTGATAATTTATTATATTTTTATAGTAATCCAATGAGAAGCAATATTACCCGGGTATAAGTGTAAACCATATTCCCCCCCCCCCCCCCCTCAAACGTTTAAGAGGTATTTTACATCGAGTCTCGTCTCAAACGGAATTAAATAATATACAGCTATGAAAATGTGATCGTTTTTCAAATTAATTCCACAAAAGAGAAAAAAAGTAAAGAATTAAATGCTAAAATTTTTTGTTTACTATACAATTTTATTATCATTATTATTATATATTTATGTATTCGTACTGATTCGATTAACTTAATAAATTGTTGTTACCAATTATACTTCATTCTTCTATTATAAAGCATGGTGCTGGATAGCTCTGTCAGTAGTTTATTAATAACAGTCTATTTTAAAAATTACCCGATATATATCTACGCTTTAGTTCCATATGTAATTATTTATTGACACCTTGCTAATTCAAGTCTTCCTCCCTGGTGTTCGATCATTATAATCGAGAATTATATATATAACACCATTTGCTAATCCTCTACTTTTAGTGAAAATTACAAAATTTTACCAATACATCTTTGTTGTTGTTAATTATAGAAAGTAAGTAACACTTTTGTATAATTTTAGTTTATATCTTTTATTAAAACGTACGCAATTCAGTTCACAATAAAGAACAAACATTATTATTGACAAATTTCGTTTCAATTAAATCTCTCTTTTTACATTATATAGCAGAGTTGCCAAAATTTTAATTTATTCCGGAGCATTTTTAGCCCCATCTTTATTTCATACCACTTTTATTTGAAGAGGTTTTTTTTTTTTCTCCTTATTTAATCATAGTTATATAATATATTGGAGAAACTTATTCTATAAATAAAGTGATGCGAAAAAAAGGCAGAGCTAAAACTGCTCCGAAATAAATTAAAATTTTCGCATCTATAACCTAGCCATAGGGTTTTTTGGAACGAAGTTCCTTACCGCAGTTTGCGTTAGGGAGTTAACTAGCAGAAAGCGTCACGTAACGAAAAACCGTTACGCTTGTTTGTGGCAACTGTATCTCCTGAACTACTGCTCAGAATTGTATATAAATTTATATGTAGATGCATCTTGACCTAAATTAGAGCCTGTCAAATTTTGGTGTCAACTGCTTAACAAGTGGCACAACTATACAGAGATTTCTGCAATTTAAGGGGACGCTATATCTCAGGTTCTATTGCGTATTATCAAACAAAACTTGGTAAGTAAGAAGGTCATTATGAGACACTATGCTGATTCAGTTTAAATGCTTATCGGCCAACAGGTGGCGCTGCTATATAAGCGATTTCTGCAATTTAAGGGAAGACTATATCTCAGGGACTACTGCTCAGAATTGAATAAAAAGTTATATGTATATGCGCCTTCACGTGAATTAGTTTCTATCAACTTTTGGTGTTAACCGCTCAACAGGTGGCGCTGCCACACAATGATTTTTGCAATTTAAGAAAAACCTGTATCTCAGGTTGTAAGCCGCAGCAGTTCATTATCAAACAAAATTTGACATGCAAGAAGGCTATTATGAGACATCATGCTGATTCAAGTTAGATGCTTTTACTGGATGGAGCTGCTATACTGAAAATTTCCTCGATAACGGTAAGGCTGCAACTTAACTTGTATGGCATAAAACCGTACGAAACTTGATATGTGAGATAACCACTATATTTATCTCATTTGTCTCTCATTTCATGCCTTTTTTATAGTTTATCCGCGAGTTGCATAATCCCCAGAACTCGCTATACTCAATTCCGTGGATAATTGGGAGGTTACTGTATATTTAAACGCATAATGTTGCGTGCACATAATTTATAGGCAATATACAGGACAACCAATAATTAAAAGAAATTTTTCTTTCCTGTCGAATGTAATTGTGGGAAGTGTTTCACTACATTACTATGAGCAGAAAAACTGCTTCCGAATGAAAATTCATTTCTCTTGCCCATAAGGAAGATAAAATATTTTTGAAGTTACATTTTACCGTTGCTTTTTTGTATAATTACACTCAGAAAAAAAATACACTGCTTTTATACAGTACGAATAAGTAGTCATTTTCTAAATCCTTAAACTAGAAACATTGATTTTCGAGCTACGCGTATAAAACATGCCAATAAGCTGAACAGACGAAATGATCTAGAATTTCTAGTCTATACATTTATAGATGGTGAAACAATATTCTGAATATTCTGAATCTTTTGTATTGCGAGAAATTCTCGCCTAATTTCTTAGAATTAGGTAATAAATCAAGATTATAGTTGCTAAAACTCACCTCTTCTATTCGCATTTATTTGCAGAGATTTTTAAGTGTTTAACCATTCGATAATATAGGTAAACGCTTTAAAATTCTAATAGGTGTTTTCTAGAACTTGCTTTCAAAGGGGACTAGAACTTTTAATGATGGCACGAAATAATTCTATACTGATAAGTATAAAGGATTTAAGACCATATTCTAGATTTTACAGGAGACGGAAAATAATGTTAAACTAACTAAAAACTAATCAGAAGAATCGATTAGGAAAAAGGGATTATGTTGATTTATACCCTTTATACCATTCAGCCATTGTCAATCTTCATTTAATAAAGGGAAAAAAATTGAATTAAATATTTTATACCAAAGATTAATGATAAATTTCTGACTTGAATCTTTTTTTACCAATAGATTTTCTCAAAGACTAAATGACATGGATTTAACCCTTTCATTCCCAACTTTTTCCCTCCATAAAACGATAAATCTTATATTTAGTCATAACTTTATTTCAAACGTAATGTATATAAATATTTTTTTGAAATAGGAGTTATAGCAGAGTACGAATTAATATAGCTAACAAAGCAACTGATAGGTGTTTATTTATGTTTAATATAATCACTGATGCCATTAAAAATCATAACTTTTCAATAAATAAAAATATCAAAATTTTGGAGAATAACATATTGTAATTAATTAAAATACATATTATAAACATTAAAGAATAAAATAAAAAATATTTCAAACAGTTAATTTACTTAAATTGCCCAAAACAGGAAACTGATTCCGATATCAATATCAGAACAGCGTAAAATATACTTTCAATTATCAACAAAGATAGTGAAGTCATCCAAAATAGGTATTTTTCGAAGGGAAAATGTATATAGATTTTAATATTGTTCATTTTGAATCAGCGGGAGTGTTAGATGGTAAGAAAAAAAATCTGAAATGTTATGATTCCAATTGGAATCACGGGGAAGGAAAGGGTTAAATCCTTTATACCAATCGATAGAGATTTTTTTTCTGAGTCTGACTATGTACTTAACTCAAAATCGACATTTTTGGACTTAAATCCTTTATACTTATCAGTACAGAATTTTTACTAGAGCCACAATTTAGATTTTAGATATCAGTTACAGAATTTTTTCTCAGTGTATACGAGTTTCCAGAACCCTAAAGCTAAGTTTTTGACAATTGATCGCTGTGTAAGTCTGTTATCAGCATAATTTAAAAACAAATAATTGCTGGGCAATTCAATTTTATATTGTGAAGTTCATATGAGATTGTTACCTGAAAAGTTTGATCAAGATTTGTGATTTTCAAGCGTGGTGAGAATAAAAACTGTCTGAATAATTTGGAATAAACTTTTCAATTTAACAACAGCCTTGAAATCTTTATAAGTGTAGGCAGGTTCTGATTACCCAAAAGGCTCGGGAAGCACAAGCTTCCCCTCTAAAATTTAAGAGGGGCCCCCAAAATGACTAAAAACAGGGTCTTGAATTTTCTGTTTTATATTTTCATACTGAGATTGAATTTTTCTGAGAAAATTCGCCTAAAGCAAGATAAAATACTCACTATTTCGGGAAAAATCTATTATTTAACCTAAAAAATCTGAATTTTCTTAATTAATAAGTTATACGATTTTAATGTTGTGTGTAGAAACCACCCAGATAAATGAATGAAAATAATAATAATAATAATAATAACACACACTAATTTTTGGTCTATAGCATTTTTGTATTACAATATGTAACAGGAAAACAAAATTTTTTGAAATGAAAGAGGGCCCCGAAATGATACTGAGCTTCCCCTAGCTTCAAAGCTTAATCGGGCCCTGAGTGTAGGTACTGTATAAGTATCCAAAGGGGGTTGTCATTATTCCCCATCACACAGAATTATATGACAAATAAAACTGTTCTTAAAACCTATTTTGAATTACTCTTAATGTAGGGTTCATCTACTGTATTTGTTATCTTATATCTTAATATGCAATATGTTTTCATAGAATTCAAATATATAGTGAGAGAAAGTTGTGACTGTCGCACTAAATTATTTATTTATCACACTTTTTTCTTCCTTTTAAACACGCTTTTATTAGCTTCACCTGTATGTATGTATGTATGTTTGTATGTTTGTAACCGCTCTGGGAGCAAACAAAAAATCTATATTGTAAAAAAAGACTTTCCCTACGTGAACGCCGTGGCGTTGAGGTATAGCTTAGCGCTACAAACCTAAAGGTCTAGCGTTAGATCCCAGTCAGGGGAGATTTTTTTTAAAAATGGTTTTTGTTAAATCCTAAATTATTTTAATTAAAGATTTAAATGTATGTAAATATTAAGGTGTGTCAATCACACGATTTTCTCTTACCCTGCATTTTAATACTAAGATAGATATTTTGTGCTTTTTAGTTCACATTTCTATAAAAGCGTGTTCTTTAATTTTTTAAAACTATAATATTATTTAAAGAGTAATTTTTCTGTTACATATGTGTCAATGTGATTATTAAATAAAACTCACTATTTTCACTTTCCATAACTCTGAAAGTATGTAGTGTACGGGTCAACTTCAGAGTCTATGACCTGGGCGGAATGCCCTCCTTGGGGATCTTTTTTAAAGAATCCTCCTAATCCATATTTACGCGAGTTTGGGAGAAAAATCACGGAAAATTCCTAACGGCTATGGCACGAAGCTTGACTTTCGTTTCAAACCAGCCACTCCGATATGATATTGATTTGGTTTTTGGACTACGTTCTAGATGTGTGTTGAGTGGCTTCATTGGGAGTCTTTCTAAAGAGCACTAACTAGCCTATATTTACACGTATTTAGAAGAAAACCGCATAATCTCCGAAAGGTTAGGCTGACGAGAGCTATCTGGGTACGAACCAACCATCTATCGTTTACCAGTTTTAAGAATATCTCGATCACTGGTTGCATGAATAAAAGCTGTAAAAAATATCTTCAGTCCTATTTCTAAGTGGTTAGTGTAACAACAACCCTTTTGACTCAGACCGAATGTAATAAATAACATTTATTTGCTACTACTCGCTTTCAGTCTTTTTATTTTTTTCTTTAAAACATCTATAATGAAAAAAAAAAAAAAAAAGAAAAAAAAATGAAGAAGAAAAATTCTAGTTTCGTTTCATATGTTTAAACCATGGATATAGTACCCTCGTACTGATACTACTTTGAAAATTGTTTAGTGTTGCCCTCTAGTGTCATTTTATGAAAATAGAAAATCATGGGAGCATTGATTAACTTAATCAGAAATGGACCAAAACTTACATCTCGGGACGCATGTAGGCAAGCATCAAATGCTTTGGAAATTTTTAAAAAATTGTTTAGTGTTGCCCTCTAGTGTCATTTTATGAAAATAGAAAATCATGGGAGCATTGATTAACTTAATCAGAAATGGACCAAAACTTACATCTCGGGAGGCATGTAGGCGAGCATCAAAACTTTTATGGCCCATGAAAAGATGCTCGAAGTAAGTAAATTATTTTGCTGATAAAAAAAAAAAATAAAATAAAATAAAATAAATAAAAATAGTAAATTCGATGTTGCCCTGAGCTAAAACACCATGGGCAATGATAAATGTCAAAAGAAATAATGTGAAAGGATAGAGAAGTAAAACAAACATTTAACAAACTACTGTAAATAAAGTATTATTCAATTATTTTATTGACTGTTATCATTATAATTATTTATGTATAATCATAAAACATAAAAGACTGACTGTTATAATGTTGTTAGAATCCAAAGAAACCTTCAAATTCACCCATTTTTCAGAGGCTGTAGTCCTAGAACCCCAGTAAACAAACATACAACCCATTTCTCAGAGAACAATTACACGCAAGACATAAGAAATCATATTAAATGCTAAATTCTAATAGTGTTTACATAATAATAGTAATGTTAATTGAATTTTTAAATTTTACACTTGTTTTATATTATATTATTTCTTTTTCTTTTTTCTTTTTATTATTATTCTTTTTATTATTATTAATGAAACCTGATTTTTTTCTTTTAGCCGTAAAAAACTGCAATCCTAATTTAAAAAAAAAAAAAAAAAAAAAAAAAAAAAAAAACTTATTATAAACTTTAGAAATATAAGAGTACGAAGCAATGTGTATGATATGAAGCATTAAATGTTGTAAATGTTTCGTAAGTAAACAATGAAAACTAAGTAGTGGCGACATCTATAAGCAGTTATGAAAGAAAGAGTTGAATAAACTAAGATACAGTAAAATAAAAATTTTATAAGATAAAAATATATTTAATTTTTATTTAATTTTATTTTTAAATGTGTTTATTTACAATTCCAATATAACATATTCCATGAATTCTCAGTTTAAAACCGTATTCTTGAAAATTTACAATAATAAAATTATCCAGACAAATATTCTAAAAGTTATTTTTACAATGGTCAGTAGATTCTCCTGTTTTATTGTAACTTTCGATCTTAAAATTATTTTCTCAGAAACTAATCATATAAACATATTCGAATTACTTATTAAATTATTGATTGTATTATCTATTAATGTTATCGATTGGTAATTCTTTCAGTAGTGCTACTTCTACTATAGACAGATGATAGTATAAATATATCTAGAGAGAGGTGTAGCTATAAGTGTTGTGTTTAGACCTGTTGACTTCGGCAAGGTCATAGGCCTTAGTGGAACGTCCTCTTCAAGGGGTCTATTTTTAACACTTAACAACATGGTTGAAAAGTACTAATGATTTCGGTTTGTCAGTCTGTCTCTCTATCCGTCTCTCTGTCCGTCTATTTACCCGTCTATGTGACCACGCTCTAACTCCCGTAAATATTAATGGAATTTCTTGAAACTAATATATGTTATTCAAGTTCAATATTGGATGTTTTCCATAAAAAATGGAGTAAGTACCATAGCTGGTTTGTGTACAGGGACACTCGAAATTATACCAAAGCATAGCGCTCTATGAGAGGTATTTTTATAAAAAAAAAATTTAATAACTTTACTTTGCACAAATATTAAAGAAATTAAAATATATTATTCATATGCACAAAGGAATACTTTCTATATAATATAGTATGGTTAGTATTAAGATTTATAGGGTCACACAAAAATATTCAGTTACATTAAGAAATATCATTGGAAATTTGTTGAAATTGCATTTTCGTTTACTTTAAGCGTTTTTAACATTTTCTGACATTTTTAAGTGTGAATATGATTTGAATTTGTGTATGTGTCTGTCCCAATGTCCATCCGTGTCCTACTTCCCTTTCCTTCCAGTAAATATTTTCAGAGTATTGTATAACTGGTTTGTGTTCAGAGACACTCCAAAAATGCCAATGCATTACGTTTCAGGACAGACATTTAAATAACTTTCTACTGCAAATTGACATTTCTTGTTAATATGCCAAAAAAATATTTTGCATAGAATAAGTTATAGTTAACCTACCGATTTACAGGGTTGCACTAAAATATTCAGATACATTAACGACTTCAATTAGAATGTAAGGGCTGCATTTTCTTTTGCGCTAAGCACTTTTAATACTTTCCAACGATGTTTAAGAGTGATAATGAATTCAATTATTTTATCTGTTTGCCTTTCAGTCCTTCTATTTGTTCGTTGTGTGATAACATAGATAAAGAGCATTGAAAGTTATACAATAAAACAAGTATGCACAGTTGGAAAGTATTAATAATCAATAAGTACCACATGATTTCTCGTTCTGGTTTGGTTTTGGATTTGTCACTCAACGATCATTTTTTGTACACTTAAGCTCTTTAGACAGGAACCCACTGCTTAACCCAGACCGTTTCAAGTAACAATAATGGCATCACAACATTATTAGATACATATACTTAAAAATTAAGTTTTTTCAGAGGCCTGAGGCCTTCTCCCCCCACCTGGGTACGCCACTGCTCAATCACAGTAATTATTAATACGCACATGTACACTACGTGCGCATGAAAATAAAGCAAAATAAAACAAACGTCATTGGATACCACTACTTCGCTGTATATGAATGTACTTAAAAAGGCACGAAATTCCGCATTGCACCAGTACGCATATATGTATGCTCGCTGCGTGCACTGGAGCATATCTCCCTCATTGGCGGCACTTGGCAGACTTGTCGATGATTTTTTATTTTGAGGTTGGCAGTTAAACGTATATTAATTCAGATAATATCCAAATAATCCCGCTTTTTGAAAACAAAGCACAAAAATTAAATAAAATTTTGGATGTTTTGTAATAAAACACAGGATCTACTGGCCGTTGGCGACTGTCTTAAAAGTTTAATTTTCTGTTTTAATTATCCATGCTTGTTAGTTTTGCCTTTTTCACTAACTTTACTATCACAGATTTTTGCTTTCGAAGCTGGTAGACGGAGGTGACAGATACGAACCAAGGTCGTATTCGTCCGTCGGTCTAGCTGCTCAGATTTTTCCGGGGCTCTCTGCGAAATTCACGTAAATACGGGGTACAATCTCTTAAAAAGAACTCGATGAAGAGCACTGCTCCCAGGCCTAGGATCCTAGAGTAGTCAATTGGCTTAATCCTTACACTATATCCCCGCCCCTCCCCCCTCTTAATTAGAAAATGAAATTGTGGTTGAGAAAAAGAAAATGATAATGAAAAAATTGCAAACATATTCCTCAATTATATAAGCCAATAGCCACTGGAAAGCTGCATAATTTAAAGGGAGGAAATAATCATGTTAAAGCAACGCAATCATCAGTTGCAAGAGCAAAAAGATGATATGATGCTACAAAAACGCTAATCAACAAAGACGATTAAGGCGTTTAGACGTTATCGCGTTTTAAAAAAAATTGGTCCCATAGGCCATAATGATAAAGACTTTTTCTTTGTCCCTGTAAAAAACTGTAAGTCCCAGATTCACCAAAATCAATAGGGTTCGTGCTATGGTGACCTATCATATACGTACAAATTTCAGCTTATTCTATCAAAGCGTTTAGGCGCTATCGTGTTCACTTACACACACACACACACACACACACACACACGCAGACACATATATACGTCATCGTAAAAATAGTAAAAATGAACTCAGGGGACTTCAAAAAATATAGAAACACCGAAATCTCAAAGTTGGATTTTTGACATTATTACAATAATGTTCTTACATATGTATGTTCGGAAAGTAAAAATGGTTGCAAACAATACCACTTCAAGGTCAAGAGCAATATTCGTTCTATTATGCTTTGTATTGTAATCTAACTTTCTACTTTTTATTAAATTGTTACATTTCGGTTCTCTGTTCAAGATTTTCTTTCAGGTATATTTTCATTTATTTATTAAAAAGAGAAAATAGAAAGAAATAATGTTAATAGATGGCAGCACTAAACAATCATCATTCATTATGTAACTTCACGGACAAATCACCTCCTAGTGTATTTCTAGCAGTGTAATAGATTATGCCAAGACTCCCTATATAATTATATAGGAGGCCTTGGATTAGGCAATGAATAAATAAGTATTTAAAACAAACCTAAATGTTTTTTTTTTTTTTCCAATCCTTTATCTATATAAATAAAGATGTCTGTTTGTGTGTGTGCCTGAATTCTGGGACTCAAACTACTAATCGCAGAGCCACAAAACTTCATAAATTCGACACGACAAACTGTTGCATACACGACAAACTTTCAGCTTCATGTATTTAGAAATAAACAAAAATGTTTGTACGTTCATTCAAAGTGTAATACAATACATGGCGACAGCGCAAATTCGCTGTGTGAAAGAAATATTTCGAGTACGACCTATCGTATTAATAAATAAATAAATATCCGATGCTTAATTAATTTAACTAGTCATAATTTTTATGTAACAGACATCTTGCATTATTTTCCGATAGTTAATTATTATACTTCGAATGTGGATATTTTTAAATATATTTCAGTGATACCTTTTATTTAGGCTGACCCATTGCCTGCACATGGAACCTGTGTCTGAGGGGGGAATGCCCTCCGTGTGGGCCTTTGTATGGGGTCCTAGCCCATATTCATGCAAGCTTCGGAGAAAACCACGGAAAACTCCAAATGACTAGGCCTACGAGCTCTACCTGCGATTGAACCCGGCACATTACGTCTACCAGCTATGAGCACAGAACCACTCAGTCGCTGGTGGGCTGAATCTACCTTGGAAAAAATCAACTCTCAATTTAGAGATAAGTCACCTTTATACATTTTTTTTTTTTTTTTTATATAATTTTGAATGATTTTTACTCTTTAAGGTACTGTGTTTCAAAGATAAGAGAATATCAATATTGTAGTCATTACAAATTATGCATTTCTAATTGGTCAAAATAAGTAGATCAAACCTATACAGTCAGGTTTTTTTCTTTTAACAATATTTTTCAAAACAATACTTTTCAGGATTCAAACCTGCAATCTCTGTATTAGCTCACGGAAATACTTTTTTATTTTTTGAATTCTATACAAAACATGAGTTAAAAAAAAAAAAAATCTAAATAAACTTACAAAAATAAAAGATAGACCATACACTTTTCATTTTTAAAGCAAAAGGGTAAAACTGCGCCAGCGGTTTAATAATAACCCAGTTTACTGAGTACTATACGAAGAAAACTGGGCAGCCGAGCGGTTCTGCGCTCAAAGCTGATCGACGTGAGGTGTCGAGCTCGTCGGCCTAGCGAGTCAGTCTAAGAACATGATTCGACAAGGATTTATTTAACAAAACCGTATGAAGTGTACTTTTTTTACATAGGAATTTTCGCTAGTGTTCGGACACTTTTATTACCGATTGTACATCATGTCTATGTACTAAAAACAACTTATTTACTTACTTTGCTGCAAACAACTTATTTCTAATCGATTAAAGAATATATATTCGAAAAAAAAAAGTATTATTTAATATAATTATTAGTAGTTAATTGTTTTAGAATTATCTCTTATGTACAGAGACACAATAAAGTATTTCTATCTAGAAACTTATTCCTTTTATGTCCATTTGATCATTAAAGTACTATAACAAACAAAACAAAATTAGCATGTATATAAAGATACTTAAAAGCATGAATCGCGTAAAAAAGGCCGTGTGTAGAGTTAATAGTCAATTCACAGCGCTACATAGAAAATTGAGGTAAGTTATACGTGGTAATTACTCAATGAGTAATTTCAATTTCAGTGTGTTATTACTCTTTCGGCGTGAAATATAAGTATTTGCCTGTATGTTTATTTAAGTTTATTCAGAAGTGTATCGCATTATAAAATTAGTATTATTAAAATTTTATAACATATATAAGTATATACGACTCTCTCTCTCTCTCTCTCTCTCTCTGTATAATAATAATAGATAAAAATGAACTGCTGAATAATGAGAAATGCAAAGATAAATTTGAGACTCCTGTTCAATAAATCCATCAGTAATTAAAAAAAAAATAAAAATGTTAAAAATATTTACTACAATATAGAATTAACATAAGTTTTTGCATAAAGAATTTTAATATATTGCATCACCTTTACTTTTTCTTCTTTTCATTACTGAAAGAGGTATATATTTTACATTGACAGCGGTAGATGGCAGCAGCAGCAACACTATGTGCAGTCGGTAACAAAAGTGTCCGAACACTGGCAAAAATTCCTATGTAAAAAAAAGTACACTTCATACGGTTCGGTTAAATAAATCCTTATCGAATCATGTTCTTAGACAGTCTAAGAACATGATTCGATAAGAATTTATTTAACAGAACCGTATGAAGTGTACTTTTTTTTACACAGGAATTTTAGCTAGTGTTCGGACACTTTTGTTACCGACTGTATCCTACTGTTATTTTGGATTTATCTCCAGTCTATGACACTGCCCACTGAATACTAGTATTCACCAGGTGATCCAAAAATCACAGAAAAAATAAAAAATATATTATTCAAAACGTACTGACTGTAGGTCTGTGTGGTAAATGTACAGAAAATTATGGGAAAAAATTTTAGTTACATTTTTCTCTAGTATATCTGTACGCTGTAATCGCAGTATCCTCTCACATTTAAACAGATCAGCGTGATCAAATGACGCTCTTTTGTGAATACTGAATCTTTTTTTCGGAAAATTTATGGTCATTCCAATGAATGAAGGGCGTCACATTGAGCATTTAGTCTTAAGATTATGTAAATGAATGTGCTGCGATATTGTAAAAAAGTAACTTTACAATTAAAACGCTATGCGATGGGGAAAAAAAAAATAAAAAAATAAATAAAAACTAATTTGCTAATAAATCTTTTGTTACCTCAAAAAACCCCATACTTTTCTGTACATTTCAGTGAAAACCGTAGAGTACTACGGTCAATACTTTTTGAATAATATATATGTATATATATACATATAAATGATAGATAACGTAATAAAATTTAATCTTAAAATTTAGCAAATTATAGATCTAAAACAATACCAACACACAAAATATAGAACTGAATTTAACTAACTAAGAGGAATTTAACTTAGATAAAACAGTTCCATACCAAAGAGTCGCTAAATGCATAGATCCACAAACAGTCAAACAAGGTATAGAATTAAAAATTGAAATAATACACATAAAAAAAAGCGCCATTGCAGCTGTAATCAAAGTGCGTGTAAACTTAAAAAAAAATTAATGGTAAAGCCAAAATTGGCAAACTTATGTATATATGTATAATTATGTATACAATAAAATATAAACAAGATTTTAAAATAAATGAAAAAACTGTTTATATTAAACAAAATACATTTAAATTAAATTCGCATATGCATCAGATGGAATTTAAATGCAAATATAAATGATAGATAACGTAATAAACTTTAATCTTAAAATTTAGCAATTAATAGATCTAAAACAATACCAACACACAAAATATAGAACTGAATTTAACTAAGAGGAATTTAACTTAGACAAAACAGTTCCATACCAAAGAGTCGCTAAATGCATAGATCCACAAACAGTCAAACAAGGTATAGAATTAAAAATTGAAATAATACACATAAGAAAAAGCGCCATTGCAGCTGTAATCAAAGTGCGTGTAAACTTAAAAAAAAATTAATGGTAAAGCCAAATTGGCAAACTTATGTATATATGTATAATTATGTATACAATAAAATATAAACAAGATTTTAAAATAAATGAAAAAACTGTTTATATTAAACAAAATACATTTAAATTAAATTCGCATATGCATCAGATGGAATTTAAATGCAAATATAAATGATAGATAACGTAATAAAATTTAATCTTAAAATTTAGCAATTAATAGATCTAATACAATACCAACACACAAAATATAGAACTGAATTTAACTAAGAGGAATTTAACTTAGACAAAACAGTTCCACACCAAAGAGCCGTTAAATGCATAGATCCACAAACAGCCAAACAAGGTATATGATTAATTGAAATAATACACATAAGAAAAAGCGCCATTGCAGCTGTAATCAAAGTGCGTGTAAACTTTAAAAAAAATTAATGGTAAAGCCAAATTGGCAAACTTATGTATATATGTATAATTATGTATACAATAAAATATAAACAAGATTTTAAAATAAATGAAAAAACTGTTTATATTAAACAAAATACATTGAAATTAAATTCGCATATGCATCAGATGGAATTTAAATGCAAATATAAATGATAGATAACGTAATAAAATTTAATCTTAAAATTTAGCAATTAATAGATCTAAAACAATACCAACACACAAAATATAGAACTGAATTTAACTAAGAGGAATTTAACTTAGACAAAACAGTTCCACACCAAAGAGCCGTTAAATGCATTGATCCAGAAACAGCCAAACAAGGTATATGATTAATTGAAATAATACACATAAGAAAAAGCGCCATTGCAGCTGTAATCAAAGTGCGTGTAAACTTTAAAAAAAATTAATGGTAAAGCCAAATTGGCAAACTTATGTATATATGTATAATTATGTATACAATAAAATATAAACAAGATTTTAAAATAAATGAAAAAACTGCTATATTAAACAAAATACATTTAAATTAAATTCGCATATGCATCAGATGGAATTTAAATGCAAATATAAATGATAGATAACGTAATAAAATTTAATCTTAAAATTTAGCAATTAATAGATCTAAAACAATACCAACACACAAAATATAGAACTGAATTTAACTAAGAGGAATTTAACTTAGACAAAACAGTTCCACACCAAAGAGCCGTTAAATGCATAGATCCACAAACAGCCAAACAAGGTATATGATTAATTGAAATAATACACATAAGAAAAAGCGCCATTGCAGCTGTAATCAAAGTGCGTGTAAACTTAAAAAAAAATTAATGGTAAAGCCAAATTGGCAAACTTATGTATATATGTATAATTATGTATACAATAAAATATAAACAAGATTTTAAAATAAATGAAAAAACTGTTTATATTAAACAAAATACATTTAAATTAAATTCGCATATGCATCAGATGGAATTTAAATGCAAATATAAATGATAGATAACGTAATAAAATTTAATCTTAAAATTTAGCAATTAATAGATCTAAAACAATACCAACACACAAAATATAGAACTGAATTTAACTAAGAGGAATTTAACTTAGACAAAACAGTTCCACACCAAAGAGCCGTTAAATGCATAGATCCACAAACAGCCAAACAAGGTATATGATTAATTGAAATAATACACATAAGAAAAAGCGCCATTGCAGCTGTAATCAAAGTGCATGTAAACTTTTAAAAAAATTAATGGTAAAACCAAATTGGCAAACTTATGTATACAATAAAACATAAACAAGATTTTTAAATAAATGAAAAAACTTTTTATATTAAACAAAATACATTTAAATTAAATGCGCATATGCATCAGATGGAATTTAAATGCAAATATAAATGACAGATAACGTAATAAAATTTAATCTTAAAATTTAGCAATTAATAGATACCAATACCAACACACAAAATATAGAACTGAATTTAACTAAGAGGAATTTAACTTAGACAAATAGATCCACAAACAGCCAAACAAGGTATATGATTAAAATTTGATTTTTTTTTTTTTTTTTTTTTTTTTTTTTTTTTGAGGAAAAAATATTGCAGTTAAATTGTCCTATTACAGGGCTGTTGTATATTTATGATTAGTACAATATATTTAATTATCGACTTAAAAAGATATCATAAGTTTTTCTTTTCTACATTTTAACTTTCACCAAAGTTTTTTGAAAATTTTTAATAGTCTCAAATCAGAAATATTGAGACATGCAAATGTAGATATTGCATTGCAACGGTTGTAATATATATAGACATATATATAAAGTGGAGAATATTTAATAATGTTATAAAATTAGCAATTAAAAGATACATGATAATAGTAACAAAACTCACATAAAGTTATTGTAATTCAATTTAAATGTTAGCACATATTTTTTCATGATTCATTTACAGTATCAATCAAAAGATAAATTCATTTTAAATTACGTACGCTAATGTTCGCAATCAGAACCATAACACTAAGTTCAACAAGGAGTGACTTTTATCATGCGAAATTCAAGAAAGTTATCAAACGTAAACCAATAGTTTTATAAAAATATGAAAAAACGATAACTGGAGATGAAAATCGGAATTGGAAAGGCTCAAAAATAGAAGGATGCACTCTTCGGGGAACATATACTTCTACGAGCAGAGAGATCGCAATATTTCGGAAAACTGTATAGCTTATTCAAGCCAAAAATACAGTTCATGTTTCTATCTTGCGGCAAAACCGAAATTTAAAAAGGGATGAACTAAATTTCAACAAATCATTAACACAAGCCACCAATGAATAAAGATAAAAAATAAAATAAATAATATTGATAATAATATTTAACCGCATGTCATTCGAACTTCAAACTCAGACTCAGAGAGTAACAGATAACATAAACATGTTGCCAACAGAACCATTCTAATAAGAAAAATTTATTTCGAGACCAATCCCGAAAAATCGGTAAAGGAGCAATTTTATTAATAAGGTCATTGTGCCTAAATGCGACGTGATTTTTGGTAAATTTATCGCATTTAGGAAACTTATGACATTTTAGTAAACAAATAATTATGAAAAGAAAGAAAAAATGGTTGAATATTACACTCATAGTTCTAAACTAGTGTTTTGTGTCATTTTTTTTCAAGAAATTAAAAAAATATCAGTAATTTATGAAAATATATACCAGCGTCGCATTTAGGAAATTTTTGTCGCATTTAAGGTACTATATATTAAATGCGATGTTCAAACTCCCTAAATGCGATAATGCATTTAATGCATGGGAGTTACTTTAATGTTATTAACACTTTCCAAAGAAGGTTGAAAACTGTTATTAACACTTTCCAACAAGGTTGAAAAGTGTTTATGACTTCGGTTTGTCTGTCTGTACGTCTGTCTCTCTGTCCGTCCGTCTGTCTGTCCGCGCTCTAACTCCCGTAAATATTTATGGAATTTCTAGAAACTGATATATGATATTCAAGATTACTATTGGACGTTCCCTATTGAAAATGGAGTTCATACCTCTACTAGTTTGTGTACAGGGACACCCGAAAGTATTTCAAAGCATTGTGTTCTATGAGAGGTATTTCTACAAACCATATTTTCTTACCTTTACTGTAGACATATCTTAATGAAATTGAAATATGTTATTAAAATTTACTATAGGATGTTTTCTGTATAAAATGGAGGAAATATCACCATCGGTTTAAGTACAGGGACACTCAAAAGTATTCCAAAGCATTGCGTTCTAAGAGAGATATTTCTATAAATCAAATTTTAATAACTTTACTTTCCACGAAGTTTTTGGAAATTTAAATATGGTATTTATAAGCACAAAAGAATGCTTTGCACAGAATATAGCATGATTAGCATTAGATTTACAGGGTGGCACAAAAATATCCAGTTACATTAACAGCTATTAAAAAAATGGCTAGAATTGTACTTTCGTTTACGTTAAGCGTTTTTAACACAATCTAACATTTTTTAAGGGTGAATATGATACCTCTACTGGTTTGTGTACAGGGACACCCGAAAGTATTTCAAAGCATTGTGTTCTATGAGAGGTATTTCTATAAACCGTATTTTCATACCTTTACTGTAGACATATTTTAATGAAATTGAAATATGTTATTCAAGATCACTATTGGGCGTTCCCTATTGAAAATGGAGTTTATACCTCTACTGGTTTGTGCACAGGACACCCAAAAGCATTCGAAAGCATTGTGTTCTATCAGAGGTATTTCTATAAATTTTATACCTTTACTGTAGACATATCTTAATGAAATTGAAATATGTTATTCAAATTCCCTATTGGATGTTTCCTGTATAAAATGGAGGAAATACCACCACCGATTTATGTACAGGGACACTCAAAAGTATTCCAAAGCATTGCGTTCTATTAGAGATATTTCTATAAATCAAATTTCAATCACTTTACTTTCCCTGAAGTTTTTGGAAATTTAAATATTGTATTTAAATGCACAAAAGAATGCTTTGCACAGAATATAGCATGATTAGCATTAGATTTACAGGGTGTCACAAAAATATCCAGTTACATTAAGAGCTATTAAAAAAATGGCTAGAATTGTACTTTCGTTTATGTTAAGCGTTTTTAACACATTCTAACATTTTTTAAGGGTGAATATGATTTCAGTTTTGTGTATCTGCCTGTCCGCCTGTTTGTCTGCGTGTCTGTCTGTCCGAGCTCTAAATCTCATAAATATTTATGGAATTTCTTCAAAGTGATATATGTTATTCAAGTTCACTATCGGATGTTCTCTATTTAAAATGGAGTTTATACCTATACTGGTTTGTGTACACGGACACCCGGAAGCATTTCAAAGCATTGTGTTCTATGAGAGGTATTTCTATTGGTTTTACTGTAGACATATCTCAATTAAATTGAAATATGTTATTCAAGTTCACTACTGGATGTTTCCTGTATAAAATGGCGGAAATACCACCACCGATTTATGTACAGGGACAGTTAAAAGTATTCCAAAGCATTGCGTTCTATGAGAGATATTTCTATAAATCAAATTTTAATAACTTTACTTTCCACGAAGTTTTAGGAAATTGAAATATGTTATTTATATGCACAAAAGAATGCTTTGCACAGAATATAGCATGATTAGCATTAGGTTTGCAGGGTGACACAAAAATATCCATTTATATTAAGAGCTACTGATAAAACAATTCTAGACTTGCACTTTCGTTTACATTAAGCGTTTTTAACACTTTATAACATTTTTTTTAAGTGTGAATATGATTTCAGTTTGTGTATCTGTACATCCGTCTGTCTGCCCGCGCTCTAACTCCTGTAAATATTTATGGAATTTCTCGAAACTGATATATTTTATTGATGTTCACTATTGGATGTTCCATATTGAAAATGGAGTGAATATCTCTTCTGGTTTGTGATCAGGGACACCCAAAAGCATTCGAAAGCATTGTGTTTTATGAGTGTTATTTTTATAAACCTTATCCCTACAGAATTTTCCCCATTCAAAACGACATTAATAGGTCCTGTGCAACTAATTTGTTTACAGGGACAAAAAAAAAAAAAAAAAAAAAAAAAAAAAAAGCCAATGCGTTACGGTTTAGGACAGAATTTTTTGAAAGTTAAGTCTTTCTACTGCAAAAATCATAAGAATATTGAAATGTATTGTTAATATTCTAAAATAATGTTTTGTATAGAATATGGTATGATTAACTTTCTGATTTAAAGGGCTACACTAAAATATTCAGACAGATCAAAAGCTGTAATTATAATTTAATGGCTGCATTTTATTTTGCGTTAAGCCTTTTTAACTCTTTCCAAAATGCCTAAGAGTAATTTTAAAATCAATTAGTTTATCTGTATATTTTTCAGTCCTTCTGTCTGTTGTGTGATAACGTTGTAAAGTTTGCGTTGACGCAAACTCCATCTTAACTGTAATTAGATCACTAAATATATAAGTAAGAGAACACAAGACTTGAATTAACAATAACTAAAGTTTATTTGAGCAGATTAATGGGGAGGGTGGCCTGGCAATTAAACTACCTCAGTTAGTGTATTACTCAATCAAAATATATATATCAACAATTAAATTAGATTATCTTAAATATCTTACCCCAGCAAGCAATTGAAGGTGTAGCGACGGTTGCACTCGTAACTCCACTGCTGCGACTTCACTTTCGATCAGAGGATTCCTTACAGATCGAAATTCACTTTCACGAGCGCTAGCAAATACTCGTACTAACACTCATCATGACTTATTCCTCACTCCTTTAAATTTCTACTACTCAATATTCGCCAAAGTAAGACTTTCAACAATCCACTATAATACTCCAATATCCACACTATAATATGCTCCGACATCCACTATAATATCCTCCAACATCCACTCCCATCTACTAATACCATGGCCATTTTATACTTCTTCCTACATCCTCCTCTCTCTTCATTTCAATCCGTCCTTTTAAAATCACTTCTAATTTATCTAACATTCAAAATCTAAGTCTTTCATTGCAGCACCCTGCCGACACAAAGCTAACTCGACCTCAACTTTCGCCGAGTCACTGGCGACGAAGAGATTTTAACCGTCCCCACTTTCTACTTTGCTGGATCCAGCTTAATTAAAACAACTGTGGTGACGTTCTGACGTCTTAACCTCACAACGTAGGCAAAGAATATTAAAAGTTATTCGATACAACAATTACGTACAGTTGGAAGGTGTTACTAACCAATGGGTACTGCATGATTTTTCTTTCTTGCTTAAGTCTTAACGTGTTTTCAATTTCTGTATCTATGTGCCCGAATCTCCATTTGTCTATCTGTCCATTTGTCTATCTGTCCTTAGCATCCGGAAATATTTTCTGAATTTTTAAAAAAATATATATGTTGTTCATATTCACTATTGAATGTTCCCAAATAAAAAGGGCATTAATAGGTACTGTACAACATGTTTATGTACAGGAACGCGCAAAAAATGCCAATGCGTTGCATTTTAGGACATACATTTTTATAATTTACATTTAAAGAACTTTCATACTGTACTTTCAACTGTAAAATCATAAAGAAATTGGCATTTATTGTTAACTTGCTAAAATAATGTTTTGTATAAAATATGATTTTGTTAACCTTCAAATTTACAGGGCTACACTGAAATTTTCAGATAGATTAAGGACTTTAATTACAATCGAAGGGCGACGGTTTCTTTTGTGTTAAGCATTTTTAACACTTTCAAACAGTGTTTAAGAATGATTAGGAATTCAATTAGTCTGTCTGCATGCCTTTCAGAACTACTGTTTGTTTGTTGTGTGATAACGTAGGTACAGAACTTTCAAAGTTATAAGATACAACAATTACGTGCAGCTGGAAATTGTTAATAATCATTGCGTAATGCCTGATTTTTCGTTCTTTTTTTATAGTTTATAAAATACTTAATACCACATAACTATTTCAAGATAAAATGTTGTGTAACTCTATGTGCAACTCTGCCTTTAACAGTGTGTGTAACTCTTCCTTTTTATTAACAGTGTGTGGAACTTAGTGTGTAAGTCTGCTGTTTGTTAACAGTGTGTAACTCTTCTTTTTTTTAACAGTGTGTGTGTAATTCTGTGTGTATTGCTGAACTTTTCTAACAGTGTACGTAACGCTATGTGAAACTGACACTGTGTGTGCAACCCTGTATGCAATTAACAGTGTGTGTGTAGCTCTTCTTTCTTAATAACAGTGTGTGTAACTCCATGTGTAATTTTGTTTTTTATTAACAGTTTTTTTTTAACATTGTGTGTGTAACACTGTGTGTATCGCTGATTTTTAGCAAACAAGGTGTGTAATTTTACTTATGTGTAACTAACAGTGTGTGTAACCCTGTACGTAATTAAAAGTGATTGTGCAACTCTATCATCTTATTAACTATGTGTGTGTAACTCTGTGTGTAACTCTGTGTGTAACTCTTTATTAACAGTGCCTTTTTATTAACAGTGCATGTAACTCTGTATATAATCCTGCCTTTTTATTAGCAGTGTGTGTAATTCAATGTTCAATTCTTTTTTTTTTTTTTTTTGAACAATGTGTGTAACTTTGCGTGTATCACTGATTTTTTGCTGTGTATAATTCCGCCTTTTTATTAACAGTGTGTGTAACTACGTATGTAAATCTCTTTTTTTTTTTTTTTTTTTTTTTTTTGACAATGTGTGTAACGCTGTGTGTACCGCTAAGTTTTTGCTAACAGTGTGTGCGTAACACTGCATTTTTATTAACAGTTTGTGTGTAATTGTGTGTGTAACTCTGCATTTTTATTAACAGTTTGTGTGTAATTGTGTGTGTAACTTTGCCTTTTTATAACAGAGTGTGTAACTCCGTGTTTAACTCTTCTTTTCTGAGTAGTGTATGTGTAACTCTGATTCCATGAATATTTACGGGAGATAGAGCAAGGACAGACAGACAGACAAACCTAAGTCATTAACACTTTTCAACTTTATTGGATAGTGTTAAAAACATTTAGAAAGTGATAAAAACGCTTATTGTAAACGAAAATGCTATTCAAGCAATTTTCCAACAATACCTCTTAATGTATCTGAATATTTTTGTGTGGCCTTGTAAATATAATGCTAATAATATTGTATTTTATTGAAGGCATTCTTTTGTGCATATGAATAATATATATATATATTTACGACTTGTGCAAAGTAAAATCATTAAAATTTGGTGCTTAGAAATACCTTCCATAGAACGCAATGCTTTTAAATACTTTCGGATGTCCCTGTATACAAACCAGTGATTGTATTTACTTCAATTTACATGGGGAACATCCGGCAGTGGACTTAAATTATATATTTCAATTTCATTAAAATTTGTTTAAAGTAAACGTATCAAAATACGGTTTATAGAAATATCTATCATGGAACACAGTGCTTTGGAAAATTTTGGGTGTCCCTGTAGACAAATCAGAAGAGGAATTCCCTCCATTTTCAATAGGGAACATCCGATAGTGAACTTGAATACGATATATCAGCTTCAAGAAATTCCATGAATATTTACAGGAGTTCGACTGCGGACAGACAGACAAACCGAAGTCATTGACACTTTTCAACCTTGCTGGAAAGTGTAAAAAAAAAGAACGAAAAATCATGCAGTACGCACTGGTTATTAATATTCTCCAATTGTACGTGCTTGTTGTATCGTATAACTTTCAATATTCTTTGCCTGCATTATAAAACAAAAGGAGAGAAGCACAAAAAAATATACAGATTGACTAATTCCATTTAAAACCGCTCTCAGATATCGTTGAAGAACGTTAAAAAGGATTAATGCAAAATAAAATCCAGCCGTTAGATTATAATTGCTTCCCTTAATGTATTTGAATATTTTAGTGTAGTCCTGTAAATCTGAAGGTTGATCATATCATATTCTATACAAAACATTATTTTAGAATATTAAAATACATTTCAATTTATTTAATAAAATTGATTTATAAAAATGTCTGTCCTAAAACGCAAAGCATTGGAAGTTCCCTGTACACAAACACGTTGTGTAGGACATATTAATGGCATTTTAAATAGGAAACATTCCATAGTGAACTTTAATAACATATATCAATTTTTCAAAATTCTGAAAATATTTAAGAACTCTCGGGACGAGAGCCAGATAGAAAGACAGACAATCGGACAGAAAGATAACCAAATTAAAATCATATTCGCGCTTAAAAATTGTTAGAAAGTGTTAAAAATGCTTATTGTAAAAGAAAATGCAATTACAGCAAATTTTTATTAATAGCTCATAATGTAACTTAATATTTTTATGTGGCCCTGTAAGATTAATACTAATCATACTGTATTTATAAAAAGCATTCCCTTTTGCATATGAATAACACATTTCAATTGCATTAAGATTTGTGCAAAGTAAAGTTATTAAAATTTGGTTTGCAGAAATACCTCTCATACAACGCAATACTTGCAAGTCTCCCTGTACACAAAACAGTGGTAATATTTTCTCCATTTCACATAGGAAACATCCGATAGCGAACTTGAATAACATATTTTAATTTCATTAAGATTTGTGTAAAGTAACGGTATTAAAATATGGTTTATAGAAATGCCTCTCATAGAAAAAAAAAAATAGTTTGCAGTACTTTCCGATGCCCCTGTACACAAACCAGTAGAGGTATTCACTCCATTTTTAATAGGGGACATCCGATAGTGAACTTGAAAAACATATATTAGTTTCAAGACATTCCATAAATATTTACCGGAGTTAGAGCGCCGAAAGGCAGACAGATAGGCAGACAAACAGATACACAGATACACAAATTGAAATTATATTCACACTTAAAAATTGTTAGAAAATTTTAAAAACGCTTAATGTAAACGAAAGTGCAATTCCAGCAAACTTTTCTTAATAGCTCTTTATGTATCTGAATATTTTTTTGTTGCTCTGTAAAACTAATACTAAACATAGTATATTCTATAGAAAGCAGTCTTTTGTGCATATGAAAAACACATTTAAGTTTCATTAAGCTTTGTGGAGAGTAAAGTTATCAAAATTTGATTTATAGAAATACTTCTCATATAACGCAATGCTTTGGTATGCTTTCAAGTGTCTCTGTGCCCAAACCAGTGGTGGTATTTACTCTAGTTAATATATAAAACATCCGATAGTGAACTTGAATGACATTTGTGTATGTAGGTTTGTGTACAGTAAAGGTATTAAAATATGGTTTATAGAAATATCTCTCATAGAACACAATGCTTTGTAAAAGGTGTGGGTGCCTCTGTACACAAACCAGTAGAGATATTAACTCCTTTTTTAATAGGGAACATCTGATAGTGAACTTAAATAACATATATAAGTTTCATGAAATTACATAAATATTTACTGGAGCTAGAGCGCGGACAGACGAACAGACAGATACTTAAATTGAAATTATATTCACACATGAAAATTGTTAGACAATGTTAAAAACGCTTAATGTAAACGAAATTGAAATTGTAGCAAATTTTTATGAACAGCTCTTAATGTAATTGAATATTTTTGTGTGGCCCTGTAAATCTAATGCTAATCATGCTTTATTCTATGCAAAGCATTCTTTTGTGCATATGAATAATATATTTCAATTTCATTAAACTTTGTGGAAAGTAAAATTATTAAAATTTGGTTTATAGAAATACCTCTCATAGAACGCAATGCTTTGGAGTACTTTCGAGTGTCCCTGCGTACAAACTTGTGGTGGTATTTATTCCATTTTATATATGAAATATCCGATAGTGAACTTGAATAACATGATTCAATTTCACTAAGATTTGTATACAGTTAAGGTATTAAATATGGCTTACAGCAATACCTCTCATAGAACACAGTGCTTTGGAATACTTTCGGGTGTCCCTACAGGAGTTAGAGCGCGGACAGACAGACAGACAGACAGACGGACAGAGGGACAGACAAGCCTAAGTCACTTTTAAACCTTGTTGGAAATTGTTAAAAAGGAAAAAATGCTTAAACTTCCCTTAATATATCAACTGTAAATTTCGCCGCATTTAAGGGATAAAATTTGTCGCATTTAGGAAAATGGTGTAAACAGACCCTTAAATGCGATAAAAATTTTAAACCACTCTTTTAAAAAAATGTAGTATTTTTTTTTTTAATTTTCTTCTGGTAGGTATAAAGGGTATTCAAGCACATGATGTAACAGTGGTTATTTGACCTTGAAAAATAAAAGGATAAAATTACAGTTACTATTTGAAAATTTTTCATCGCAATTAGGAAAAGACGTTGGAAAGCTATAATGGACAATGTGTACTGCAAAAGAAAATTCTACTAGAAAAAACCTTTAAAATTTAATGAAAAGTTTCGCGAACTGTTCTTGAAATGTGTATGTTCCATTATGATCTGGTTTGATAAGTACTGAGATTTTTTGCTTGCCTCGAAGGCCGCTTATATCTCGAAATATCCACACCACAAGGGTTTACAAGTTTTTATTTAATACACAGTAACAAGTACACAATATTTTGAAGACATAAGACAACACAAACATCCATGCCCGCACCAGCATTCGAACCTGGGACCAATAGATTCGGAAGGCAGCGTCCTACCGACCGAACCACCTGGCCGGCTCCATTATGATTTATAAGTTTGTGATTTAAGCATTTAGATTTTCAGTAGAAGAACTTTGTCGCATTTGTGGGTTATCGCATTTAGGCACAATGAACTTAATTAAATTCACTATTTTCGTGTATTTTTATTGAAATAATTCTTAAATCTTTAAAACTTCCAAGAATTATAGTTTAAATGCATCTTTCAGTTACACATTGCTTTCTTTTGAATTTCTACGTATTAGATATGTGCTTGCGTCATCTGGCGGGAAAAAAAATATAAACATTTTTATTCAAATCAAGAGAATTTTGATAAAACAGGTTTATTTTATTTTTGTCTATATTTATGTATTTAATTTTTTGAGAGAAGATTTTTATTTTTTATTTTAAGTATTAAAATCATTTAATTTGATCCTGAGACATTAAATTTAAACTTATTTTTATAAATGGCAATAAATTATAGGATTTTTTTATTTCTTAGTCTCTAGCGATAATCTTAAATTTCTCACATGTTTTGATTAATTAATTTATATTAATTTTTTCTTTCTTTCTTTCTTTTATTCATTAATTGCGTTTTTTACATTTTATTTATTTGTTTATTTATTTATTTATAAAAAATGGAAATGTATTAATTTGTACAAATTAAACTTAATGTATTTATTTGTACAAATTAAACCACCAAAAGCAATTATGCATAGAATTAAATCTAGCGTGTGAAGAGTTAATCTTTCATAAATTCAACCAGAACATATAAATGTCTTGTAGACTACATACTAGTTTTTAAATGAGAAAAATTTCAAAAAATAAGAGAAACTATGAGAAAATTGAAAGCGTACTCGGGTGTAGACTAATGTATTTATCTCGATTGACTTAACACATTTGACTCACTGATTGACCACACAAGAGTTATAGGAATAGACAGAATGCCCTCCGTGAAGGTCTTTCTAAAGGGTCTTAGTCTGTATTTACACGAGTGTCGGAGAAAACCACGAAAAATTCCGAACACCTAGACCGACGAGAGTGACCTAGGATTGAATCCGGTACCGCCAGTCTTCCAGATTTTGAGAACGGAACATCTGTGCAACTACAGACTGTTCGCCAAAGCGCACATAAAAACAGCTTGATAATTGATGAAAACATTCATTATTACTAAGCTGCATGGTAAATAGAGAGAATTAATCGCAGGGAGTATTAAACAAAAAGAATATTCTAAACGTTATGCAAATAATTAAAAACAACATCAAATTTCGTTCAATATAAAATCCATAAATTATATTCTTATAAAGTAATTATTTATTGTCCTGTATCAATCATCCATTTAATTTGTAATAGATATCTTTATCTTTTATAAATTTTTGTAGCAGTTTACTTTAATTAAATAAGGTAGAAATCCTTACTCAAAGGAAAGTCTTAACCCATTAAACGCCGCTATACGAATCTCACTGTAAATTTTTTAATTTTCGTATATTTTGAGTTGCAATGTGCATTTCTAATAATATGTAGTTTAAATATATATATATATATATTGTTAAAAGATATATGTTTTCAAAACGGAACATTTGGCACCTAGTTAGGGTAGAACAGATGTTGAAAAACTGTAAAATCCTTTTAAATTAGGTTTTTTTTTTTTATCCCTGTTTGATATAAATTAAGAAAAAAAATGTTTTATTTCATATCCATTGTTTTAAACCCCTGCACTAGAATGAGTTATTTTTGCTGATTTTAGGTAGATTCCTTGTAGGAAATCTACCTATTGCAGTGGTCCTCATGACACGACTTCTGGAAAATTTCTTTATATCTTCACCAATCATGACCCCTTGAACCTCAAAACAACCTCCGTTCAACGCTTTTTCCCGTGTTAAGTTGTAAATACGATAACTGGACTATTTTTTTATTTAAATTTAACCAGCTCGGAATATGTTGTCAGGACAGTGAAAATCTCGATCGAGTTCGTAGATGAAGTATCCAGCTCAAAGGAAGTTGGGGGGGGGGGAGTGAAAATTTTCATTTGTCCATAATTTCTTTAATATTGGAGATAGGAAAAAACTTTAAATCAAGCGAATTACCGACTTACCCTAAAGAACAATTTTTGTATTTAAACTTTTTCGATACCTTCAATTCCTTAAAAGTTATAAGTTCAAAAGTTACTTTTCGTCAGTTGCGATGAAGCTTTCTTATAATGTGTAAAGCTTTTCCTATAGGTTTAATTACTTAAATTTATAAACTGATGTTTACGTCACGTGAAAACTATAATAAAAAAGATCACTGAAAATATAAAAATCATGGTAACCGTTTTAATTAACCCTTTAAAATTAATAATAATAATGACCCTCATCTGTCATGAACGATTCCGGTTAGACCGCTTCAAAACAGAAACTTTTGACAACCATTTTTTTTTTCATTTGTTCAACTCACTGAGCTGGTTCAACTTACGGAAACATACATATAATATGTTTTGTATCGCACGTATTCTTATTTAATTCCTCTAAAACCTTGAAAAACTATTTAATTGTAATGTTTAAAGGTCTAAATTAAATAAAACGGATCACTGGCCATTATAAACATGAACCTATAAATAGAATTATGTAACTTCATGATTGTAAGCAACGCAATACCAAATAAAAACAAACCCAAACTGTTGCCATTCAGAAAATACAAATTCCAAATGGACAACTCTTTAATTCCGAAAGAACGGCTCTTTGACTGTTTCTTAAAAAAAAAAAAAAAAAAAAAAAAAAACGCTTAAAGTATTTCTAAAACACATTACAGCCTTAAAACTCTTAAAAAATTTGTAAAAAATATTATATTTTTTATCAAGCTTCATTGTTTGTTTACATTGTAAGGTATGATTGGCGTCGAGTTCAGTACGTACATGTCGTCAGTTGATTTTAGTTTTGAAATTAGTGTAAAGTTATCCGCGATTGTAATGAAATGCTCGCCCTCTGGTGGGCGAAGATATCCCCATACCAGTAATATTGCAGCTCATTTCCTGCTATTGGCTCATTCATATCGGTATTAAATGGCCAATGACATGCGAGATTCAACATACAGTCGGTAACAAAAGTGTCCGAACACTAGCAAAAATTCCTACGTAAAAAAAGTACCCTTCATACGGTTTTGTTAAATAAATCCTTGTCGAAACCTGTTCTTAGTCAGTGTAAGAACATGATTCGATAAGGATTTATTTAACAAAAGCGTATGAAGTGTACTTTATTTACATAGGAATTTTTGCTAGTGTTCGGACACTTTTGTTACCGACTGTATGTTTATCAAACATGATCAAAGCCGAATTGCAGTATTTCAGACACTGATATCTACTAGAACTTTGATCGCAAGAGTAATCTCGTCTGCGGATGTTCACTCATTGATATCGATATATTTTCTTCATGTAGTATACTACATGACCGCAATATATTGCGGTTTACGTGAAAGTAATATTTAGAATATTGAATGTAAAAGGAATGTTCGCAGCCACATCGATTGTTCGAAATAATATCAAGTGCTATTAAAAAAAAAAAAAAAAAAAAAAAAAAAAAAAAAAGAAAAAAAAAAAATGGAACTATGGAAATGTTTTGGATGTCTCGGAGATGAAAATAATAAAATAATTTCCGAACATATTTCGATCTGTAATTTTTAATCGTGTGCAGTATAATGTAAATTTTTTTGTATATATAAGTTTACCTTCTATCATTATTATTATTAAATATTTTAATAAACTCAGCTCTTTATTAAGCTAGTAAAATAGATTTTTATCTTCAGAAATTTTATAGGGACAGTTTTCCGACTGAACAATGATATAACACTGAGCATTTTATTATTATTTTATTTATTCATTTTTATCTTATTTTATTTTTTGTGCAGCATTTTATTATTATTATTATTCATTTATTTATTTATTTTAGCTGTTCTTATTAAATATAAGAGATTTATACAAAAGAAAAGTGGTTAAAAAAAAAATAATAAAAATAATAAAATAGAAATTCTACTTACATTCTATGTAAACAGAATTTAATTTAGTACGACTGGACTTATTTTAATAACTGTGTTTCATTCACTAGCATCGATTACTATATTCATTTTTTAAAATGTCTTTGGTATAACTTTAGCAAAGGAGCCCCTTTGTGGTTTTTAAATTTTTGTTGTCAATTTATTGATGAATTAAAGTGGCTATCGAAAATTTTGGAAAGAAATATCCGGGTTACTTCGGTACCAAATTTAAATTTTGCAAAGGGCTATGATGAAGCGGTTCCATTTCTTTAGCACTGTTTTTTTTTTTTTTTTTTTTTTATTCTATTTTAATTATTAAAAAAAAAAAAAAGTTTGTACATTAACACATTTTTTTCGACATAAAAGTAATATATTTACTTACATATTCATTCATTTATTGAAGTGAAAACTTCTTTAGGCGCGTTGATCACTTTTGGTGAACAAAAATCATTAAACTCGCGTCATCGTCAGCGAACGCTTTCCATTTGAAGTGAAAACTTTTGGGTGAACAAAAATCATTGAACTCGCGTCATCGTCAGCGAACGCTTTCCATCCTTGTATGATACAAATAATGTATCATACAATTAACTTGTTAATGTGAAGTGTTAATAATTATATACTGTATATTGTTTTACAATCTGGTGCGGATCTACACGACTTCTCTCATCTCCGGACGCTGTCTCTTAAAGATTGCATCCGGAAACGTTGCAGTTAGACCTCACAAAACCGTGAGAAAGGCCAAAGCCGCCATTTTTCACACGTTTTTACAATCTGGTGTGGCTCTACACGACTTCTCTCATCTCCGGACACTGTCCCTTAAAGATTGCAGCCGGAAACGTTGCAGTTAGATCTCACAAAACCGTGAGAAAGGCCAAAGCAGCCATTTTTCTCACGTTTTTACAATCTGGTGTGGATCTACACGACTTCTCTCATCTCCGGGCAATGTCTCTATTGCAGTTAGACCTCACAAAACCGTGAGAAAGCCCAAAGCCGTCATTTTTCTCACGTTTTTACAATCTAGTGCGGCTCTACATGACTTCTCTCATCTCCGGACACTGAAAACAATCCACGCTTGTATACATTAAAATTGGTGTTCATTTATCTTTAAAAAGTAGCAAATGCCTATTTTCCTTTTCTTGAAAAAATATCGATAATATTATTAATATCGATATTGACTTGGCGATATATCACGATATTTGATTTCTGATATCGTCCAGCTCTAGTGTACAGAGAGTCAGACGGACATACAGACAGAAAAACTAAAGTCATAAACACTTTTCAGCTTTATTGGAAAGTGTTAAAAAGAAAGCGAGAAAAAGAAAAGGACAAATTTTCCCAGGGCAAATTAAAGAAAAACTTATATAGTACTTAATTCTGCTAAAGAATATAACTTCAGATTTTAAAGCTAACAATCGTTTTCTCTCTCTCTCTCTCTCTCTTTTTTTTTTTTTTTTTTTTTTTGCACATTTAAATGAAATACAATTATATCTCTCAATCAATGATTGTCAATCTATCTATATCTACCTTATATATATATATATATATATATATATATATATATATATATATATATACATATATATAGTTGTGTGGGATGCTGAGAATTTAAGGAGGTAGGCTGGTGTTGTTTGGCTGGATAGTTGGATGGGATGGTGAGAATTAAAAAAAAACAGAAGCTTTGTTACAGTGACTTTAAAATTTAATTAACACTTTATTTATTGACTGTAAGCTAAATTTCTCCCTTTAAATTAGAAATTAAAATAAATAAAAAATTAATTTACTAAAATTAATTAATTTAATTTAATTTAATGGAAAATATTCGTTTTAATTTTGTTATTATCATTCTTAGAAATATAGGCTATATTTGCATAAAAAAAAAAAAAATAATAATCTTAAAATTATTTATAGCTAATAAAATAATATAAACTTACCTTAATCAAGCAATAAATAAACTAGATAATCATTAAATAGTGGATTTTTAACAATGCATAATATTGTTTCAGCATATTCTTATGTAAAATGATCTCATTAATTCGAATATGACGGCCATTTTGCCCTACAACCCACCGTTTTTTTTAGGGACGGCACTTTACGGTAATTTTATGGCAATAAATTTGATTTTTAGTGTTGGAAAGGGTTATTTTAATTGTTAAATATTTTCCGACGGGATACAGAGTTGGAAAATTCTAAAACATGAACATTTGCGGCAAGGGAAAATTTAGAGGGGGGGGGGGGATTTACAACTGAAATTATGTATTACATTTCTTATATTTTTTTAATCTATTTTTAACGTTATTTATTAAACATTATATATATATATATATATATATATATATATATATATATATATATAGAGAGAGAGAGAGAGAGAGAGAGAGAGAGAGAGATATCTATCTATCTATCTATCTATCTACATATATATATATATTGTTGTTGTTGTTGCTGTTGTTTTGTTTTTAAGTGTTAAAATAATCATTTTCCATTCTCCAAATCAAATTCATGGCCATAAAATTCCGAACAGTGATAAAAATTGGGGGAGGGAGTGGTGTCCCGAGAAAACGGTGGGTGACTGGGAAAATTGGGGGAGATTCAGGATATCATTTTATATAAGAATCAGAAAGAAAGGTGTCAGGGCTCGAAAAATTTTTTTGTTTGCAGCTCAGTGTAATTAGCAGATTGCTTTTGTTTTAATAAAAAAAAAAAAAAAAAATGCTTGTCGTTTTTCTTTTTAATCTTTCCAAGTAGATAGCAGAATTACCGTAAATTATGGTAACGGCAGTTGTCTCTATGAATATAAAATCTATAATTTTAATATACACTAAAAAAAAAAAAAAATGTCTGTAATATTTAATAAATGTTCATTATGCTAATAAATAATATCCTTATTGACATTATTTGGTTCTGTAATTATAATTTAGATTATTAATAGTTAAATAAAATAAGTTTAATTAATAATGTTTGTTTTTAGGTCTTAATGATAGCTTCAAATAAATTTCAGGATTGCTTAAATATTTGATACTACTTACGATGTGCGTGTTTTTCTAAATTTTCTTTATGAATTTATTTCTCGTGAAATACTGTTTATTCTAATTGCAGGTTATATTATTTCTTATGTTCCTTTTTTTTTTTTTTTTCAAGATTGGGTCACTTTTTTGTATTTTGTGTAGTATTTCTGTTTAATAAAGCTTTCATTTTTTAGCTCAATGTTGGGGTGGCGACTCCTGATTTATTACATCTACATTTTGAGCAATTTATTTTATTTTATTATTTATTATTTTATTTATTTATTTTTGTTGCTGTTATTCATTTTGTTATGGTCAGTTCAAGTAGAAAACTTTTGATTACCATCAGTAAAAGTTCTTTCTTTTTATGTTTCTACATGTATTGTGTTTCCATTGGAGTTATTTAAAATGAGTAATTTTTTTTTTTTTTTTTTTTTTTTTTTTACGTATCAAAATTACAAAATAAGGGTGAAATTAATTAAGAAATTAATTAAGTTAAATAGTTACCAAACTTGTGGTTTGTTGTGATAAATTATCCATGCGTTCATTTTTCGTTCTCATTCTTATTGAAATCCTAATATATACATGTATGTACAGTCGGTAACAAAAGTATCCGAACATTAGAAAAAATTCTTATATAAAAAAAAAAAAAAGTAGAGTTCATAATGTTTTTGTGAATAAATCCTTGTCGAATCATGTTCTTAGTCAGTCTAAGAACATGATTCGACAAGGATTTATTTAACAAAACAGCATTAACTGTACTTTTTTTTATATAAAAATTTTTGCTAATGTTCGTATACTTTTGTTACCGACTGCATGTATATATAAAAGTCCTACATCCTCCTTCTACCTCGGAAATGCATCGGAATTTTGAAAAATGGCGAAATACATGTTCAATGCATTCGAGTGAAACCACTTTCGGCATAAAAATTTTGGACCTGGGAGGCCTAGGGGTGCCACTAGGGAAGACAAATTTTGGTGGACCCTGTATATATATATATACATATAACTCTTTCCTAAACATAATTTTATTTAGTATTGAATCTTATTTTTAAATCTGGCCTTTTCCTATATCTTCGATTCTGCAATGGACTTTTTCTTATGCAAAATTCAATGTGGTCTACTGCAAATGGTGATAATGCTTTTTTTATAACTATCTTCTACATTCAATAAAAGAAAGTATCAGCCCGGTTTATGATGAAATTACACGTTTTGAGAGTTCCAGAATACGATTTGATTATTCTTAGAAAATGTCAGTCTGTTGTGTATGAGACAAAATTTTGTGGATGCTGTATCTCAGAAACTAATACAAAGAATTACATATAAATTTATATGAAGAGTGGCGGCTCGTGAACCAGAGTAGGTGAAGAGTTCAAAAATAATATTTAAGTATTTCCAATGCATGATTTTTATTAAGCATGATATTAACTAAAATTAACTAAAAATACCTATTTAAATGTAAATTTATATTCTATAAATGAATACAGTGTAAAATACAGTGTGCCTCTTAAAATATTTTCGGTGCACGAGCCGCCACTGATGAAGGTACACCTTGATCTGTGTTAGTGCCTATCACCGTTTGGTGTTAGCTGCTATTCAGCGATTTGCACAATTTAAGAGAGGACTATATCTCAAGAACAACAGTAGAGCATTGCACATAAATTTATATGTAGATAACCGAAATTAATGTCTGTCAAATTTTAGTCAACTTCTCAACAGGTGGTGTTGCTATACAGCGATTTCCACAATTTAAAGGAGGGCTATATCTCAGGTTGCATTGCGTATAATCAAACAAAACTTCATATGTGAGAAGGTAGTACTAGACATTATGCTGATTCAACATGGAGGCATAGTGGCCAATAGGCGGCACTGGTATTCTGCAATTTTCCTCAAGAAATGGAAGACTATATCTCAACTTCTATGGCACAAAACTGTGCGAAACTTGCAACGTGAAATAACAATTATGAAAATTCATTTATTAAGGCATTATTTCTGTACTGATAAGTATAAAGGATTTCTCCAAAAATGTCGCTTTTGAGTTAGGTACATAGTGAGACTCAGAAAAAAAAATTCTCTATCGATTGGTATAAAGGATTTAAATCCATGTCAGTTAGTCTTTGAGAAAATGCATTGGTAAAAAATAAAAAAAAAAATTCAAGTCAGAAATTTAGCATTACTCTTTGGTATAAAATATTTAATTCAATATTTTCCCTTTATTAAATGAAGGTTGACAATCACTGAACGGTATAAAGGGTATAAATCAACATAATTTCTTTTTCCTAATCGATTCTTCTGATTAATTTTTAGTTTAACTTTATTTTTCGTCTCCTGAAAAATCAAGAATATGGACTTAAATCCTTTATACTTATCAGTACAGATTTATAGGGAATAAAACTGTGTTTTTTTTACACCTAGTATATGAAAATTGTCTGCATTCATCATGGTAGATAATTTTAATAAATGATAGTTTTACATTGAGAAAAAATGCTGCAACTGACATATAAAATATAAATTGAGGTTCTAGTAAAAGTAGTTTGATGTCATCCTTATAAATTCTAGTCCCCTTTGAAAGCGAGTTCTAGAAACCCTTATTTAAATTCTAGAGTGTTTGATAATATTGTCGAGGTGTCAAACTTATTTAAAAATTTCTGCAAATAAATGCAAACTCAAAAGGCGAGTTTTAGCAACTATAATCTTGGTTTATTCTAGAAAATCAAGCAAGAATTTCTCACAATACAAAGGATTAATAATATTCAGAATATTCAAAATATTGTTTACCAACTACAAATGTATAGATTAGAAATTCTCGATCATTTCGTCTATTCAGCTTATTGGCGTGCCTTATACGCATAGCTCAGAAATCTATATTTCTAGTTTAGGGATTTAGAAAATGACCACTCATTTGTTCTAGATGAACGCGGTATATATATATATATATATTTCAGTGCAATAAATTATTTGTAGGGGAGCGTGGGGCTAGTTGTCACAGGGGTGAGAAGTAACACGCAGTTTACAAAATAGTTTGTAATATTTGTGATTAAAATTTTTATAAACATAATCCTTATGACGCGCTTTATAATGTAAGCACAATCGGTGCTCCTCAAAAATGGTTAATGAAAGGTTCTGTACACGTGCTTCCTTTAACTAGTTACTGGGGAAAAAAATATTTCGTAAATTTTGATTAAAGGTGTTTTAATTTATACATTAAAGAAATGGTTATAGCTATTTATTTAGTCTGTGTGTTAAGTTACAAAATCCATGTTTAATTTTTTGTATAAATCGTTATATATTTTTATAAATAAACAAAATATCGAAAATCGTATGATGGGGCAAGTTGAAACAAAATTTCGGGACAAGTTGTAACATGTTAGAGGAGTGGCTTGTGTAGATGCCTACAGCCAGATCTCGAAGTCTCTGCCCATTTTCAGGAAACTTTCTGAAATGAAATATTTTTGGCTTGTATACCACTACTATGTTTATACAGAAATATTTTCGGTGTTTTTATATTACAATGACGTGATTATTTAATTCCAAATTATAATCAAGATTTAATCACTAATTAGAGAATACTGCATAAAAATAGCGGTAGAAAAAAAAGCAGAAATTTCTCATTAATGACAGTGTCTTGAAAAAAGGGCGGAGAATTCGAGCTCTGCTAAACCCACTCTGTGGCAGAAGAATGGGTATAATGCTTAATTTGCAAAATGTGAGCACACGTTAAAGGCATGAGAGGGAACAAAATATCATTTGCTTGAATTAATTTCAATTCTAACTAAGATTGACTTGTATGTTGATTTTATCTTTAATTTTATCTTTATTTTACTATAATCCATTTGATATAATTCATTGCTACTATATGAAGAAGGTTATAATTTAATATTAGTTATTAATTGCGTTTTTAAATAAATTAATAAATGATTGATGACAAAAAACATTTTGAAATATTGTCGTTTTTATTGTTAGGGTTCCTTTTGTATCCGTTACAATTTTGCAAAAATATTTTTTGTGCTAAAATTATCAAAATCAACGAAAGTTTTTTTTTTAATGAATATGATAGATGAATATGTATGCTATAGAAAACAGCAATTATAAACAGGAAAACGTAAATACAGTTCAAAATATACTTATTTTTCCAAAAACTGTTACAACCCGCCCCACGCTCTCCTACTGAGTGAATTTGTATGGAAAAATATAGAAGAAAGTCTTGAGGTGAAAATCAACATACTAATTTTTTATTGACTGAGAGAAAGAGGACTCGAGGCCTAAAAGGAAAAAGAAAAAAGGAAAAAATAATAATACGATTATTTTGGCTTGAAACAATCATTGCGTGTTTTTGCATTTTATGGTATATGTACAGAAAATGTTTAATGATCATTCTATAGCATCACTATTTCAGCTAATTTTACAATAAATGAATAAATATATCAATAAAACACCACAAAACTAACTTTTTAAAAGCATGGAAATGTTCGAAGGCGTAGAAAAGATAAACAATCCAAAGGGAAAAACGCCAGCACATCCGGCTAACAGTTAAACAGGCCAAGGCTATAAATTTTTTGAAATTCATAATCTTTAAAGCAAATTCGGGTGCGGTCATTGTTAAACCAGCAATTAAATTTTCAGTGGCCATGTTAAAATACAACCTGTATAAGGATTAGACAAAGGTAAAAGAAATTATGAATACTTACTAATGAATATGATAGCATCATCGGTTCAAAAGGTTGATACGTGAGGGTTTATAATAAAATACAGAGAGTGAATATCTTTATTTTTCATCCATTTTTATTTTTAATAAAGAGATTTTTTTATTTGCGTAGGTTGTAAAAGAAAATTTTTTTATTAATTAATTTTTTTCTTTCTTTTTTTTTTTTTTTTTTTTTTTTGCCTGACATTGTTACTTTTTAATTATTTGTGTAGGTAAGAGCTCTGAAAAAATTACTTTAGTATAATACTTCAACTCTTGCAAAAAGATTTAATTCACATTCTTTAGCGATTTAACTTAAAAAAAAAAAAATGAAAAAAAAATGAAAAATCATGAAGTTTACATTGATTATTAAAAATTTATAACTGTATGTACTGATTGCATCGTTTAACCTTTAATACTAAGAAAAAATTCTGCAACTAACATGTAGAATATAAAATGTGACTCAACTGAAAATAGTTCAATGTCATCCTTATAAATTCTAGTCCACTTTGAAAGTGAATTCTAGAAACCCCTGTTAGAGTTCTAGAGCGTCTGCCTATATTATAGAAGCAAACTTATTTTAAAAATCTCTGCATATAAATGCGAATACAACAAGGGAGTTTTAGCAATTATAATCTTGATTTATGACGCAATTCTAGAAAATCAAGCGAGAAAAAATGAAATATTCAAAAGATTCAGAATATTGTTTCACCATCTAGAAATGTATAGGCTAGAAATTCTCGATCATTTCGTCTATTCAGCTTTTTGACGTGCTTTATACACATAGCTCGGAAATCTACATTTCTTGTTTAGGGATTTAGAAAATGATCCCTTTTTCGCCCTACATAAAGGCGGTATATATACTTTTTCTCAGTGTACCGATGGTTACATATTTTATAGGTCAAACCTATTTGAAAATATATCCAAATAAATGCGAACACAAGAGGCGGGTTTCAGCAACTATAATATCGGTTTATGACCCAATTCTAGATAATCAAGCAAGAATTTCCCGCCATACAAAAGATTCAGAATATTCAGAATATTATTTCAACATCTAGAAATGTGTAGAGTAGAAATTCTCTATCATTTCCGTCTATTCAGCTTAATGGCGTGCCTTTGATGCATAGCTCGGAAATCTATATTTCTAGTTTAGTGATTTAGAAAATGACCACTTATTCGCTCTAGATGAAGGCGGTATATTTTTTTTCTCAGTGAAAGCTTTTTCGCTACTTTATTACACAACGGACAAAAAGAAGGAAAGTAAAAAAAGGCAGATAGAATAACTGAATTCATAATCACTCTTGAACGTTTTTGGAAAGAGTTTAAATTTCTTAACACAAACGGATATGCAATTCCAGCAATTTTCATTTGTGGTCTTGAATGTTTTCGTGTAGCTCGTTACATCTGAGCGCTAAACATATCATATTCTATACAATTTCATTATGATTTTTGCCTTAGAATGTTACGTAAATGGGATTTGTCAAAATGTCTCTCATAAAACTCAATGCATTTTGTCTTTTTTTTTGGTGTCCCTGTAAACACACCTGTTGTACGAAGCCCATTAATACAATTTGAAATAGGGAACATTCCATAGTGAAATTGAACAACATATACCATTTTCAAGAAATTCTGAAAATATTTACGGAAGCTAGAAACGACAGACGGACAGTCAGACAAATGAGAGAATTAATTCAAACCATATTCACTCTTAAACATTGTTAAAAAGTGTTAAAATGCTTAATAGAAATGAAAATGCAATTCCAGCTGTTTCCTTATAGAGCCCTTAATATACCTGAATACTTTTATGGGGCCATTTAAATATTCATTTTAATCATAAAATGTTTCATAAGTAAAGTTATTAAAATGTGGCCAATAGAAAAACCTTCCATTGAACGCAATCCTTTGGAATACATTTTGATGTTCCTGTAAACAAACTAGCAGTGTTATTTTCTATTTCAATCATTTTCAGTAGGAAATATCCGATAAGGAACTTGAATAACATATTTCAATTTCATTAAATTTTGTGTAAAGTAAAGGTTTTAAAATATAGTTAATTGAAATACCTCTCGTAGACTGAAATGTTTTAAAATACTTTTGGGTGTCCCTATACACAAACCAACAGTGGTATTTACTGCATTTTTAATAGGGAACATCCGATGCTGAACTCGAATAACATTTATTTCTTTAAAAAAATTATATCAATATATACGGGTGTTTAGGGCGTCGGCAGATGGAGAGAGGGACAGACAGATGGACAGTAAGGCAAGTAGAAAGACTGATTCAATTCATATTCACTCTTAAACATTAGTGTTAAAATGCTTAATAAAAAGAAAAATGAAGTTCCAGCTATTTCGTTATATAGCTTTTAATATATCTGAATGTTTTTATGCGGCTCTGTAAATTTTAATGCAAATTGTACTGTATATCATTGAAAGCACTCTTTTGTACATTCGAATGACATATTTAAATTTCCTCATGATTTGTGTAAAGTTATTAAAATATGGATTATAGAACCATATACCTCTTGTAGAACACAATGAATCGTAAAGTGAACCCCAGAGAAATATTGAACATGAGGTTCGCTGGTAAGAAGAAAATGGCTCAAAGACGCCATCTTGAAAATTTTTGAAGAAGCACCTCTTAAATATGAAATTACTTAATTACACCTAACAGTCAATGTTCCACTAGTAAAACTATGGTTACATATAAAATTTCGAAGCATTATTTTCGATGTAGGAAAAGTTATATCCCTTTAATGTGAACGTCCATAGTCGTCGTGTAACCCAGACTTAATAGCATCACTACAACTGGCTTTGTTAAAGAAGAGTAAATTTTTCAATGGAGATATTGTAAATAATATCATGCAATTAGAGTAAAAAGGAATTATCTCACCAAGAAATAGAAGAGACTCCATTAGAGGTAATCCATTTTTATTCAAGGAATTCATCAGAAGAGGATGACTACCATCGGGCCTGGTTGCGTGAACCAAGAAGCACAATCCTTTTCAATCGGCACTAAGTTGACACACATTTAAAAAAAAACTTATTAATTATGTACTGAATAAAGCAATTAAATATATATATTAACGTATTTTAGTATCGTGACAACGTGTTAACCAATTTGCAAGCCATCCCTCGGATAGCACACGTTGTATTATACGGTCAATACGCGACCGTCAAAAATTCCGCGGCAAGCACTGCCCAGACTCTCTAGCTACTGACTGCTAAACGCGATCGATCTCCGGACTGAAGAGCGAGAACGACGTCACAGCCCTCTAAGCCAATCGGCGACGAGCAATCGCGGCGGCGTGCGCCGAGAGGGAGAGGGGGAAAGAAACCTCGATTGAAGTTCCACGGAGGGAAAACGATCAGCGCGCAGCCGGTAAGCAAACGTACAGGGGCGAAACGGGAAGATAGCTGAGCAGAGGAAATTAAAAAAATGCTGTTAAATTGGAAGATATTGTTATTAATGCAGAAACATAACTCTGAATAAATAAAACGCTGCCGTGTTTCACGACACTCTCCCGGAAAACACAGTGAAAAAAAATCAAAAAGGTCGGGAAGAGAATCAAGGAAAAGGAATGGTGACAAGCAAGGGACACGCACAACCAGCCCGTCCAGCAGCATCAAGTTACATTGAAATCAAGGTACATTATGCAAAAGCAGTTGTTTGTTGACACGAGGATCATACATAAGAAAGCTTCTAGTACATGTATATAAGCATATTCAAAAGACCAATTGTACTAACAAAAAAAAACATTGAGAAACCTGTTACATATTCAGGTATATATGACAAAAACATATCACAGATTTCTGGGTTAAATACGAACAAAGTAAATTATAATTACTTATTATGTGAAACACCAATTTCTTAATTATCACATTATGAAAAATTACACAAAAATACACATGGATCCATAAAAATGATTGGGATCCATAAAAATGAAAGTTAGGATCCAACAAAAAAAATTGTTTGGCCAAACAAAAAAAAATAAAATCTAAAAAAAATGGATACATACTTGCAAGATAGAAAAATTGTATACACATAAAAAATCACAGAATACATGACACTTATATCACATTATCATATTCTTGACTAATTTTGTTAATGATATGTATATTATATTATGTATATATAAAAATAAACTGATTACACTACAAAACCAAGGTGTTTGTTGCATACTACATTGTCATACCATCCATAAGAATCTACATATGCTGTAATACCATATCTACTTGAGGTACAATTCTGTAAAGGAATTACATTAAGGGGTTTGATAATAAAAGAAATTTTACCTTCAGGCTTTATCAAAAAAAATTCTACACACATTACCCAAAAGAAGATCTTCAGCTTACATAAGAGATTACTGAAAGAAAGAGACAAATATTAGGTAAGATATTAAATATTATGTGTTATACTGTTAAACATTCTAGATTCATTCGCCTTTTTGACTACAGAAGAAATGTGCACTCCAAGCTGGAGAAAAAAAAATTTTTTTTTAGAAAATGATCACATTATATTAAAGTTCTATATTAGATAAACAGTTCACAGCCTATTGTCAGTTCTTTAGAAAAACAAATGGTAAGATCTGTATCATAGATTTAAAATACACTGTCCTATGGAACTGAAGTATAGTTCGCAAGAGTCACTAGTGTATTCTGCCAGCAGATTAGACTAGCAACTGAGCAAACACTACATGAATGATGGACGTCTCCACCATCCGTGCAGTTACCACAGTTCAACGAGGACGCAGATTATAATTGTGACGACTATTCGAAGAAGATGTATTGTTGATAGAAACGTTATGTGCATTATGTTGAGAACTAATCTGTAGATGATCGTTAATTGAAGAATTTGAATCTGGACTTGGTTCAGGTGAGTTATTTCTTGAAGAAGTAGGAGTAGGATTATTTCTTAAGTTATTCGTGACTGTAGATTGATTAGATGATTTAATATTTGTATTTCTCTCAGGTGCAAGAAGAAGACGGTTGATATGAATATTCTTTATAGGAGCCTGCGGTTCATCTACTCTCTGAATTTTGTAGATTACGTCAGAAATTTTTCCTACGACTTTAAAAGGAGAAGAAGAGAAGAATTTTTTGAAACCATTATTATGTTGGATGAAAACCGTGTCATTAACTTTTAATTTTCTTAGTTTTGCATGTGAGTGTTGTTTCTTATTTTGTAGACATTGGTATTCCAGCAGATTTCCATGGACTCGATTATATAGCTTCTGTAGATTTTCAGCTAAGACAAAATAATCATGATGTACATCTAAGCGACTTTGATATTGCTGTATTTGAAATGTGTCAATGACACTGGCCATGGCACGGCCAAAATGGACATAATTTGGAGACGATTTTATTGTATTATGGTATGTATTATTATATAAATTTTCATGGAATTTTACAGCATATTCAAATTTGTAACCGCCTTGTACAAGTGCTTTTATGGTGGATTTTATAGATGTATTAATACGTTCAGAAACAGAATTTGCAGCAGGATTGGCTACGGTGGTGTGTGATAATTTAATTCCTAGCATTCTAGAAAATTCATCAAAAATTTCTGCAGTAAATTGTTTTCCATTATCTGTTAAAATTAGCTCAGGTCTTCCAAACGTAATAATATAGTCGAAAATAGCATGAACAGTGTTCATGGCAGTAATTTTTCTTAAAGGATATAATTTTAAATGTTTACTAAAATGGTCGATAGCTGTAAGGATGAATTGGTTATTAGGAAAAGGACCAACAAAATCTAAACTGATGAATTGGCCAGGTCTTGTAGGTATATAAGTATTCTGAAAAGGAGCTGCTTTAATACGTTGTGGTTTAGAAGTAAGACACACTGTACAAGATTTTATATAATTTGAGATATCTGCAAACATACCCCTCCAGTAATATTTTTGTGAGATGTTTTTATATGTTTTGTCAATGCCAAAGTGCGTGACATGATGGATTCGTATACACTTTTCTTGCAGTTCTTTTGGTAGCACAATGCGGAAACAATTCTCCTCGGGATTGGATTTAAAAGAGGGATCATGAAGTAAAAGTTGAGTTTTTTTACAAATTATATAATTTTTATGTTGAGAGATCTTCTGGTTCTTTAATTCTTTAATTATTTTACTAAGTTCTTTGTCCTTATTCTGATGAAAAACAATGGTCGGAATAGTTATGTCTAGTAAAGGATCAGGCAGAGGAGGGTGGACGTCTTGATTATCAGTAGAATGTTGTAAATTAATATTATGTATCTGAGCATTGGTCTTGAGATTTATATTGGGATCATCCTCAAAAATAGTTTCCGGAAGTATCTGATTAGATTTTAAGATATCAGGGTTTGTGTTTACGTCCTCTTGGTTGGTTGGAGTACGGGAAAGAAAATCAGCAAGAATGTTATTTTTACCAGGAATGTGTTGGAATGTAAATGAATATTCATCAATTTCTAACAGCCAGCGGGTTATTATGTCAGCAGGGGACTTAGCTTTTTTATACTTTTGTAGTGACTTGCAATCGGACAAAATGACGAACTTCCTACCGTAGAGGAGGTAACGAAAAGCTGACAATGCTTTGGCGATGGCCATGAGCTCAAGCTGTAAAGGAGGATACTTGGTTTGTGCCCCTCTGAGAGCTTTAGAAAAATAAGCCACAGGCAAGAGATCCTTGCCATGTTTTTGCAAGATGACAGCTCCAATAGCAAATTTGGATGCATCCGTGTTGAGGTAGAAAAGTTCATTAAAATTAGGTTGCTGTAAAAATGGCTTTTTAAAGAAAACTTGTTGTAATTTCTGAAACGCTTCTTCTTCACACTGTGTCCATTTAAAAGGAACCTTAGGTGAGGTCAGAGCGATGAGTGGCTCCGAAACCAGAGCAAAGGAAGGAATGAGGTGGCGATAGAAACCACATAAACCAAGAAACTTCTTCACTTGTCTTTTTGTCTGTGGGACAGGAAACGAATTGATTTTTTTAATATTAGAAGAAACTGGGTAAACTCTGTTATTATTGATATGAAATCCCAAGAAGTCAACAGAAGTATGGTGAAATTTACATTTATCTAAATTAAGAGTAAGATTATATTTTTGGAGTGACTGTAAGAAGGCTTTTAATTTACGTGTAGTTTCATCAAAGGAGTTACTGCAGATGATAATATCATCTTGGTACGAAAAAATGCCAGGTAAGTTGATCTCTTCGATAATCTCATCTATCATGGCTTGAAAGATGCTGGCGGCTGTTTTTAACCCAAATGGAAGACGTTTGAAACGGTAAGTACCCCATTGAGTTGTAAAAGAAATTTTGTCCTGATATTGTTTAGGTAAATGAATCTGGTGATATGCACTAGGCATATCCAGTGTGGTGAAGAATTTGAAATCAGCAATGTTATTAATGAGAGTTTGAATTTTAGGAAGGGGGTAACTAGAGAACTCGATGATAGAGTTAAGTAGACGAAGATCAAGAGCTGCCCGATACTTCTGGGTACCTGAATCTTGAGATTTTTTTAAAACTAAAATCATGGGACATGCCCATGCTGACACATTTTTTTCAATTATCCCTGCTTCGATCATCTGGTCAAGTTGCTTCCTTGCCTCATGTTGGAGAGCTTGAGGAACAGGAAAAGGAAGTGTACGTATAGGAAAATCATTAGTGAAATTAATTACAGGCTTTGCCTTATCAGAGTGACCAATGGAAGAAAGAGAGGCTGAAAATGCCTGAAAATGTTCCTTTAGAATGTTACGTAATTGAGTCTCTTGAAATTGATTTAAATGTTTTAAGTTAATTTTACTTTGGTTAAATTCTTGTCTGCGTTTTTCGATTATTTCATCTGACGGAATAATTAAGTTTATTACCTCTTCCATAGATGGAGGAGAGGATCTGAAGTCATTAGACTTCTCATCAGGATACTTAATTTCATCAATTTGTTCTACAGTGCCTATAGCCATATTCTTATTTAAATGGATGGGGGTTGAAGACAAATTTTTGATACACACAAAAAACTTAAAAGGGTGACCTGGTTTGGTCTGAGTGTCACTATTTACAAGTGAAGCAGCTCGCTCCATAGAAGATGTGAGTAACTGAGAGTCTGTGCAAGGCTTGCGGCTAAGAAAATAGACTGCCTGCATTGCCTGATGTGTGTCGTTTTGTTTAGGAATGAAGAGAATATCACAGTCTATGAGTTCACTAGGTAAAAAGGCGTGAACCTCAACATATGACGTGTCTTGTGCGTCAATTACTGTCTTCTTAGTGACATGAACCTTAGGTACTTGCTTAAAGTTTGAGTTTTGAAGAAGTTTTATGTTGTCTGTTTCCTGAGGAATAAATGGCGGAACGTCTACAAGATTTTTAAAATTCACAACAGTTCTATCATTATGTTGGTTAATGTACGTTAGGTTTTCCTGGAGACTTTTTGAAATTGAAGCCAATTGAGTTGAACTAGAGGATTTAAAGTGAATCAACTGTTCGTTAATTTTACATAGTTCTTTTTCTGGAAATAATAAGACGTTAAATTTTCTTATGAAGTCAAAACCTAGTATACCCAAAAAGGAAGAAGAGGGGTTTACATCAATTAAATATAAAGGATGTCTGAAATGTGCATTACTAATTTTAAAAGAGATGTCGACACAACCTTTGAAGTGTACTTGTGAGTTGATAGTAGTCATCTTTACTGAACGAGCCAAAAATTTGTATTTTAAAGAACTTTTGTTCAAATCAAAAAAATTCTTATCAATTAATGAAATAGAACTCCCTGTGTCAAATAAAAATGGGATATCTTGATTAGCAAAATGAATATCTACAATTGGAATATTCGGCGCTTGGCCTTGGACATTGGCAATAATTTCATGATGAGAAGTTAAATTGGAAAAAGGAGAACAAGATTTTTCACTTTGAATGTTATTATTATGACGTAAGGATTTATGCTGGTTAATGTGTACATCATTATTATTATCTTGGAATGTTGAAGAAGTAGAATCTAAACTGTTATTGTTTTGAATATTACACAAATCTGGAGCTGAAGAAAAGCACGAGGCCATGCCTCCAGTTACAAGAACCTCGTCATTTAGTTTAAATGATTATTGCTATCTTGATTTTGGTTAGAAGAATTAAGAAGAGGTGCAATGACACATTGACGAGCAGAATGCCCATCGCACAAGCATAATTGACATTGAATTTTATCATTATTTTGTTGTTTAGGTACATTATGGAAATTATTATTATTATTATTATTATATCTTTGTTTATTAGGAAAACGTCGATGTTGAAATTTTGGTTTGTTTTTATCTTTATCATGTCGCTTAAAATTAAATTTTTGCCGATTTGAATATTGAGTACCACCCTGCTGTGTTGGTTTGTAGAATCTCTTGTTTTTAAAAGGAAAACTTTTATTCCTGTGCTCATCTTTATTATTTTTATTTTCATTAATTTTATCCAGAGCAATCTGTAATGCATTAACTTGGTGAGTCAATTGACTGATTTCTTGATTATCTGACGTTGACGCAGAGTTATTTGAGGCAACTGACAACAATTCGTTATTGACTTCACAATCCTGAGCAAGAGTCGCTCTTTTAATAGCTACCTCATAGTCCGTGATATTGTCCTGCATGATCAAAAGCCTAATGTTGGGCGGTAAAACCTTTAAGAACTTGCTAAGTTTAATTTCGTTTATTGCTATCGGATCAGTTATTTTAGAATACACTCTACTGACAAGTAAGTTAAGTCTGTGGGAAAGGTTGGTAATGGATTCACCTGGAAGTATGCTGAAATTCTCAAATTCTAATAAATTAGTAGCAGAAGACTGCTTATGAAAAAAACTTTTAAGTTGAGTAAATAGATCATCAGTACTGTTAAATTTTCTAATTTCTTGTGTCTGTGACACGAATTTGAGGGCAGCGCCCTGAAGCTTGGATTTTGCATAGGCAAGTGTGTATTGATCCGTCCATTTATGAACAATAGCCAGTTCTTGAATCTGTGAAATAAAGAAATGTAACTCTTCTGAAGACCCGTCGAAGGGTTGTACATGCACAATTGGAAAGAAACTACGTTGAGCATGTTCTTCACCCGACCCGGTGGGGGTAACCATGGGTGTTAAGTTGGGCATGTTAACTGAGTCCACAGATGCCTTCTTTTTACTCTTAGGCATTTTAAAAAAAAATTAAACTTTGCATATAGGACAGAAGAAACTGATATACATATATAAATTTGTACTACTATACTGTTCTTGTGTAGGATGACTAAGTTATTTAATTAATTCTGACATTTTATATAATAGATATACATTTCCATAAAAAAAACCTCTTGACATAAGAACATCCGTGTACTTAATGCAGCAAACCTTAAAAAAATTTTTTTTTTTTTCTATTTATTTAAATATATTTTTCTTTAAATCATTATTATCATGCATTATACATATATATGTCTAGCAGAATGGTTAATACATATAGCACTTGTAGAATTTGACATGAAATATACCAGCTCAATTAACCTTCATATCACTCTGGGACTTATTATGTTATTATATATTTTATATGTACCCTTGTACGTCAAAAAAAAACTTTACTATGAATATTTTAAGTACAAGACAAAATTCAAAATTAAATACCATATATTTTAATACTGCACATGTTATTATGGCATAAAAAATTAATTAAAGTATACACACACCACCAAATCCGTGCTGCAGTTATTTATATAACCATATATGCCAATTTACTCAAATTTCATACCATTATTAAATATATATTCATTATATCATTCATATTTCCGTACTGAAAGGATTATATCTAAATACATATATTTATTTTGAATTCATTGAATATAATCTAAATTCATTGAATATAATTCTTCTTATATAATTTAAATTCATTGCATATATTCTTTTTCATGCTAAAATTCTTATTATATATTTATTTACTTTACATCGATATACATATATATATACTGTCCTTTTTTTTTTTTTTTTTATTAAGCAAAATGGCGATATGCACTCAAATTATAAAAACAATTATTTTTTTTTTATTATATATTTTTTTTTATATCTCCATTGTAATTGAACGATGTATATTAAATCCAATATTTCATATTTTATACTTTAAGAAAAGCCAGCATGTGAAAACCTTACGGCACCACTTATCGTAAAGTGAACCCCAGAGAAATATTGAACATGAGGTTCGCTGGTAAGAAGAAAATGGCTCAAAGACGCCATCTTGAAAATTTTTGAAGAAGCACCTCTTAAATATGAAATTACTTAATTACACCTAACAGTCAATGTTCCACTAGTAAAACTATGGTTACATATAAAATTTCGAAGCATTATTTTCGATGTAGGAAAAGTTATATCCCTTTAATGTGAACGTCCATAGTCGTCGTGTAACCCAGACTTAATAGCATCACTACAACTGGCTTTGTTAAAGAAGAGTAAATTTTTCAATGGAGATATTGTAAATAATATCATGCAATTAGAGTAAAAAGGAATTATCTCACCAAGAAATAGAAGAGATTCCATTAGAGGTAATCCATTTTTATTCAAGGAATTCATCAGAAGAGGATGACTACCATCGGGCCTGGTTGCGTGAACCAAGAAGCACAATCCTTTTCAATCGGCACTAAGTTGACACACATTTTAAAAAAAACTTATTAATTATGTACTGAATAAAGCAATTAAATATATATATTAACGTATTTTAGTATCGTGACAACGTGTTAACCAATTTGCAAGCCATCCCTCGGATAGCACACGTTGTATTATACGGTCAATACGCGACCGTCAAAAATTCCGCGGCAAGCACTGCCCAGACTCTCTAGCTACTGACTGCTAAACGCGATCGATCTCCGGACTGAAGAGCGAGAACGACGTCACAGCCCTCTAAGCCAATCGGCGACGAGCAATCGCGGCGGCGTGCGCCGAGAGGGAGAGGGGGAAAGAAACCTCGATTGAAGTTCCACGGAGGGAAAACGATCAGCGCGCAGCCGGTAAGCAAACGTACAGGGGCGAAACGGGAAGATAGCTGAGCAGAGGAAATTAAAAAAATGCTGTTAAATTGGAAGATATTGTTAATAATGCAGAAACATAACTCTGAATAAATAAAACGCTGTCGTGTTTCACGACACAATGCTTTGGAATACATTCGGGTACTCCTTTTGCAAAAACCAGAGGTGATATTTTGAATAGGGAACATCCGACAGTAAATTTGAATAACATATTCCAATTTCATTGAGATTCGTGCAAAGTAAGTGTATTAAAATACAATTTATAGAAATACCTCTCGTAAAACGTGATGCTTTGGAATATTTTCGGGTGTCCCTGTACACAAACCAGTGGTGTTATTTATTCCATTTTCAATAGGGAGTATCCGATAATGAACTTGAATAATATATAGCAGTTTCAAGATATACCATAAATACTTGCGGGAGCTAGAGTGGTGACAGACAAACAGACAAATCGAAGTCATAAATATTTTTCAACTGAGTTGGAAATAGTAAAAAAATAAATAACATAAGTTAAAAACTGTCATTTGTAGTAGAAGGAGTATTGATTTAACTTTTTGCATTCATATGGAATTCTTCAAAGTTCTAGAATATCATCATATACCAACATGAGAAACACGTAACCGTTAAGTCAATAGAGCGCATCACATAATAGCATTCTCAGAGATGTAGAAGGGACGGAGGTGGGATAACTTATCTTTTTTTTTTTATATCCAATGTTAAAATGCATATAGTGTGCATGTTTGTATATCTACCTATCTACCTATCTATCTACGAATCTTGATTAAACATCTTCCCTGAAGCCTATCAATGTTCTAACATTAATTAATATATTGCTCTACTTTTAACCTCAACAGCACTGCGCATAAAACAATTTAGGAAATGGGTTTATCTAGAGAGAGAAAACGACATATTTCTATACAGTGAAACACATATGAATCTTGCTTTTCAAACTGAATGCGCTATATAACACCAGTAATGTTTAATATTTTTAATTACTTTTTTAGTAATTTCTCGTGATCAAGAGAGCAAAAATATGTTTGAATTGACTCTTCAGTTGTTTTTTACTCTATAGGACCTAAATGCATAAGAAATATTTTGTATGCCCCTCTAAACTAATTGTAAATTATAAATATCGTGATTTCCGACCTATACTCCGCAGGTCAAATTAATCAGTTTTACACCGGGAATGTTTCTACAAAAAAAAAAAAAAAAAAAAAAAAAAAATCTATATTTCTACGAAGAAATACGTCGTATAAATATAGCTTTTCCTACGAAATATAATTTCTGGTGTGATATTGATTTATCTGACCAGTGGATTATACGCTGGAAATTATGGTACTTCACTCCAATAAAGAAGGATGCTGTAGTGAAATCTAACAACAGGCACAAATTTTGTGGCTTTTGAAATCCACCTTTTAGTTCTTATTTAAGTAGTCTAACAGACGAAGCGAAATTATAAACACTTTTCAACTTTGTTAAACAATGTTAAACATAATTTGTTAAACAATGTTAAACATAAACTGTTAAACATAATAAAGGTATAAACGAATATACAAACATTTGAAATAGTCCTATATATTTATGTTTGAATGGAGAACTGAATAGAAAAACAACTACATTTTCTTTAATGTAATAAAAATATTCCCTAAGAGGAAATATTAAGAGGGGAAGTTTTTGCCCTCATCATTACCCACCTGTACGCTTAAAAGATTAAAATGTAAAATAAGCAGAATCATAAATCACGAGGTTTCAGGTTAAATAGGCTACAAACACTTACACAAATCTTTGCAATTATATATGAATACATTATAAAATACCCTAAAAGAGAGGGGGGGCATTAATATTGCTATAGAAAGAAGAAAGCAATAGAAGTCCTACTTTACTTCATGTTACACACACACACACATATACTGAAATTTGAAATATGTATACAGGGTGTCCCATAAGTCTGTAGACATTTTAAAAATTCATAACTACTGAATGAATTGATAGAATTGAACGCGGTTTGCGAAAAAATCATTCTCGTGATAGGAGACTTTTTTTTTTGGTAAAGAAAAAACAATAATTAAAAGCTGTTTGTTGATAGAGAGCGCTGTGCATGACCATATCACACATTTTCAGAAAAAACTGTACTTATTCACATGCAAATGTTTACAGGCACAAAAATCCTATTCTATGTGTCCGTCGGCACCACAAATTACAGTTTGCAAACGAGTTATTATATAACACTGTTAACTACAGCTTCAGTCGGCAGTTCGTACCTGAGGGAAAACATCTTCAACAAAGACGCTTTATCCACCAAGTCAGCATCGCAATTATAAATTCATGTATGCACAAGTAGCAGGTAAAACAAAAAATAAGAACAACATCAATAAGAACAGAGTTCTCGAATTTTCCAAAAAGATTCATTGGTTTATTGCGCACAACAAAAATCTTCGAAAGTTCTATAGATGACTAACAAGATTATAAAAAAAGAAAAGTGATTATTGATGATTGTGGACTAGAACTTGCCTGTATTTTTATGTGTTACTTTCTATACGGTATTACAGTGAAAGTGGAAAAAAAATGGAAGTTTTCCATTTCCATGAAGGTGATCATTGACTTAGCGTTGAAAAGTGTATTGAAAAGGCATTGAAAAGTAACGAAATCTGTGGTAGTTCACGTTTCCCACAATTTGAAAATTTTAACTTCAGCAGGAGATGATTTCTGAAATTTTCTTTAATGATTCAATGATTTGTAGCATAGAAGTACCTCGAAAATTTTATAAACCACTGACAATACTTCTGATGAATTCAAATTCCATTCAGACGTCTAAATTTTCGGTTGCCCCTGAATTAGCAAAATTTCTGCTCTGTAATGTATTTAACTATGTTCATTTGATTTCTGTGATAAGAATAATTATTTCATTGGATTACTTCGAGAATATTCATTGATTAATGATTTTTGAAGCAAAGTAAATAAAGTGCATTCATCGATTAGAACCTGCTTATGTCTTTAAGAATTACTTTCTACAGGTAAAAATATCGACAGCTTTCATAACAATATCATTACGGGTTTTAATCTCCCCGCTAAATATTTATTAAATAAAGTGCATTCATCGACTATAACTTGCTTATGTTTTTAAGAACTACTCTCTAACGCAAAAATGTCGAACCTTTCATGACAATACCATTACGGGCTATATCTAAGGGCTGAATATCCATTTAATAAAGTGTATTTGTCGACTAGAACCTGCTTATATATTTAAGAATTACTTTCTACACGCAAAAATATCGGCAACTTTCATAAAAATATCATTACAGGCTCTATTTGCGGGCTGAATATTCATTAAATGAAATGTATTCGTCGACTAGAACATGCTTATGTCTTTACAAATTACATTCTACATGAAAAAATATCAACAACTTTCATAATAATATCATTACAGGCTCTAAAATTAGCTTCTTTTGAAACCTCTGATATAGTAGGTCATATAATGGCCAGAACCTTTGTATTTTTTTTATCATTATGAATATAATTTTCGTAAATATCTCCAAAACGGAAAGTCATAGAAAGACCATAAAAGGGATGTGCACAACTAGATGTTATAACAAACCTATATACCAATTTTCAACATCTATGTCCAACTGCTTTGAGTTATGCGAGATACGCACATACGTACACACGCCCACACGCACATATGTACGTAAGGAGTCAAGAAAAATAGTGTAAAATCGTAGATATCTTTAAAACTGGAGGTCGTGTTTAGACCAAAGTTGGAAGTGTACGACTAGATGTCATGAAAATCACAAATGTAAATTTACATCATTGTACGAATATTCGTTATTGAGCTATGCGAGATGCAAAATCCATTTCGCAAAACGGTATTACAATACTTCTTTATAATACTTTCTATAAGGAAGTAAAAAGTGTTTTAGAGATTACGTACCCTTCCCACACATGCACAGAAAATATTCTAAAGGCGTTTTCGGCTTCCTTGATATCTGAAATGCAAAGATATTACACATAATTTTTTTATTCTACATATTTTACCGCTAAAAGTTTTTTTCGCTTACACAAGTGTTTTTTGTCCATATCCTTAAATCAAATTAAATTTTGAAAATTTTTGATAGATAAAATTTTATTTTGGGCACAGGCCTAAACAATTGCCAAGTGTCATTGAATTCCGTTCAGCCGTTTTCACATGACAAAAACAAAAATAAAACAAACAAACAAATAAAAATCCTATATACCCACACTTCTTCCATGCAGACAAAGAAAATACTCTGAAGTCATTATTGGCTCCATTGACTCTGAAACGTTAGAGATATAGGAAAATGTGTTTCGCTCTACGTGGTTTAATTATAAGATCATTTTTGCTCATCTGAAAGCGTTTTTCGCCCCTTTCCCTGAATCTAATTAAAACTTTGAAATGTGCACTGAGAAAAAATTCTGTAACTGACATCTAGAATCTAAATTGTGGCTCTAGAAAACATAGTTCCATGTTATCCTTATAAATTCTAGTCCCCTTTGAAAGCGAGTTCTAGAAGCCCCTATTAGAATTATAGAGAGTTTGTCTATATTATCGAGGTCAAACCTATTTGAAAATATCTCCAAATAAATGCAAACACAAGAGGCGGGTTTCAGCAACTATAATCTTGGTTTATGACCCAATTATAGATAATCAAGCGAGAATTTCTTGCTATACAAAAGATTCAGAATATTTCGTATATTGTTTCAACATCCAGAAATGTGTAGACTAGAAATTATCGATCATTTCGTCTATTCAGTTTATTGGCTATTATGCGCATAGCTCGGAAATCTATATTTCTAGTTAAGGAATTTAGAAAATGGCCACTTATTCATTGTAAAAGAAGGTGGTATATTTTTTTCTCAGTGTTCGATAGATATAATTTTAAGTTGAATACAGACCTAAACCTCCATTAAGAGTCATTGTATTCCTTGTAGCCGTTTTCACGTAATACCCAATCGAAAAAAAAAAAAAAAGAAATTTCTGTATACTCCTAATACCTCCATGCGAATACAGAAAATATTCTGAAGTCCTTTTGGGTTTCTCTGATGTCAAAAATTACAAAGTTTGTTAAAAATTAAACATCAGATTAACCCTCCCCAAAAAGGCGTCTATAAAATACCTATGGAAATTGAGAATAACACCATCTATTACATAGGGAAAACAAAAAGAAGTTTAAAAAAACGCATTTCCGAACAGCAATATTCTTTACGATCCCCGTACGGTAACACAGCCCTTTTAAAGATTACATATTAGAAAATAAAAATGCTAAACCTTTATGGAATCAAGCTGAAATAATAGCAACCCCCTCTAGTCTGATTAAACTTGAAATACAGGAAAAAATGCAAATAATAAAATACGATAAACGCGCGATCAATTTTACACATTCTAGAGAATTGGCGAAAGTGTGGCAACCCATTCTACACATATTAAAGGATCAAGACGCTAACAGTAAGAGAACTAAACCTGAAGATGTCCACAAGCAACAATGCCTGGACGAAACGTCGTGATGTTCTTTATATCTCTTATATTGTACTTAAACTTTTAAACTAAGTATTTTGACTTCGACTTTAACGTGTGAAGTACTGTGTTTTATATATTTTATTCGTTAAAATTGTGGAAAAGTAGCGCCACCTGTTGAGCAATTGACACCAAAAGATGACAGACACTAATTTAGGTCAAGGTGCATCTACATAAAAATTTATGTGCAGTTCGATGTTGAAATTCTTGAGAAACAGTCGCCACAAAATTTTTATCACCTACACCCAGACACAGACAGAGAGACATTTTCTAAAAATGGCCAAATCGTGTTCTGGACCTCTCAAAACGTGTAAAGCTATCGAAAACTGGAAGACGAAAATTTTTTCGAATCCAATACTTTCTGCTATTGAATATAAAATAAAGTAAAAAAATCATAATTATAGATCTAATATTAGATCCAATATTAGATACTTAAAAGAATAATGGATGTTGGAAGTTGCAGTCTTAGACTTATGAAAATTTGCATACATGTGCATTAAAATGTATCAATATTAAATACATTAAAATTTCTCAAAAATTATGAGGAAAAAAATTAAGTCAAAATTTAAATTTTTGTTAATAAAATTTTCATAACATTAAGCATAACATTAACTTAAAAAAAAAAATTCATTTTTTTTATTAGCTTTCTAGAAATTTAAATATACTTAATACTGATATATTTCAATACACATGTATACAAACCTTTATAATTCTAAGTTAGTAATTTCAAAGACCTATTTTTAACAATTTTCAACCTCCACCATCCCCTTACGTATCTTATTGCCCACATTTATTTTCGAGGGATGGGATGAAGAGTAGGAAAGATGTCACCTTTGCCGAAATAGGAATTTCACGATTTTTGTGTTAACCCTTTCCCAGTCCTATTTAATTTCATTCCTCTGGTTAATGATGCCAAATTCAGGGACCTTTTTTTTTTTCAATATCCACCACAAAATTTTAACTGTAACGGTTAGTTAATTATTTCGAAGGTTATCCGTCCATTATGCATATCAAATATAACTCTTCAAACTTAATGGTGATAGTTGAATAAAAGTGTCCCTAAATTTCGCAACACTGTTTAGAGAGCGCTTTAAAGCTTCAAGGACGTGCAAAGGGTTAAAGGGACTCTATCAACTGAGTTCTTCTTATATTCCATAATTTACTAAACCAGGCATTGCATCTATTCAAACATAACAAATACAATCTCGGTATGCCAATTTAGTAAAAAAATCACCAGCAGTGATTTCATTCACTGTTACTTAATTTCATTCGTTCAAAACTGGCTGAAGAAATGCAACAGATAAACAAAAGACGTCATGACGGTTATTTTGAAAACTAACACCACGCCCTATAACTTCTTGTCTGTCCTTAAACACAATATATCTCTAACGATCAACTAATTCCGTTCAAGACAATGACTCGAAAGCAAAACGACCAATTCGACCAATCTGCCTTGAAAGATACATTAGATTGTCTCTGGCGTTTGCTTCCATTCAAAGTTTATCACAAAGCAAATCGAAACAATAAGTTATAACATGCGAGATTATTAAAGGCGTTTCTTCTTGGGTTAGAGTCAGCAGTAGTTGCAGTTTCACGGTGAATGACAATGAAATATCAGTTAAGTCCTTAATCAATGGCGATCAAAATGTCTTTGTAGTTAAAGCCTTATCTTCATGAGCAAGATGATTCGATAAGAGAAATTTCCCATAAGGAAAAAGTAATTATTTTTATAAAGATATGCATGTAAACTATGATCTAGATTTCCTTGAAAGAATTTATAGTTTCCGTTTAAATATATTTATATGGTTACCCTCAAATCTAAAGTGGGAGGAGTGAAATTTTCCCTCGTCTCACCTTGTTTTTGTAAAGTATGTGAATGCGATTATTATTTTTTTTTTTTTAATTCAGAAACTATATAGTATTCTAGATATTTACTCTGATATGACACTACATTTAAAAATGTCAATACGTGACTGTAGATAAGAATGTTAATTTCATCAAGGTACATATTTTAAATTGAGGACTGAAATTTAAAACAATATCTAATATGATTATCCCTGCATGTAATATAACAAGAAAGGCAAATTTTGAATTATTTTCTTAGTTACGTCATACCACTACGTCAGTCATGACGCTACAAACGGTCTCTGGCGGTTGGTTTAGCTCATAAGGCAGAAATATAGAATATTGGTTTACATGCACAATCTATATAAAAACAGACATATTGTACCTACATAGTATATACACACAATCCCTCATATTATACATACATATCATGCATAAAATATTATATGCATACGCATATTTGAAATTATTACACGCATACGCATATTTAAAATTATTACACACACACATGCACCCATTTTGATACATATGGACACATACACACATTTCAATATACACAGACACGTATACACATTTGAGTTTTACTCCTAAAGATAAATTAATGCTCATTTCCATGATTGAATGTTTCTGCTAATCAGAATTTATCCTATGTCTCTTACACATCGTTTTAATTATAGCCTAAGAAAGTCTTGTTACGTACCTTACATTTTAATCATGAAAAAATAAAAAATTAATCACAAGTTAATTAAACTTTTTCTCATGTTTAGGTAATAAAGGATGTAGCCTATATTGTTTAAACTTGCTTAATAGTTACAAAGACAGATGAATATTGCATTTACTCTATTACAAAGAAAAACTATTCAGGATATTATTTATAAGCGTGTTTGCAAAAATCTGATTTCATCACCTTTATTAACCTACTTTCAAGTTCTTATGAGATCTTATTTCAATATACGTTAAACTTTATAATATGTGTATAAACATTAAAAGAAGAAAGGTACAGTGATTTCATCAGGAAATCTTTGCAAATGTAACCCATCATTCTTTTACAGATTAGAACAAAAGCTCTATCATAATTTTTCTCTTTCTTGCAACAGCAGAAGAATTTATTTATTTAAAGATATTCTTTACGCAATATTTAAAATGAGATCTGTTGAATACCACGGAATATAAATTATTCCAAAGTTATACCTTTTTTTTTTAGATCAAGGTTTATGTGGGGAAAATCTCTAACATTTTTTTAACAAGAAAACAAAAGGATTACATAGATCAAAATTGCAGACATCTAAGAATTAACACTTTTTATTTCCCTTTGCAGCTTTAAAGAAATAATTATTGTTATGATAATGCCTGTTTATTTTTTAAAATAGGAAAAATGTGTAATGTTTATATAGTAAAACAACACAAATTTATACATCGTCCAGGTATGTAATTTAATTTCTATCAATTACAGATATAATAATCATATTAATAATAAAATACCAGAAATAACAGAAAACTAGAATTTATGTTTTAAGAAAAGAAATATTTTTGTTAATTTTCTTAATACATTTAATGTAAAATATAAAATTGTATATGAAAAACATGTTTAAAAATATTCAGAATATGTACAGAAATATAAACAGTATTAATAATTAATAAATAATTAATATAATTAATGATTATCTTTCTCTACATTCATAGAAAAAAGAATTGGACGCATAAAAACTTTTTGAATTCCTGTTCTTCAATTAGTTCACAAGTTTTCTGAAAATAATTTGACCATTTTTAGATAACGTTGGTCTGTGTATGCAGGACAAAAATTTTGTGAATTTCTTAAATCAAAACTTGGTGCACAAAATTTCATTACGTTTATCTTTAGTTGTCTTTTTACGTAAATTTGAGTCTATCAATATTTGTTGAATATCGATTAACAGGCGGCGCGATTATACTCTTATTCACTGGCTTATTTATCTTAGTATTTATATTACATAATAGCACTGAATTTGGATGTAGGTGGCATTGCTATACTGCTGTTTGGAAAAATTGCAACATCATGGAAGAATGCGAATATCAGAATGATATTTATTGGGCACATACATTATAGCAGGAAGAACAATTGATTATAATTTCAGGAAATTTGGAGTAATATGTACTGAGAAAACAGTACGTAAAGCAGCGATCTCTGTGAGCAATAGCAGCACTTATCTGCCTATAGGCATTGAATCAAACAGCGATTGGATGACATGTACGGGTAGAGCACTTCATGAAGCTTCAACACGATGTCATAATTCATCGATTGTAGTTACTGGTGAGTGATGGGGGAAGGGCAGTCGCTTTTCAACGATTAAACAGTCATTTTCATTGGTGCGAGATCAAGAAAACGTACTGGCCAGAGCAACAGTCGAACACATTCTGCATCAAGGAATGTCCGGACAATACGGACAACATGCGGTTGTCCATTGTCCTGCTTAAATATTGCGCTTCGGAGGCCTTTAATATAAGGCCGAGTGACGGGCCTTAACTCGTCAGAAATGTAACGGCTGGTATTGAGAGTGGCGGGAATGAAAACAAGACATGATCGAGACGTGTATCCGATGGTACCGCATACCATCACTCCAGGGGGTGACACAGTATGCGACTACCAAAATTTTGATTTCCCTCAAAACTGCATCACTGATATGGGCGCCTTTAATGTGTGATCAACGACGAACCTGGACGCAGGAATGGCGTGAAATCACCTTTCAGACAAAACACAATCCTGTTTACAGCACCAAGATTGCCTTATCCGTATTTAACGGCCTCGTGAATACTGCACATTGCCAGCTGGGATTCGACATCGTCACGCTGTCCATCAGCTGCAGTGATGTTATGGGGTACCATTCGATACACGTCTCGATTACTTCTTGTTCGCATTCCTGGAACTCTGAACAGCAACCATTAAATTTCTGGTGAGTTAAAGCCCGCCCCTCTGTCCTATATTCAAGGTCTGCGTAGCGCAACATTTAAGCAGGATAATGCACGACTGCAAGTTGCCTGTATTGTCCGGATCTTCCTTTATCCAGAATGTGTTTAACCGTTGCTCCGGCCAGCGAGTTCTCCTGATCTCGCACCAATAAAAATGACTGTTTAATCTTTGGAAAGCGAGTGGCCCACCACCACTCACCAATAACTACGATCGATGAATTGTGGCATCGTGTTGAAACTTCATGAAGTGCTATACCCGTACATGTTATCCAATCGCTGTTTGATTAAATGCCTAGGCAGATAAGAGCTGCTATTGCTCACAGAGGTCGCTGCTTTATGTACTGTTTTCTCAGTACATATTACTCGAAATTTCCTGAAATTTTAATCAGTTGTTCTTCCTATTATATTGTATGTACCCAATAAATATCATTCTGATATTCGCATTCTTTCATGGTGTTGCGATTTTTACAAACAGCAGTTTATAATGCAAATTTTCTCGAAAACATGTCGACTGCCTCTCAACATTTACTTTCTCTTACCCATAAGGTAGGAAAAGTATTGTTTTGGGGTAAAATTTTCGAAAGTAAGATTTTATTATATTTGCATGTTTTGAGGTCCTCTGAATCCAAAAATCATGTTTTTAGCGGTTGGTCTGTGAGTGTGTGTCTGTCTCTGTGATTCAAATACGTTACGACTATGGGGAAACTCGCAGGTAAGTAAAGTTTGACGTGTATAGACTGTACTAAACCAAATGAAGTGAATATATATATATATATATATATATATATATTTATATTTATATGCGTAAAAAATGTCTCATGTAGAATATGACAGGGAAATTCTTCACTATTCGTTTACAGGGCTACACAAAAGATTTAGATTATAGTGCGACAATAATTGAAAATTGATGGAAGTGTATTTCAGGTTGTACCGTGTATTATTACTACAGAAATATATTTAGGTGCATCATGTGGTCCGTACATAATCTTCAAAAGATATACAGGTCTGCAAATATTTAAGTAATAACATTTTTTTTAATTCTTAGTAAATGGTTGGTTGGTTTGGTTTTACGTCGCACTAGTGCTGCGGAATGGGCTACTGGCGACGGTCTGTTATTGTTAGTGGAAATGCTTTACTATAATATTTTACTATGTCCAGGAAAGCTGCTCAAGAATTGAAATGAATTCCTCATAGATATTTGGTAAATAATGAATGTTTTTAAGATAAATATTCATCGGTTGTTTTTCGTATATTTGCACGTTTTGAGGCTTCCTGATTACTGAAGCCAAGTGTTTTAAGGTTTGATCTTTGTCTGTGTCTCTTAGAGTAACTTCGAAACGAATAATTTCAGGAGATCCAAATGTTGTATTTTGAAGTTAATATAGGTTTGTTGCTGGAAATGTTTGGTCAAAATTGATGAGTTTCAGGGAATGTTGCGTGTGAAAGTTGTCTGAATAATTTTAAGTGAAATTTAACTTTAATAAAAGATTTAAATTCTATATAAATATAGGTGCAGTAATGAAATATGGAATTGAGAACTTATTATCATATATGTGGCTCAGAACTAGTTATCGCATAAAACTCTTCCAAAGCCTAATTTGAATTCTTTTAACACAGGTTTACGTAACAGTACTCGTTTTCTTACCCCTTAATTTCCATCCTGTATTTATAGTATTACATTTCAGGGTAAGAGAAAGTCGTATAAGTGACACACCAGATTATTTACTTCCTCTTACCCATATTTAAGGTAGAAAAAGAATTGTTTTAGGGTCAAATTTTCGAAATTGAGTTTTTGTTACATTTACACATTTTGAGGTTCCCTGAATCTAAAAATCATGTTTTTAGTGGTTGGTCTGTGTGTGTGTCTGTCTGTTTGTCATTTATCAGCATATCTCTCGAACAAATAAAAGCAGAAATTCCAAACTTAGTATTTTAAATGTGTATCATATAAGAATGCTACACTAAACTTTTTGTTGAGATAAAGCAAATAGTTCGTGTACAGGTACACTCAAGAGAAATCAAATACTTTACGTCTATGGGGGAAATTGCAAGTAAGAAGAGTTTAAACATCCATAGACTACACTAAACAAAATGAAACGTATATATATTTTTTATACACGCTAAAGCATGTTTATTCAGAACATGGTATGAAAATCATTTACTCTTCGTTTACAGGGCTACACAAAAGAACTAGATTATTTGTGAAGTACAATTGTTGAAAATAGATGGAAGTGTATTTCAGGTTGTGCCGAGTGTTGTTAATATAGGATTATATTTATTGAAACCTTGTGGTGTATACATAACCACCAGAACTTGTTTTTTTATTTTATTTTATTTTTTTTACATGTTTTGAGGTTTCTTGAATACCGAATTCAAGTTTTTAACGTTTGATTTTTGTCTGTGTAAATTAAAAACAAATACTTTCAGGCGATCCAAATGTTGTATTTTGAAGTTAATACGTTTGTTATTAGAAAAATCTGATCAAGATTGATAAGTTTCAAGGAATGTTGCGTGTGAAATTTGTCTGAATAATATTAAGTAAACTTTTGAATTTAATAACATATTTGAATTCCATATAAAAGTAGGTACAATAATGAAAGTGGGGGGGGGGGGTTCAAGGGGACGGTAGCCCCCCTCACAAAGAATTACTTCTCACATAAAACTAATCCGAAGCCAAATTTGAATTGTTTTAACGTAGGTTTACATAGCAGTACTCTTTATGCACCCCACCCCTTAATCTCCAATCAGTATTTATAATATTAAATTTCAAGTTAAAAGAAAGTCGCACGAGTGTCACACCAGATTACTTTCACTGTATTATTTGGAGTTATCTATATTCGTTTAAAATTTATTTACATTATAAATGCTAAAAAAGAAAAAATTTCTTTACTTTCGAATTTCATTCACATTTTAATATCCTGTATTATTTCGGTACTAACTTCACTCTTTCGAAAATTATGGCTAAATAAAAATTCACAATGACAATTATTTAAAATAAATTTCTCTCTGATGATAACTTTTGAATGTACCTCGCAATATTACTGTGTTTTTAAAAAGAATATTTCTTGCAAAAATTGTACGTAGGATGAAATATCTGAAAACTTCCAAGCAAATAATAATTTAAAGATACTAGGGGGCTCTGCCCCCTGCTCGCTCCGCTCACCAGCTCCCCGAAGGAGTCTTTGCCTCCTCCCTGACCCGTTTTACTTATTAACACATGCAGAATTCTTCCCGCCTATTCGCTGCTTTCTTTCACTGAAAAGGAATATTAATAGAGCATGTTACAAGACAAAAGCAGAAAATTATTATGGAAATCCTCATATCCAATGTCAAATTGAAATATATAATATTTATATATATATTAATAGAAAGAAAAATCGTAATATCTAGACCATTTTGCAATGCAGCTTTAGTATATAAAACTTTTTATTTCTTTTTTACAACCTTAAATCCGGTTCATGGAACCCCAGTCGGTAGAGCGCCGAGCTCGTAATTGGAAGATTGTGAGTTCGGTTTTCGAGCCGACCAAAGACCGTCGTGTACACTAATGGTGGCTGGTGCACGTAAAATATTTCGTGTCCGCAATATCCTCCGTATTCTCATCAAAATTATATCTCTGGGGGCCACCGAAGCTGGGGAGCTATCCCCATTGTGTAGGACCAAAAACTGAGGTGGCATGTCTCCGGAACATCCGTAGGGGTGCGTCCCAGACCGTCGCCAATTATCCTTAGCGCAGTAATGGTGCGACGTCAATCACAACCTACCTAATTATCTACCTACCTACAACCATGGATCATATTTTAATTTTCCCGTGTAAGACGATTAATTTTCTAAAAGTACAGAAAAAAGTTGTTTACATCCATGGTTTCGGGCCTCGGTACCCTTGTCGGTAAAGCGCTGAGCATGTAATTCGAAGATTGCCGATTGGATACTTGAGCCGGCCAAAGACCGTCCTGTACACTAATGGTGGCTGGTGCACATAAAATCTGTCGTGATCGCAAAGTCCTCCATGTTTCCATCCCTACTATACCTCTGGGGATCGCCAAAGCGGAGGGGGATCACCTCCGTGAAGGTTCGAAATTGTGACGACATGTCTCCGAATCATCTCTAGGGGTGCGTCCCAGACCTTCGCCAATTACCCATAGCGCAGTATTGGTGAGGCGTTAAATCCAACAAACCTACCTACCTACGTACAACCATGGATCATATTTTAATTTTCTCAAAATGACTTCATGACAGAAGAACAACGTCACTGGGATAAACTTTTTTCAAAATGGCAAATAGAATACCTTCATAAACTTGTGGCTTTTAGTTAATAACTTCTTTTATTGAAATGATAGAAATTTCTAAGCGGCTGAAATGTCAGCCTTGGAGTACTCGGAACACATTGATACCTCTCATGACGCGAAGGACCCTGCCCTCCGTTAGAAGATTCTGTCGCAGACAAAAAAGAAAATTTACGCCAGTGACAGTAACTTTTTTTTTAATATATAGTATAACAGAATGGCCCCATAATAGAACGTTTAAGAACGAACTCTGGCATTCCGTTATTTAATATTTTTAATTATAATAAAACACAATTACAAAACTATATACAACGCGCGCAGTAAACAGAACATTAAGATACATAAGAACGAATATAACTTCTTTCAGGCCGCTGCGGCCCATGGCCACAGGGCGTCTGCACGAAAAACGCAACTACATCTTTCAGCGAGAGCTGACGAACTTCTGACCACTGAGCTGAAGAACAACTGGAGCAAATGCTTCCAATACACAGTGTTCTTGCGTGCCAGTTTTTCTGCAATCGTTCGCCTGACTTGCATGGCAAACAACATTTGTCGGGTCGTCTATTACTATTATAATCTTTAAAGAATTAAAATTTTAAATTGTAATGTCATGTTTAGCATATGGTTGTTCGAACAGACAACCTTTACACAATTTTACTTTGAAATATAAATATATCAAATGCTTTTTGCCATGCAACGCTCGGACGACAGACCTTCAAAAAACGGCACGCGAAAACCGGTCTAGCATTTCCTCCAGTTGTTTTTCAGCTCAGTGCTTCTGACTGACTTCTGAAAACAAAATAATTTCACTTCACTTTAATGATTGGCAAAATATCATTAGATATTTTGCCGAGAATGGCGACAGCGCCGTCTATATTATTTAAAATGATAGGGAAGATGGCTCAATAGTAATTACGCTATTTAATCTATTCGTAAGAGTTTGAATTTAGCGCTACAATAGAGATTATTGCAATAGAATTTATTTCAAATTTCTAATTACAAAAAAAAAAAAAAAAAAAAAAAAAAAAAAAAAGGCTTCATTCACGCGCTGTAAGATATATATATATAAATATATACAGTCGGCTGCAAAATTATTCAAGCACTAGCAATAATCCTTGCACAAAAAAAAGTACACTTAATACAGCTTTGTTAAATAAATCCTTGTCGAGTCATGTTCTTAATCAGTCTAAGAACATGATTCGACAAGGATTTACTTAACAAAACAGTCTTAAGTTTACTTTTTAAATATAGGAATTATTGGCTAGTGCTCGAATAATTTTGCAGCCGACTGTATATATATATCGAATAATTTTGCAGCCGACTGTATATATATAAAGTATATATATATATATATAAAGTTCAGAATTGTATACATGCAATGGCAAATCAGAAAGATTTTGCTCCTACTTTTTTTTTTTTTTTTTTTAAGCCAAAATAAGATATATACGCAAAAAAAAAAAAAAAAAAAAAAAAAAAAAAAACTTTCTTGCCCGCGATATAAGATGTATTACATATAAAGTTCAGAATTATGTACATACGAAGGCAAATCAGAAAGATTTTGCTCCTTTTTTTTTTTTTTTTTCTTTTGCCAAAATAAGATACATACAGGTAATTAGAAATATACGTACTATTCTATGCACTTTATACTATTTTTTTTCTTTTTACATAGACTCAGTATCAAATCAGATATTTGTCCCATCGAAGCACTAAATTTGAAATGCCACTGTCGCAGAATTTGTTCGAATGATAGGGGAAATACCGTCAAGACTGCTGTCTTGGCTAATGCTCCTATATATACGAGCTTGCGCATCAGGCATTTTTTTGCCTTAGGGTTGCCACCTGTACCCAGAGCGTTTCTCTGATAAACAAACCACAAACATTTTTTTTATCGTGTTACGTTAATTTAGAGTAACTTATTTTATTATATTTCATAATTTCAGCTAAGTAAACTATGATATGGAAGTTTGTTTAGCGATAAACTGCTATAATCATTCAAGAAGGGAATATAAAGTGTTCATAGACCTTCTATTACTGTGTATTTGAGTTTGGGCGACATTTTGTAAAAGAAACAGAAACCGCCCTAACAACACATTGTACATCCATAGGATATCCTCAGAATAATGACATCCTGGGAATGTATTCTGAAAAAAATGTGTTTTTAGGAATATTATTGTTACTTATTGCTTATCTTAACCGGATTAGCTTCAGAACAAGATTTCTTAAAATCATTAGTGAAGCGATAAGGACGCCAAGCGGGAATGCTGTCCTCATCGGAGGCAAAAAAATGGCGGTGATGCGCCGGCCTATTATTTTATTTAGGGGCTCTAGTCTTGGCTTCATCGTTTCACGTGAATTGTTGTCCTAGGAGAAAATTCATCAGCGAACCGAAAACGTGGAAATCATTAGGGGCGAAGTCTGAACTGTATGGTGCGTGTTCCAGATTCTTCCAGTGAAATGACCGGAGCTTGTCGGTTACATGTAGTCTCGAATTATATAGGATAACTCCGCTGTCTACATGAAAAATCCTTTGGTGCTTCCGTATGATGGCAGCCCGAAGACGATATAATGTGGAACAATAATTGTCGGCATTAATGGTTGCACCTTGTGTGTCGTCGTACGCTGTGGACGTGTGAAGCATAACTGCATTTTTAACAACTGACACTGGCGCTATGCAGCAGAACTAAAGACAGACAAGACCAGTACTGTCCAAGAAAGGTCCACTGCTGGAAATGAATATGTTCACTTCACATTTCCAACCGTAATTCTACTAAAAAACAGGGACAGAACAGAGATTCAGGTGCAACGATGAAACCAAGACATACTTCGACGATTGTTCTAGAACCACTTGGACGAATTCTACGACAAAGGCATTTCAAATTTAGTGCTGCAATGGGACAAATGTATGAATTGTCTGTGGGGACTATGTAAAGAAATCGTGTAAGGTATGTAAGTATAAATCCTTGTCGAATCGTGTTCTTAGACTGACTAAGAACATGATTCGACAAGGATTTATTTAACAAAAGAGAATTAACTCTACTTTTTTTATATAGGAATTTTTGCTACTGTTCGGATACTTTTGTTACTGACTGTATATTTCTAATTACATGTATGTATCTTATTTTAAATAATAAAAAAATAGTGGCAAAGACTTTCTAATTTGTCCTCGTATATAAGATGCTAAACGAAACGTAATGAAAAATTATTTGGACAACTAGTTATTCTTCAGTCTAATATAACGCAAATCAGTGCATTATATGAATATTTAAATTTTGATTACCGTATTAGATAAAACAGAGGAAAATGACTAGTAAAATGTTATAAGTAATATAGTGTGGTACTTATAGCACTTTCTCTTACCCTGTGTTTGATTACTATAAACATAGATTACAGATAACAATTACTGTCTATGAACCATATTTGAAAAAAAAAAAAAAAATTAATAGTTTTATTTAACACGTATTTCTCTGTGATTAGGGCCACTGCTTACCTTAACCCCTGTTTGAAAATAGTACCTATACCTATATTCATTAAAAATTTGAAAGCTGTTATCAAATTTAAAAGTTTATTTTAAATTATTCAGACAACTTTCACCTACACATCTTTTTGAAACTTACCACTCATGGTCAAACCTTTTAAGAAACAACTCTATATTTCCTCTAAAATGCCAAATTTGAATTTACAGCAGTTTTTTATTTTTAAGTTAGGTGATAACAGACATACGCACAACAACCGCTAAACATTTTATTTTCGTTCTCCAGGTACGTGTACTTTCAGCAGACATTCAGCGTTGAAAATTGGATTCAAATAATACTTTTATTACCATATGGATATGTTAAAGTAATTATCATTCCATGGGAGTTCTCCTGGATTTGGCAAAATTTAGTAAAGCAGTTCCATCATTTAAATTCAATAGAAAAAAAAATGTGTTCGTTTAATTGTGGATAGCCCTGTATATTGTCTGTAAATTATATACACACCTCATAGTGTACTTAGATTCAATACATCATGGAAAACAGATAACACAACTTGAAATACCACCAATTTCTGTGTATATCAGAATTCTTTTGTGTGATCCTGTAAACGAATGGTAATTGATTTTCATACCATATCCTATATTAAACATGCTTTTATACATATAGAAAATATAATGGGTCCGCCAAAAATCCCACCCTATCCCTTGTATTGTGGGTTCGTGTCAGGATTTCTGAAAATTGCAAAACACGTGTTCAATCAATTTCAGGGGGACTTCGTTCAGAGACACTAATGGGTAAACTTTATAATTTCAATTGAGAATGGGGAACTTTTAGTAGCTCGGTAGAGAAGTCTTTTCAAGGCAAATATTTTGGCAAAAAACTTTTGCCCTACTATATTTTTATAGGAAGTTATGACGGATTAAAACTTTGTTTAAAGTTCTCATCTCATTCTTGCTCAATCTTGAGAAAACCTTGAAAATTCTGAAAGCTGTAGAAAAGTCCGCGTAAAGTGTAAGCGTGTAATCAGTTTGAGGGAGACTTTAACTGGTTTTAAAATATAGAGATTGGGGGAAATAGGAGAATCTTTGAAATTTCAAAAAGGAAGTTATTTTTTAGCTCATTTGAAAAAATATCTTCCCAAAATGCACACACAGATATATATATATATATATATATATATATATATGATATATAATTAAAAGCCCCCTCAAAATTATAGCTTATTTCTCAAACTTAAATGTCTTTACCTCCCACTAACCCACTGATAGCGCCCTAATTAATTTTTTATTAATTAATTTTTTTTAATATTTCATTAATTACGAATTCTTTAACTTGTTCTCAATTCTTAAACTTATTTTTATTTTATTTTCCGATGAAACAAAACTGTTATTTATTATATTGCGCAGTGCAAATGTAATCCAGAATACTCTGACCTCTCCTTGATATCGTATGACTCCCCTAAGCCCATTAGAGTACTCTCTGCAACACGTGATCGCTCTCGCGAAAAGGAATATTCAGTCAGTCTCAGGCCAGTGGCTACTTGCTAGTTGAGGTTGTTCGTCTGAAATTAGGTTTTTTAAGATGTAAAATTACAAGGATGGCTCACCTTCGCGTGAATGTTGTAACATCTCGAGTTAATAAAACTACCACTTGGTTCACTGACTGCACTTAGTTAATTATTTTAACGTGTGGCAGTCCCTTTTTACATGACATATATATATATATATATAGTTTGAATAATTTAATTCCTTTATAACACTCAACAAACGAAAGATAGATGAAAATACCAACATGTGAAATTTTAAATGAGATGTATTTTGAATAAAAATATTGTACGATGATAATTTAATCTAAATACACTGCGTAGTAAAAACATGTTAAAGTACTTACGTAGAAGAGAAATGACATACTTATTACATAAGCCCAACGATGAGATAATTTGCAGAATCCATTAATCCAATAAAAACATTCATTAAATAATAGAAAAGGAAAGAGATAAATTAACCATAAGGAACTGTTAAAAGAAAAGACATTTCATGAAATGATAAATAGAATTTTAAATGCTGAAATCCAGAAATGATCATCATAAGGAAACTCGCATCTCTGTCAGCCCATGCAAGATTTCAGATCGCTGTATAGCTAATTAAAGCAATATACAACGCAAGTTTCTATCTTGCAACAAAACAAAGTAAATATATTTTCATAATTCTTTTTAAGGAAATTTCTCAAAAAGTCTCATTGTCTGCCCTTTATTTCAGCAGCGATCGTTCTCCCCGCCATTTTTCGCATTTTCATTTCCTATTTCAGAGATGAAATATTTACGCATTTTTTTGCTTCCACTATTTTTATACAGAAATGTGTATTGTACAGGATGATCAGTTTAGAAGAGTACCCGTTGGTTTTTCTTATTACCCTTAAATATGACGGATGTTGCAACTATTCAAAAACTGAAGTATAATTGTTTGAACCTTGTTTAAGTGTGGGAGATAATTTCTAACACTATTAGACTGTTATAGCTTTATTTGTGAAGTAAAACAGAAATCGAGACGCACAGTGTTACTTAATCCTGTGATAATTTTACTTTTGAAAAACATAATTTAATTAAATTTTTTCACACTATCATTCCTTATAGAAAATGTTGAAAATGTTCTCCACCATTTTGAATGCAAACACGAACACGTTAAACCAAGTTTTTTGACACACTTCGCAACATTGTTGTGTTATTGACGAGATTTTTTTCAGTTATGATCTGCTTTAATTGATCGATGTTTGGAGGGCTTCTCTGGAAAACACTATGAAATGATAATGTAAAAATGTTAATGATAATATAAATGTAATGTAGGAATGATAATGCAAAAAATTTGAATTAAATTTTGTTTTTTCATAAATAAAATTATCATAGGATTAAATAACATTTTGCGCCTCCATTTCTGCTTTATTCACAAATGAAACTGTAACAGTCCAACAGTACTGGAAATTGTCTCCCACACTTAAACAAGGTTCAAAGAATTATACTTCATTGTTAAAATAGTTGCCACATCCGCCATATTTAATGGTAATAAGAAAAACCAACGAGTACTTTTTTAAACTGATCAACCTGCATTTTTATTGCAATGTGTTATAATTTAAAAGGATGGATGTTATTGTATAAAAATAGTGGTAGTAAAACAGGCGAAAATTTCTCATCCTCTAAAATTGCCTGAGAAAAGGGCACGGTTTAAGGCCTTCATTTCAGGAATATAGAAAAACTTTCTAAAATTATAAAAACGCATTCTATCAATCTAAGGGTGAGTTTGACTTTTAAAAAATTGGAGTAGTTGTGAGGGCATAGGGGGAACCTAAGATAGCAAACTTTGAAATCTCAAGTAGAAGGAAGATTCTTAGCTCGTTTAAAGATCTTATTGTACGGGGTGATTATAATTAAAACTAATGATCAAAATGACTTAATATTTTACCAAAACAATCGTGAGGCAATAGAATTTTGTTTCGAAAAGGATAAAAAGAAGCTCCAAAATGTACCGTTAATCATTCGTATTTATAAAATGTGCCTATAGATAGCACTGTCAAGGTAATCTCAAAAGAAATGCCTAAATAGATTCATTATACACAGGAATGTTGTTAGGAATTGAATAGAATAGCAGGAAACAATAGACTTTAAGTGTTTACAACAACATTTTTAGCAAAAAGACAAGAATACCTGTTTACGGTGGAAACAGCGATAGTGACAAAAGAAAAAGAGAAGCTTACAGACATCTTATGAATGGTTAACGGTACATTTTGGAACTTCTTTTTTTTTTCTTTGTCAAATAAAATTCCATTGCTTAACAATTTTTCTGGTAAAATATCAAGTCATTCTCAACAGTAGTTTTAAAGTTATAGCGTTTTGGAATCGTAACTTTAATTGTAATCACCCTGTAGATTTAAATTAAGTTTGCCAGATTTTTATAGTTTTCAAGAATTCGGAGGTGTTTCTCACGATATATATATATATATATATATATATATATATATATATATATATATAAACCTTTACTATTCATAAATTCCTTAAAAATTATCATAAGGCTTTTTTAAATGATTGTTTTTAGAATACCGTTCAAAATGTACAGCATATGTGATCGCCAAACACGATAAAATGGAGGAAGATTCTAGTAGAAATATAATAAAGAAAATTTTTTCAATTTTTTCTTGAAATAAGCCTTTTTCCTCGAAATATTTTTAATGGATATTAATTACGGCAATTATTTTGGGAATAAGTGTTTTTACCCGAATATTTTTCTAATTTTGAAAAAAATAATCAAATATGTGTTAAAGTTAACTGCTTTAATTAATCACGACAAAATTTTTTTGTTCAAAAATTACTCTAATAAACATTAATTACTCCGATTACTTTTGAAATAAATCTTTAATGAAAAAAAGTTAGTCCAATAAATATTTTCTTTTAATCTAATAGTATGTATATCAATATTATCTTCACTTATACTACTCAAAATATACTAAAAGTGTAATAACGTACAATAAAGAAAATGTCTTATAAAATGTAACCCAGAACAACTTATCGTATTGTTTTTTGAAATACATCTTTTTTTTTTTTTTTTTTTTTTTTTTTTAGCATAAAATTACTCTTATTTTGAAATAAGTATTTTTATCAAATAATAATAAACATTAATTAATCCAATTATTCTTGAAAGAAAAAAAAATCATATTAATAAGGCTGCCGCAGGAAACTTTTATTATTATTATTATTATTCATTTTGTACCACTATTTCCAAAAAAATAAATTTATACTACATTTATACAGGTAAATCTGAACTTCCCTTGTATAAATTTATGACAAATGTATGATATGGAGATAGTGATACGAAGAAAAAAATAAAAAGAGTCGCCTGTCGCAGTTTTGCATTGATTCTTTAATCTAATAGTGTGAATATCAAAATTATATTCGTCTTTTCAAAATATACAGCAATTTTCATTGCCATGTATGACAAAGTGGAGGGATATGCCCTGTAAAATACAATCAAAAACAATTCCTTAAGTGCTCCTGAAATAAGTCTTTTTATGCAAACAATTACTCTCATCTTGAAATAAGTCTTTTTATCAAATAATAATGATACACTAATAAATATTAATTGCTTCCCTTACTAGTAGAACAAATCTTTAGGAAAATAAGTAATTCAGTTAATTAATTCAATAAAATAAATGAATACAAATAAGCATATGTTTCGTACGGACCCTCTCTTTTGTTAGAATTCTTCCACCACAGTTTTTATATCTTAAAATTATACTTAAAATTATAAGTTTATTTTATGATAAAAATTGATAAAAAATTTTACTGGTGCCGAAAGATAAAGAATATAAAAGAAATATTAGAAACCTCTAATTTATGTCTGTTTGTCTGATAGTGCGAATTTCAATATTATTTTCGTCTTTCCAACATATAGCATATGTAACCGCCACGTACGATAAAATGTAGGAAGATGCTAGACAAAATATAATGAAGAACAGTGGCTTTACATTTATCTCGATTCTAATAAATATTAATTGTTCCAGTTATTCTTTAAATAAACGTTTACAAAAAATAAAGTAAGTAAGTAAGTAAACAAATAATTAAATTAAATTAAATTAAATTATACAAATAAAAACATTAATTCTTTAATCCAATAGTATGTATTTCAATATTATCTTCGTCTTTTCAAAATATACAGCATGTATAATCGCCGTGTACGATAAAATGAAGGAAGATGCCAGGCGAAATGTAATCAAGAATAATTGCTTCCATGGTCATTTCTTCCTGAGTGGCTTCAGACATGAGATATCGCCTGAGATAGTTCAGTGTCAAAGAAAGTGAAGGGCCTTGACTGTAACCCTGGCCTTGCTACGAAGTTTGTATGTTACGATAAGCTCTTATATAAATTATTATATTTTGAAGAAAAAACACGAAGAAAAAAATAATTTTGTTACTTACAAAACATAATAGATAAAAATTACTTACAATATCTATCATCTAAACAAATATATTTTATTTTAATTGCAAATCATAAAATAATTAGCTGTTTTTATTGTACTCATACAATAATGATTAATAATCATAATAATAATATAATTTTTAACATAGTGAATTAAAAAGTAATTTTATTCATATCTTTGTTTCAAGCCTTCATTAAATTAGATTAATCACATAAAATCCATGAATACAGTCGGTGACAAAAGTGTCCGAACACTAGCAAAAATTCCTATGTAAAAAAAAATACACTTCATACGGTTTTGTTAAATAAATTCTTATCAAATCATGTGATTACACTGACTAAGAACATGATTCAACAAGGATTTATTTAACAAAACCGTATGAAGTGTACTTTTTTAACATAAGAATTTTTGCTAGTGTTCGGACACTTTTGCTACCGACTGTACTTTTCGCTGAATACTTTTTTGCTTCCATTAAAACAGCTACCGTAGGTAATGAAAGTATTGCATTCGGTCCAAAAATTCAATATCGAAATTTCACCCGATTTACATGTTTTAAGGTCTCCTGAGTCCAAAAAAGTGATTTTTGGAAATTGGACAGTGTGTGTGTGGGGGGGAGGGGGGAAATCTTCTGGCTGTTATATCCCGGAAACTAATGGAGATTGATCTACGAAACTTTAGAATTGAAACAAGTCTGATGCACAGATAAATTTTCTAAATTCTGGTAAAAATTTGAAAACCGGAAATGGGACATCTGAAACCGGAAGTTCATATCTCAAACACGGCTCAAACGATTTTCTTCAAATTTGATATATAAACACTCTATTAGATGTCCTTTCGAATGATATTGTTGGCTAGTTCAGGAAAATTGACAGGCGTCCTGTATAAATAGCTCAATTTCAAGTCCTGCAAGTGAGTTCCTCGACAAACAGCTGTATTTTTTTTTCAAACTTGCCATATTAACCCTCATTTAAATATCTCTTTGCACGTAATTGTTGTTTCTGGTCAACAGTTAATTATGCCAAGCTTTGGTAAAAGTCGGTATCTCAAAAACGACTCTAACGATTTTCTTGAAAATTGATAGATAAACCCATTGTAGATATCCTTTCTCATGCTTTACTTCGTTATCGCAAGAAAATTAACAGTCATCCTGAGCAGATAGATCAGTTTTAGATCTCGGAAATTGGTGTCTCAAAAATAAATAAATAAATAAATCTACCAATTTTCTTTTCATTTCTTTTTCTTAAAAAAAAAAAAAAAAAAAAAAATCGCTATGTAAATTCCGTTTTATGTTTTTACACGTGTATTAACTTTCTCTTACCGGAAAATTTTTTGTGTCCATTTCATTAGGTCAATTCTATGTCTTCTGATAACATTATCTCCGAAAATGCATATAAAACGTGTAATAACGGTTAATGAAAGTCGTATGGTTGTTTCACACCAGATTTTTTTAATTATTTTGGGACGTCTAAATTAATGTCTGCATATTTAAATTTTAATTTAAATGGATATGAATATAGTAATTTGATAAAATGAAATATCTACATTTCAAATCAAAAGGAATTTATGAACTTTTAATCTAAGAATAATGATTTTTGCTATTATACAGACTGTAAAGTATGTCTTAAAAAGTTTTAAACGCTATTTAGTAATTTACAAATTAATGATAAGCAGCAATTGTAAATAAATAAACAAATAATAAAGATAATATATATATATATATATATATATATATATATATATATGTATATAAACTCTTCTAAACAAATTTATTTTATTTTAATTGAAAATCATAAAATAATTTACTGTTTTTATTGTACTCATACAATAGTGATTAATAATAATAATTATAATAATATCAATTTTTTTAGCATGGTAATTGAAAAAAAAAATTATTTATTTCTCTGTTTCAAGCCTTCATCAAATTAAATTTATCATATATAAAGCTATGAATACTTTTCTTTGTGTTTCAATTACCTTAACATGTTTGAGTTGATCATACCATATTTAAATTTTAATTATTTTTTAAAATGGATATGAATATAATAATATTTAGTAATTTTATATAATGAAATTATCTACATTTCAAATCAAAAGGAATTTATGAACTTTTAGTCTAACAATAATGATTTATGCTATTATACAGACTGTAAAGTTTGTCCCAAACAGTTTTAAACGCTATTTAACACTTTACTCATTAATGATAAGCAGCAATTGTAAATAAATAAATAATAATTATAATAATAATAAAGTTCTTCTAAAAAAATTTATTTTATGTTAATTGAAAATCATGAAATAATTGACTATTTTTATTGTACTCATACAATAATGATTAATAGTAGTAATAATTAATGATAATAATAATAATAATAATAATAATTTTTTTAAGCATGGTAAATGAAAATATTAATTTATCCATTTCTTTGTTTCAAGCCTTCATCAAATTAGATTTATCATATATAAAGCTATGAATACTTTTCTTTGTGTTTCAATTACCTTAACATGTTTGAGTTAATCAAAACATATTTAAATTTTAATTATTTTTTAAAATGAATATGAATATAATATTTAGTAATTTGATTTAATGAAATTATCTATATTTCAAATCAAAAGAAAATTGTGACCTTTTAGTCTAAGAATAATTATTTCTTCCGTTATACAGACAGTCCCAAAAGAATTTTAAACTCTGTTTTGTTCTTTGTCCATTGATGGTAAGGAGGAATTGTAAATAAATATATTTAAAATATGTGTAAAATAAGGTAGGAAATAATACTACGTTAAGAATTTTTTTTGTTGTTAATTAAAAAAAAAAAAAAAAAAAAAATGCACTTTTTAAAATTTTATACGTCCTTTGTAAGCAAATTTTATCAAAGAAAAAGTTTTTATTTCCCATTAAAGATCGTTAGAAAAAACTGCATATCCCCATCTTTAAAAGCAACTGAGTTACGATACAGAAAATAAGGACTTATGCTGTTTTTCCGTATCACCCCAATGGCTGCTTCTACGGTGAAAACAGGTACCACGTACAAAATGATATTGGGAATATTTAGGTAACAAATGAAACTACTTTTGTAAAATAAAGAATCAAATAATCTCAAACTTATTTAAGTGTAATCTTAATAGAAAGAAATAAACAATGGTCTGCTAATGGTGGTCTTGGGAATAAATGCAGCTCTCGATTTTATTTAATGCGATTTGGTATTTGAAACACATAAATGAAAAATTATATTTACAAATAGATTGATATTTTACAAAATGTATACATATATATATATTTTTTAATTAATTAATTTATTTATTTATATATATATATTTTTAAAAAAATGTTTTTAAAATCTAATACAATCAAAATTTAAACAGACATTTATATAGAACATGCATTTAAAAATTGAAAACATGTTTCGAATTTAGAATCTCGTGTAAAAAAGATAAATCTGATTTCTAAAGGTTTTAATTCAGTGCTTAAAGCCTGCTATATTCAAATATTTATGCTAACTGGGAATTTAAACTGCGTTTTCTAAATGCGTATCATGTAAGCACGCCACACTGATCTTTTCATCGAGATCAAGCAAATGGTTCATGTACAGGGTGTGATATCGAAAATCACATATTATAAAATATATATTTTATTTCAAAATTTAATTCTCTTCCAATTCATTTTCTATCTTTATAAAAAGCGATCTAAAATCTGCGGTTTCTCTTCTAGCAAAATATCAAATTTATTATCTCTCTGTTTCTTTCAATAAATAAAAATAAAAGTAAGAGATGTGGCTTCGCTCGCATAATGATTTGCGAAGTTCAAATCTTTTCATCTCAGTAAAGTAAAATAGAATAAAATATTTCCTGATGTGTCACTTAGGTAACATAGAACAGATGCATCCGCTCATTAAGTAGAAATTATGTATTTTGTATCGGCTAAAAGACTGAGGATAATGCTTTAACCATCAATTCTCGTGGTTGAGTTTCTAACGTACATTTCCAACGAATTGATAACTGTATTCTCACGAATTGATAACTGTATTTTTGGCTAAAATTAAATTCGCCAATATATTTTTAAAAGTTATACTGATTTATGCGCAACTGAAAAAATTGGGTGTTGTTATGTTGTCTGTCAGAATGAAGTTTGGCGATATAGCTTGTGGTTTTGATGTGAAGTAAATGAGCCAAACTTTGATCACTTTTGCCGCTGCTCTTGGATAAGTAAGAAGCTTCGAGTTCTCTCTGAAACTCCCCGTGTCTATTTATTCGTAAATGAATTATTTTTATCTTGATGTTTTCAAAAACTCTTTATCCTGCTGTAATCCTGAATACTTCATCAAGAATATTGTTGTCACGCAGTTAAAGTAAATAAAGCATTTAAAGTCAGCTTCTGCTTCCTGGGTGAATTGTCTTCGCAGTGTAAAATCTACGGCCATCACTTTAAATTAGCATGAACATTCTTCACCATTTTATCGAAAATACTAGAAATCTAGCATCGTCAAAAATTGCATCTATGTCTAATCCTTACATCAAAGCAAGTTCAATAAACTATAGAACACAGGGACACCCAAGAGAATTAAAATACATTACGTCTGTGGGGGAATTTACAGATAAGACGATTTTAACATGTATGGACTGCACTAAACCAAATGAAACGAATATATATTTTGTATATGCCTAAAAACATGTTTCATGTAGAATATGGTATAAGAATCATCCACTGTTCGCTTACAGAGCTACACAAAATATATAGATTATAGTACGACAATACTTGAAAATTGATAGAAGTGTACGTCAGGTTGTGCTATGTGTTATTAATATAGGATTATATTTATGTGCACCATGTGATGTGTACATAACGTTCAGAATATATACAGGTCTGCCAACATTTAAGCCACAACGTTCTTTTTTATTTGTTAGTGGAAATGCTTTATTATAATATTTTACCATGTCCAGGAAAGCTGCTTAGGAATTGAAATTAAGTCCTCATAGCCATATGATAAATAATGTTTTTTTTTTTTTTTTTTTTTTTTTTTTCTAAAGATAAATATTCGTCACTTGGTTTTTTGTGTATTTACACGTTTTGAGGCTTCTTGAATAGCAAAATCGTGTTTTATAGTTTGATCTTTGACTGCGTTTGTTAGAGTAAATTAAAAACAAATAATTTCATGTGATCCAAATGATGTGTTTCGAAGTTTATGAGTTTGTTCAAGATTGATAAGCTTCAAGGAATGATGTATGTGATAGTTGTCTGAAAAATTTTAAATAAACTTTTGAACTTAATAACAGATTTTAATTCTATATAAATTTAGATACAATAATGAAATGGGGGATTCAGGGGGGGGGGGGCGGTAGCCCTCCTCACATAGAATTATTTGCCAAATAAAGCTGTTTACATAATAAAGTAAAAAATAAATAAAGTTTTGGTTCAGAATTTTTTATTCAATAGACACCAAAATATTTTAGAAGTGGCATTTGATATATAATCGACGATTATTCGAGTCGATTTGCCTTTTATGTATGACAAATGGCACTTCTAAAAATTTTTGGTAGCTGTTGAATAAAAAATTCTGGTAACACTGAAGGGATGGGCGGCGAATCGACCAACTAGCGACTACTAACGGGCTTTAAAAGTAATTATGCTCTATTTCTATATGAAACTTGCTTTTGTGTATCTAGATAATACATTTTCGTTTTGGTACATTTCGCACTGAATAAAGACATTAAATGAATACCGTTTATAGATTGTAAATGTATTCAACTATTTTTGTGATTCTCTGTGTATGAACCATTAGTCGATTTATACAAGTTTTTGATAGTAAATATATTAAAATGAATCCAAACAACCTATATCAGTTTTTAAGGCCATCCCAGAAATACTTACGAAAAAGAGACTAACCGAATTATTAAACACTTTGACATTTGTTGGAAAATTTTAGAAATTTAACATTTTTATTGCTTACGCTGTGGCGTAACGTTATAAAACTAAAACTACTCACATTGCCTAAAGGAAAAATGTTTTATCACCGTACTAACATTTAAAAAGCATATTAAATTTAACACACCCATTAGTTGCCGCTAATACTATTACTCTTAAATTGTTATGTGTGAATGAGTGACATAGTATGAAGGTCAGTATTAGAATTTCTTCTTTCGAAGTGAACAATTTCTTCTTAGAATTCAATGAAACTATGTCTGAAAATGTCAAAAGTAATTATCTTTTAGTGAAAGATATGTACGCTTGGTGTTAAATCGTTAGCATACTTGAAAATTCTCTACAAATAAATAACAAGATTTTCTGTGAAATAAATGGTGACGAATTAGGTTGATAATACATTAAAAAACTGTCAAAGTCGAATTTTTTTAATACTTAGAGGAACATTTAAACTGCTTCTTAATTGGGTAAATCGGTCATGAATTGTCCCGATTTCTCCTCGATTAAACGCCTTTAGTTGTTAATAATTACAATATAAAACAAGAAATTAAAATCATGCAGTACGCATTGATTAGTAACACTTTCCAACTGTACGCAATTGTTGTATCGAATAACTATTAATATTCTTTGCCTACGTTATCGCACCACAGACAGAAGGACTGAAAAACATACAGATAGACTAATTGATTTTAAAATTACTCTTAGGCATTTTGGAAAGTGTTAAAAAGGCTTAACGCAAAAGAAAATGCAGCCGTTAGATTATAATTACAGCTTTTAAACTCTGAATATTTTACTGAATCATACAAACTTCAATATTCTATGTATTAATAAATACTTATATATATATATATATATATATTTTATGAATTATCCCATCAACTTGAAAGAAAATGATTAAATGCATAATAAAGAGAGCAATCATAAGAAATTTTCAAACATGCTTACCAAGTTGAGTGCCATGTCAACCATCGGTCGCTGAATATCTGAACTTTCTGTCAACCACCGGTGGCTGAAAGTGACAAATATGATATAAAGCGGCGTCAACCACTGGTGGCTGACAGCGTAAAATATGATAAAAAAAATTAAATAATTACTGAAAATTTATTTAAAATTTATTTAATTTTTATTTATTACAGGATTTTATCATTAAATAATTTTAATGGGCTTTATTGAAACACGGTAAATATAACGCGCTGCAAAGCAACGCGCGTGGCCTGCCGGGGAGAATTCGCGTGGTGCTCAATGTGTTAAAGATGGCAAAAAATATTGAAAGAATGCATTGTCATCGTGTTTCGAACTATTCTAAAAGTTTCAAATGTCTAGCTAGTCGGGAAGTTAGTTAAAAATCGATTGCAAGAATTGTACTGGACAAATAAACAAGAAAACGAGTTAATAAAAACGTAGTAAAAACACTCAGTGATTAGCAAAGTTTAGGAATTTTGTTTACCAAAATGTAAAAGTCATTTGAATTATTTGTTTCGTGAAAAAAGCTGTAAGGTTGAAAAATAAAAATCTAGTTACTCAGATCCTTGTTATCAAAGTTGATCTTGTAAATTACATGTAAGCGTTAAACAATTTTATTCGATATGTATTAGGTCTTTGCATAAATTCTTGCGGTTTTTTATTGCTTCATTTCATAAAAATACATCAAATCAAATGACAATTTTTAATCAAAATACTCTTCATTGCTTTCTACAACCTTTGCCCATTTTTCGGGTAACAAATACGGTGATAGAATAACCACGGCGATAGAAGCTGTCGTCTTTGGAGGCAATAAAATGATCCGCGTGCGCACGAACTTTTGCAACAACCTAGTATATATATATTGATAATCAGAGCATACAGTTGAAATATAAAGATTATTAAATATTATCAGCAATTCAAACAATTATTATGATCAAAAACAAAGACCACCCAAATCAAACCAAAAATGAAATGAAGTAAAAGCAAATTAAATTAAAACAAATTGGAAATAGATGACTTCATGTTTGCATTCTAATTTTTTCAACGACCTGGTAGAATACGAAACATGCAATTTCTGTCACAAAGATAACAAAAGCTAAATACAGTGGAACCTGTCTAAAGTGACCACCCTAGGGACTGGCTAAAATGGTCACTATACACAGGTGGTCACTTTATAAAGTCTCTTTAAAATTGGCACTTTCAAATTTCTTGCGATCTCAAAAAATAAAACAAATTAAAATAAACATATTTAAAAATGCACTATATTAAGTAATGAATAGCTTAATTAACAATTATAATAACTCACTAATTTAAAATATACTGCTACATAGAAGATACATAATTAAATTAAAACTCACTTTATCTCTTTTGAATTCAGTTGAAGAACTTCCGGAGTGATTGATTTAAATAACACGTAACGAGAAGATACACTGCAATTAATACGCATTTTTATTTTGATTGTAATACTATGCAGTTGCATAACCACAACATTTCTATAACTGACTATACCTCATTAAAAAGTTATACAAACTTTTATTAAGGTCCATTCACTTCAAAAAAGTCACTAATTTTTCGTTGCTTAAAACACTTCCTTTCAACAATTATGTTTTCAGTCATGCCTTCAAGTCTTCTCACTAAATCCAGCATTGACGGACATTTATTTAGGGCATACGTTTTCATTTTTTTGCACATCTTTAACATTTCTGCTTCAGAAATTTCATCATTTTCTTCGATTTCATCTTCACTAACACAATCTTCTTCACTTTCTTTTTCATTTTTAAACATATCGGAATGTCACTGTCAAAATTCATGAATAATTCAGCATTCACTGGTTCATTTTCAAAAGTCAAGTGATTTATAAGATTTTGAATATGGCTATTATCGTCATTTGGAGACACTGATTCACTGATAGTATCATCAGAAATTTGTTGCGAAAAACCACATCTTTCAAAGCATTTTGAAATTGTACTTTGACATACCAAATTCCATGAATCATTAACCAACATTATGGCATCGAGGAGTTTATACATGAAGCAATTTCATTTGCTGATTTGCATTCTTCTGCTCTGGAAATTATAGCTTGGAGCAAGAACTTTCTATAATGCAGCTTGAAAGCTTGAATTATTCCTTGATCTAGCGGTTGTAAATGTGATGTTGTATTAGCTGGTAGAAACTGTACTTTCACATTTGAAAATGACAAATCACTTGGATGGGCTGGACAGTTATCTATAAATAATAGAATCTCTCTCTTTCTTTGCTTCATCTGCTTGTTTAATTGTGCAAACCATTCAGTAAAAATAGAGGATGTCATCCATGCCCTTTTATTTCCATACCATAAGACTGGTAAATTCTTTAACATTTTTAAAACATCTTGGTTTTCTGGCTTTTCCTACGACAAGAAGTTTTAGTTTCTCTCCTGTTGAACTGCAAGCAAGCAAAATGGTAATTCTCTCTTTTGAAATCTTTCCATCTTTACATTTATCTCCAGACATTGCTAATGTTTTGTTTAGCATTGCCCGATAAAACAAACACATTCATCAGCGTTGAATATGTCTTCTTTCTTGTAATTCTCTAGCAAATCAGAAATCCGTCTTTTAAAGGAATCTACTGTTTCCATATCAACATCATGAGATTCTTCACACAAAATTTTTTGATAAATGTTATGCCTTTTCTTGAACGATTCTAACCAGCCGTTAGAAGCAATAACATTTTCTACATTTAGTTTTTTTGAAAACTCTGAAGCTGCTTCTTGTAGCAAAGGTCCTGAAATTCGAGCATTCATCACACGCATTTTTTTAAACCATTCAAAAGTAGCTTGATTTACTTCAAAATTATTGGTTTTACGAATTTTCCGACTCATCGACTCATTTTCATTTTCTTCAGATCTTTGCAGATATTCAGATTTTCTTTTAAAAATGTTGCTTACACAAGCTTTATTAATTTGAAATTTTTCAGCTGCTGTTCTCTGACTATTATTTTTTAGAAAATTAATAACTTCAATTTTATCTTTTAAACACAACTCTTTATACTTTTTAGATTCATCCTTTTTATTCTCCATACTTTAAGAAGAAAGATAACTGCATTGAAAACAAAAATTTGAAAAAATATCAAAGCAATAAGGTACTGAATATTCTCCAGACTACAAGTTCATACAACTAAAACTCAATGTTAAATGTTACAAATCTTGCAACAGTACAATGAATGAACATGTGCAGGTTTATTACTAGAATATCTGAGAACATATGCCAAAGGAATCCTTTTTAAAAAAGGGGAGGGGGGATTAACATTCCTCAAGGGGGGAGAGATTAACATTCCCCATTTACCTCTTTCAAAAATCAGTTTCTTTTGTATCTCAGAGAAATAGTAGATGGGAGAAAAAAATGTGATGGTCACTTTGGACAGGTTCAAATATCATTATAATAAAAGACAAACTGGTCACTTTATACATTAAGCAGGTGGTCACTATAGCAGATAAAAACCCATTACTGCTTTATGGATGAAAATTAAAATTTCGGAAAATGGTCACTTTAGTCAGGTGGTCACTTTACCAAGGTGGTCACTTTTATAGGTTCCACTGTATTTCTCTGTGCCGAGCCCAAAAAAATTCCTTGGAGCCAAAAAAAGAAAGAAACTGATATCAAATTAAACTCACCACAACATGAGAGAAACCAACCAAGTAATGTAAAAAATATGAATCAATAATCACCAAATCACCAATTAAATAATCATACATATGTATATATATATATATATATATATATAGAGAGAGAGAGAGAGAAAGAGAAAGAGAGAGAACATTTTTACAGTAACTTTCATAGAAAAGCCTCAAAATTTTATATTTTCAATAAAATAATTTGTACTAAAAATTGAAGGTTATTTTTTTTTTGTTAAGATCATTTATAAAAGATTATTTTATGTGTCAAGATTTGTAATTTATCTTTTTTTTTTTTTTTTTTTTTTTTTTTTCAGAATTTCATATCATAAACGGATGTACGGGCGACGGTGTATAAACTTTTTATTTATATATATGTATATATTTTAATACTGCTTTAGAATTATATTAAATTTTTTACACATATACTTTTCATTATAACGATAATAAGCATAAAATCTTCCTCGAAAATTATTTAAAGTTAAACTAATATATAATTCAAAAATTTAATTATTATTATTATACTTTTTAATTTATTTTGCTCCCAGATTTTTTTTTCCCTCACGATTTTAGATAAGTGTAGTGGAATTTTTTTTTTTTTTTTTTTTTTTTTTTTTTTTTTGTGTATGTAGGAGCCTCGCCTCCCCCCTGGAGAGATTTTCATGATGGGTATCTTTCAAAAGAGCTCGCTAATACCTTTAAAACGAATGGTTGAACCATCGATCTGCGATAATTTAAAACAAAGTTATCGATTTTTTTCATTTTTAACCAATTTTTTTTTTTTTTAATGTAATATTGAGAATAAATTCACCTTTTTTTGGATATTTAGTGTTATACTACTTCTCTAATATGGAAATCGTCTGCATTATCATAAAAGATAATTTTTTAAAAATAATAATTTTAATAAATTATTTTTTAATAACCGAATTAAATTCTATATAAATGTAGGTGCATTAATGAAACGGGGGGGGGGGGTTCAGGGGGGGCGGTAGCCCCCCTCACATAAAATTAATTATCATATAAAACTTTTTCGAAGCCTATTTTAAATTGTTTAACATAGGTTTACGCAACATCGTTATCTTACATCTTAATCTCCAACCTGTTTTTATAGAATTAAATTTCAGGGTAAGAGAAGGTCGTGTGAGTGACACACCAGATTCTTTCTTTTTTTTTTTTTTTTTGCTATAATTTAACATTCAGAGAGATATATACTAGTTTTGAATATTTTGTAATTTCACAAAACTTAAAGTCATCTGGTGTGTCATGTCACTCCCACTGATTTCTCTTACCCTGCATTTCAATACAGATAGATTTCAGATTAAGTCTTAAGAGCAATAAGGTAAGATAATAAAATTTAATCTACTTAAAAATAACTTAAAATAGCTTTAGGAACAGTTTTATTTAACATATAACTCTGGGTGAGGGGGGGGGGCTGCCGCCGCCTTGTCAATATTAATAAAAATTTTCGAGAGATAAACTCTTATGAACTTCAAAATATCAAATCTGAATTTTCTGCACTTATTTGTTTTTAAATGATACTGATAACAGATATACATAAAAATCAACCGCTATGAATTGGATTTTTGTATTCAGGAAACCTCAAAACGTGATATTATACAAAAAAAAAAAGAGTTGAAAATAGAACTTTAAAAAATACTTTGTTTACAGTATAGGTATTAAAAAAAAAAAAAAAAAAAAAAAAAAACTAATTTTCCTTCCTTTCCTTCATCGGCATGGTAAATGCAGCGAAGCAGTTGCATAAATTACATTCTATGGGAAAGAATGTTTAGCTTAATTTTCAGTAGCCCTGTATATTGCCTATAAACTACATGCAAATCACATTGTGTACTTAAATTAAATTTTATATGAAAAACACCTAATACCAAATGAAATACACTTCACGTAATTTCCAAGTATAGCCCCGACATGTCCAAATACTTTGGGTATCCCTGTCAACGAATGATGAATGATTTCCCTACCACAATCTACACAAAACTTACCTTTATGTCTTTAAAAATATATGTTCATTCCCTTTGTTTAGGGCAGCCTATACATTATACCCTGTACCTACCAGAAATTTCCCCCATAATGTAATGTATTTGAATTTTCTTGAATGTCCCTGTACACGAATCATTTGCTTTATCTCAATTTTAGTGTAGCATCTCTATATATGATACAGATTTAGAATGCCGAGTTTGAACTTCCTGCTACTATTTGTTCTTGAGATATGGTGATAACAAATACATAGAACACACACAGACAGACACACAGACCAACCACTAAAAACATGATTTCTGAGTCATGGAACCTCAAAACAAGTAACTATAACAAAAACTAGATTTCGAATATTTGATACAAAAGCAATACTTTCTCTACTATGTGTATAGGTAACAGATCATAAAAACATCAGACTAGACTAGTATAATCTATTACTTTAAAAATCTTAATTTTCTGTATTACACAGGTTCACATCTAAAATTTTGACCGATCTTTATGTTCTGTGGTGTGCTGAAACCGGAAATAAAGTCAGGTTTTCTCTATCACGGATAAAATTTTACGAATACAGGGTGTCTGTCGAATTACTTTCTTTCGTGACTTTTCCACTAATATAAGTATATGGTAACTTTTATAGTATGTTTCCCTAATTTATTATAATTATGCATGCGGAAACATTCTAGAGAGTACGGAAAATGAAGAAATTGTTTCTGTAGACAACCTGTATTGGCAAAAATCTGTACGGGATACAGAAAGGCAAGCTTCATTTTCGGTTTCAGCACATCAAAAAATAAGAAAATATTTAAAGGAGACTAATGTGCAAGTTGTACCTGACGGGACTAAAGTGAAAGTTGTACCTCAAGGGACTAATGTGAAAGTTGTACCTCACGGGACTAATGGGCAAGTTGCACCGAACGAACAAACTATTTCTTTCAACGAAAATGCCTACTAACCCTGGACGATAGGTCTAATATGTCGTATCATATTATATATCGTATTTATCGTAATATAACTCAATACTTATTTCGCTTCCTTCTTCGACTCGTTTTAATACGCATTTTTTATATGCATGAGCAGCCCCCGAAAAACAAAAACAGTAAATCATTAAATTCATTTTTTACTTATTTTTATTTCATATTATTGCACGCGCACTTTTTATTTCCTAATTCAAAATTATAAAAAAAAAAAAAAAAAAAAAAAAAAAAAAAACTTTATATCGCTTGTAACAATACTGATTATTATTAATTTTCTTTTCTTTTTCTTTCAATAATAATAATGAAAAAAAAAAAAAAAAAAAAAAAAAAAAGATTTTGATGAAATTCTGGCAAAAGCAGAATTTAGTTTAGAACGGAGGACTATTAGTTTTTTTCCTTTTTTAAAATTATAACATCGCTTTCAAATTAATTAATTAGATTTTCGATAAATTTTAGATTTCGACAAATGTCCAACTATCGAAATTGACAACGCAAAAATCCCAGATTGAGACTAATAGGCCCTCAGTCCTAATAAACAACGTATCAGCTAAAATTATCAAAACAAATTTTGTTGCTCTTATTTTTGTAGACATGCGTTATAATGAAGTATATAATTTTTCCTATGACATATCCAAACGCATGTCTATAGTTTTCGTTTGTTATCAATGATAGTTTTCATATACAACATTAACTTACTTCTTTTATTAATTTTTAAATGCACCACTTTTAATACTTTATAACTTTTAGATAATTAATCTAAATATGCTAATTTATTTGAAACAACTACAAAATTCTATTTTACTTATAACTGTTGTATTAGTTCCCTATTATACTATAGGTATGGGGAACTTAGGTAATCGTGAAAATTTTCGACCTTGGTGTTTTGACTTTTTTACACGTTTTGAAGTGTGAGGATTCCGAAAATGACAAAACTTTTATGGTATCCGTCTGTAGGGTGTCTGTTAGTTTGTTAGTCCGTTAGTGTGTTAGTATGTTAGTCGTTGTACACCTTATCTCAAGGACAAATTGTCGCAGGGAAGTCAGATCAGTTTTAAAATATTACTTTCGGCACTGGCAAGAACCCTATTCATTTGGAACATTCGAATTAAAAAACTTAGTAAGTTATTAGAAAATTATGATTTTCTTAATATGGGAGAATTGGGCAAAATTTCACTTAAACGTGCATTAAATGGAAAATCTTTACTGCAAAAATGTCAGACAAATTCTATTAAATAAGTATTAAATACATTGAGTTGGCATTTAAGTGAAATGTAAAAATTCATACATATTTCTTTTTCTTCTTTTTATACTAAATAATTTTCCAACACTTAAATAACTTGATATTATGCTACATTGTCAAGAATAAATACACTAATTATTCCAAGTTTGAATTTAATTACTCTGAAATAAATATATTAAAAAACTTATTCATATTTTATTGCTTGCTTTGAATTTAATAAGAAAGAAAATCATACCCATGGCATAGATTTATGAATATTTTCCTACTATGCTTACTGGATATCTTACATTGTTTAACATTCAACTGGAAAACTTTGTTGGAAAACATGAAAAATGCATAACACAGTTTAAAACGCATTTTAAATAATTTTTATTTATATCCCAGAGTATATTTGGATACCTTACTCCAAAAGAATGTGTATCTGAATCAACATCATAACATCGTATGGAAAAGTATCAAGGAAAAAAGAAAGTTTTATGACAGCAACAACCTATTTGTGATTGCTTGTAAAATTTTAGAAAATATCTTGTTTGTTCAGTCAAACTTTGATGTATATAACAAAAGATATTTTAATTTCAATCCTACCAATCAAAGGTATTCAAGTTTGCTTTTAGTAATCTTCGTGGAATACTGATAAGAACTAAAGATTGCAATTACTTTCTAAAATATCTCCATTGTGAGACAATTAAATTATAATCTTTTAATTAATACTTTTGAAAAATAAAATAGTGTTGAATAAAGATGAATATAAATTTTATAATGTACCATCATAATAATTAAATAAATAATAATTAATAATAATTAATTAATTTAATTAATATATCACTATCATAATAATTAAAATTAAACTGCCTTCCTTGGGAGCACAACTAGAGGCTTTTGTCTGGAATAGAAACTTCTTCAGCAGATATGCTCCTAGATGATGTAGAATCATGTAGATGTTGACATGATAGAGATGTAGGCATGATGTATAATGAATCGAAACTGATTCGACTAATTCTGCATCATGTGAAGCTGCCCAGCAGAAGAAGTCTCGGATCTGAGACAAAAGCTTCTCATGAAGCTTCCAGGTAAGGCCGTTTAATTTTAATTATTATTAGAAATGAAGTTTCAATGCATATTAAAAAAATCTAACACCACCAGTTGCAAAAACAAGTTACAAACATGCAGTGCGTTCCTGATTTTATACTGCTAGTCATGCCTATTTCTTTTCCCTAGCGTGAGGCTAAAGAGCGGTTTATTATTTTTACCAATATAATATTTCCGAGTTTTTGTAATTTGTGGCTTACAAAATTTTTATTTATCTGCAATTTAATCGAAAATCTTAGGCAAATTTAAAACTATACCACAGTGATAAAAACTCGTCTATATTCACCAGTATACCGTGATAAACTAAGGGAAAAAAATTCCTCTCCATTAACAAAATACTTAATTTTTAAGAGACATTGGAAAATGAAAAATAATACCTAATTATGTGAACTGATCAAGAATTTTATTTATCAGATATTTTTTATTTTGTTGCTTTAACACGATTTGCTTCCTCACTAAACAGGCTATAGAATGAATATCGAGTCAAAAAGAAGAAATGTTATTTCAGTTATTTTATTTTGTAAAAAAATTAGAAAATCAAAATAAATAATCATGTTTAAATAAGTTATGCTTTGTTATTAGAAGTTGACCTAATAAATTACTTAATCTGAAACGGCAATGCAACTACTTTTATGGATAAATCAGAACTTCTTTAAATATGAAATAAAAGTAACACGATGACGTAATTAGAATTTAACTTTTCTGTTAAGTACAAGCAACAATATATAATTGGAAAAACCCATATTTAATGTAAAAAAAAGGGGGAAAATTCACCAGGTGAGAAATTGAACCTGTTTAATAAAAAAGCACCACAAAACTGGCGTTGTAAAAATTATTTCTTTCAAACTTTGAATAAGCACCATAAAATGCAATAAACTCGCAACAATTGTTTCGGGTCGAAAAAACACACGACCCTTCATCAGGCGAATAAAGTAAGCACGAGTGCTGCAGTCAAAGAGGCAACTTGTTGCGAGTTTATTGCATTTTATGGTGTTTATTCAAAGTTTGAAAGAAATAAATTGAACCTGTATTTTCGGGAAAACGTATTGGCGCTATAGCAGCTGAGCCACCCAGCCGACGTGGGACTAGATCGAATCTTTTTTTGAATAATGGAAATATTGTTCTGCGAATACTAACGCAATCTGTAGAATGAATTTATAGGTGGCTTCATCAATAGAAATTTAGTGCATTATGCCAAAGTACCAGGTCTGATTTCCTTTTTGTTCTTATTAAATTTAATTCATGCTTTTGAATCTATATTATGTTACAAAAACATTGATATATTAAAAAGTAACTTTTTAAATATTAAATTAAATTAAATTATAGGAGAATCAATTAAGGGATAAGGATAGTTCTTCCTCTTCAGAATAACAAGTTATTTCAACACTATTCATGAAGCTTTAAAATTGTAGTCATAATACAGTCGAACCTCGTTGGCCATACTTGCCAACATACTAATTAATATTCCGTAGTATTGTTAGCTCCGCCTTCTTTTTCACACCAGTATCTTTTTATAAGAGTTTTCTTCTTATGTAATCGTAATTGCTGTGATGTTGAAAAACATCACATATCCCTTTTTTTTAAAATAAAATAATAATAATAATATAAATTACATTTTATTTATTTATTTACAATACAAGAAAACATTATATTCCTTATTCTAAAAGAATTTAATACAATTTTGTTTATTTCGCTTATGCTATTTTATTTTTATTTCTATTTCATTAATCTGTAATTTCATATAATTTATTGTTCTTTTTCCTGCTCTAAATCTCATCAAGTAATAATTAAATAAAATATCAAAGAAAGAGAAACCCATTCATTTTATGCTTTAAAACCGCAGACGATTTTTTTTTTATTGTAGCTTCCTGTCTCCGATCAAACGTTTGAAGATTCCGTTGAATCATTATAGCTAAAAATAATTTCTAATATTTTTTATCAATTGATTTCGCACTTTTAGCCAAATTCTGGATGCCTGACAAAATTTAATCACATCATATGACGTAATTTAATTTTTAGCCAATCCTTTAACTATTATTTAGGTTTACCAGATATAAAATTTAAAATGTGTTCAGCCAACTTGATTTTTGATACCAATGAGATTTGGCGAAATAAATTAATTAGCTTGCTGTCTGTCTTTCTGTAAAGATGTTATTTATTTTATCTTTGAGTCAAAAATGTCGAAATGCTTTCGATTTAGAAAAGTATATCAAAATGGCTTCCATTCTTCATTCGATGTCTCTCTGATTAATAAACTGAAATTCTTCATCATGAATGTTTGCGAATCTACTCATTCGTTTTTGTTCAAAAATGCATTATATATATCTTATAAGAGTAATAAAGAAATGTAATTTTTCTAAATGGAAAATGACTTCATGCTACATTTTACGGAGCTGAGTGAACCTGCTACGCTGTACGTCATGGCCGCTTCATACTTTAGATATCTCCATCCCAGCTCTTCATTAAATATATGTGGTGCCAGACTCAGGCCGGATAATATATCCGGATATCCAAAATTTTTTCGTCTTGAAAAATTTGTGCATCGAAATTGAACTACTATATAACGAATATAAGCTCGAATTTCTGTTTAACGGATCTCTGCTTAGTCACCTAATATCGGCGTGATATCGACTACGTTAATCATTCTACACATCCTGATTAATTCATGAATGTGACGTTTTGCGTTGTTGAAGACTGGTTATGTTTTTAAAACAGCTGCCCCGGTGATGATCCAAAAAGAGATTAACTACGTTACGGTGAACAGCACCGAATTTACCGATTTGTTCTTCATCTTTACTAAAGGCTAGTGTGCTGCAGGATGTCATCTGTGATTTAAAAAAAAAAAAAAAAAAAGAGATTGCTTGGTGTCTACGGTACCGATTCTTATCGCCGATATTGTGTGATGCCATGCCGGTGGACTTTCTACGGTTTCATTGAATAACATCCTCTCTACAGTCTGCAATGTTCGCAATTTGTGACCGTCTTATGCACTTACCGTTCGGTATTAAATGATCGTTGATTCATCGGTGCAAGGAGAATTGCCAAATATGGGTCGTCTTTCTAGAATGTATGCAATTAAATTTCTACGTTGATTTTTTTTCTCGCGCACTCATACAGGAGAAGAGCCTTACAGTTTTAAATAAAAGAATAAATAAAATACCGTAAATAAATAAATTTATATCTATATATATTTTTGTTTTAGCTAAAAGAAGATTCGGAAAAGGGGTAAGTTTCCTTTGGAATCATTTTATTGTGCCAATAAAAAGAAACATTTCTCACATATTTTTTCTTAAATATTGACAATAAGAACTTTTCGTACATTTTTCTTAAATATTGACATTTATTTAAACTTTATATATAAATTTTTACTTATAGGTAAAATCTTTTATTCTTCATATGAGTATTATATTCTACTTTAACTTTTCATTTCAATTTTTAAGAACAGTTAAAAAGTTATATAAATGATCAAAATTTGCTTATATTATTTTTTGAAATATCTAGTTTTTTGATATTCAAGTAAAGATTTATTTCATTTGTGAAATTAAATACCAGATCATAGTGATATTTTTTTTCTTTTCATCATACTGCATAAATTTTTTTTAATTTTTTCATATTTTGATTTTTGTGTTTACAATTTAATATATCTTGACAATTATTTTCATTTGCATATATATCCATTTTTAGTATTATTCATTATATATTTTTAAATATATCTATAATATATATATATATACAACAAGACGTATATGAGCCAATTTCATGATTGCAAAATATAATGATATATACATATAAAAATATTAGGAATAATTTCTATATTTTCGTTAATTTTGAAACTTTGTCATGCCTAATTAAAACAAATATATTTAACAATTTTTTATTCATTTTTAAGTGTCTTGGTAATTTTATTTATTATATGATATTCAATTGAATTCTTATGCATATTATTTTTATTTAACTTGGTTAACATTTTTATATTTGAAAAACATGGCACAGAATCGAAACGCGTTTTGCTCCGTTCCTAATTTCGATGGGGACGCGAGATTTGTCAAATTTTTCTTTGATCAATTAAGATCCTTTGCCATGTTAAATAAACTAACAAATGACGCGACGTTACATGTAATGAAAGAAAAACTTCGTGATGCCGCGTTGGCTTACTGATAGCATGAACTACTGATAACATGAACAATTTTTTTGTTCTTCTTGAGATTCACATTAACGAGGTTCGACTGCATTAATATTATCAGCATCCATCGATGAAAGGTCAAATCAACGTAAAACGAACGCTCATAAGCGTTCGGAAGTGTCTTCTGTTTCATTAAATAAATCTACTCTTCGACCACATTTCATGAAACCATGGAAGCCTCTGTGCAAGTGCTAACTCAACGAGTCCAGTGTTAAAATAGGGGTGACAGTCATTTGACGCAGAGAAAATGAGCGATTACAGAGCGCCGAATTACTGGATGTTTTCCAAATCCCAATCTGTCGGTCAAGCTGGCACCTTCCCAACATTTTCGACGCATCCTCACTGCTAGTTTTAGGAAACGTGGCTGCACTATATTTCTAGACATCGAGTAAAATGACTGCTTTTTGTCTTTATACAGACTTTTATTTAACTTAGATGAGCCAGAAATGCTTAGCTACGAATATATGAAAATCCCGATTAATCAATTTTGCGTAAATTTTGATTTACTTTTCATTAACAATTTAATTACACTCATTAAATATCGTAACCCACCCGAATTTAATAGCGAAATTCATGATTTGTTTTCAGAATAACTTATAAAATTTTGTTAATATAATTCGGTAAATTCTTAAAATTCGGTAATAATAATATATTCCACTGCCCTTCAAAGGGGTAAAAGCTACAATTGGGTTTTAATAGTACAAGAGATAGAAATTTGAATGCTACTCTTGATTTACGATTAATCCAGAAAAAAAAAAAGAAAAAGCAATGTAATATTACAAAATTTGACACTCCTTTTTTTCTGAAGAGGGAAATTGTGGAAATTAGTTTTCACTGGCTCTTAGACGAATTGTACTGAACAAATTTTTCATATTCATTTTTACTTTCTTCTATATGCAGATATAGAGAAAGTATTGGATTTGTGAAAATTTTCGAACTCCAGTTTTCGATGAATTTATACGTTTTGGGTAGTCTTGAACACGATTTGACTGTTTTTAGAAAATGACTGTCTGTCTGTGTGTCTATTGTGTGTATCACAAATTTTGTGGACTCTGTATCTCACGAGCCAATTAACGAAATTCAACCAAACATGGTATTTAGTTGGATCCTGACATAAACTGGTGCTGATTAGATTTGTGGATCAATGGCTCAACAGGTGATCGCATTCTTTTTCTAAATTTTTAACATGGCAGTATAGGAAAAAATTTTGTGAAAATTTTAGACCTCGGTTTTTTTACTTTTTTACACGTTTGCATATGTGAGGAATCCAAAAATGACAAAATTTGCTTGGTGTCCGTCTGTAGGGTGTCTGTTAGTTTGTTAGTCCGTTAGTTAGTTTGTTAGTTTGTGTACACGATAATTCACGAACAAATGATCGTAGAGAGGTCAGATCAGTTTTAAAATATTACTTTCGACACTGGAAAGAATCCTATTCATTTGCAACGTTCGAATTAAAAAACTTCGTAAGTTATTATAAATTTACGATTTTCTTAACGAGAATAGGGCAAAATTTCACTTAAACGTCCATTGAATGGAAACCTTTTTACTGTAAAAATGTCAAACCTGTTTTAAAATATCAGTTTTGATTCCGGAATGAACATCAGTAAATATAAATATGCTACTTTAAAAGTTTCGCAAGTTATTTGGAATTTACGAATTTCTTAACATGGCATAATAGGGCAAAATTTCACATAAACGTCAATTTCGAGGGATATTTTTATCGTAAAGCTGTCAGACCACCTTTGAAATATTATTTAAGACACTGACATGAGTATTATAGACTATGAATTTTACAATATAAAAATTTCGTAAGTTATTGGAAATTTACGAATTTCTTAACATGGCGGAATAAAGCAAAATTTCACATAAACGTGAATTTTGAGGGATATTTTCATCGTAAAGATGTCAGAACACTTTTTAAATATTATATAGGATACTGGCAGGAATATCATAGACTATGAATTTTTCAATTTAAAAAATTCGTAAGTTTTTGGAATTTACAATTTACTTAAAATGTCAGAATAAGGTAAAATTGAGAATAAACGTCCATTTTGAGGATCCTAAATATATTAGACAACTTCAAAATGACATTTATGATACTTGTTTGAACATGATTGACTACAAATATTCTAATAGGAAAATTTCTTAAGTTATTCGTAATTTAAGATTTTATCAACAATGCAAAATTGAAAATTTTCCATATAAATATGAATTCTGAGGATTCTTGCATTGGAAATAGTAGCATGAAAACTAAACTATGAAATTGACTCGAGTAATATAAATTAATAGATTAGATTAAGATAAACAGAAGTGAACGGTGGATAGCCTATTAGGCGGGGATTTCATTCTGTCACTGTGTCAAGCTTTGGTCAAATTAATTTCTCTTAACATGATTATAATATGTCTCGTACTAGAAATTTAAGAGAACATAAATATGATGGGGAACTGAGCAGAGTCCACCTGTGCCAACTAGTTTGATTTGTATCTGTGCTTAGGTCATCATTTGCTTGAAAACAAGCAATTTCGTCTCATTATTAAGAAACCAAATTTAACAGTGTGCTTCATACGCACCTATGCATTTTTTTTTCGTCTTTTAAGTGCTATCTTTTGTGGCAAATATTTTTAATATAGCATTCCTCACTTCGCTTTATTTACTTATTTATTCTTGATTCATTTCGAAACATTGGAAATCTCTGAACGGCCCTTACCCCTGGACTAGGCCAATTTTAACGGGTTTGATACTATCCAAAGGGGTGAATAGCACCTGATCACCGCACGACAACCGTAAGGCGACTCAATGAGCTGCTTGAGCATCAGACAGAATTGAGCTGTGCCTGAAGGATTTTCGTTAAAATTTCTAACTATCCACTTCTATCTTATAGGTGAGACTTCGTCAATGCAACTTCATTTTTCAAAGTTCTTGACGCGTTACTCGATCGCCATAACCGTATTTCCAAGAATACACTAATAGGAGGCACATAACACGCGCCAAAATTTTGGTATTTTGAAGTAAGTGCACATATAGCTAAGGGAAAAAAAAATCAATTTCAGAGGAAGGAAATGGCCAGGGATGCTCCAAAAGATAGTTGTGCACGAGAAATTACATCTATTTTAGTCGTTCCAGACAGGGCCTGACTAACAACTTTTTGTGCCCAGAGCACTTTTAAATTTTCGTGCCCCCCCCCCCCCCTCAAAAAAAAAAAAAAGGTTATAAACATACTACAATTTATAGCTGGCGAAAAAACCGGCCGAAAAGAGTTATTTGGTCAACAAAATTATCTGCCCCTGCTTTGGGATCTAAAGACAAATAAAATTACCCACAGTCAACCTAACGACAGACTTTATTTTAAAATTTTATTCATGTAGGTGAAACACAGTTGAGCGAGAAAACAAAAAAAGGAAAATTTAGACCATATATTTTAGCCATTAATAAAATTTTGTGCCCCTCAGAAATTTCGTGCCCAGGGCACGAGCCCCAGGTGCCCGTGCCATAGTCAGGCCCTGGTTCCAGATAATCTGATACCATTTTTATTAAAATCACAATCAACTGATTGGAAGAAAATCATATTTTTAATGAAATTTTTATTTTTCCGACTGAGTGAAAATAATGCCTGGACCGGGAGTTGAACCCCGGATCTTTGACTGACAAGGTCAAGGCTCTACCAATTGAGCTATTCAGGCCGACAACCGGTCAGCATTGCTCACTCAGACAACCTTTAGGCAGAATCATCTGGTCTATCATTTAGATAGCTCAACAGAAATAAGCCGCAGGTACAGGAAAACACCATTAAGCAATGGGAGAAAGAAATACAATTTTTATTAAAATCACAATCAACTGATTGGAAGAAAATCATATTTTTAATGAATTTTTTATTTTTCCGACTGAGTGAAAATAAAGGTTGTCTGAGTGAGTAATGCTGATCAGTTTTCGGCCTGCATAGCTCAATTGTTAAACCCTTGACCTTGGAAGTCAAAGATCCGGGGTTCGACTCCCGGTCCAGGCATTATTTTCACTCAGTCGGAAAAATAAAATTTCAAGAAATATGATTTTCTTCCACAGTTGATTGTGTGATTTTAATAAAAAATTGTATTTCTTTCTCCATTATCTAATAGTGTTTTCCATTTCCTGCGGCTTATTTCTGTCGAACTATCTACATGATAGACCAGAGATGTTTCTGCCTAAATTTTGTCTGAGTGAGTAATGTTGACCGGGGTGTCGGCCTGGATAGCTCAATTGGTAGAGCCTTAACTTTGTAAGTCAAAGATCCGGGGTTCGACTCCCGGTTCAGGCATTATTTTCACTCAGTCGGAAAAATAAAAATTTCAATCTGATACCGGTTAATCGAAAGTCTACTGCATTCAATAGACTGTGACCATTAAGAATGCTAATGTGATGAATTTTTTTTAAAGAAAGGTGGTTCAAAACAATTAATGAGTAATTTAAAATTTTCTCGACAGCATTTCAAAATTATATATATATATATATTGTAATGCATTTTTTTTCTAAGGTTACTTTTTAAAGTTTTCAAATTGTAAGTTTTAAAGTACAATCTCTTTAACTGCTTACTTGTTATGAATTAAAACCATGAGAATATTTTTCCATCACATTAGTCACTCGTATAATGATAATTTGTTTTCGCTTTCTTTTATTGCAATTACTTTTAAAGTAACTTTCCTCTATCTATCTTTTAAGATTATTCCCACATCTAGTACAATTAAAGTACCTTCTCACACATCGGAACGTACTGTTAATGTAAAAATGTATGTTGATGTTTTTTTTACAAATGGAAATAAAGTAAGAATATATATTGTGTACAATCAAAGTTAAAAAATGTTTTTAATCAATCTTTAATCAAATTAAAATATCCATTTTTTTTTTTTTTTTTTTTTTGAAAAAAATTCTGCCTTTATTAAATGATATATTTTAAATCTATAAAGCCATAAGCATCGTAATTGAAGTTGATATGCATTAACAATTACAGATGTTGAATAGTGATGGTGTTTGCATAAATGTTTTACTCTCTAAGAACTTAAATACAGAAAATGAAAAGCTTTTGCTTGAGAGATAATCAGAAGATGCTGTATAAATGAATATTATCAGCAATGCAATTGCACAAAAGCATTTCTGCTCGTATATTTTGATTAGCGAATCAGTCAAAATGTTTTTTATACACAAGCAATCAATTTATGACTTTAATTTATACTAAAAGGCAGCTAAAATAATCCCCTAATATTTTATCGGATATGTTTAACTATTTAAACTACAAAATGTTGTGGAATGTGATTACGAGATACAATGACAACAAATAAAATAATAAAAAATGATTAAGTAAAAAATAATTGTTTTAAGATTAGAAGCTTTTTATTGTGAAGCCCTAAAAAGCATAAAATAAAAAAAATATTGAATTAAAGACATGCTATAAAGAAATGAAAGTTTTAACACTAATGAAATTTCAGATAAAAATATAAATATTTCTGTTTTGCAAAAGATGAAAATTTTTAAATATTCAAAATATTTTAAAAAGCATTCGAGACCAATATTATTAGTTATCAGTTTTTTGTAAAATTATTCGTTAAGTGATAAATTTCAAAGGTCTCGAAAGCTTTTCAAAACATTTTGAATATTTAAAAATTTTCATCTCTTGCAAAAGGGAAATATCTATATTTTTCTGTAAATTTTCATTAGTGCTAAAACTTTCATTTCTTTATAGCATGTCTTTGCCTCAATATTTTTTTATTTTATACATTTTATGGCTTCACAATAAAAAGCTTCTAATCTTAAAAAATGACTTTTTACTTAATTTTTTATTTTGTGCTTTTTAGTTATAAATAAAAGCTTAAAAATAAAATAAAAATTTCTTAGGGTACTGTGTAGACAACTAAAGATTTTCTTTTAGATACTGATTTTTTTTTTTTTTTTTTTTTTTTTTTTTTTTAATTATCTGAAAAAAAATAGCACATCTGCCTTCGAGGATCGAGCCCACGACCAACGCGTTATCAGCATGACATTCTAACCAAAAGTCAGAGAACAGTGTAAAACAGTCATAGAAAAATCTAAGTAATGCAAAAAATATTGTTCTTGAATGCTTTTCGAAATACTTTGAATATTTAAGAATTTTCATCTCGTGTAAAAGTGAAATATCTACATTCTTCTTTAAAATTTTCTTATTGTAGGAATTTTTATTTTTTATAACATGTCTCTGCAAGAATAAAATTTTATTTTATGCTTTTTAAGGCTCCACAACAAAAAGTTTCCAGCGTTTATTATTATTATTATTATTATTATTATTCTATATATATTTTAAAAAAAGTTACAGTCACTGGCGTCAAATTTTTTTTTTTTTTTTTTCTTTTTTTTTTTTTTTTTTTTTTTTTTTTTGCGACAGCATCTTCTAATGGAGGGCCGGGTCTTTCGTGTCATGAGAAGCATCAATGTGTTCCAAATACTCCAATGAAGACAGTTCAGCTGCTTAGCAATGTCTATCATTTTAATTAAAGATGTTATTAACTAAAACCGACAAGTTTATGAAGGTACTCTATTTGCCATTTTGAAAAAAAAGTTTCTCCCAGTGACGTTGTTCTTCTGTCATGAAGTCATCTTACACGGGAAAATTAAAATATGATCCATGGTTGTATACAGATAGGCAGGCAGGTAAGTTGGATTTAATGTCGCACCAGTACTGCGCTATGGGTTATAGGCGACGGTCTAGGACGCAACACTAGAGATGTTCCGGAGACATGTCATGACAATTTTGATCCTTCACGAAAGGGGCGCTCGTCGTAGGAAGGTTAAATATGCCCTAAACGTTAAAACATCATAAAGGTTCTATCATAGATATTCGTCATAAAGCCGGTCAATAATCACTCCGATTATCACACCAAAGCACACACTTCCTTAGCTTGGAAGTCAGTTTAAAGAAAACTCATCATTAAACAATTCACTTCATTTTATCTCGGATACTCATTCTAAAATTATTTATATTCAGTTGCTTTCTACTTCCGCAACCTCCTTAAATCCTGTTCTTAATTTGACAAACTAATTATCCAATGGCTAGAGACACTTTACGTCAATCCTCTTTTTATTCTACTCGATACTTGTAAGTTCAACCTGATATCTTACACAAAACATCGCCACCTGATTCCGGATCCAGTTAGTGACCTTCGCTTTCTCAACCAAATACAGTCGGCAGCAAAATTATCCGAGCGCTAGCAATAATTTTTATTAAAAAAAAAAAAAAAAAAAAAAAGTACACTTAATACTGTTTTGTTAAATAAATCCTTATCGAATTATGTTCTTAGACTGACTAAGAATAGGATTCGACAAGGATTTATTAAAAAAAAAAAGAAACAGTATTAAGTGTACTTTTTTTATATAGGAATTATTGTTAGCGCTCGAATAATTTTGCTGCCGACTGTATTTCTAGCTCAACTCGACCTAAGACCACCTCCAATACTAAATTCCTCTGCTGACCTTTATTTTCTCAGCCTAATATTTCGAATTCAACGGCCGCCACTTGTGACCACCTCCCAAGGTAAATCCAATTGGCGACTTTTACTTTCCCGACGCGACAACACTCTTACTTTAGAACTTCTTGACATTAAATGCGCATTATTTAGTAAAATATGAATACTGGGAAGTTCTAATTGATTTAACTAATACAAACATAATGAAATTTAATTTATGAAATGGTAATAATAGCAACTTTCTTGAAGGTTTCTCATGTAAAAAATATAATATATATATATATGTAATTGAAATTGAAATATACGTAGTTTTGATAAACAATTAGAAAAATGTCTCTATTATTTAATGTTTTTAGCATTTCTATGGAATTAAAAAAATATGTAAATATCAAGACTGGTAACACAAAAGAAAATTAATCCACGGTTATCATAAAAATTTTTTATGAATAATTATATTTCTTTTAATAAAATGCACGAGTTGAAGGCACAAAACGTATTTCCCATACCTTTACATAATTAGGTAAACAAATACACCTACTCATCTTTAAGTGTTAAATGAAAATGTTTACCTTCATGTAATATTATTATTGAAAAAGCATTTCTAATACTGCCTCATCAAGGCTGTATCATTAATCACATAGAAATTTCAATAAGTGAAAAAAGGGAAAAAGGTGTGTTTTAAAATCGCGCGATTCTAATAACCAATTCTTATCACGAAACAGTTTGCATCATAGAAGGCTATATTTCTGTATCAATTCAAGGAAAATAAAAACATTCGCTATTTGTTTCTAGCAATGTTTTTCGTGATTCAGACAAAAAAATAGAGTTTTGTTTTGCCAGTGAATTTATGGATTTGAAATAGAACATTTTCTTTAAGTTTTAAAAATCGATCTATTGTAATATCTATGTATGTCATGGTCATTCTTTGTTGATTTGTAAAGGGAAAATTTCAAAATTATTCCTTATTTGTTTATAAAAAACTATTTTTACAGGAAAAATAAAAATTCCCACGATAATAATGATTTAGTTAACAATTTTACAGTTAGTCATTTATTTTTGCACAAGAACTGAATTGGTTAATAAATTACGAATATTTAATTCAATCTGGATTGCATATTAACAGTACAGGTAAAAGTATTTTGTTTTTGTGAACATAAATCCATATTAAATATTAAAGAATTCAACTACAACTACTATCATGATAAATTTTTTAAGATGTTAACTTTTTTCTCATAAATTGTTTACGATAGATTAATCGTGAGTATCAATTGTTTCAGCAAAATACCTTATTTACTTATCTAAATTTCTATACCTGCATATTAGAATTGCTGTTTTTTTTTATTATTGGACGTTACTTTTTATAGGTGTGCAGTGTGCATAGTTGGTTTATTAATATAATATAAAAAGTGGTGTTTATATGTAGAATGCAGGTATTTTTGACGTATAATTTATAAAAAAAAAAAGTCGATTTATATCAATTTATACTTGCTATACTACAAAACTGGACATTCATAGTGAGAAAAGCATTATTACGAAAAAAAAAAAAAAAAAAAAGGAGGGGAGGGGCTAGATAGTTAAAGTATTACTTACAAACTTTGAATAAACACCATAAAATGCAATAAACTCGCAACAAGTGTTTCGGGTCGAAGGGTCGTGTGTTTTTTCGACCCGAAACAATTGTTGCGAGTTTATTGCATTTTATGGTGTTTATTCAAAGTTTATAAGTAATATTTTTACAGCGCCAGTTTTGTGGTGCTTTTTTATTAAATTAGATAGTTAAAGGACATTTCTGTAATTTAATCTCATATTATTCATATTATTCATATTATTCATATTATTTATATTATTCATATGCACAAAAGAATGCTTTCCATAGAATACAGTATGATTAGCATTAGATTTACAGCGTCACACAAGAATATTCAGTTATATTAATGGGCATCACTGTAAATTTGCTGGAATAACATTTTCGTGCATATAATTTGTCTTTTTTATAATTTTTTAACTGTTTGTAGCACTTTTCAATATGGTCGACTAGTGTTAATGACTTCGGTTTCTCTGTCTATCTATCTATCTGTTTGTCTATCCATTCTTTAACTCACGTAAATATTCATGGAATTTCTTGAAACTGATATATGATATTCAAGTTCCCTACATCGGTTATTTCCTATTGAAAATGGAATGATTATCTCTTCTGGCTTGTGTACAGGGACACCCAAAACACACCAAAGCATCGTGTTTTTATGAAGTATATTTTAATTCCTTTATTTTACGCAAATTTTAATGAAACTGAAATATGTTGTTCAAGTTCACTATCGGATATTTGCTATAGAAAACGGAGTAAATACCATTTGTAGTTTGTGTACAGAGTCACCCAAAAATATTCCAAAGCATTCGTTCTAAGAGAGGTATTTCTATAAACCAAATTTTCATAACTTTACTTCGAACAGATCTTAATACAGTTGAAATATGTTATTCATATGCACAAAAGAATGCTTTTTACAGAATTTAGTATGATTAGCATTAGATTACAGGGCCACACAAAAAATATCCAGTTACATTGAAAGCTTTTATTGCAAATTTGCTGAAACTGCATTTTCGTTTACATTTAGCGTTATAGCACTTTTTATGTGGGAATATGATTTCAATATAAGTATCTATCTGTCCGACTGTCTATCTGCCCGCCCCAGCGTCCGTAAATATTTTCAAAATTTTTTAAAAATTATATGTGTTATTCAAATTTACTATGGAATGTTAACGATTTTAAATGACATTTATATGTCCTGTGCAACGGATTTGTGTATAGGGACAACCAAAAAAAGAATACCAATACATTGCATTTTAGGACAGACATTTTTGTAAATTACATTTAAAGAATTTTCTATTGTAAAAATCATAAAGAAATTGACATTGATTTTTAATATGCTAAAGTCAAATTTTGTATAGAATATGATTTTGTTATCCTTCAGATTTACAAGGCTACACTAAAATATTCAGATACATTATGGACTGCAATTAGAATATAATGGCTATCTTTTCTTTAGTGTTCAGCATTTTTAACACTTTCTAACAATGGTTAAGAAGGATTAGGAATTCAACTAGTCTATCTGTATGCATTTCAAAGCTACTATCTGTCCGCTGTGGGATTACGTAGGCAAAGGGTATCGAAAGTTATACAATACAACAATTACGTACATTTGGAAAGTGTTAATAATCAATGCGTACCGCATGATTTTGCGTTCTTGTTTAATATATGCTAAACTCAAATTCATAATTTGAGAAATTGTTTGCAATATAAAAAAAGATCAACAAATCAAAGATATTACAAAAGGAATGATTGAATTAGCTTCCATATTGTGCAGTAAGTCAGTAGTGGTAGTAGTCGTTGATCGCATGGAACATCTATGAAAGGAAATGTGTTTTCGTCATTATTATCCATCTCTTCCCATTTGGAAACAAATGCTCTTTCGAGAAAAGAACTATGCATTTTAAATGTTCACGAAATCTATAATGTGCGTTTCTTTCAGGTCATACTTTTGATTTTTTTCTTTGAAAATATATTTGATAACTTTGTTATACAATCAAACAATCATTGAATCCGTGAGACAAAAAACTGCATTTGTGTATATTTTTTCAAGCCTAAAGAAGATTCGTAATTATGAATAAGAGGGAAAATAATAGCTGAATGTTTATGTATTTTATAGTATTTGTTAGGTTATTATTATATTTCAAACTATACGCTGTAAAATAACTAATAAAACGAAATGAAATGAAAATTCTAGGTATTTTGTACGCGGAATTCTCATTTATCGTGCTTAAAGGACAAAAAAGAAATTCAATTTAATTTTTATAAGTTTTTCCACTGTATTTTTTTAATATATTAACGGGAAACATTTTTTTCTATGAAAGAAGTAAAGTAATTTTACGGAACTTTCCCGTGATTTTTGCTACCAAAAATGTCGCGATTATTATTATTATTTTAATGCAATATTTTTATAAAAAGAGATTTAATAAAACTGGATAAAGTTATTTCAGTTTTCAAAAAGAATAAAAAAGAAAACAAAAAAACAGAAAAAAAATTAATTTCTGAAAATTATATTTTAAACATAGCTATATTTAATTTTGTAGATAAATAATAGTTGTAAACGAAAATGCAAACTTTATTTAAAACCAGACACCCTATATTTTTCATTGACAAATAAACTCAGACTCAACTTCCAAGGTAAATTATTATTCATTTGTTAAATAAAGATATAATTACTGTTATTTAAGAAAAAGAAAGGTAAAAAAATAGAAAGAAAAAAAAGAAAGAAAACATGTTAACATTTTCCGTAAACAATTCATTGTTAGCAAAGACATTGCTCCCACCACTTTTCAAAAACTTACAACTGGCATATTACTGCATGTAAATATTTGACAATGACCCACCTGGTGACGTAATATTATCTGTCCTTTTACACATGGCGTGAACCTTGATCCGAAAAGAACGACTATTTGGGCGTTTATGGCTAACGAAATGCGTATTTACGCTAATCACAGTGGGGAAATCCTACATTTTATGAATTTTACCATGTTTTTATTAACTTCGATTCTTGTTTGTTTGTTTGTCCAGTACAAAGCTTGAAATCGGTTTTTTACTAACTTCCCGTCTAGCTAGACATTTGAAACTTTCAGGATAGCTCAGAACACGGCGACAATACATTTTTTTAATACTTTTAGTCAACTGTTTCAGGTCCCTACTGCCTTCGGCAACGTTTATATGATTCAACAGAAAATTTATTCAACTAACTTCCCGACTAGCTAGAAAAACTTTCAGAATAGTTCAGAACACGGTGAAAATGCATTTTTAAAATATTTTTAACCAACTACTTGGGGCCCTGCTGCCTTCAGCAGCGTTACTAGTACAAAGCTTGCAATAGATTTTTAACTAACTTCCCGGCTAGCTAACCATTTGAAACATTTATAATAGCTCAAAACACGATAGCAATGAATTTTTTTTAATACTTTTAGACAATTGTCTTCGGTAGCGTTTATATGATTCAACAGAAAATTTAAAAACATGGTATATAAAATTTCTTTTTATCTTGTAATTATTTATCATTAGTTCGAAAAACGATTATTCATAATTAAGTCATTTATAATAAAAAAAACATATTTAAGATGACAAATAATTTATTACTATTGTAATTGTTATTGCTATAATTGTTAACTGAAATGGCTGGAAAATATTTTCAGGGAATATGTTACTGCACTGTTAATTTTTATGTAAATCTTGAGTTACAAAATATACTTGTATTTCTTTTTCAACATCTTAATTATTTAAAGCATTTTTTTTTTTTTTCCTTATGGCAGAGTTGTGTTTATAAATGCAAGAAATATCCTTTGTAAAAAAAAAAAAGAAAGAAAGAAAAAAGATACCGGAAAACGTGTGTGTTTTAATCTTTTATCTACTACTACGTTATGAAATAAACAGAAAATGTATCTCAAATGTATATTTTTACTTTCTCTTTCCCATAAGGTAGAGAAAGTATTGTTTTTGGGTCAAATTTTCGAACGCGAGATTTTGTTATACTTACACGTTTTGAGGTCCCCTGAATACGAAAATCATGTTTTTAGCAAATGGTCTGTGTGTATGTCTGTGTGTCTGTGTGTGTGTCTGTCTGTTATCAGCGTATCTCAAGAACAAATAATAGCAGACATTCCAAAATTGGTATTCTAAATGTGTATCATATATAGATGCTACAGTAAGCTTTTCGTTAAGATCAAGCAAATGGTTCGTGTACAGGAACAATCAAGAGAATTCTAATATATTACGTATATGGGGGAAATTGCAGGTAAGTAGAGTTTAACGTCTATAGACTGCACTAAACCAAATGAAACGAATATATATATATATATATATATATATATATATATATTGTAATAGAGATAGTCAACTGGGAAGAAAATTTTGTGTGTGTAGGAGCCTCTCGTCCCCCCCCTGGGGGGGGGGGAAGTCCCCCCTCGAGGGGAGTAAATTTTCATGATGGGTATCTTTCAAAAGAGCTCGCCAATACCTTTAAAACGAATGGTTGAACCATCGATCTGCGATAATTTAAAACAAAGTTATAGATTTTTTTCACTTATAACGAAAAAAAAAAAAAAAAAAACAGAAGAAAAAAATCTTTTCTTTTTCTTTTTTTAAAATTGAGAATAAAATGGACTTTTTTTGGATATTTAGTGTTATACTACTTCTCTAATATGGAAATCGTCTGCATTATCATAAAAGATAATTTTAATAAATTATTTTTTAATAAATTATATTAACAATAATTTAAACAATAATTTATATAAATTATATAACATAATTTTAATAAATTATTTTTTAATAACCGAATTAAATTTTATATAAATCTATGTGCATTAATGAAACGGGGGGTTTAGGGGGGCGGTAGCCCCCCTCACACAGAATTAATTATCATATAAAACTCTTCCGAAGCCTAATTTGAATTATTGAACATAGGCTTACATGACAGTACTCGTTATCTTACCTCTTAATCTCCAACCTCTATTTATAGCAGGCCTGTCCAACACAAAACACTTGGTGGGCCGCATTGGAAATCTATTTTATTCATTCGGGCCACACCGTATGTACAGTCATAAAAAAAAGCCTCCCCCCCCCTCCTTTCCTGACTAATTTCGCCGTAATTTAGTGTAGGGACATGCGTCTGGTGCCGATCGATTAGTAACAAAGCCTAGTTTCGAACGGTTTAGTTAGATTTTGCTCAAGGGATGTCTTTACATATTAAAACTGGCACCAACTTCATTTTTTTCAAAGGCAACCCCCAATTTCAACAAGCTTTTTGATTATTTGGATCAAATTAGCCCAGAAAAGAAATAGTTTATATATGTCTCTCATTTTTTCACAGGATTATAATTTGTTAAAATATTGAGATGCTAATGTTAAATGAATGTAATAAACATTAATTCATATCTTCCCAAAAAATTAATATATTAAAATTTCATTTTTTTTTTTTTTTTTTTTTTTTTTTATGTTAGTATGAAGTAACCCAAGTATACTCCATGCATATTTTTGATTAAAAAACACTCTTTGAATTATGAAAATTATTATTAAATTCATATCTCAAAAAATTGTAAGTTATGACACCTACATTAATTTTTGCACGAATAGAATGGGCATCATCAAAAATGTGGGTTTCTAAATTTACAGTTCATTAATATCATTATTTTTCGAATGATAGTGATATTTCAATTTTTATTGTTCTTAGGAGCTGTCACTTGCTATCGTTTGTGTCATATATTGCTTTGCTAGCGTACGATTTAAAATAATTATTCAAGTAAGTTTAGACGTACACATCATTTTTTAATCATCATTACATTACTTTATTTTATATTTAAAATTGTTACAGTTCTTTACCTTTGAACAATTTTTGCTTGTGACTCTATGAAGGTTTGATATAAAAAATATAAACTATGCATTTCTCCAAGCCGCCTTGACCTCAGAAATTCGAATATGTTGTCAAAATGGGTGTTACTATTTGAAAAATAAATAAATAAATAAATAAGTTTGTTCGAGTTTTAATATGTAGATGACACCCTTAATAAAATTTAACAATTGAATTAAAAACTGCATGTTATTATTAATTGTTAGGCATCAGCTGCTGGTTTCTACGATGATTTACGGCAAAATAGTCTGGGAAAGAAATTATTATTATTATTTTATGACTGTACATATGCATATATATTTGTGAGTATAGGATTCATGTATGTATATAATTTTTTCGGGGGAAAGGTAGGTGAAAATTCGGAACAGAATACATTAATTCAAATTATTTTCATTCATAAATTAACAATAGAATCATGAAAATGTATGACTTTATATTCAAACTGTTATAAAAAGAATGACTAATGGATGTAATAATATTTCATGTCAACAGTTCTTTAACTACCATAATCGTTGAAATATATTTTTACTTAAAAAAGTCAGAACGGATTTATTATTTTTTTATACGTTAAAGAAAGTTGTCAAAATTTAAATATCGTTGTCTCCTTGCGGGCCGCAAGAAACTATTCGGTGGGCTGCATGCGGCCTGCGGGCCGCGGGTTGGCCACCCCTGATTTATAGTATTAAATTTCAGGGTAAGAGAAAGTCGTGTGAGTGACACACCAGATTATTAATTACTTAGGAGGGATTTTTAAAGGTATACGCAATATATATATATATATATATGTGGAAGTAATGAACAGAGAGAGAAGAAAAGTAATAAAATTAATTACCCCAGGTGCAAGCGAAACAGATTGCACCATTCAGGAGACAGCCGGTCTGGCTACGATGATGAAACAGAACTCTTTTTTTTTGTTGTTGTTCTTTTACTTGGTTTGACTTTTCTATGTGAAAAAGAAGTTTCTAAGTGAACATGGAGTTATGATTTAGCTATGTAAGCATTAAGATACCTGCCTAAGTGGCTCTGATTACTTTACGATATAATTGATCTAAAATGAGTCCTAAGTGGACACGTAATAGTTTTTTGGACCTATGTGGTCAAATCTTGTAAATATGTAAATATTAATTTATTTTTTATTAAACTTTAATTAAGGTAAGAATAACTTCTCAGTGCTCTTTCTAGTCTCTCACTACATTTGGGGGCTTGAGCCGCGATAATGAGCGAAAAAAAAAAGTAGTAATTAATTCAGTATTCAGTAGATAATTAATTATTTTATTGTTAGTGTTTTGAATGAATATTTTCGTTAAACGACTTTGTGTCAAGTGAAACGACTTTGTGTCAAATGAAATGACTTTGTGTTTATGAATAGACTATGGGAAAACTTTGTGTTTAAGTTTATTGCAACGGACAGTGGAAAAAGTAGCATCTTGTGGATTTATAAATCTGGATCATTAAAGCCGATTCATCGGGTGGATTATTATTCGTCGAGTGGATTATTATTCGTCGAGTGGATTACTGATTCGTCGTTTTTCTTCGTCGGGGAACAAGAACTGTGAGTACAATTTTTTTCTATATATATTTGAAAAATGTCTTTTCTTGGGAAAGCCCGAAAGGAAGATTTGTTACGAGTCGCTGCAGAGTTGGATCTAGAAATCCCAGAAAATGCTACTGTAATTAAATTAAAAGAATTAATTGTGAGTCAAAAAAATTTTGATGAAGAATTTTGTAAAAATTTAGTAGATAGCGTGATCGCTGAAAGAATAGAAAAAAATGAACGAGAAAAACTACTGCTCGAACAAGAAAGAGAGCAGAAAGAGCGCGAATTTGAGCTAGAGAAACTGAGATTAACGAGTAATCGAAATGATACTCAGGGAGCGAACCCGAACACTTCAGAATCTTCTAGTGTTCCAAACAGAAGTAAAGAGTTAGCGAAGATAATGAAATGTTTTGATTCAACAAATCCAAATAATGATATTAGTACATATCTTGAGCTTTTTGAGCGTCAAGCATCAAGAGTAAATATAGAGAAAAAAGATTACGTAACACATATTTTGGGATTGCTTCCCTTGGAAATAGCACAAATTGTAACACGAGTACCAGTTGAATCCGAAAATGATTATGATTATATTAAAAGTATGTTATTAAAGCGATTCAAGCTTACACCGGAACAATTTCGTCAGAAATTTTTATCGCATAAAAAAGAGAACAATTCGACTTGGCGAGACTTCGCCTTTGAACTTAATCCTTTTTTCGAAGAATGGATTGAAGGTTTAAAAGTATGCGATTTTAATGATTTAAAAGAATTGATAGTTTCAGATCAATTAAAGAGAAGAGCTCCGTTAGAAATTCGGACTCATTATTTAGACGAATGGCATAGATTAAAAACGACAGAAAAAATAGTCGAAAAATTAGAAGAGTATGAAAGCGCTAGATTTAACATCGGGAAACCGGAAGTAAATCCAGAAGCGAAACAAAGCAAGATGTACGCACAAAATGTTAAGAGAAATGTATCGAGTGACTCGAACCAGAGAAATAAACAATCGACCTTACGTGCTTACCCAAATAGTAATACTGCTAATAATGATTATCTTGCCAATAAAAAGTGTTATTTTTGTTCTAATTATGGGCACATAAGTGCGCAGTGTAAACTTAAATTTAAAAAAGAGCAAAGTAATAACAATGAAAAAAGTGTTTGTAACTACATTGTAAATCAGTCATATGCTAAGATAGAAAAGATTATAAAGATTAATGATATTTCTAGGCCAGCTGTAATCGATACTGGCTCCGAGATTACATTGATTAGTGAAACTTATTATAAAGACTTAGGGTCACCACATTTAAGAGATAGTAAAATGTTTATTAAAGGTATAGGAAAAAACACGGTAAAATGTAAAGGATATTTTATAGCAGATATAGCTATTGATGACATTTCTTTTAAAACTAATGTTTTTGTTGTAGAAGATTTACAATATTCTGCTATTATTGGTATGGATGTATTGTCCAATTTAAAGTTTAATTTTTCGAAAGGAGAAATTGAATTTAATTGTGTAAATGTAATTGATTTGGTTCAAGATAATGAAAAATATTGTGTTTCTAGAAATGTTATTTCCCCTTTTGAAATGTCAGAAGTGCGTAATGTAAAAACAACAAAACCGAAAGATGTTTCCTCCGGTCAAAATGACGATTCATCTTTCGACCCGAAGATTTTTAATTATTTAATGGTTGATATAATTGATGACTCTAGAGAAAGTATTTTAGATACTAGCCATATATTAAATGCTAATGTACGTGAACAATTGATTCGCATGATTACAGGGTACACTCCACGTAAAATACAAAGCACGGATGTAAAAATGAAAATAATTTTAAACGATGAAATACCGATATGTCAAAGAGCTAGGCGCCTCCCCATAACAGAACAAGCTATTGTAGAGAAACAAATTCAAGAATGGCTTGAACAAAAAATTATAAAACCTAGTTGTTCAGATTTCGCATCGCCAATTGTACTAAGTAAGAAAAAAGATGGAAGTACTAGAATTTGTGTAGATTTCCGTAGGCTCAATAGGAAAGTCGTTAAAGACAGGTTCCCGTTGCCTCTTATTGAAGATGTAATCGATAAGTTGGAAGATTCATGTGTATTTACGACACTAGACTTAAAAAATGGTTTTTTTCATGTGGATATTGAAAAAGATAGTACTAAATATACATCATTTGTAACTCACGAGGGACAATACGAGTTTTTAAAAGCACCATTTGGGTTGTGTACAAGTCCATCAGTATTTGAGAGATATATTTTTCATATATTCAGAGACTTACTTAGGGATAAAACCGTAATAATTTATGTTGATGATCTGATAATACCATCAAAAAATGAAGAGGAAGGGCTACGTAAACTTCAATTAGTATTAGAAACAGCTGCTAACTACGGATTAAACTTAAATTTCAAGAAATGCCAATTTTTAAAACGCAAGATAGAATTTTTGGGGTACTTAATTGAAAACGGTACTATTAAGCCTTCGCCATCAAAAACTCTGGCCGTAGAAAATTTTCCCACCCCTAAAAACATTAAACAAGTTCAAAGCTTTTTAGGTCTAACAGGGTATTTTCGAAAATTTATTAAAGATTATTCCAAAATCGCGAAACCATTGAGTGATCTCCTTAGAGAAAATAACGAATTCCAGTTTGGCCATGAACAAAAGAAAGCTTTTCAGGATTTAAAGAAAATACTGAGTTGTGAACCAGTACTTCATATTTTTAAACAAGGGCCTAAATTAGAATTGCACACGGATGCTAGCAGTATCGGGTTTGGTGCAGTATTATTACAATTAGGAGATGATGAGAAAATGCATCCAATCCAGTACATGAGCAAGAAAACTAATGCGCAACAGGAAAAGTATCCTAGTTATGAATTAGAAATTTTAGCAGTGATTGAGGCTTTGAAAAAATTCAGAAATTATTTACTAGGAACAAAATTTAAGATATTCACAGATTGTTCGGCATTTCAGCAGACTATGTCTAAAAAAGACTTATCGCCTAAAATAGCTCGTTGGGCATTACTTTTAGAGGAATTTGACTATGAAATAATTCATAGACCCGCTTCACAAATGAAACATGTAGATGCTTTAAGCAGAAATGTAAATGTTGTCGACACTCAATCCTTAGATGACGAGGTAACACATAAAATAGCAAATTCTCAAAACGATGACGAAAATATACGAGTAATAAAAGAATTAATGGAAAATGGGAAAGAAGAAAATTATTTAGTCAAAAACGATGTACTGTACAGGTATGATGCGGGTAGAGAATTGTTAGTTGTACCAGAAAATATGCAGTCAGAAATAATAAGACAAATACATCAAAAAGGACATTTTGCTTCAGCGAAGACAGAAGAAATAGTGAAAAGAGATTTTTACATTCCAGGTGCGAGAAAGAAAATAGAAAATGTTATAGCCAATTGCGTGAAATGTATTCTATGCAATAAGAAAAGTGGAAAACCTGAAGGATATTTGAATCCTATTCCGAAGGAAAATGTACCGCTAGGCACCTATCATATTGATTTTATTGGACCGTTACCATCTACCAATAAAAAATATCAGCATATTTTCACTGTGATTGACGGATTTACAAAATTTGTTTGGCTATATCCGGTCAAAACCACGAGTGCAGAAGAAGCTTTAGATAAGCTGAAACTTCAACAAACAACCTTCGGAAACCCATCGCGAATTATAACAGACAAAGGAAGTGCATTTCGATCTAAGGAATTCGAAGAATATTGCCATGCGGAAAACATCGAGCATGTTCCAATTACAACAGGAGTGCCAAGAGGAAATGGACAAATCGAACGTTTGCACAGGACTCTAATACCCGTCTTGTCCAAGTTATCCATTGAAGATCCCACTAAATGGTACAAGAATGTCAGTACTGTACAAAGAATATTGAACAGCACGACGACAAGGAGTACAAAGTTAACACCTTTTCAGCTACTAACAGGAGTTAAAATGAAAAACAAAGAGGATCTGATCGTCAAAAGTCTTTTAGAAGAGGAGTACAGAAAAAGGTTCATGGAAGACAGGGAAGAATTAAGAGACTATGCTAAACAACAAATCGAGAAAATTCAGGAGGAGAATAAAAAACAATATGATAAAAAGCGCAAGAGAGCACATAAGTATCATATAGGGGACCTAGTTGCCATCCAACGTACCCAATTTGGATCAGGTCTCAAACTAAGAATTAAATATTTTGGTCCCTATAAGGTGACAAAAGTTAAGGCAAATGATAGATACGATGTTCAAAAAGTTGGTCAGCATGAAGGACCAAATATAACGTCAACTGCCGCAGACATGATGAAAACCTGGACGATGTCCAAGTAGACAGAAAAAAAAAAACATTTTATTGTGTATATATATTGTTTTCCATATTTTAGAATCTCTCTGTCGCTTGTTTTTTTTTCTTTTTTGTATTTTTCAGATCCTTGGTGGACATGACTCGATGAGTCCCAGACTTGCAACTTCGAGGTCGAAGCTGGCGCAGGATAGCCGAATTATGTGGAAGTAATGAACAGAGAGAGAAGAAAAGTAATAAAATTAATTACCCCAGGTGCAAGCGAAACAGATTGCACCATTCAGGAGACAGCCGGTCTGGCTACGATGATGAAACAGAACTCTTTTTTTTGTTGTTGTTCTTTTACTTGGTTTGACTTTTCTATGTGAAAAAGAAGTTTCTAAGTGAACATGGAGTTATGATTTAGCTATGTAAGCATTAAGATACCTGCCTAAGTGGCTCTGATTACTTTACGATATAATTGATCTAAAATGAGTCCTAAGTGGACACGTAATAGTTTTTTGGACCTATGTGGTCAAATCTTGTAAATATGTAAATATTAATTTATTTTTTATTAAACTTTAATTAAGGTAAGAATAACTTCTCAGTGCTCTTTCTAGTCTCTCACTACATATATATATATATATATATATGAAATTTATATCACCATAATAATTAAAGAGGATTTAGTTAGATTGTATTTTAGTGTAACTTTGGCACATATACGTCAAAAAAAAAAAAAAAAAAAAAAAATCTGAATCTTGAAAAAATGTTTTTTAAAAGCATTTATTTTTTAACATCTTTATATCTTATTTAAGATTAATGATCGATTTTTGTCTAAATATATATATTAATTGTAACATAGGTGAAGATTGCTAAAAATAACAATAAAAATCTGCGACAGTACGATATAAAATCTTTTATTAAACAAAAAGGACTTCATGCAGCGTCTAGTGCCGAGTGAGATAAAAGTGGGATCTATGATTTCGATCTTTATAAATATCATTGACATTCCTTTTACAAATTCGATTTCCTATGCTTTTCAATCTGATGGTACTTTAGAGTACCGTGAATAGATTAGAGAATGTACCGTGAATAGATTAGAGAAAGTACCGTGAATAGATTATTTCAACATTTTTTGGATATGGCATTAAAAGAAGGAATAGATAAAGTGGATCGAAGAGAGATACATATCAAATTTACTTATGTATATTAATTTGGTAAGTTTTTTCTTATATATTTGTAGAAGTTTTAGCATTTTGAAGATCATGAAGAAATGAAGGCATGAAAACTGAGAAAACACAATTTAAAGATTTCAAATCTGTAAAAAAAAATATCGAAAAACCATAAGAATTGTTTACAGAATACAGTACCCGCCGCTTATTAAAATCACATTCGTTCTAAGACAAAGTGATTTCATTAAGCGGCTGATTTCTATATCTGACGAAGGTTCTTGCACTCAAGAAAAAGGTATCACTTCCTTGAATTTCAAAAGTTAACGAGAGTAATAAGCAGTATTAATTAATTTTCGACTGACAATTAATTAATTGTTCATTCAAAATAAGTAAATTAAACACATACTCCATAGAAAATTAATAAACTCATAGTGCATACAAAATTAGCTAATATTTATACATTAATTAAATACTAGACATTTTCAAAAAATTTCTTTTGCTTCTTAGTTGTTTCAGAATAATAAATAAAAATTATCTTTTAATAAGTAAAAAAAAAAAAAAAAAAATCTCCAGTGAATTAAAGCAGCAACTAATTATTTCGATTTTTAGATCCACACATTCCTGGAATTTAACACTAAGACAAGTGATGAAGCGAGTTTATTTTATTACTATGCTGCTGCAGATGTAAAATTTTCGACAAGGTGAGATAACGTGAGAGACTGTTGTGCTTTATTTTATTTTTATTGAAAAAAAAGGAAAAAGAAAACTGGAAATAATTTTTTTTATGTCTATAAATACACATTTTTGCTGATGAAGAGTTTTTTTTTTTTTTTTTTTTTGAGTTTATTAACCGGTGATGCTGATTTTATTAAACGGTAGTTTTAAAAGTAATTTCTATTGGTTTGATTCCGGTTCTTACAATTTGATCAGATTAAGCGGATAATTTTATTAACCAGTGAATTTATTAAACGGCGGACACTGTATATATTTTATTGCACAAATCTAATCTAGTTTAATTTATACATGTTAAATGGACAAACCTTCAGTGGTTGCAAGCCAAAGGTGCCAAGTCCCTTTAAGTGCTATAAACGCATATTATTAACATTATTACTAATCTCGCCTTGTTTTATTATTGTTATTATTATTTGTTAAGTATTAAAAGTTTAAAAAATAAACTGTATTCGCATATTTCTAGGATTAAGAGAATTTGCGAAAATTGTGATAAATTTGATGAGACATTTCGCAATTTGTTTGAAACCGCAAACTTTAACGGAGAAATTCGTAAATATAACTTGCGAAATTTTTAAAGTAGCATGTTTATAGTAACTGACGTTCATTCCGGAATCAAAACTGCTATTTTAAAACTGGTTTGATATTTTTACAGCAAAAATTTTTCATTTAATGCAAGTTTAAGTGAAATTTTGCCCTATTCTCCCATGTTAAGAAAATCGTAAATTTCAAATAACTTACGAAGTTTTTTAATTCGAATGTTGCAAATAAATAGGGTTCTTGCCAGTGTCGAAAGCAATATTTTAAAACTCATTTGACCTCTCTGCGACAATTTGTTCTTGAGATATCGTGTACACAGGCAAACATACTAACCGACTAGCGGACTAACACACTAACGGACTAACAAACTAAACAGACACCCTACAGACGGATACCATACAAATTTTGTCATTTTCGGATTTTTCAAACCTGAAAACTTGTAAAAAAGTAAAAAAATCCAGGTCGAAAATTTTCACGATTACCTAAGTTCCCCATACCTACAGTATGATGGGGAACTAAAAGTACTGTAATTCAGTCGTTGTTCATAACATGTTTTGCACTCATGAAGTAAAAGCGAAAAATTCCCGTATTTTTATTTATTCAATTTTTATTGATTCAACTTATATAAATTTACATATTAATACATTTTTTCTTCCTTAAATCCAATCATATTCACAGCTGCCAATTTAAAACAATCTGAAGGATGAAGTGTGCATAGGTTCAAGGTTTATTTATTCATCATTGTTATTATTATTATTATTATTAAATATGTCTTCGAATTCAGTATTGTACATTTGATAAACCTCTTTTTTTAGCTATGGAAAGTTTTCTGTATGATAAAGGTAGATAAAAAATCTGAATTATGGAATCAATATAAAATATGATGTTTCAAAAGGCAGACCAACTGAAATATATTTAGTTCATCTCACCATATATTAAAGTAAGATATTTATGTTTATTAGTACGGAGCACTATTACTCTCAATCAACGGATAAAACATTGTCGCCAGTTTTACGATGGTTGGACATTTATCGAAATCGAAATTTTATCAAAAATATAAATGAATAATTTGAAAGCGATGTTATAATTTGGAAAAAAGAAAAACTAATAGTCCTCTGTATTAAACAAAATTCTGCTTTTTCTTTCTTTCTTTCTTTTTTTTTTTTTTTTTTTTTTTTTTTGGAAAGTAAAGAAAAGAAAAGAAAATTAATAATAATCAGTATCGAAACGGATAGTATCGAAAAAGTTGAAGAAGTCCTTTTTTAGACAAAAATACATAATTTATTTTAATTTTTAATTGTTGCCAAAAAAGTTTACGAGTTGATTTAAAAAAAAATATATATATGAAAAGAAATTCACGCGTAAATACTAAAATTGATATAAAACCGTGTGAAAATTTTAACTTGCAGAGGGAAATTGACGTTATTATAGCTCTAAAGGTTTATATACATATATATATATATATATATATATATATTAGTCGAAAACTTCTTAGGTACTTAATTTTGCGCTGACTTCAAAAGTTACGATTAATTATAGTGTTTATGTTTTAATTTTTATTTTCTGTAGTTTAAATAATATATAGTCATTCTTGTTTTTTTTTTTTGTTTTTTTCCTTGTCTGTTATATTTAAAATTATTTCGCACTATATTTTTTCCTTTTAAAATTATTATCTTTCCAAAACTGAAGGGCTTGAATTTAATCATTTTTCGTTAAAAAATATAAAAAATAATTTGATAACAAGGAATCATTATAATACTACAACCCTCTCTTAAAAGGAAAATTAAAAATAACTCAAACTGAGTGAATTTTCACTCATGTGCTTGGTAGAAACGCGTCCTCTCACGTTGAGTTAAATTCAATAAATTGAATGAGTTAACATAAACTTAAGTTATTTATTGTATTTGAATATTTATTTATTCTATTAATGGTTTTAATTATCTGGATCCCTTTACAATAGCGTTGTCCGTTGCCCTTGCGTGTTATTGAAAAAATACGTTGCAGCGAGAGCGATACTGCCACTGTTCAAGGAGCAGAAATTACTCGAAGATGGACAAATATCGATAACTCAAGTTCGCTTAAATAAAAAGATTCTAATTAGTTCAAATAATTGCATTTATAACTCAAGTCGATTTAAAAATAAATAACTCTTATTTGTTTGGTGATTAACTCATTTATTTTAAGAGAGTAATAAGCATAATGAAAATTGTACATAACACACGTGTGTGTATATACATACATGCCAACGTACCAATTAATATTCCGTAGTATTGTTAGCCCCGCCTTCTTTTTCACACCAGTATCTTTTTAGAGTATTTTTCTTCTCATTTTACCGTAATTGAATTTGGAGAATATTACTCTAAAATATTACTGGTGTGAAAAAAAGGGCGGGACTAAGAACACTACGGAATATTAATTAGGATGTTGGCAAGTATGATATACATTACAAACATATATAGTTGGTAACAAAAGTGTCCGAACACTAGCAAAAGTTCTTATGTAAAAAAAGTACACCTCATACGGCTTTGTTAAATGAATCCTTGTCGAATCCTGTTTTTAGTCAGTGTAAGAACATGATTCGATAAGGATTTATTTAACAAAACCGTATGAAGTGCACTTTTTTTTGCATAGGAATTTTTGCTAGCGTTCGGACACTTTTGTTACCGACTGTATATTTATTTAAGTATTTACAATCACATCCCGATACCAAAGGTACGACCGTAACGATATGCTTAGATTTTTTTTTTTTTTTTTCTGATTAAGGATTCTTACTAAGAATTCAATTGTCATGAAAGTATTTAGTTATTTTACACCACATTCTTTTAAAGACAATTATCACCACAAGAACATTACATGTCACCGTTGATAAATATACAACATTTGCATTAGTAATGCAACATTCATTTATACTTGAAAGCTGTTAATTCAATAAATTTATATGTATATTTTTTGCATGATCTTAAATGCTTAAATTTTAATTTCATTAATGCAAACTATGCTAAATATTTAATTCGGAATGAATCGTCGGACTACACGTGAGCAGTGCAATACGTCATAAACATCGATACATAAATTTATTTGCTGTAAAAATCAATCCAGACATATAGAAACATGATAATTTTTCAAATGGTAGCAGTGACACAAGACAAAGGATCATGTAAACATGACTCACGTTTTACACGGGTAAGGACCCGTGTTAGACGTGAGTCATGATCCCTGTGAACCATGAGTCACAATCTCATGTTTCAGATGCACACTTTTAAGAAAACAGACATGAGTAACTGTTAAAAAACATTTATTGGATTTCAAACTAGTCATTTCTTTCGATTTCAAGGTTGCATCGATTATTAACTGGAGAAGACACCTGCCTGTGGCAAAGGATTGATTTTTAAATTATAAGCAAAAAATGGTATATAATAACAGTTATTTTAACTAGATGACAAAAGTGTCAAAGAACAGTTTTTGGTATGAAAAGAAAGACACAATTTTAATGAAGTTTTGTTTCAGATCATAAAGGGCGAATCCAGAATATTTGTTCCATGTTTGAGAACAAGATATAAAACTAATCCGAAAGGCAATTTAAATGTTATCGAAATCTTTCTAAAGATTACCAATCATTTTTCAAAGAGGATAACCATAGTATTTTATTTTACGAGAATTTTGATTTAAATGGTAATGTATATGTATGTATATATGTATAACTTCCATAAGCAAAATTTTAAAACTGAAACAAGTTTGTCAAAAGCAGTATAACCTTTTTTTTTTACTTTTTAAAGAGGTAAATAAATCTTTGATTAGTAAATAATGATATAATAATTAATAATTCATCATGTCGGAAATTTCTAAAAGGGACACATTCGAGAATTCCTTTCTGAATTGCGTATTAAAATCATTTTTGACGGTCACTGAAAATCATTTTGACATATTCTATAACATTTAAGAGGACAGACTACTTTTAAAAATGAGAAAATGAAGAAATTTTCGGTCAAATTTCACATTTTTTTAAAAAAAAGAATGGATGCATGTACAATATTTTTTTTTAAAATTAGTATCACATTACTCTATTGACTAAAAATATATTTTGGTTTACTTTAAAATAGAAAGTTTTTTAAAATATTATTTTATTGCAGATTATTTTCAAGACTGCTTTCTCACAGCGCGCAGGATATCTCAATTACAGTTTTCTTTATCCTTATAATTTTTACATTGAATGAAAAGAAAATTCAGATTGAAAATCTGAACTAAAGGGCTTTAATTGTTTTAATAATATGGAGTTTAATTAACAATTAAATTAGAAATTTTAATTAAAATTTTTATATTTTCACGATCATATATATATATATTTTCTTATTGAACGGAACTTCTTATTTTTAGTTCATTTCCTTCATTATGTCAAAATGTATGGCTGAAAAAAAAAATTTTATTCATATCTCAAATACTTTTTGAAATATCATGCGCGCACTCAAAGAGCACCCTTGAATTTCTTAAAAAAGTAATCTGCAAAAAATAATTTTCTATTTTAAAGTAAACCAAAATAATATTTTTAATCAATCGAGTAATATCATACTAGTTAACACAGATAAAAAATTTTGTTTTGATTCTTTTTAATAAAAATTCTGGAAGTTGATCGAAATTTTTTTCATCTTCCCATTTTTAAAGGTTGTCCGTCAGTTTTAAATTTTAATAAAAGAATTAAAAAGAAAAAAAAATCTCCTTCGATAACTTTGCAAAATCTTCATAAAAGAATATATATATATATTTTATTGCAGTATATCGTCAATAGGTGTAAGTATATAGATTTTATAACGCATAATATATATATAACAGAATTCAGAAAAATACTCATATTAAAAGTGTAATATTTTGCTGCGATTTATATGTAAACTTGCTGTTTAAAGAAGATTTTGGGGAGTGGTATAACATTATACCTTGTATTTTTTTTTTTTTTTTCCTATTTCAAAATATCTTAGTTCACAATAACTATAAATGGGCAATTAATGCAAAATGCTTAAAGTTGTAATAGGTTCTTAATTTAAGAAAATTCTTGTTCTAAACTAAAAGTTTTGAAATTTATTATATAAAAGTATTCATTTAAACATCTTGATGCTCAATTGCCACAACTTCAACTTTGGAAGAGGAAATTCTTTTTAAATAACAGGACTTTAATTGAAACAGAATACTGCATTCCTACCGCAGCTTTCACAATCAAAAACGGAGGGAGTGAGTCAAAGAAATACAGAAAAAGCATGAAAAATAAATGTACAATTCCAAAGGTGCGAGAAAAAACAGGAAATTGAAACGATACTGTTAAAAATTGCACGATTTATTTTATTTTTTTTTTAACCAGTCTAAGGTGATTTTTCTTATTTTTTCCCCCACTTGTGATTGTGTGCATGCATTTTTTTTTTTTTATTAAATTCTTTTATTCTTTAAAATTTTTTAACGTGTTTACTTTGTTTTCTTGTAATATAAACTGATTTTTTATAGTAAAAAAATTGTGTGCTGTGTATCAATCGCAATTGCAGTTTGCATTAGATTTCTAAAATAGCACAAAGGTAGCACGATTATTGCTGTTTTCAGTAAGAGTCAACTATGAAATTGTGAATCCAATAACCGCTGATATACGAAAAAAAAATTATACAATAATAAAATATTATTCCAAAGATAACAAATTTTAATTCAAAACCTTGAAAATAATCAACATGTTTTCTAAGCATGGTATATTATTTATTCGAAAACGTACAAGTGAAATTCTCTTAGGTTGAACATATCCTTATTTTACCTAAAATATTTTTATTTCTAATTCGAACAGTTTTGTTATGTTCACATCCATACCTGAGAGTAGTTATTTATTTTACACTGGTGTTCAAAATTAAAGCAACAACATGTTTCCCATTTTCTTCTTTTGCTTATAACTTTTAAACAAATAAACATATATTGGAAAGTATGATCGTTATCATGTCATTAGTTGAATATTATAAAATTTCAGCATAAGTGATGTTTTATAAACTGATAATTATTCAGTTTTTCTCAAAAATAGGCTTTGGAAAAAATGAACAATTTCAACAATTTTGGAAAAGAAAACTTAATGAAAAATGGTCATAAGAATATATTACTGATAGATGAAGATGCACATGCATCCATGTGTTAGATTGAAACCGGATTTTTCCTCATGTATTCATTTTTCTGTTTCTTCTTTTTTCTTCTTTTTTTCGCGTGTGAATAACTTTTAAAAATATATACATACAAACATGAAAATTTTATAAGATGTTCATTATAAAATTATTTATCGACATTTTTATTATTCTGGTTATGCTCATAGTTTACAGATTAGGAATTGCATTTTTTCAAAAAGTCCGTTATAAAAGTAAAAGAAAAGTGAATACTAAAAGAAAAAAATCGGGATTTAGTTTGACATTTGAAAGCATGTGTGTTATCATCTATCTGTAATGCATTCTTAACACTATTTTTCATTAAGTTTTCTCTTTTCTAAAATTTTTCCTTTTTTCCAAAACTTACTTTTGAGAAAAATTGAATAATTATAAGTTCAAAAATTAATACTTTTCTAAAGTTATATAAAATTTCATTAATGATAAAATAACAATCATGTCATGCAAATTTTGTATTTATATGTTTATTTGTTTAAAAATTATGCTCAAAAGAAGAAAACGAGAAAATAGGTTGTTGCTTTAATTTTGAACACCAGTGTATATTTTATACTAGCAGGCTACGCCATCTTCGCTGGTCACTAAATTTAAATGAATTTTAAAAAGAATTGAATCACTATTTGTTTTTTATATCACATTTAGCGCTTTATAACATAATTAAAAATTCCTTTTAAGGTCAGAGAGTCAAAATAACATATTACAAATTAATTTAAATAAAATGTTTCTTCTGTTTTGCACTTGTTTTGCAACAATGCTCTATGATCTTATGTGAATGATTCTCAAGAAGGAATCAATGATTGTTTACAAATTTAGTGGATCAAGTATGGGAAAAAATGTACGCTGTAGTTTAAAAATTGCAGCTCTTAGAACTTCAAAACTTATAATTTTTAAAAAGTTAATCATTATTCTTTAATATTAAGACTATTTTTTGTTTAATATTTGACTCTTATTGTAAGATAAAAGCAATCGAATGATATCGTGTTGTCAAACTTTGCAGCGTAATATCTTTAAATCTAATAACTCCATGTATATAGTATCCTCACAAAAAATGAACAGTTTTTAGAGCTCTTTTAAAAAAGTATAATATCTATGCAGTATCTTTTTAAAAAATTCATTAGTTTTTACTAAAAAAAAAAAAAAGAAAGGAAGAAAGAAAGAAAATGGCCAACCTTCATCAAAAGCAATTGAATGATATCGCGTTGTGAAATTTTCAACGTAATATCGTTAAATCTAATAACTTGATGTATATAGTGTCGCACAAAAAATGAACAGTTTTTAGAGCTCTTTGAAAAAAGTACAACATCTATGTAATATCTTTTTAAAAAATCATTAGTTTTTACTTAAAAAAAAAAAAAAAAAAATGGCCGACTTTCATCACCAAAGTAGTTAAATCTAGACCAATCAAAAATAGGAGTGTTCCGCCGACAAACTCTTTGCTTTATTTATACAGAAAACTGTCAATAAGTTACTGAAATTAAATTTTCGATCCTTTTTCTATTGCTTTCTAAATGAATGGTAAATCATGCGACATATGCAAATATTTTTAATTGCAAAACTAAATTTTATAAAATGAAATTTCTGATTTAATATCCAGTTATTTGTGCTCTTGGCTTCAGAACACTGGCGTCGAGTTCAGGCATGGACAGTGGTTCGGAATCCACCTTAAATCGAGTCGCGGTCTAAAGAAAGGAGCCTTAATTTCCAAAATGTGAAACATCACACCAAATCAAAACCCTCTGATTTAATTATATTAACGCATAGAAATTCTCCAACCCTCTCCCCCCACAAAAAAGGAATAATAATAATCTATAATAATAAATGGAAAGGTTTGTCTGTCTGTCTGTTCTTTTATATGTTCAGCCCCTATTGAACGCAGAAGTGCAAGAATTGACATACGAATGCTCTGGAGCCTTTCCGATGTTTTCCTCGAAACAGAATTTAAAAATCTTAATTAGTTTCGGAGATATTAATTAAAATGTTGGCCCATATCGATCGCAAAAATGACCAAAAATCCTTATTGCTAAAAAAGAGGCATTCTATCAGCATTCAGCAGACGATTTTAACGGCTGTCTCTAACGGAAACAAAACATGTGCAAGTCATTAATGTCACATGATCTTTAACTGGGGTTAAAAATTGCAAATTTCAAAGTGCTTCAAATTTTCTTTTTCGTACACAACACTTAATATACAACCTATTCAGCACAAAACCAACATGCAGTTAAAATTTCATCAATTTTCATTAATAAACAAAGCAGTTACATTTTAATTGCAAATTAAATTTTATTCTAACACGTAATCTATCTTTCCATAGACGATAGGAGTGTCCATAGCAACAAAATACATTTGAAGGAACTAAAAAATACTTTTTCTTTTTCTTTTTACTTCCATTACCCGACTACCGTGGTATATATAGGTTTTGGGGAAATAAAAAATATTTATTTTTCTTTTTACTTCCATTAATAAAACTACCGTAGATAATGGAATTAGAGATTTCACGTGACTTACATGTTTTAGAATGTCCTGATTAGGTTTTCTTTTGTATCTCAGCTACTAATTAAAATAATTTCATAAGTAACACATTATTTGAAAGCTTTGTTGATTTGGAATTCAACAGTAGATTACAGAAATTTCTACCGCGAGATATTTTAAAATTTCGATATTTCAAATTCCAATTAAATTATTTTTAATACATCATTCGAAAGATATTTTAAAGTTCTTTTAAATTATCGAAAGTTTTCACCAGATTTACACGTTTTGAGGTCTCCTGAATTAGTTTTCTTTTGTATCTCAGCTACTAATTAAAATAATTTCATAAGTAATACATCATTAGAAAGCTTTTTTGATTTGGAATCGAACAGTGGAATGCAGAAATTTGTACCACCAGATGGTGCTGTAATATTTTAAAATTTCAAAATTTCAATTTCTAATCATGATTAAATTATTTGTAATACATCATTCGAAAGATATTTTAAAGTTCCTTTAAATTATCGAAAGTTTTCACCAGATTTACACGTTTTGAGGTGTCCTGAATCAGTTTTCTTTTATATCTCATTTATTAATTAAAAAAATTTCATAAGTAATGCATCATTTGAAAGCTTTGTTGACTTGATACACATTTTAAAGTACTTTTACATTATCGAAAATGGAATTCGAGATTTCACCCGATTTACACGTTTTGAGGTGTCCTGATTAGGTTTTCTTTTGTATCTCAGCTTCTAATTAAAAATAATTTTATAAGTAATACATCATTAGGAAGTTTTTTTGATTTGGAATCGAACAGTGGATTACAGAAATTTCTACCGACACATAGCGCTGTAATATTTTCAAATTTCAATATTTCAATTTCTAATGATGATTAAATTATTTTTTATACATCATTCGAAAGATATTTTAAAGTTCTTTTAAATTATCGAAAGTTTTCACCAGATTTACACGTTTTGAGGGGTCCTGAATCAGTTTACTTTTGTATCTCAGCTACTAATTAAAATAATTTCACAAGTAATACATAATTAGAAAGCTTTTTTGATTTGGAATCGAACAGTGGAATACAGAAATTTGTACCGCCAGATGGCGCTGTAATATTTTAAAATTTCAATATTTCAATTTCTAATTATGATTAAATTATTTGTAATACACCATTCGAAAGATATTTTAAAGTTTTTTTAAATTATCGAAAGTTTTCACCAGATTTACACGTTTTGAGGTGTCCTGAATTAGTTTATTTATTTATTTTTTTTTTGTATCTCAGTTATTAATTTAAAAAAGTTCATAAGTAATACATCATTTGAAAGCTTATTTTAGTTGATACACATTTTAAAGTACTTTTACATTATCGAAAATGGAATTCAAGATTTCACCCGATTTACACGTTTTGAGGTGTCCTGATTAGGTTTTCTTTTGTATCTCATCTACTAATTAAAATAATTTTATGAGTAATACATCATTTGAAAGCTTTGTTGATCTGGAATGGAACAATAGATTACAGAAATTTCTACCGCCAGATGGCGCTGTAATATTTTAAATTTCAATATTTCATATTCTAATTATGATTAAATTATTAATTATGATTAAATCATTCGAAAGATATTTTAAAGTTCTTTTACATTATCGAAAGTGGAATTCGAGATTTCACCTGATTTAAAGTGTCCTGATCAGGTTTTCTTTTGCATCTCAGCTAATTGAGTAAGACCGTTCAAAATTGGTATATGCAAGTTAATTAGGAGGGGCTGAAACGGTGGGGAAGGAATAGGCGCGCAGCGCGCATGGGTTTGGGACCCGGTGCGAGTTTTTACCCGATGATAAAAGATTTTTTAAAAATTTTATTTTCTTAATAATAAAAGTTTGAGTTGAGAAGGAATATGCGTGTACAGCGCACGTATATCTGTTGTAAAATTTATACCCTTTCCGTGTTGATTCTCAAATTTAAATTTAAATTCATTCACTACTTAAATATAATTTAAATTCACGTTATAACCTTTAAAATTTAAGTTATTAATTAAATGAATTATAGCGTTTAGTGCTATTTTCTCTTTTGATGCTGCCATTTGAGCTAAAGATATATTAAAATTAAAAAACTTAATGATAATTACTTTTAGTTAAAAATTATATTCCTTATTGATATATTTATGTTTAAGTCTTTTGAAATAACTTTAATTACTTACCTCATATTTAAAAGCATATTTTATTAAAATTAACTTAAAGAAAAATATGTTTAAATCCTTTTACGGATTGTTCTTTTCGCTACCTAGCGAGGAGATGTAATATTTTTTCAACTGCAGAGTCTCTTTGCTAAGCCCATAGATGGCGGCTGACTCGCAGCGTCGTGTTGCTATAGTTATGGGAGGCGTTCCTATTCTACAGCATCTAGTAGATGTTACTTTGAATCCGTTTCGTGACTATAAAAAGGAGGTAGGAAATATGTAATCAGTCTCTTAAGCTCTGAAGCCCTTAATCTTTTAAGCTTTTATGTTTTTTCAGTTTAGCTCAAAGTCATGAGCTGGTATTTCGATATAATTATAAACTGTTTAGTTTTATTATGATTGTAAATTACGTTTTTGTGACTTGTTCGTTTAGTGAAAAGTAGCTTTCTATTTGAACTCAGTATGGCAGTATTTTTAAGGGTATTTAACCTTTCGTCAGCAACCTTTCTAAAATTGTTTCAGCTGATTTAATGTTATTCATCATTTTGTTTCAACTTTAATAAACTGTTTTAATTGAACTTTTTGTCTTCAATGAATGCCACATATATTTATCTTCTTTATAGCTTTTTAGAGCTGAGCAACTATCTTTTCACTGCACTGCTAACTCTGCTAACTTGATATATGTGGAAATTGTTTTTTTCACAATAAGCGGTTATGGGCAATTTGGCTCGTTGTCAGCTCATAGCATTAAAATTTTGATAATAGTTTTTATGGCATTCTAAGTGTTTGAAGATAAGAAATTGAAATGGCAGTAAGTTTAAACCCCACGATTGAAAAATTACGGATGAATAATTATACTACGTGGGTCAAGGACATTAAATTTATTTTAATTGAAAGAAACTGCTGGAATATAATATGTAAGAACGAAATACTGCCTGTTGAAGATGCTGAGGCCGGAATAACTTCAAAACAAGTGGAGGATTTTAAATCTCGTAGTCGAGTTGCATTATCCACAATATATCTGAATACATCGCCTGAAGTCAGAAGCATTATTGAAAATTGTGATTGTGCTATTGATGCCTGGGAGACTTTGAAGAAGACCTTTATATCAGACTCTAGAGCTCATCATATGGGACTGTTTACAGAGTTCATTAATTGTAGAATGTCTGAGAATGAAACGGTGAATTCTTTTGTAACCCGATTATCAAGAATACTGGACCAGCTGCGTGAAATTGGTCATGCTATGGAGGATGTGTACTGCTGTTTTCAGCTCTTGCAACACCTACCATCCAAGTTTGAATCTGCAGTGCAATATTTGTTGCGTTGGAAGAACGACCAGTTCAAGTTCCAGAATATTGTGTCCGAGTTAACAGCGGAGGAATCGCGTCTACAGCTTCGTGAGGGTGATATTAAGAAAGATGCCAATAACAGTGTTCAGATACAGAACATCCAGCAAAAAGGTAAAAAGCCTTTAACTTGTTTTAAGTGTGGCCGTATTGGCCACTTTAAGAAAAACTGTTTTTTGAATAGTAATGTTAAATTTAAACCTAGAAATTTAAAGTATAACTCCAACGGTCGTGACAAATGCAAATCGCCCCCCTCCTACTACATAGCTCAAGCTAACTTTAGTAATTTAAGTGATGAGGACAGCTTTATTTTTGATACTGCCGCTTCAAATCATTTTCTAAGAAATTTAGATCTTTTTGAGCATTATACTCCTGTGGAGGGAGAGGAGCTTTTTGTCGCGATCGATGGTATTAGTTTTCCTATTACTGCTAAAGGAACTGTTAAGTTGGATTTTGGTAAAAATGTATTGTATTTAAAAGATGTGTTATATTCACCAAAGTTACGGAAAAATTTAATATCAGGTCCTAAATTAGATGTGAACGGTGCCACATACACTGGCGGTAAGGGCCAAGTGTCGGTGTTCGGTAGAGATAAAAGACATATTTTTACTGCTAAAATTAAAGACGGTGTTTACTATTTATATCCTAATGTTTCTAAAGTTAAAAAGGGGAGTAAAGTGAATGGGGGGCACCCAGAAAATCCTTCAGCTCCTCTTGCAAAAGTTAATGAAATTGGGTATTGGCATGCTCGTTTTGGGCATGTAAGTCCTGATACTATTGTAAATACTAGCAAGAAGAACGGGGTGAGGGGCCTTCCTAAACTTAAGTTTAAGAAATTTTTTTGTGAACCTTGTAGGATTAGTAAACAAAACCGTGTGTCTTTTAAATCATCCGATGTTCATGGCGTTAAATCACCGTTGGAGAGAGTATTTATGGACGTCTGGGGCCCAATTAAAGTAACTGGTAAAAATGGGGAAAGGTTCTTTTTGTCCATTATTGATGGGTTTTCTAAAAGGGTTGCTGTTTATCCTTTAAAGGATAAGTCTCAGGTTTTTGGTGTATTCGAGAGACACATTGCACGGGCAGAACGTAGTTTGAATAAAAAATTGAAAGCTATTCGTACGGATAATGGTTCCGAATTTGTAAATGACAATTTCAAATCATTTTGTAGTAAAAATGGAGTTGTTCATGAGTTAACTAACACGTTCACACCTGAGCAAAATGGGTTAAGTGAGCGGTTTAATCAAACTTCTTTAAATTGTGTTAGAGCTATTATCACGGATAGTGGTTTGCCTTTTTCTTTCTGGCCCGATGCAATGTTGTATTTCGCGTACACTTGGAACCGTTTAATCCATAGGGGACAAACTAAGACTCCTTTTGAGTTATATACTGGGTTTAAACCATCCGTAAGACACCTGAAGCCGTTTGGATTAATTTCGTATGTTGGGATCCCAAAACAGCATAGAGACCATAAGCTTGAACCTAAGGCTAAAAAGGGAGTACTAATAGGTTATTCATTAAAGACTAAGGGGTATAAAATTTGGTTGGAGGATGAGGATAAAATAGTTGAAACTATAAACGTAACGTTCTCTGATCAGCTATTTAGTAAATGCAGTGGAGCGGTGATGGGCACCTCACTGGAGGAATTGGACTTACTTCCGGAAAGTCCAGTTGATTGTCAAGTTTCCGATCCTGTTGACATTGTTTTCGGGGGTGAGCCCGATGATTCTAGTGACGAGCCCGTCGATGAAACTCCTGTAGATAAATCTTCCCTTAAACCTCTTTCTTCAATTACTTGGAATAGAAAACCCGTACCCAGAAAAATGAGTGACAGAGTTGACATCTTCTATTACCCGGACAACACTAAAACTAGATTGAGATCAATGAACGATGTCAAGCAATATTGTGATAAAAATAATTTAATTTTTGACTCTAATTTTTTTGATTTCTCTAGTAGTAATAAGTTTGAGGGGGTGGTTGATCAGCAAAACTCAGATAACCCAACTTCAAGTTTAACTCATAAAAAATCATGACTAGTTATCCCTATACCTAAAACATATAATCAGGCCGTTAAATCTTCAGAATGTGTTGAATGGAAAAATGCCATGGATGATGAGATAAATAATATGAAAACTCGTAAAGTTTGGCACCTGGTTAATTTACCGGAGGGGAAAAAAGTTTTGGGAAATAGATGGGTATACGCCGTTAAAAGAGATGAGCTAGGAAACGTTGCCCGCTTTAAAGCGAGGCTCGTGGCCCAGGGCTTTCATCAGATAAAGGGGGACACTTATGACGAGACGTTTTCACCCGTCGTTAATTTCTCAGTAATACGTTTCTTTTTTTCATTATTGGTCTCATGTTATAAATGGCATAATGTTCAATGCGATATAAAATGTGCTTATCTTTATGCACCTTTAAAAGAAGAAATTTATATGTCTCAGCCAAAAGGATATGTTGTAAAGGGAGGGGAAAATCTTGTTTGTAAACTAGACAAAGCGTTATATGGCCTTCATCAAAGTGGTCGGCTCTGGTATTATGAGTTAAATAAAGTACTATTAGATTTAGGGTTTAATAAATTTAACTGGTGTAATTGTTCATATTATTTTGAAAATTATATTGTTTTATTAGTTTATGTAGATGATTTAGTTTTGTTTGGTAAAAATCAATTTCAAATAGACAAAATTCTTAATTTATTAAAATGTAAATTTGATATAAAAATTTTAGGTAAAACCAAGAAATTACTTGGTGTAGAATTTAATTATGAAAATGATTCAGTACAAATTTTTCAGGAATTATATATTAATGAAGTGTATGACAGGTTTAAGTCGTTTAACATCCCTTTCTGCTCATTACCTATTGTAAAAGGCATTAAGTATTCGAAAAAAGATTGTCCTACTAATCAAAATGAAATTGATGAAATGTCTAAATTTCCATATCGGAATATCTTAGGATGTTTATCTTTCATTGCAAACAGGACACGACCTGATATTGCCTACGCAGTTAATATATTCAGTCAATTTCAAAATTCACCGGGGTTTAATCATTGGAATGGGTTAATTAAATTACTTGGGTATGTTTCGTGTACTCGAGATTTGAAATTAAATTTGAATTGTTTTAATCCATGTTTAACTGCTTTCTCTGACGCTGATTTCGCGATGAATAGAGATGACTTCGTATCAATGGGGGGACAAATTTTATTTTTGGATAATAGCCCTATTTCTTGGAAAACTTTTAAGCAAAAAAGTGTTTGCCTTTCAACCATGGAAAGTGAATTTGTATCCATGTGTGACGGGGTTAAAGAATTAATGTGGTTTGATAATATATTACGAGATTGTATTGATTTTAAATTAATTGCGATTTCATATGAACCACCAATACTTTTTGCTGATAACCAAGCAGCTATTAATTTTACGAGGTCTCCTATAGAGAATAACAAATCCAAACATATTAATGTAAAATTATTTTTCATCCGTGAATGGCTATTTGAGGAACGGTTTGATTTAAAATATGTAAATACTAAAAATAACTTTGCCGATCCCTTCACAAAGCCCCTTACTAAAGGTGATATGTCTAAATTTGTAAATAAAGTATTTATTAAGTAAATGTATATAGAATAAATTTAAATTTTTTTGAACGTATAATATATATTTAAATTTTTTTGAAATTGAAAAATGTTTTATAGAGGGATATGTATGCATTTTCTTGGTGGATTTTTCCTACGTTTTCCATTGTGTAGTGATGTATAGTTTAGTTTAACTTTTGTATGAGAGAAATTCGTAGCGCTACGTGTAATTGGTTATGTGTATGTTATATAAATGTTTCATATATTTGTGAATATCATCGTTTTCTTATTTTGACAATGGGGAATGGGGGAAAAAAAGGTTTCCTTGAAATGCTGTGCATATTTGCTCTGTATTAATATCTTGTTCTTTCTTTTAGTAGATATGTATAGAATATTGATAGTGTTACTGTTTTTTTGAAAGTGTGAGTTGGACTTGTGGACTCTTGATCTTATGATTTACGAGATTGACAAACCTTGTAGCTTTGTGTGAAGTATATTCTGTAGAAGACATATGTGAATCTCTCATCAAGTCACTAAATATTCAAGGAATTTTTTTATTTCTTTTCTAATAAAGTTTATATTGTAATTGCTGACGTTTGTGTTTGTCGAATCAACACGGTGGGGGGCCTTGTTGTAAAATTTATACCCTTTCCGTGTTGATTCTCAAATTTAAATTTAAATTCATTCACTACTTAAATATAATTTAAATTCACGTTATAACCTTTAAAATTTAAGTTATTAATTAAATGAATTATAGCGTTTAGTGCTATTTTCTCTTTTGATGCTGCCATTTGAGCTAAAGATATATTAAAATTAAAAAACTTAATGATAATTACTTTTAGTTAAAAATTATATTCCTTATTGATATATTTATGTTTAAGTCTTTTGAAATAACTTTAATTACTTACCTCATATTTAAAAGCATATTTTATTAAAATTAACTTAAAGAAAAATATGTTTAAATCCTTTTACGGATTGTTCTTTTCGCTACCTAGCGAGGAGATGTAATATTTTTTCAACTGCAGAGTCTCTTTGCTAAGCCCATAGATGGCGGCTGACTCGCAGCGTCGTGTTGCTATAGTTATGGGAGGCGTTCCTATTCTACAGCATCTAGTAGATGTTACTTTGAATCCGTTTCGTGACTATAAAAAGGAGGTAGGAAATATGTAATCAGTCTCTTAAGCTCTGAAGCCCTTAATCTTTTAAGCTTTTATGTTTTTCAGTTTAGCTCAAAGTCATGAGCTGGTATTTCGATATAATTATAAACTGTTTAGTTTTATTATGATTGTAAATTACGTTTTTGTGACTTGTTCGTTTAGTGAAAAGTAGCTTTCTATTTGAACTCAGTATGGCAGTATTTTTAAGGGTATTTAACCTTTCGTCAGCAACCTTTCTAAAATTGTTTCAGCTGATTTAATGTTATTCATCATTTTGTTTCAACTTTAATAAACTGTTTTAATTGAACTTTTTGTCTTCAATGAATGCCACATATATTTATCTTCTTTATAGCTTTTTAGAGCTGAGCAACTATCTTTTCACTGCACTGCTAACTCTGCTAACTTGATATATGTGGAAATTGTTTTTTTCACAATAAGCTCCTCAAACGTGCGCGCGCAGCGCGCATGGGTCTGCGATGCCGAAGGCAGTGGCGTCCCGGTGTGAGTTTTTACCCGATGCTAAATGATATATTTTTTAATTCCTTTTCTTGAGAATGAACGTTTATGAGTAATAACATGGAATTTTGAGAAGTCATAAGGATGGTGAAGGAATACGTGCGCGCAGCGCACGGATCTACGCTGCCGAAGGCAGTGGGGACCCGGTGCGACATTTTTCCCGATCAGAATTTTTTTTTTTCTCTTTTTTTATCACATGATAAAAATTAATGCAATTTTGAGAATTCATTAATTATTGTGATTCATTTAAAAATAGTGACCAGCGAAGCGGGCGTAGCCTGCTAGTTAATAAATAAATGACAATTAGTTTTGGTCTATTATGCATACTGTATGCAAAGCATTAAGAAAAAATAAAATTATTTTTCTTCGGAATAAAAAAAAAATAAAAAAACTTGGGATCATTTTTTTCTTATTTTTTTTATTTTTTATTTATTTATTTATTATTATTATTATTATTACTATTATTATTATTTTCGTGGTCCCTGAAATTTTGGAATGGAATCTGCGTATTTTGGTCTGCTGAATCCTAAAATGCACTTTATTTTGTTCTAGCAGCTCTAGTTTATGAGGTATTATAATATAATTATAATTATAATTAACACTATTACTATTATTACAAATACTGTAACTCTTATTATTATTATTATTATTGAAATTTAATTAAATCAATGAATGTGACTGAGGTAGCTGCATGGCCGTGGTCGTCATTCTGTATGATAGTGAAGAATTCCTTGGAAATTATGAGGTTCCTATATATGAAGAACTGGTGAAGAATACATGCTCACTACTTTTTGTAAACTTGTTTGTAACATGATCATAACATTACACTAACTGTACAATCATTTGGACCGATTTCCGCACTGTTACAAGTATGGTTACATTGGCATATAATGTGGATAGGCTAAAAACTAGAGCCGATGAAAACATGTTTGGAATCAGTGACCCAAATATAATCACAAATAGGTCGAAATTGGTGATTGGTAGAAGAGATGGATCTCCTCCCCCAGGAAGGTTTCTGCACTTAGTCGAGAGGTGTATTTCCTCTAGTAAGTTACATCTGTCTATCGGTATATGATTCATAAAGTATTGTTTTCAAGTAAAATTTTCGAAATTCAGTTTTTTTTAAAAATATATACTCGTTTTGAGGTTCCCTCAATTCAAAATTCATGTTTTTAATAGTTGACCTATGCTTATCTGAATGTGGTGTGAGTCTGTTATCAAAAGCAAACATTAGCAAGCCGACCAAACTCTGTATTCTAAATCTGTATTTTATGGGGATGCTACTTAAAAATTTTTATTGGGATCGGGCAAATGGTTCATAGACAGAAATATACAAAAGATTTCAAATAGATTATGTGTATGGGCACAATTTCAGTTCGCTACAGGTCAAAAATTCAGACTGCATTAAACAAAATAAAATGGATATATATTTTTACATGCACAAGAGCGTACACATAGATTATGGTATGAAAAGTATTTATTCTTCGCTTACTTTACTAGAGAAAAAAATTCTGATATATTAAAGTTACTTCGAAAGAGTTTCATTGTGAATTTCAAGTTGTGTAATCTTTTTCTACTTCTCGAACATACATATGTAAGGAAAGTAATGTAATCATGACAAATATTCTAATTTGATATTTTGATATATCTGAAAATTTTGAAGCCCCCTGTGTTCATATTTAATATTTTTACGGTGATGTATGTATGTATGTACGTATGTGTGTATGTATGTGAGTAAACACGATAGCGTCTAAACGCTTCATTGGAATGAGCTGAAAGTTGGTATGCAAGATATAGGTCAACGTAGCATGAACCCTATTGATTTGGGTGAATATAGCTCTTATAGTGTTTTACAGGGACATAAAGAAAAATTCTTTATCATTAGGATCTATGGACCCAAATTTTTAAAAATACAACAGCGTCTAAACACCTTATTCCACTGAGCTGAAAATTTTCATACATATTATAGGTCACAGTTGTAAGAATTCCATAAATTTTGGCGAATCTGCATCGTACAGTTTTTTTACAGGGACACAACGAAAAATTCTTTATCGTTATGTCCTATAGACTCAAATTCTTTAAAGTGCGATAGCGTCTAAATGCCATATCCGACTAAACTGAAAATTTATATATATGTTATACATCACCATCACACGTAGTTTATGAATTTTGGAGAATCTGGCACTTATAGTTTTTTTAGAGGGATACATAGAAAAATTCTTTTTCATTATGCCCTATGGGCTCAAATTCTTTAAAGTGCGATAGCATCTAAATGCCTTTTTCGATTGTGCTGAAAATTTATATACATTTTATGGTTACCTTTGCTCGAACTGTATAGATTTTGGTGATTCTAGCACTTATAGACTTTTACAGTAATACAACAAAATTTTCTTTATCGTTATGGTATATGGACTCAAATTTTTTAAAGTGCGCTAGTGTCTAAACGCCAATTGAGCTGAAAAATTATACACATGTTATAGGTCCCCATCGCACGAGTTGCATAGATTTTGGTGAATCTAGCACTTATATATATATATATTTTTTTTTTACAGGGTCACAACGAAAAATTCATTTTCATTACGAACTATGGGCTTAAATTCGCTAAAGTGCGAGAGCATCTAAACTCTATATCCGATTAAGCTGAAAATTTATATACATGTTATAGATCACCGTAACATGAACTGTATGAATTTTGAAGAATCTAACACTTATAGTCTTTTTATAGGAACACAAAGAAAATTTATTTATCGTTGTGGCTTATGGGCTCAAATTATTTAAAGTGCGATACCGTCTAAACATCTCATCCGATTGAGCTGAAAATTTATATAAATGTCGCACAACCTGTATAGATTTTAGTGAGTCTATCATTTATAGATTTTTTACAGGGACACAACGAAAATTCGTTTATCATTATGATCTGTGGGCTTAAATTATTTGAAGGGCAATAGTGTTAATTTAAACAACATAATACTATAAAGATAATAATACACATATACTCTATTATAATTTTTTCTTTTGTTTATTTAATGACTTCTGTTATTTTAATTTATTTGGACAACCGTTAATTACCTAATGTTCGGAAAGTCAAGGAAGTCACATTAGAATTTTTTCTTTTATGCTAAATTTTACTGCGCTGTTTGGTGCGTATTCAATTAATAAGCAAAATATACATGACTATTCAAAATTAGTTGAATAAGTTTCAATATAAACTGTTTTAATTATGTCATAAATTTTCAAACCTTGATATAGGGGAGCGTGGGACTGGTTGTAACAGTTTTTAGAAAATTAAATATATTTTGAAATGTATTTACGTTTTCCTGTTTATAATTGCTGTTTTCCATAGCATACATATTCATTATCATATTCATTTAAAAAAAAAAAAAAAAAAAAAAAAAAAACTTTCGTTAATTTTGCCAATTTTACCACAAAAAATATTTTTCTAAAATTATTCTGCCTGTTACAATTTTCTCCGGATTTGGAATAAATTGTAACACACGGGGGGGAAAATTGTAACACTTATGAAGTAAATACTAGTAATAAATAATGAAAATATTTTAAAAAGTTTTTGCTATCAATTATTTATTAATTTAATAATAATAATAATAATTAAAAAAAGGCAATAGGTAAGTAATATTCATATATAACTTCTTGACATATAGTAACAATGAATTATATCAAATGAATTACATCAAATGGATTATAGTAAAATAAATAGAAAATTAAATATCTAATCAATGTAGAAATCACTCTTTGTCAGAACTGAAGTTAATACAAAACAAAGATATATTGTTCATTTTCCCTTTCACATATTTAATGTGTGCCCACATTTTGCTAATTAAGCATTATACCAATTCGTAACAAGAGTCGTAGTCACCGCTTTTTTTTTTTTTTTCTTTTTTTTCCCCAGGACACTTTCAGGGATGGAGAAATTCTGTCTGTTTTGCTACCAAAAAAGACATGAATTTCTCATTTGTAAAACTGTCCTGAAAATAAAGGCGGAGATTACGATATCTGGCTGTAGGCATCTCCTGAAGCTAAGTAAAACCACTCCTTTGATTGTAGTCCCCGCTTTTTTTTTTTTTTTTTTTAATTCAGGACACTTTCAGGGATGAAAAATTCTGCCTGTTTTGCTACCAAAAAAGACATAAATTTCTCATTTATGAAACTGTCCTGAAAATAGAGGCGGAGAATACGATATCTGGCTGTAGGCATCTCCTGAAGCTAAGTAAAAACACTCTTTTGATTGTAGTTCCCGCTTTTTTTTTTTTTTTTTTTTTTTTCCAGGACACTTTCAGGGATGAAAAATTCTGCCTGTTTTGCTACCAAAAAAGACATAAATTTCTCATTTATGAAACAGTCCTGAAAATAAAGGCGGAGATTACGATATCTGGCTGTAGGCATCTCCTGAAGCTAAATAAAAACACTCTTTTGATTGCAGTCCCCACTTTTTTTTTTTTCCAGGACACTTTCAGGGATGAAAAATTCTGCCTGTTTTGCTACCAAAAAAGACATAAATTTCTCATTTATGAAACTGTCCTGAAAATAGAGGCGGAGAATACGATATCTGGCTGTAGGCATCTCCTGAAGCTAAGTAAAACCACTCCTTTGATTGTAGTCCCCGCTTTTTTTTTTTTTTTTTTTAATTCAGGACACTTTCAGGGAGGAAAAATTCTGCCTGTTTTGCTACCAAAAAAGACATAAATTTCTCATTTATGAAACTGTCCTGAAAATAAAGGCGGAGATTACGATATCTAGCTGTAGGCATCTCCAGAAGCTAAGTAAAACCGCTCCTTTGATTGTAATCCCCGCTTTTTTTTTTTTTTTTTTTTTTTTTTTTATTCAGGACACTCTCAGGGATGAACAATTCTGCCTGTTTTACTACCATAAAGACATAATTTTCTCATTTGTAAAACTGTCCTGAAAATAAAGGCGGAGACTACGATATCTGGCTGTAGGCATCTCCAGAAGCTAAGTAAAACCACTCCTTCGATTCAGAACTCATATCTGGAGTAAAAATCATTTTAATTTTTTTTTTTATCCTTTCCCTTTCTTATCTATTTATTTCTACCTTTTTCTTCCTTTTTTTCTTTCTGTTTATGTTTGTTTTACTTTTTAATTATCTCTTCAAAATATTTTTCAAATGATTATTTTTTTCCGGGTGATGATGTTAATATTTGTACCTTTCTCGAAGATTTCAGCTGTAGCCAAATCATTTATGACTTTTAAAGCTCTTTCAGATTTCTTTTTATAAATTCTCATTATAAAACAAGAAAAAACAAATTCATAGAATAAAGCATAGAATAAATAGTATGCTTGTAAACATTTAAAATAGAATGTCTAATTACATGAATGTTATAATTTGCCCCAGTATTTTGTTTCAACTTGCTCCATCTAATTATTTTGAACATTTTGTTTACTTATAAATAAATAAATATATATATATATATATATATATATATATATATATCGATGTATACAAAAAATTAAACATGCATTTTATAACTTAACACATAGACAAAATAAATAGCTATAAACATTTCTTTAAAATATAAATCAACATACCTTTAATCTAAATTTACGAAATATGTTTTTTTTTTACTAACTACCTAAAATGAAGCACGTGTACAGAATCTCTTTTTTTTTTCGGAACCCTGATTATGCTTTCATAATAAAGTGCGTCATAAGAATTATGTTTATTGGAATATTTAATAAAAAATGATGCAAACTACTTTTAAATTGCGTGTTACTTTTTACCCCTGTTACAACTAGCCCCACGCTCCCCTACATACATATATATGTAAAAGAAATTTACTTAGAATAAAGAGTTTAAGGTTACAAAAATAATTGAATACATTATTTAATATTTAAATGAATAGTATTCCTTTTCAATGACAGTAAAAGTTAACAAGAATATTTTTTCATCTAAAACTACGTGAATAATGTTAACTTATAACACAACAAAGTATGTTAGAAAGCATAATTAAAAAAAAAAAAAAATGCAAAATCAAATTACGAAAGAAAAATTGTTATTAGCCTTATTAGCTTACAAAAGGATACTTATAATAACGCATGCTTGAGGATACATAAAAAATATTTATCATGGCTACACCTTGTAACATTTAATTTTCTAAGAATCGCATCCATCTTCTTATTGTATTTGTATAAAATAAAGGAATCTACATGTTCAATTAACAAACGTTGAAAATTTCCAAACCATTTATTTTTTCATGCTGATGATTATATAAGATAAAAATAAATGAAGAAGAAGAAGAAAAAATAGTTTTGAGATATTCACGAGGATATTTTTTCAGAATCACTTATCATAACGCATTTTGTTTTGTATTTTGAAAGTTATTAAATTTAACTGAAAGAATACATAATATTCAAATAGTAAATACAGTTAAAAGTACTATAGAAAATTTTGAAAAACGTAAAAAACCATTTACCAATTAAAATTAGTATATTGTGACCATCACGAAACTTTCTTCTATTTTTTAACTTTTTATATTATTTATTATTAATTATATTATTAAATATATAAAAAATATAATATACTATAATATAATAAATATATTATATAATATTATATATGTATTATATATATTTATATATTATATAATATTATATATATATTATATATATATTATATATATTTATATATAATATATAAGTATATATAAATAATAATTATATATTTAATAAATTATTCTCACCTAATTTTAATTCAATTTTAATTCCTAACTGCAATAATTCCTCCTGTATTTTTTTGAACAAAATGATTTGACTTTTATAACTTAGTGGAAAAAATTCATTTATTTCTTTTCTTTTATAACTTTGTTCGTAAACCTGATAGCTTTCCGTATAAAATGTTCATAATTAATTTACCTCTGAAAGATTAACAGATTCACATAACTTATAATTAAACACAATCACTCAGTGTTACAAATTTATTGTACCATAAATTTATAAATTAAACCAATCAATTATATTTTATATCAACAGGACTGACGCGCCAGCTGTTGAGCGATAAGCACCTAAAACTGATAGTAAGAGAAGTCGTTAAATAAACAATAGTGAAAATTCTAATAGGGTGTTTGAGTACTTTTCTCCATATAGTATGTTGTTTAATTTAACGCTATTACCCTAATAACTTCAAATCATAGATCATAATAATAAAGAATTTTCCGTTGTTCCCCCTATAAAAATCTATAAGTGCTATATTTACCAAAATCTACACAGCTCGTGATACGGTAATCTATATTATGTACTATATAAATTTTCAGCACAATTTTATAAGACATTTAGGCGCTATTGCACTTTAAACAATTTGAGCCCATAAGCCATAGTGATAAAAAATTTTCGTTGTAAAAAGTTATACAGGCTGGATTCTCCAGATTTGACGTTCGGGTTATGGTGATCTATAATATGTATATAAATTTTCAGTTCATTCGAAAAAGGCATTTCGACGTTATCGCGCACTAAATAATTTGAGTCCATAGGTCATAATGATAAAGAACTTTTGTTTGTACCCCTATAAAAAAAAATATAAGTGTTAGATTCATAAAAATCTATATGCAGCGTTGACCTATAAAATGTATATAAATTTTCAGCTCAATCAAATAAGGCATTTAGACGCTGTTGCACTTTAAATAATTTGAGTCAATAGGCCATAATGATAGGAATATTTTCTTGGTGTCCTTGTAAAAAAAACTATAAATGCTAGACTCACCAAAATTGATAGGGTTAAAGCTACGGTGAACCACCTGCAACACATGTACTAACTTTCAGCTCATTCAAAAAAAGCCTTTAAAGGCTATCGTGTTCACTCACTCACATACACATGCATACGTATATCATCGTAAAAATAGCAAAAATGAACTCAAGGGACCTTAAAACGCTTAGATACACTAAAATCTTAAAATCGATTTTTTATCATGATTACAATACTTTTCTTAAATTGTATGTTCGGAAAATAAAATTAGCAACCTTTATTCAGCAATCTTTATCCTGAACGCGCTATTTTATTGTCACTTTTTTGAAATTTTGATGTGTCTTTGAGGCGAAATCCTGAAACTTTTAATGCTATTAGAAAATTTAGAAGGTCGAATGAAAATCCAAAGCAATCAAATACAAAATTTTTTACTGAAAATTTCCAGTGGTTTAATTCTTGAGGTTTTTCTGAGGTATGTAGGTGGCTTCAGGCAGATATTCTGAGAGGGAAAGGCTAGTAAGGTATCTTTCCTTAGAAAATTCAGTGCTATATCCGAGCTACAAAAAGATAAAGTTACAAAAAGAGTAAAAGTTCAATAAAAAAATGAATAAAAAAAATTAAACAAGAGAGTTCAGACGTAGATCAGTCTTGAGTCTAAGTCTAATAATGGGAAGATTATGGTTATATATAGATAGTTTAGTTCGTTTAAAGCAGTGTTATCAGTACATACAAAGAGCAAAGGAAATCATACATTAAAGTGCTGAATAAAATTATTGAATTTAAGAATGAATATTTTTTTGTATCAGTGAAATTTTCAAACATACCAAAGCATATTTGCTTAGAAGTTGCATTTTTACTCTAATGAGTAACGTGATATGATATAGGTCTGCATATAACCGCACAATATAAGAGTATATAAGAAACGAACGTAATGGACTCTTCCCAGTTTTGTCTGCTCAGTCATGTGATAGAGGAAAACGAATAATCGAATTCAATTAAATATTGTTCTTAAGAACAAAAATGTTAATATTTAATATAACATAAAAGTAATATTGAGCATTTCTAAACAGTAGAATAGTTGTATTTGTAAATTTAATAATTTTTTAAAAACACTTTATGTGTTTATTTATTTTAAACTGTAAGAATCAATTTTTGTATTTTCTAGTGTAGCTGTTACATTAACTGATCTAGCAATAAATAATAGCTTCTTCTTGTGGAATGTTTATGGATTATAATTTGAAATTTTAAAATGTTTTCATTTAATTTAATTGCATAAAGGTGTTACAAGTTAACTAACTTAGTTACTGGTCTAAATGAATTTACGCAGTACGATATTGCTGATTTAAGTACCAAAAATCAGAGTATTTAACATGTTCTTCATAAACATCAATAACAAATATAAACTAAATGATGATTGTAAATGTATACAGCAAACAAAAGGTGATGAATAATGGTATAAAATGGATTAAAAATGATGATGTATAAAAAAATAACACAGATTCAATACGATTGATCAAAAATAAGAATAGAAAATACGTTATTTCAGCAATCACTATAGATTAAACAAGACTTCGTCTGCTATTTGTTTTTCCTCTATCATGTGACCTCTGACGTCAGGTGGGCAGAGCCCATTAGGAATTAAACAGGACCACTTTCTTTTTAAAGGTTAAATTGTAATTCTGAAAAAGAAAGGGGAGATGTTTATACTTGGACGCTCAGAATTATATATTGTCAAAAAATGATTAAATTGCCTCAAGATATTTATAATGATTGCACTACGGCAGGCAATGCTGGAATTATTAGCCTCGCTACAGTATATTTTCAGATGTTTAAGCGCTATAACAATATTTGTGATAATTTAAAATTTTTTGTTGTAGATTTTTATGATATCGTTCTTATGGGACTCCAAGCGTTGCAGCTCTGAATGCAATTATAGAATATTAGCCTAAAATATAAGACAAAAATATTTATGATTTATTTTTATCTTATATATTTTTTAAACAAATTGATAGATCACGCTGTCAGACAAATTTCGTGCGGATCTACTATATATATAGCATACAAATCAAATTTAGTCAAAATAGATGATAAATACAGATTATTTCTAGAGAAAAATCTGATTTATATACAGGGTGTTTCAGTACCATGCAATGCATTAGAAATTGTAGGAGGCATAGGGTATATCCTGGTGACTCAGAATCATATAGCAATGCAGGATCAGAAATGTTTTCCTGGCGTGACGGTATACACATAAAAGCAAGAAATAAGCAGACGCCACTTAAGAAAATATTCGTTTTAATAACAAATGTACATGAACAAAAGGATGGATGGTGGATAGTTGGGTTTTACGCTGCGCAGATGGACAGTTGGCGACGGTCTGGAACACACCCCTATAGGTTGTCCGGAGACATGCCATCACAATTTTGATCCTCCACGGAAGGGATGGCTCTCCCGCTTCAGTGACCCCCCAGAGGTATAATTTTTGATGGGAACATGGAGGACATTGCGGCCACGACAGATTTTAACACCAGCCACCATTAGTGTACACGACGGTCTTTGGCCGGCTGGAGTACCGAACCCGCAATCTTCCAATTACGAGGCCGGTGCTCTACCGACTGGGCTACCGCGGCCCCATGAACAAAAGGAATATTGGTCAACGGTAGTATTCGAAATTTCATCCACCGATTTCAGTGCAGAGCTCACGTCTACTACGCATGGAATTTCGATTGCTCTCGAACAGTCAGGCTTATCTCGAATTTCCTCGATTCGTAAAACCAATTCCTCATCATTGTCAACGGTGTGAAACCAATGATTTTCATTGCAGCATTTGACTTCACTCTTTTCAAATTAAAAATATTATTACATAAATTGTTAAAAATTATTTCGTAATGTAATATGAATTTCTACATTTTTGTTTAAAGATAGTTTATCTAAAATTCACTGTGCCAACTCATAATTAAATAATCAGAAAAATGTGTAATCAATATGTTTTGAGGTTGCTGCCATAGTAAAGATCAATCCATAACCCACCATGCTCACTACACCCTTTGACATCAATAATTTCGAGTGAAATTATATTATATCATTAAAAATTTTCGCTGATATAACCCATTGTTCTAAATAAAAGCTGTTTTTCTAATCTCACTGTGCAAATAAAACCTCAAGAACTGGGGAAAATAGGTATCAATAAGTTTTTGGGCTTGCTATTAAAAAAAAAAAAAAAAAAAAGAAAAGAAAAAAAAACTCATATCAAAAATAAAAATAAAACATTCCGATTAACCAATCAAACATCTACACACAATCTTTTATACACAATTTAGATACACTATTATGGAATAAAAATATTATTAAATAATTCGTTAAAAATTATTCCATAATATAACACTGTGCCAAACTTAAAGTTTAACAATCAGAGAAGTAAGTTTTAAAAAGTTTGGAGTTTATAAACAAAGTAAAAAAAAAAAAAAAAGAAAGAAAAAAAAAAAACACTCAAATTTAACGATCGGTTATGCCCCCTCCTCCTCTCCCCCTCTTTCTTCACTACACTATTTAGCCTCACTATTATCGAATAAAATAGTATTTTATAACTCGTTAAAACTTATTCCACAATGCGATTCATGGTTCTATATTTTTACTTAAAAACAATTTATCTGAAACTTATTCTGTCTATTTAAAACTAAAACTCTATTTTTTTCTTTCCTTTTCTTTCCTTTATTTCTTTCCATTGATTCACGACCCATCATTTTCATTCACTTTGACACCTCGATTTTCAAGTAAAAATATTATATCTGCATTCGTTTACAAAAGACGTTAAAAATTATTTTGCATTGATACTTAAGGTCCTGTATTATTATTATTATTATTATTATTATTATTATTATTATTTTAAACAGTTTATCTAAGACGCACTCAGAAAAGTATTTCAACTCTCAAAAATCTTATAAATTAATAACAATATGTTTTGTGGTTGCTTAAAAATTTTCGAAAAAAGGAAAGTGAATAAAACACTCCAGTTTAACAATCAATCCATGATCCCATCATTTTGACATGCTTTAACATTTAACATCACCATTATCAAGTAAAAATATTATATCTGATATTATTTATAAAATAGTTAAAAATTATTCCGTATTGCAGTAAATGGTTTTGTATTAAAAAATAACATAAATTAATACGAATATGTTTCCTAATTGCTATCAATTTTTTTAAAAAGCATAATGAATAAAAAACTACAGTTTAACGGTCGATCTACGGCATCATTTTCACATACTTTGGCAGCCATTATTAAATAAAAATACTATATTTGAGCTCATTTAGAAAATATTTAAATTTATTCCTTATTGCAACTATTGGTCCTGTAATACATTTTTTACTTCCATTACCCGACTACCGTAGATAATGGAAGTATTGTATTTGGTCCGAAAATTCGATATCGAGTTTTCACCTGATTAACATGTTTTAAGGTCTTCTGAGTCCAAAAAAATAGTTATTAGCAATTGGTCAGTGCGTGTGTGTGTGCATGTATGTATGTGGGGAATCTTTTGACTACCATATCTCCGAAACTAATGAAGATTCAACTACGAAACTTCAGAATTGAGACAGGTCTGGTGTACAGATGAACTTTCCAATATTTTGGTGAAAATTGGAAAACTGGAAGTGGTACCGTAAGTCTGTATCTCAAAAACGGCTCTAACGATTTTCTTCTAAGTTGCTATATAAACACACTCTATTAGATGTCCTTTTGAATGATATAGTTGGTCAGTTCAGGAAAATTGATAGGCGTCCTGTATAAATTGCTCAATTTTAGGCCTCACAAGTGCATTCTTTTAAAAACGGCTGCACATTTTTTTTTCAAACTTGCTATATTAACTGCCTTTTAAATATCCTTTTGAATGTAATTATTGTTTTCCGGTCAATAATTGAGTATGCCAAGTTTTGGCAAAAGTCGGTATCTCAAAAACGGCTCTAATGATTTTCTTGAAAATTTTTACATAAATCCATTTTAGATATCCTTTCTTATGTATTACGTGATTATTAAAGGAAAATTAATAGTAATCCTGATTATGTAGATCAGTTTTAGATGTCGGAAATTAATGTTTCGAAAAATGGATAAACCGATTTTTTTTCTTCTTACTATTTTTAAATTTGCTATGTCAATCTATTTTATTTTATATAACTTTACATGCCTATAAGATTTCTCTTACGAGAAAATTTTTAGATGCCTAATTTGTTAGGTCAATTTTATGTCTTCTGATCATATTATCTCCAAAAAATGCATAGATTACATGTAATAGTAAGTAATGGAAGTCGTGTGGTTGTTTCACACCAGATTTTTTTTCTTTTTCGGTTTTAATAAAGTTTATGTATAAAGGACTCAGAAGAAAATTTCAACACTCAAAAATGGCAGAAATTAACAGAATATGTTTTATGATTATTATCAAAAAAAAAAAAAAGAAGAAGAAGAAGAAGGAATAAAACACACCAATTCAACGATTGATCCACTACTGATTATTTTCATATGCTTTGGCATAACCATTACCAAATAAAAATATTATATCAGAGTTAAAGTTCATTCTGTAATGAAACTTTTATCCCCGCCCCCCTTTTTTTTTCTTTTGCCTTTTTAAGTTTAAATACAATTTATCTTAAATTCACTAAGACAAAGTTTTCAATCCTCAGAAAACAAAGAAATTAATATCGATTAGTTTTTTCTAATACGAACAATATATATATATATATATATATGAAGAAAAAGAAAGAAAAAAGAAACACTGCGATCTAACGATCAATCCACGACCCATCATTTTCACCACACCATTTGACATCACCATTATCAAATTCAGCTATCAATTTAAATTAAATGAAAGGTAAAAAGGAATCATTATCTATCAAACGCAGCGTCCAGGAAAGATATACAATGCCAATTAATCATTCTCTTCAGATAAGAATAGACGGCAATGAGTACTTCAGTAATTCTATCTCTCTTTTATCTTTCAGGGTTATATTTATTTATTCATCTGTCTTTCTTTTTTGTTTACTTTGTTGATCCGTCGCGTGTATTTGTTTGTAGTTTTATGCTTATGAAATACAGTTGGAAATGACATAAGCATTAGTTAAAAGAAAACCAAAATGTTCGAAATTTAAGAAAGTTTTAAAACGAATTTCTTTTTTTTTCCCTCGATAAATAATTTATGCGATACACTATGAATTACAAATTGACAAAATTACTAAAAAAAAAAAGATAATTGATTTTTTGGAAATGCTCTATTTGTAAACTTTAATAATTGTTTTTAACACGCTTTTATTAGTTTCACCTGTATGTAAGTTTGTATGTATGTTTGTAACCGCTCTGGGAGCAAACAAAAAATCTATATTATAAAAAATACTTTCCCTACGTGAACGCTGTGGCTGTGAGGTAAAGCTACGCGCTGCGAACCTAAAGGTCTAACGTTCGAGTCCAGTCAGGGGAGATTTAAAAAAAAATGGTTTTTGTTTAATTCTAAATTATTTTAATTAAAGATTTAAATGTATGTAAATATTATGGTGTGTCACTCACACGATTTTCTCTTACCCTGCATTTTAATACTAAGACAGATATTTTGTGCTTTTTAGTTCACATTTCTATAAAAGCGTGTTCTTTAATTTTTTAAAACTATAATATTATTTTACTGTTACTAATGTAAGATAATTAAAAAAAAAAAAAAAAAACGTCAAGAAACCTATACCCTACTTTGCCCTTAAAACACAAGTCTGAAATAAATTATCTTTCAGTTATCATGTAATCAATTTCTATCAATGTCTTCGATATGTCAAGAGACATGCCATCACAGTTTTAATATCTTTGGAGGGGATGACATCCTGCTTCGATAAATGTTTCACGGAGGAGATGGATTCTACCTTTTTCAACTGTTATAAGAATGAATTTCATTAATCAACAACGCGAAAATTGTGTATTTCTGCAGCTTTACTGAATTAAGTCAATCCATGACAAAATGATATCTCATTTCTCATATCAGCCGGAAAATATATTTCAAGGATTTACACCTTAAAGCAGTAATTTAATTGACTTATGTTGCAATACGCTTATATTTTAGAATTCAGCATTAACAAAAAAAAAAAAAAAAAAAATTACATTTTTCTGAAATTAGCTTTTATTAATGATAACTTAAGTCAAACAGATTACATCTTCCGAGCCCTTAATTACACTTCTTTTCAATTTAGTAAAAATAGACAATTAACTAAAATAACCAAAATTGGTACTGATACTGCGCTGGTTACAATAAAACAACTATAATTAAAATTATCAATAAAATAAAAAATAAACTTTTGTCTCATCCAATTAATAGTACTACTTCATAAACTCTCAAAATTAAATTCACTAACAGTCTTCCTTTCTGTATCGAATTCAACAAATTTACATATTATATTTTTCGAAAATTTAATATTTTGATATATTTTAATTCTCTTGTCACTATAAAACAGTTAAGCTTAAATAAACCACTGGTGGTGTTTATAAAAGACCAATCCAATTAATAATATCTTTTATTATATTTGTCCGACTAAACGAACTCTCAATAAAAAAATTCTGGAATACATTCGGAACGTTAAAGAGAAAGAATTTCATCTTTAATTGATTTTATTTGGGATTACCCTGGTGCAATACAAATATGGGATATGGCAAAATTTATTTTAACGCCACAAAATCTTCAAGAATTAGTTATTTCGGAAGCTGTTAATATTATAAAATGTTGAAACATAATTAATCACAAAATTTCGGCAATTTTACCAAAAATATGGTATTATAGAACTAGATGTTTAATTAATTTTTATTTGTTTCTCATTATACTTATTTAGAAGCCCAGGATCTCTTTTTACAAGAACAGACCATGTAATTTAAAGTCTATTGGCTTTCTGGACTCTACTTCTACAAGTTCTTCTCCAAATGTTACCATCATAACGACCTATTCCAGTTTCCATCTATAAGCTTGTCAGGTTTGTCCTTTTTGAGCAATCACCTCACTGGATCCAAATCTCAAGTAACGTTCTGTGACATGACGTTACCTCTTTATGATCCAACCTAGTCCCTACCAATCTTATTCTATGATTAGGGGTACATACAAATGAAACACTTCCGGTTGCAAAGACGTTTGCAAGCGTTTCAAATTTATGACTACGGTCGGCAGCAAAAGTATCCGAGCACTTGAAAAAATTCCTACGTAACATTGTTTTGTTAAATAAATCCTTGTCGAATCATGTTCTTAGACTGACTAAGAACAGGATTCGACAAGGATTTATTTAACAAAACTGCATTAAGTGTACTTTTTTTTATATAGGACATTTTGCTAGTGCTCGGATACTTTTGCTGCCGACTGTATTTGCAAAAAACTTGCAAAATTTACGTCATCGAAGTTGCAAGCGTTCCGTTTGTATGTAACCCTACGTCTAAAAGTGACGTTTTTGTGAATGCCGTTTCAATCTTTTCCCTCAACATTAAGCTTAACTCTATATTAAATTGTAAGATATTCAAGTATATATTGTGCTGCACTTCAAGAACAAGTTTGTAAAAGTTTTTTTCCTGATGATGCTTTGGTAACCAAAACGAAAAGCTTTGAAAATGTATTTTTATTGTAAATGAGTTTTTAATTAACTCTAATGTTTCTACATCTAGTGATTTTAAAGTGTCTTTTAACTATTATAATACATTATACACGTGTTTTAATATTTTTTTTTTTTTTCTGAGAGATAATATCATTTATTTTGCAATTATTTAACACCAACACCACAAAAAAAAAAAAAAAAAAAAAAAAAAAAAAACTGATTATAACACAGTATAAAGAAAGGGCAGGTGACGTCACTCGCAGTCAAATTATAGGTAAAGTGGCATAACATTGGCATTTCCACCAATACAGGTTGATCTTTTGCCACTCGAGAGTGGCAAATATTGATTGACGGAGCGTTTGTTTGTAAACATGCCCTTTCCTTATATAAACTAGTACAGAAATATTGCGTTTCATATTTAGATCCAATAAGAATCTCATTCATACTATTGAAGAAATTTCCCAGTATCTATATCACAGTCAAACCAATTCTACATCAAACAGTTGGTAAAGCATGCATCCACAAATTAACCAAATATATATATGTATATATATATATATATATATATATAAGTGTGTGTGCGTAATTTAAAATAAAACTTCTAAATAAAAATTGAACTAATGTAGTGACCAAAAAAAAAAAAAAAAAAAAAAATCTTTTAAGCTTACATTTTTGAAAATTTTTTATTTCTAATGCATGAAAAAATTTCATTTGTTTGTCACATATTTTATTTCAGAAGTATGTCACACATTTCCAGAAATTCCTAATTGAATATTTTCAAACAATTTCGACTATTTTTAGAAAGCCAGTCTCCGTAGAGCATCGCATAACACGCCTCAGTAGTCATTTTATTGTTCTTTAATGCTTTTATCTACAACAACAAATGATTTACATCATGTTTAAAAAGTCTATATCGTCTTACATTCTGCCTTAAGTGATACAGAATTATTTTAAGTGGGTAGAATTTCTTTTGTTATCTTCGAAGTCTTTGTAAAAGTTTTAATTAATGCAAATATTGCTGATAAGTTTCAATCTATTGCGTTCGATATAAACTGAAAATATTTCTCAGAAAAAAGAGGCATTTTAAAGAAAATATTTTGAAACTAATTTTTAACAGTTTGAATTCATCCAACATTTTTTTTTTCTAAAAAATCTAAGTTTGAAAATAGAGATATTAAATATTTGAATATTATTTGTGTTATATTATATGTGTTATATTATATGTGTATAGTATTTGTGTACATAGTAAACAATAATCACCAAATTATTTAATTATACACGTATAAAAATGTTTAATTAATTATGTATTATTAATTGCAACTACAAATATTTCCATAAATTATAATTAGATAACCTCTTTATATAACCTTTAATTTTATGAGTACTTAATTTTAAATTTAATTGATCTATTAATTAACTGTTCATTTATTTATTTTTAAACAATTGTCACTTTTAAAAAAAATATTTTTTTTTCTTATAAAATTAATAACATATGTTGGACCAATAATCATTTGTCTTGTTTGAAATTTCTTGCTTATTTAAGGTGTAAAAAGTGCATAAATTTACCGTTTTACATGTGCTGTTTGGTCATGTTACCCATATGGGTAATTATGTAAATTCGATATTACGGTCTAAATTAACTCTGATAAAACCCGTTATAACCTTATAATAACCTTATGATAAACCTCATGATTTGTTTACGTAAATTACTTCCATACACATTTATAATTTAATAACCAGTTTGAAAAAAGAACAAGCACCAAAAAACAAACATGAAGTATTTATTTGTTTGCGGTAAAAGCACCAGTAGTGGACCCTGTACCAGTACTGAACACTTTTAAATTTAAATTTGGAAAATAAGCTTTCTAATTCCCCTGAAGGTTCGAGCAGTGTTTAGGAAGGAAGTTATAGTCCTCTAATATTAATATCTAAAACTACTAATAATTCCGGCCATCAGTTTTCAAATAACGTTAATTTAACTGAAAAAATAGGCCCTTTCTGTGATTTTGCCGTTTTTTTTCTTATCGTTTTGAATAAGGAAATAAAATTTTGTTTGCTTTGCTTCTGCTTATTTGTAACTTATATCTTCTAACTTTTGTTTTCATATGAATAAAATAAGTAAGAAAAATTCATTTATTACGCTGTTTTTTAACCCGTTAGTAGTCGCTAGTTGTCGATTTGCCACCTATCCCTTCAGTTTTTATTCAACAGCCACCAAACATTTTTAGAAGTGGCATTTGATATACATAAAAGGCTAATCGACTCTAATAATCGTCGATTATGTATATCAAATGCCAATTCTAAAAATTTTTGGTGGCTGTTGAATAAACACTGAAGAAATGGGCGGTGAATCAACCAACTAGCGACTACTAACGGGTTAAATCTCTTATTAACATATAGTATTTTTATGGGTGTCCACTACTGGAACCAAAAAATGTCATCATGACTAAAAGTGGACAGCCCTGTCCACTACTGAGTTCATTTGACTTGTCAGACCCAGTAGTGGATACCGCTCGGTAATCTCTTAAATTTAGAGTTGAGTTGAGTGTTTTTAACGTCGCACTAAAGGTACGTATTGAGCAATTAGTGATGGTCTGCGATTCACTCCTAGGAGTGGTAACGAGATATGCCATCACCAATTTGATTATTTGCGGAGAGGATAACTCCCATGCCTTCCCAAATTTTGAAAGCGGAACAAAATGGGAATTCATTTGAATCATGAGATAATCTTGACACATTTTAAGTTGTTTTATTGGCGAATTTTTTTCTGGGTTCCATATTAGACTAGTTGGATAAGTTCGATTCCCATAGAAACATCGACATTGAAATAGTACAACTACGGTCAGTTTTCAACAGGTTCAGGATGAGTGGATTTTATGTTTTACTAGTGCTATACTATGGGCAATTGGTGTCGATCTGGAACTCACACCTAAATATAGTCAGAAGATATTTGGTGACCTCCAGACGTTTAATTTGGTTGTTTGGTTGATTGGGTTTAAGATCTCACTAGTACTGCGCAATGGGTTATTGGAGACGGTCTGGGACGCACCTTTAAGGATGGTGTGGAGACATGCCATCATAATTTTGATCCTCGATGGAGAGAATGGCTCTACCACTTCGGTGACCCCCAGAAGTATAATTTTAATTTTGGAAACAGGGCGAACATTGCAGCCACGATTGATTTTACGTGCTCCAGCCACCATCAGTGTACTTGACGGTCTTTGGCCCGCTCGAGTATCGATCCTGCAATCTTCCAATTACGTGCTCGGAGCTCAAACGACCGCACTGCATATTAACAATCTTTACATGATTTCGGTCACGGAAACATTTCGGCACTTTTGATTCGCTGTTTCCTTCAGTCTCGATTCTGACGTATATCATATTACATTACCAATGTCCAACGTTTATACATATGTAAAATTATCGTAAAATTTTTATATTTTGAAAGCGAAAATGTCTGTATTTATAGAAACAAATCTGCCATTTTCGCGTTTAATGAAGTTAAATCAATTTCAGCAAATATCAGTACTATGCGCAGCAATATTAGAAATTTAGAAGATTGCAACAGTTGGGTTAGCGTTAAACAATTCGGGAACTTAAACGAAACTAAATGGAATTCAAGCTCATCAAATTCTTCTGGAGAATAATTTACTTGCTAGTTATTACTACTACTTAGAATTCGATTCTAACGTATTTGAAATTTTTATATTCTAAAAAAGATACTTAAATATTTATTAAAGTGAATCATATAACATGTAAAATTATTTTAAAACTTTTTTTCCCAACTTTTATTCGCATCTTGATATTAGAGTACATAAATACATGCCTGAATTAATGATTATTTAAGAACGCAAATTTAATTTCAATTAATTATTATTTTGTATCGATTACAAAATTGAACTTTTGGAAATTTATGATAAAATTACTCTTTTTTTTTTTTTTCCTTCTTCTTCTTCTGGGGTCCTTATAATTGAGCAGAATAAAAGTATAGCTTTCGCGTCATCAATTAGTCTTTTAACTTACTAAAAGATTGAATCTCAATTTAATTTATTTATGGAAGTAGTTGCATTTTTTTTCATCTGCTCACATGCTCAGACATTACACAAACACACACACATATTATATTCTAATTAAAATGAAATTATAAAAAAATAATCAAGTTAAAAAATCATAATTATTAGTCACGATATTTTGAATTAAAAATTTTAAATAAAATTTTTTTAAAGTAAAACAATTTAATTTATTTCACTGATGTCTGATTATATTAATAATACTTATATCATAAGTTATTTAATGAATTATCTGATCTATGATAAATCATTAGGATATCAAATGTCTGATAACATTGTCATCCTAATGCATCATAGGCTCTAATGAACACACTTTGAATTATTATTTCATTGCACATTTGAAAATACATTTTGTCACCATTTTGTAAAATTTTGATTAAAGAAGTAAGTTGACTATAAATATTTTTAAAGTGCTAAACGAATGATTTACAAAGTATGTAAGACAAAATTTGACATCCTAATAAATAGAAAATATGCAATAAGCTTTAATGAATATACTTTGAATTATTATTTCCAAAAAGGATTATTATTATTTTTTTTCATTTCTGCTATCCAGGAGTGTGCAGAACATGTTATACTTCAAACATTTCAGTGAAAGTTTTACCCCAAAAGTAGAAGCAAGCAGTACCAATAAAAAATTAAAACGTTGAGCGCCCTGGCAGCCATCGGTGGCTGACAGTGTCAAATAGGATAAGCAGGAGACTTCGCGTTGGAATATTAAAACTCGAATAAACGACTACGTCAGAAACGCCAAAGAAAAATATTGGAAATGCATACAGCTGTTTCGGCAGCTTTAAGCGTGTCGTCTTCAGTGCAAAAAGGATATATAGCCACGTCAACATCGGTGGCGGATATAAAATAGGATACAAAACTAAAAATATTACATTTAATGTTTGAAAATTTATTAAAAATTTGCTTAATTTTTATTTATTATAGGAGGAATCATTATGGAATTTTAAGGGATTTTAAGAATTTGAGTGGCGCTCAACGTGTTAACTATCAGATATAGTGTATCTATATATTTTAAGGTCCCCTGATTTCATTGTTACTAGTTTTAGGGTTATTTTTCATTTACGTATGTGTATAAGTGAACACGATAACGTTTAAACGATATGATGGATTGAACTGAAAGTTTACAGATGTGTTATAGGTCACCGTAGCACGGACTCCATATTTTGATGAGTCTAGCACTTATAGTTTTTTAGCAGGGACACAAAGAAAATTTTTTTATCCTTATGATCTGTGGATGAAAATTATTTAAAACGCGATAGCATCTAAACGCCCTATCAGATTCAATTTTTTATATTTTAAACAATTTAACATTATTAAAACGAATTTTAATTAATTTGTACTCATAAACCGCAACGTATAAGAACAGCATTTTGTATCTTTATAATATATTTATAAGAATCCTGTACTCATAAAAATTTATATAGTTCTTGGGACGATGGCTTGTAACATACATGTTTAAATTTACCTTAATCGATTATGAAGATTAATGTTAACACATTTCAAATATTTTAAATCCATTTGGCGTAATTATAAAGATTTTTCTTTGTGTGCCTGTAAAATACTACAAGTCCTAGATTCATTAAAATCTATACAGGTCATGCGATATGACTTTATAACATACCTATAAACTTTTAACTGAATTTGTTAAGGCTTTTAGACACTATCGTGTTCACTCGCACAGCACTATAAAAATCGCAAATTAATTAAATTAACAACAGACATCATTAACTAAGACATTCATTTTCAAATATAAAACAGGCAGATATATAATAGATATCCAGTAAGACAACGGATGGCGCCACTACACATTTTTTAATGCTTTTAAATAATTAAATTTTGAATTAAGTAATGTCTAGCACAAAATTGCTCACGATTTAAAATAGCTTAAAATTAAAAATTACTTGAATATTTAAAATCGATTAATGTTTTCTTAACAATTTGAAAAAAAAAAAAAAAAAAAAAAAAAAAAAACCTAGTGGAAAAATATTGTATAAGCACAGATTTATTTTATCGAATTCTTTAACGTTTAACTTATCTGTAACAATCTTCAAATTTTTAATTGCGACAAATAGTAACAGTATTCACCGAAGTAGATTTAAATTTATTAGAAAATGAACATGGTACTCTTATTTATTTATTTATTTATTTATTTATTTATTTTTTAAGGTGGATATTTTGCCAAAAGACATAAAAAAAATCTTTACAACAAAATCTTTCTCTGTATCTAGCGTCAGAAGGAAAATTGCGATTCAGGAGAGCCGAAATTTTTCCGTGACCGAAATCGTGTAAGGAAAGCTAATATGCGACCGGGCTACCGCAGCTCGGCTCAATTTGGATGGGAACATGGAGAACATTGGTATTTAGAGAGTTATATCTCTCACGATTGTTTTACGTAGGGTTCGAGAGATTCGTGTGACCGTGTTCTCGTTAATTAGTTATGCTTCCTCAATTTATCAGTTTCGCGTGAAAGACGGAGCCAATCCTTCTGTATAAAATCAAAATGTGACGGTTTTTCTGCGGAGAACAGTTAGGAATGACTCCCAGATCATCATCAATAGCCAAGTACAGTCGACAGCAAAATTATTCGAGCGATAGCAATAATTCCTATTATAAAAAATACTGTTTTGTTAAATAAATTCTTGTCGAATATTGTTTTTAGACTGACTAAGAACATGATTCGACAAGGATTTATTTAACAAAACAGTAGCAAGTGTACTTTTTTATATAGGAATTATTGCTAGCGCTCGAATAATTTTGCTGCCAAGAGTAATACTGTTTTGCTAAGCAAATATTTTCCGAGTTGTGATCTTAGTCTTTATGCTGTTTATACAAAAGTAAGTTGATGATAAAAATTAGTAATCAAACTAAAAGAACATATATGAAAAATGTAGATGTGTGCTTCAATAACTTTGTCACGGTTTGTATTTTCACTCTCAGATTCAGCAGTTACAATATCTTCATAATTTTGAATAATAAATGTGAGAATATTAAGGCGACCAAGTTTTCTAAAAAGAAAAATGGAAACAAATTGTGTGATGCTTTCAATTTTAGAAAAAGAAGTGGGACAAAAGTTTGTCATAAAAGAAATACTACATGAAAAGTAAAAAATATTTTACAGTTTTTAAAATGTTTCATTTTACTAATGCTAAAATAATTTATATAAAAATCTTTCAAGCAAATTTAAAAATTATGATATACAAGTGTAGTTTTTGTAGCATAAATTATGAATGATTTAAAATATAAATGTGTAAAATGATAATATGTTATAGATACGGGATTAATATATTAAATTTGCATAAAAACAATTAAGTAGATAATTCAGAGTAAATAACCATATTTAAAATGAAAAGCACATAGATTTTGTCAGTAATTTTAAACAAATTTATAAAATGTCATTAAAATCTATTCTTTTAAAGAAGTGTGGAAAAATGGGGATAGTTGGGGACAAATTTTTCAGAATGTGGTCCGAGTTGCAGTAGTCTGGTTACAGCGCCTAGAATACAGTCAGCAGCTAAATTATTCGAGCGCTAGCAAAATTTTCTATCTAAAAAAGTACATTTAAAACTGTTTTGTTAAATAAATCTTTGTCGAATCATGTTCTTATTCAGTCTAAGAACATGATTCGACAAGGATTTATTTAACAAAACAGTATTAACTCTACTTTTGTTACACAGAAATTTTCACTAGCGCTCGAATAATTTTGCTGCCGACTGTATACAGTGTGGTAAGCGCTTATGATCGAATGCATAAAATACTGCTAAAAAAATAGCTTCCAAGATGGCGCTGCGATCGAACTTTTTGCTCAAACCGAAAGTTGACTTTTTTCAGTTTCGTCTCCTCTATCACGTCATCTAAGCACATAATTAACCAATAGTAAGATTTTTTTTTTTTTTTTTTTAATTCTAAAAAGTGATTTAAAAAGAAAATTTACCCACGGAATAGCAATTATTTTTACGTTACATTTTTCTGTGAGTTGTTTGTGAAAATCCTTGAAAACGAAATATTTTTTTATAAAATTTAAATCAGTAGAAAAATTCTTTTTATAATTATAATGTATCTGCCCAATATTTTCTTGAAACATTTCATATTTTCTCAACAATGTACCATAACTAAATTCTAAAATTTTTCTGTTTGTTTATTTTTAGGACACTTTCTTGTCTTTTATTTGTCCCTTCTTTTTTTTTTTTTTTTTTTTTTTTTTTTAGAAATAGACCTATTTTAATTGCTTATTTTATTTGTATCTGTCTACTGGGTAATCCAGAAATTAAGACAAATTAAAAAAATTAATAATTGAAGAATGTTCCGCACCAAATAGATGAAAAAGGAGCCAGATTTTTTATAACAACAGCAACAAAGAAAAAATTACAAAGAAAAAAGAAAAAGAAACAGAAACAGAAACAGTCTTCCGACAGAAACAGTTCTTGACTACAAGATGGCGGATGACATGGTATACAACTGACAAGTTACTGGCACATTGGCACATTTACAACTCTTCGGTGTAGCTTAGAGGTTCAGTGTGGTTCAGTGGAGTGACTCATAGACCATCACCAAGCGCCTATTGCGCAGGCTTAGAACAATATTAAATCTACTGAACCCCAGCCTAACACATCTACCTATATTATCGAAGTTTTATGTATTTACAGCAATATTTATTTTAACAGATTATTCTAAATAATGCCTTTTATAATTAAAAAGTATAAAAAATCGATGTAATATAGTTTTTAAGCCAATATAATATATGATTTTAACCTCTTTAGCATATGTTTGGTTATGGTATTTTAGAGTCCTGGGTCTGGGCACATTGTGGAGCACATTTTTGTTTACTTTAAATTAATATATATATATATATATTACATTTCTCTGAAGATGCTCATACTGGGATGTTTCCTCCAATTTTTGCATGAAACTGCCTTTCACATAAATTCATGACTTAAATATTAACCTTTACTGGGAGGTCAACTGTCACTTTTGCGTGAAAAGGTATTTCCCATGAGAGAAATTTTTGGAAGAGACCTAAAGTTAAATTTTTCTTAAATGAATCTTTTTAATCCTTTTGCACTAATCTAAAGATATTATAACTACCTTTATGATAATTTTTCTTCAGTGATAATGTAGGCTAGTCTAAGAGTACGTCCAAACAGTAATGGTGTTGTTTACGATATGCGTCTAACTTCAGTGTTAATTTGAATTGCAAACTAGTCCGAAGTTGTGTGAGTGTTTACACAAATGTTTTATGAAGGTTAATTTAATTTTAAAAATTTATAAAAAACAAAGAAAAAGAGATTAATATAATTAAATAATAAAAAAAAATATCTTTTGAATTTAAATAATTCACTTAATTAATAAAATAGAATTTCCCATTTACTTTTCAAATTATAACTCCTGCATTAAATAGCATTTCATTGTCTTTTAATAGAAGCATAATTTCCTCTTTTAAAGCAATTTTTATTTAGGGGTTTTGAAAAATATTTTTAATTCATACTTCTTCCCCTAATGAATTAAACGGTTTTCGCTATAATTTATTTATTTAGGAATGTTCTTCTAAAACCATTACCAACATGTTTCTAACATATGGCTGTATAAATAAAATAAAAAAAGAATTTCCGTTAGTAATTATAATACTTCTGTTTACATAAAAAAAAGCCATTATTACTTTCGAGCAAACGATTGTAGTTCTAAAAATAGATTTTTAATGGATTAATGACGACTGAATGTCGCAGATTATGAGTTCATCTTTCTATCGTCTGCGTCCGTCGGTTTGATTAAAAGCTAGCGTGTATTTTTTATGCCAAATTAGTTTGACTTTTGTAACGACAAATTATTTTCAAAATTTTTGTATTAAAATGTACGGAAAACAAAGAAGCAGTTTGGCATTCTTTTTGGTTTAATTTTAACTATGCAAACTTTTTCGGTTGGCGCTTTTTGCTTTGAGACTGGCTGATATCTCGTCACTTCTCTGCTCTCTTCCCTTGTAAAAAGAAGTTGAGTTTTCGATGACGTCCTCTCCCTCTGTGCCGGTAGTCCGACGGCCAGGTGTGTTATTAAAGTTATCCAGATCTCCCTCCGTGCCATTTACTGTAAGGAACTTTTTATTCCCTTTTCTGAATAATTAATAAGATGTAGTTGATGTATTAAAATGACATTTACTCTTCATGCTATTAATAAAGAACTCTGTTCAAGTGGTTTTTATTTTGCTTTCCTGCAGAGTAAGTTTTCTTCACCATTTTTAAGCAGTTTGTCACGGCTAATCAATAAATGGATCTGGTTATGATTTTCAATATCACTTACTTTCAGTGCTGACAGATTGAGGGAAATTTTTATTCAATAGCCGCCACTAAAATTGTAACGGTTACCTAATCACTTAAATACATTTTTTGTAGAATGTCTTCGAAACGGTAAGGCAACCATTACAATTAAAATTTAATGGTGGATATTGAATAAAAAATTTCCTCAATCTGGCAGCGCTGGTCACAGTGAGAGAGAGTCAGGTCGATGCCGATAGATGGCGCTGCACTTCCTTTGATTAAATAATCGTCAATGTGTGCAAGAGTACGCACGTTCTCTTACACGCAATTTTTTATAATAGTTTTTACATGCATCGTATTTTTTTTTTTTCATTTTAACAGGATGTCTAGGCGACAAAGAAGTACACAAAGCTGTCTTTGTTCTCCAGAACAATGGCTGGATTCAAAAACACGCATAGAGGCAGGCGAAAGTAAGAGAGTGGTTGCAAAATCATTATTAATGCGTGAAGCATCTTTACGAAAGAGATTAAAAAGATCATCTCCAGCCAGAAATTTTGACAGATACTCTCAAACCTTTTCTTCGGAAATGGAAATAGAAATGCGTGAGTACATAAAACAAATAGATAGCATGTTGTACGGAATAACTACTAAAAAAATATGAGAAGTTGCTTTTAGTTTTACAGAGATTAATAGGTTACAACATCGCTTTAATAAAGGAAAGAAAAAAAGGATTAGTATGGAGTGGTTTTGGCTATTTATGAAAAGGCATCCAAGGTTGTAGTTGCGTACGCCAATCTTAACAATTGTTGCTTGAGCGATAGGCTTTAATAAGCCTCAATGCGATAGCTTCTTTGAAAATCTGGTGAAGTTGTAGGATACCTACAAGTTCTTTCCTCACGCAATTTACAACATGAACGAGACTAGGACCTCCTCGGTGCGAAAAAAACTACCAAAGGTGATTTCAACAAAGGAGAAACACTGCGTCAATGAGATTTCCAGCTGAACGTGGTATCAACGTAACACTCGTAAATGCGGTCGATGCTTCTGGGAGTTTTATTTAGCCAGTATTCATATTTCCTTGCAAGCGTAAGAAAGCCAAAATTTTAAACGGGGCTCCGCCTTCTTCTATAGGATTGGTGTCAGATACGAGATACATCAACAGCGCTTTTTTGTGGACTGGTTATCTCATTCTAAAGATCACACAAGGGCTAGCAAAGACAATTCAGTACTATTGATATTAGATAACCACACGCACATTAGAGGCTGTTAATTTCTTCCGGGCTAACTACATTCATGCTCTTACAATACCATCTCACAGCAGCCAAAAAACTCAGCCATATTAGATAACCACACTGAACATTAGAGGCAGTTAATTTCTTCCGGGCTAACTACATTCATGCTCTTACAATACCATCTCACATCAGCCAGAAAACTCAGCCACTTGATCGCTGCATCCATAACAGCCTCAAGATTTTTCACGCATCGGAATGTGAAAAATAGATGCGTAATCATTCTGATCGAGTGATAACAGTTTACCAAATTTGCTGAAATTTTGACTCCAGCTTATCTCAAAGCGGCTACTACCGTAAATGCCATACAGAGTTTCTAGGTATCAGGAATACAACCATTAAACCCGGTCATTTCTGGAGGAGACGATTTCTGTGCAGTGACAGAAAGGCCTTTGCCGGAAACTCGAGATGAACAAAATTTCCATCCAGTTCATGATCCAGTACAAAATTTTATTGTGAAAAAAATGCTACATCTGCCGCGACTGACGTCATTGGCGACGATAATGGGTATCGGACTAATGAAGTGATGAGAAACTTCAGTTTGGCAACATAGGAGGATTGAAAAGTCCAACCAGAAGAAAAGCAAAACTATCAATGAAACATCAAAGAAACTGACTGTTCCAGCTAATAACAACAATGTACCGGACAATTCATCACTGTTCTCATGCGCAACAAAGGAATATCGAGCAAATTGCTGGCTGAGAACACATTATTTAAAGATAGTCAAAATATTTTGAGAGAAAGAGTGCATACACCACCTGCCTGCATTAAAAATAAAGGAATTAAATCGCCTCACATACCGCTTGCAAATGTAACCCCATTACCACAAAGTGAAGTACTCTCAAGATCTAGCCGCAAAAGAACAAAATCAGACATTCTTAATGTGCCTCTATCCAAGTTGGGTCTCGAAGAGGATTCAGCCTCTAAACAGGTACCAAAGAAAAAACCAAAAAAAAATTCCAAAATCAACTACTAAAGGGACCAAAAAACGGTTTCAAGTTCCAAAGAAATTACCTAAAAAGAAAATATGGAAATGTCCACCATGTGGTGAAGTATGCTTAGATCTCCCCAGACGAAGACAGGATAGGATGTCCCAAATGCGAGGAGTGGTGGCATGAAGCTTGTACGAGCTATGAAAGTGAAATAAACTTTATTCGTAACCACTGCAAGTGACGTAGACACGAATTTTAAAATCATTTTTCCTACGTACTATTATTAACTCCCATGTGCGTACTCTTATCCAATAGAACTTGTAAGAGTACGCAATTTTTTAATTTTTGTTATCCTTTTATTTTTCCAAAAGTGTTGTATATTTTTGTTACATTTTATGTTATTTTATGAAAGATTTGTTAATTTAGAACAAAATAAAAGTTAAGCTGATTATCTAGAAATATATATTTTTATTTTAGAACAGTTTGAACCTTATAAGTACGTACTCCTAGACCAGCCTACCTTACTCTTTTTTCTTTACAAACATCATACATTACTAACAGGAAATTATTTTTGTTATAAGAAATATTGTTATATGAGAAAATAATAATTCTTAAATTTAAAAAATCATTGATTCTGGCATCTAGCATGTAACGTGTAGATTTTTCTGAGAAACAACTACAAATCCGAACTTCTTTTTTTCAAATACTTTTAGTTATTTATTTATTTTTTATTTTAAGAATGGATTTTTAACAAATTAATACTCTTACAAATGTTTTCTTTAGATAAAAATATTACTTTTAAAAATTTTAGATTTTAAAATTTCATTGTATGCTATGTAATAGCTTTTAATAAATTAACTCCTTAGTATAGGATTTGGTAAATAATAATTGTTTTCTGACTAATACCTTACTAGATAAGTTACTAAAATTATTTGATTGGTATATATAAGTTTTGTCGGAAAAAAATAAATAAATAAACAAGTAAATAAATTTAATTAAATTTAATTAAATTTTAAAAAATCAAGTTATTTAATATTTAAAAATAAAAACATTCAATAAACTTTCTTTCCCCTAAAGTTTTTCTTAATGTTTTAATGCCTCAAAATAAAACTCTTCACTATCAAAATGTTTTTTTTTTTTTTATTATTTATTTAATCTATTTATTTATTTATCTTTTATTGAAACATTTTTTCCTGACTTTAAAAATAATAACAATAATAATAATTTCACTTTTCTTTTACACTCAAAAATAAAACAAATTCAATTTTTATATATTCCCAGAAATTATTCTATTCCAAAAGACATCAAGTTAACCAACTTATTATCACTCAAAAAGCCTTTCTTTTAAAAGAAAAAAATAAAAATAAAACAATGAATAAAACAATGAAAAGTGAATAAAGGAAAGCACATTTTCCAGCAAATTGAAGAAAAATAGAAGTTTCTCGAACTATCAAACCAAAAAATTTAATTTCATCCCCCCAATGCACTCAACATAAACATATTAATATTATCTTTCCAACGTTCTGAAATAAACATGATTCGTACGGAATACAGTAAGAATATATATAAACAAAAAATATAAAATTTGAAAGTTCTGAAGTGTGAATTTTTTGAAATCTCATCGGGGAAAAAAATAAACTAATAATAGTAATAGCTAGTTTATATCAACCACTCTAAACTTAACAACTTAACAGCATTGTATAACTTTTTCGGTCTATGATAAAATAAAAAAGACCTTAAGCTTGTGCAGTAAATTGAATAGCAACAAAAGAGCACTGAATCCATCTGACCACAAAATTTAATTTCACCCTCCCGATGCACATAACAATAACTCCAATAAAAAAAAAAATACCCCTTTGAAATCAAAGATGACTCAACTAAATATCCGAAGAGATTTTGTTCGTAAGTGAAAACTACCACAGCTTGTAGCACCGCCCTATAGAAAATCGCTTTTCCTCACACAGACTGTGGGATTTATTTAGGTCAAGTACTTCTGGATGAGAAGAGAGTTTCTTACAGGTGGGGTTGATGGAATAATAAAAAAAAAAAGTTAAAAATCACACTTGAAGGTCGCCTGGTCAGTTCCAATCAAAGGGGACTATATAAACGTGAATTATGGCCAAAGGAGCCATTAGTCCAGCTTAGGATTTCACAGTGATCTAAAAGCCAAAGAAGATGTTTGCTTTGGTAAGTGTCCAGCAAATATTGTATCAATATTTTATAACAAACCTCTATATAACGATAATTTTTGTGGACTACGAATATCGCCATTATAAAGACATTTATCAATATGGAGATGGGTCGGAAACATTGCCCTTTAAAAAAAATAAATCTTCAATTTGAAGTTCTTGAGAGTTTGAAGATTAAAAGTGCCAGTTGGATTTTTTTTTTCCTACCGTAAATACCCTTCTATTAAGGAACTATGGGAATCGTTATTAAAGCAATGACAACATAGCATAAAGAAAAGTTGAAATTTTTGCGATTAAAATTTGATGAAAACCAGTAAACCACATATGTCAGAGTTTGAAGTAGGAACTTTATATTTTAAAGAAATTAGAATTTTGAAAAATCATTTTTTTTATTTTTTATTTTATATTAGTTTTTGGGGGTGCTGGTTCTGAAAAATAAATTTTAATTTATCTTAATATAACAGGAAGTTCATTAAAAAAAAATTTTTAGTTAAAATTATTTTTTCTCTGAAATCACGGAATTTGTGTTTTCCTTTTCTTTTCTTTTCTTTTCTCTCTTTTTTTTTTTTTTTTTTTTTTTTTTTTTTTTTTTTTTTAATAACTTAATATGCCTTCAAATTTTAAACTAAAATCTCTTTTAAAATTATGTTTGTTAAATTTTAAATTTAAAAATTTGAAGTTTATTATATTGAGTTCAAGTTTAGAAAAAAGAAGTGTTTCAGATGTTGTCTTTCTTTAACGGTAGAAATATAAAAAAATAATAATTTTTTCTTAGATTCTGCTTAGCAAAATTCTTAAATTGATACCTTTTAATCATAAATCCCATTTTTATCACCAGATAATGTTTCAAAACATTTTTTTTTTTTTTAATACATTTCAAATTCAATTCCAAGTTAGATGATATTGAAATGAACCAATGAATTCTGAAAGTTACTAAAAGAACAATAAGCAAATATAAAAAACAAAGAAAAAAATTCTTTCGTTTCAAAAGTTAAAAGTAATATATATAAATTTCCCTATCAATGCACGTTTTTTAAAATTCAACTTGTTATATATGCATCCATTTCTTTCTCTTCCCAACCTTCTTTTTGTTCGGTAAAGAACTGGTTTTCCCATTTGAACTCCGGTCAATCAACAATCAGTATCGATAGTTCTGTACGAAAACACATCTCATTGTCATCAGCTTGCCAGATAGCATTTACAATTACCTGACATCAAATTTCTACGGAAAATTATTGAATTAGAGTATATGTATATTAAATATATATATTTGTTTTTTAAATCTTGCAACTAATTACTTAAGGAGGGTTATTTTTTTTTTTTTTTCAGTCTTCCTAAGCTTTTAAAGTTAAAATAAATTTTTTTAATTACATTTCGAATTCTTACCAGGTAACAGATTTCGGGTTATTATATTTTATGATTTGTTAGTTGATATTATTGGTACAGATTTTTTTTTTTTTTTTTTTACAATTTTTATCATGGTGGTCATATAATTTCTTAAGCGTGATAGGCGGTATAACTAATCTGCTAATTATAGTTCAGATTACAATCTGAGATTTATGATATCATAACTAAAATTAAATAATTAAGAAATGAAATTTATTCCTATTTTATTCAAAATTTTAAAACAAAATAATAATAATAAATAAATAAATAATTTATTTCTTTAAATTTAAATTGTTTAAATTATATAGCAGAGGAAAATTTTGTCAAAACGCTGTTAAACAAACTTTATTAAAATAATCTGTTATATTTAATAATATATATATATATATATTATTAAATATAACAGATATTTTTACTGTATATATTTTATATTAAAAAAAAAATATCCACAAAAAGTAAAGTTTAAAGTTTCTTTAACTCTAGTTATTTATTTATTTTATTTTATTTTATTTTTTGAATGAATTGCAACGTCATATTTTTATTTATTAACATTATAAGATATTTATTGGTTTCTTTGCGAAATATCTAAACTATTTCCTAAAAAAAACAATAAAACTTTTGTTAATGTAAAAAAAAAAAAAAAAAAAAATTATATATATATATATATATTTCTGTTAAATTAATTTAGCAGAATTTTTTTTTTTTTTTTTTTTTTTTAATGAAAACAGGAAAATCTTTGCTTAAATCACATGTTTGCTTTATAATTAATATGCAAGTAATTTTTAACGAAATTGAAGACTGTAACAAAATATTTCATATGTTCATGATATACTGTATCTTTGTTTGAAATTGTTCACCTTTTATGAATAAAAATAATTAACAGAATTTAGCAGATATCATTCTCCCTTTTATTTGCTTTTGGCTGGGTGTGGTACGTAGATTGAGATAGTCAAGTTTCAAAAACGGATTTACCACCTTGAAAATAGAACCGATTATTATATAAAATTGTCTCTGTTTATATCAATTTAAAAATCTAGTATACTGTAGCAATCACATTAAATTTCTTCATGTAAAATTCATTAAGATAAAATTTATTTGCATATTTTCCTATAAACTCACGAAATGCAAATATTTTTTCAAAATTAGAAGAACAGATAATTTTCATCTCAGAAAAGTGCAAATCTTTATATATGCATATTAAAAGTGTACCTTAAATAAAAAAGATTTTTTTTTTTTTTTTTTTTTTTTTTAATCGATCCGATACGCGTACCCTCTAATTTTTTTCTATTTGACCCTAAACACTTTTTTAGCAAAATGTCAGTTCTCTGGGATAACGTTAATCCGTGAACGAATTGACGAGAAAGTCCTAATATCAATATTCGAATTTTCCAGTCAATTTCCCGTCAGTGTTAACAATATCCTAGATAGCTGACATTTTGCAAGAAAGTGTTTAGGGTGAAATAGAAAAAAAAAAAAAAAAAAATAAATAAATAAATAAAGGGTATGCGTATCGGATTTCAAAATAATAATAATAATAATAAATAAATAAATAATAAACAATTAAATAAAATAAATAAAATAAAATAAAATTTCACCCTCGTTTAAAGGACACCCTAATGCATATACAATCTAGTATGTTGTAGCAATCACATTACATTTCTTCCGATAAAACGTTGAGATAAAATTCATAAGATTTTTTTTTTTTTTTTTTTTTTGCATATTTTCCTACAAACTTACGCAAAGCAAATAATTTTTCAAAATGAGGAGAGTAGATAATTTTCATCACGGAAAAGTAAAATTCTATGTATATGCATATATGGTCGATTTGTGCCCCATACACGGCATCATAAAAAAATCCATTTTTTTTGTAGGATTTTATTTATTTATTTATTTATTATTTTGTAATTAAAAAAAAATTATATATTTTTTTTCAAATTATCACGGATACTTTATTCAACCGTTCGTTCTAAACGTTTTGACGAGTTCTTTTAAAAAATATTCATGTCACAAATTTGCACTTAGGGGGAGTAAAAATTCCACTGCCAGGGAAAAGCGCTACGTTCTTACATATAAATAAAATAATCCTAGTTGACTATTAGTATTATAAATAATTTTTATTTATTTTCTAAAGATTTTTTAAAAATAATCCACATTGTGTACGAAATTTTGTCCTATGCTGCCACATCAAAAATTATGATAAAACGGACAGCAGTGCTACCTGTTGAGCGATATTAACCAAAAGTTGATAGGCTCCAATTTATGTGAAATTATAACACAAAAGCAAATATAATTTTTTATGTAATTCTGCGCTTTAGTTTGTGAGCTGGAGTTAAAGAAATTTTGTCACACGTTGAGATAAGCTGATGTATATTATCTAAAAATGGTAAAATAATGTTTCGGATATCTCAAAACGTGTAAGTTAATCAAAACCCGGATGTATATATATAGATATTCGAATCGAATACTTTCTTCTACTTAGTATCGAAGAAAGTAATAATAATAAAAATAATAATTCAGAAAGTCACGGAATTCGTACAATGTATGTTTTAACATATAATTATGTATATAACATTATAATATTAACTTTATAAACAAGCCCTATTAAATGTAAAAAAGAAAAAGAAAAGCAACAATTGTTTCAAATCAAAATAATTATGCTTGAAGCTTATTTATGAAGCTTATTTATGAAGCTTAAAAATAAAAAAATAAAAATAAATAAAAAACCCTTTAATACCATTTTTCCCCCTATTTACTGCATTTTTGAATGATTATTAAACAGAAAATAGTTTAAACAGAAAAAGTAAGTGAACAATTTTTTATTTTCGATGAAAAAAATTCCTCTGCATCGGAAAAGATGAACTATGTAATCATTTAATAGCATTGATTCATAAAAAAAAAAAAAAAAAAAAAAAAAACAGGTTTTCTATAAAATTCAGGTGAATACGGGCTAGGAATACTTAGAAAGATTACATAGAATATATTTTATTCAGGATTAAATCCCAACCATACACGAGTTTATTATTTCGACGACATTAATTCACGTATCACACCACTTCAAAATCCAATGATAAACAATGCAGAGATATTAATTACTGAGATATTTTGAATGATCCCATTCTTCTTGTTTTTTCTTAAACTGAAAGCGTTCAATACTAGTAAAATTTTAAAATTTAAAATTTTCTAATTGGATTTTTATCTAAAAATTTGATTTATTTCAATTCTACTGTACTTTTTTTTTTTTTTCTATTTTTCTTATTTTTCAAACTTTAATACATTCCAACTCATTTGTGCTCCACCTGTGTCCAAGCGGTAGCGAGGGGTTCGACTTCTAAGCGGGTAAACGAGGAGTGTCAGATTCGAATCTAGGTCACATTTATCGGCGTATACACTGAGAAAAAAAATATACCGCCTTCATCTAGAACGAATAAGTGGTCATTTTCTAAATCCCTAAACTAGAAATATAGATTTCCGAGCTACGCGAATAAGGCTCGCGAAAAAGCTGAAGAGACGAAATGACCGAGAATTTCTAGTCTATATATTTCTAGATGGTGAAACTATATTCTGAATGTTCTGAATATTCTGAATCCTTTGCATTGCGAGAAATTCTCGTTTGATTTTCCAGAACTGGATCATAAACCAAGATTATAGTTGCTAAAACATGTCTCTTGTATTCACATATATTTGCTGAGATTTTTAAATAAATTTTACCTCTATAATATAGATAAACGTTCTAGAATTCTAATCATGGTTTCTAGAACTCGATTTCAAAAGGGACTAGAATTTATAAGGATGACATGGAACTATTTTTACTAGAGCCACAATCTAGATTCTTGATGTCAGTTACAGAATTTTTTCTCAATATAGTTTTATCCAAAACTCTTGTAAATGCGGGTTAGGACCCGTTAGAACCTACTTTACACACACACAGTAATGACATCCCATCCAGACCTAGGTTTTTAACTCCTACGTCAACAGCTGGAAAACTCCTACGTCAACAGGAGAAAAGAACAGCACAATTCCCTCGTTAAATCCGTATAGGCTCGCAAATGACGAATTTATCGAAACTAAAAGTAAGTTCCCCATCATATAATAATTATGAGGAGTTTCAAAATTCTTAAAAATGTTCCTCTATTTTTTATTTATTTATTTATTTTTTAACACGATTTTAGAATACGAATATCAAAAAGTTGATGTAGTGTCCGTCTGTGGGGTTCGTAGTTAGTCTATTTGACTAACAGTTTATCATACAGTGAAAGCCTCATTACAAGAATGAATCATCCTTAAGAACTCTGGCCCCTTTTAAAATATTGTTTTTGATATTAACTAGAACAATATTGAATTTCACTTACTTTTAAAACATCGTAAGTTAATCGAAATTTAAAATTTTCTTAACAGGACAGTGTAGAATATGGGGAAAATTCGCATAATGCACATTATAAAAATTATTTTTACTGTAAATAAGCCGAATTATTTTTTAAATATCATTTATGATACTGACATTAACCCTATTGAGTTTAAACAGTGTACTTTAAAATCTTCGCGAGTTATTTGAAAATGCAATTCTAGCAATTTTCGATTACAGCACCTTTAGGTATACAAATATTTTTTTGTGTCTCTGTTAATCTTAACGCTAGCCATTCTGTACGCTATAAAAACTTTTTTTGTGTTTGTGTGTGTGCGTGCAAGTGTGTGCATATGAATAAGAAATGTCTATTCCTTTATGTTCTGTGCAAAATAAAGTTATTAAGCTGTGATTTATAAAAATGCACCTCATAGAACGCAAAGCTTTGGATATCTTTCGGGCATCCTTGTACACAAAATATTGGTAATATTTTAATAGGAAAAATCGAACAGCGAACTGTAATAACATATATCAGTTTCGAGGAATCCACAAATATTTACGACTGTTAGAGCACGGACACACACACGGACGGACAGACTGAAGTCAAACAATTTTCAACTTTTTTGGAAGATGTTAATTATAGAATTGTCTTAGTAGTGTTACTTTCAAAATCATATTTATTTTTAATTTGTTAATCTATAATATATATTTTTGAGAATAAATAAGAAAGAGTTATCGCATATCGAATTTAGTTTCGGTTTTTATTTGTATAATTAAAAATCTGGTATGAAACAACCACACGACTTCCATTACCCACTATTACACCTATTATATGCATTTTTTGGGATTTTCCAGGAAGAGAAACTTAATACACGTGTAAAGAGTTTTAAAACAGAATTTACACAGCAAGTTAAAAAATAAGGGGGGGGGGGCTGATGATAGATTTATTTTTCTAAACACCAATTTCCGAGATCTGAAACTGAATTATCTAATCAGAATGACCGTTAATTTTTCTATAATAACCACATAATACACGAAAAAGGGTATATAAAATGGATTTATATAAAAAATTTCAAGAAACTCGTTTGAGCCGTTTTTGAGGTATAAAGTTTTACTAAAACTTGGCATACCCAACTGTTACTCTGAAAACAATAATTACATATAAAAGGATATTTAAAAAGGAGTTAATATTTCGAGTTTGAAAAAAAAAAAAAAAAAAAAAAAAAAAAATCCGTACAGCCATTTTTAAAGGAATGCACTTGCGAGACCTGAAATTAAGGTATTTATACAGGACGCCTATCAATTTTGTTGAACTAACCAACTATATCATTCGAAAGGAAATCTAATAGAGTGTTTATATAGCAATTTTGAAGAAAATCGTTACAGCCGTTTTTGAGATACGGATTTACGGTACCACTTCCGGTTTCCGATGACCTACTTTCGGTTTTCTAATTTTCACTAAAATTTGGAAAATTCATCTATACACTAGGCATGTATCAGTTCTGAAGTTTCGGAGATATGATAGCAAGCATATTCCACACATACACACACACACACTGACCCATTGCCAAAAAACAATTATTTTTTACTCAGGAGGCCTAAAAACGTGTAAATCAGATGAAAACTCGATATCGAATTTTCGGACCGAATACAATACTTCCATTACCTACGGTAGTAGGTACGTGGTAGTAGGTAGTATTTACGTTTTTACCATATTTTTTCTTCTTGTAATTTATATTGATTATAGTTTGTTTTATAAAAATAATTGAGGATTTGTTTTTTTCATAGGATACGAATAAAATATATATATACACACTCCTGCTCAAAAGTTTAGCAAGATTTACAAACGATCAGTTTTCTTTTTAAAAACTTATCTCTCGATGAAATGTTTTCAAACATTGGATTTTTAAAGCACTAGGTCGTACTCGTGTTTTCAGTGAAGATTGGTTTAAGACATCATTTAGGGGCCGGTAACAAATTGATCAAAATCAATAATGTTTGTGATCACCCTGCATCATTAAATGAACAAAATGATCTGTAACTTTAGGATATATTAATATAGACCAATACAATTTGTGGATGAATTTGCGTGATGATAGCATGTTAAATAACGGAGATATAAGCATTTATTTTAAAACTAATAATAATAATAATAATAATAATAATAATAACAATAATAATAAATAAATAAATAATATATATATATATATATCAGCATGTTTTTTATTTATAATACACAGAGTTTTAAACGAAAATTATTACCACTTCCAGATAAATTGAAAAAACACTTTTGAAAAATGTACTGATATCGGAATACAAATATCTTAAATATATCATGAAATATGAGCATTTTTATGAGAAATGTTTACACTGCGCATGCGCGAAAAAAAATACATAAATAAGATAGAAATTTTTTTATTGCATAGGTTTAAAGCTGCATGTTGGGTTACTTTTGTAAAACGTTCATTTGAATGGAGTAAAAATTAAACAAATTGTTGGAAAAAAAACGAGCTAGATTTTAGGTATTTTTCCAGAGTTGAAATTTCATAAGGGGTTTTTCATATGTTGCGTAATTAATTTGAAGATCCAAATATTTCAACCACGCTCTAAAAGTACTTTTTTGTGAAAAAAAAAAAAAAAAAAAAAAAACTTATAAACTTGTAACTGTAACATAATTTTGTTTATTTACTAAGATTTACGAGATGAAAAGAGGTTTTTCACAAAAACGAACTTTCGAAAAGAGGTTTAAATAATTGGATCTTAAAATTAATTACGCGGCATGTGAAAAATCCCTTATGAAATTTCAACTCTGGAAAAATACCTAAGATCTAGCCTATTCTTTTGCCGTCAATTTGCTTAATATATACTGTACTGAAAAGATTTTTTGGCAAAAGTAGCCCTATATATCTAGCTTTTAACCTATGTAATAAAAAGTTTTCAACATTTTGCACATGCACAGGGAAAACGTTTTTCATAGAAATGCTCATATTTCAAGAGATATTTAAGGTATTTGTATTCCGATTGCAGTATGCTGTTTCAAAAGTGTTTTTTCGATCTATCTGAAAATGGGAATAATTTTCGTTTAAAACTCTGTATATTACACAGTCTGACCAATGAATTAGTAACCTTTAAATTAATATTTTATTGGACCTTCTTTTGCACGTTGGACCTACTTTTGCATGAATGACAGTCAGTATTCGTGTGGGCAACGATTCTACATGATTCTGGGGGTGCATTTATGGCCAAAGTTTACCATACATTGGCTGCACAGACTTTAAGATCCTGTAAATTGGACGGAAGAAGACATTGCTGACTGATACTCCTTTCCAACATGTCCCAAACATTTTCTATTGGATTAAGATCCGGGCTTTGCGGGGAAACTGTTAGAAGTCAGATTGATGTTCATTGAACCAATCTCGAACGATTCTGCCACGATGTATGGTTGCATTATCGAGCGCAAAGTATCCGTTAATTTCGGAGTAAAAATGTAACATTGAGGGATGCACTTGACTATCAATATATTCAGGTTCTGCATGACATTTTGATTATCTTCAAGTAACACCAGGGGACCACTTCCATACAAGTACAACATTCCCCAAAGGTTTGTAACAGGTTTTGCATACCTTCGTCGCCAACAATCATTTGTAAAAACTCTTACAAATTTCTAATTCATTGGCCAGTATGTGCATAAATAAAAAACATGATATATATATATATATATATATATATATATATATATATGTGTATTTATGTTTTAATGTGAATGCTTATATCTCCGTTATTTAATATGCTATCATCACACAAATTCATGCATAAATTATACTGGGTCTATATTAATATATCCTAAAGTTAATGATCATTTTGTTCATTTAATGAGACAGGGTGATCAAAAACATTATTGATTCTGCTCAATTTGTTACTGACCCCCTAAATGTTGTCTTAAATCAGTTTTCACTGAAAAACGTGAGGAAGGCCCGGTTCATTGAATATCCTATTATTTTAAACATTTCATCCAGAGATAAATTTTTAAATTGAGAAAAACAGGTCGTTTACAAATCTTGCTAAACTTTTGAGCAGGAGTGTATATATATATATATATATATATATATATATATATATATATATATACATATATAAAGGGTGTTTCATAAGTCTCCATAAGCCAAAATATCTAGAAAAGAAAGCAAGTTTACTGAACACATTGGTTTCAAAAGTTTCGTGGATTTAAATGATCTATCACATGAGGTATCATAAGTGGGCCCCGCATAACACAGTTTCTTCAATTAGAAACTATACTTTTTCTTCATAGAATAGTTTAGTGTAAAAATATCAGTTTTAAATCATGCATTGCTTTTTTGTTTTGCAGAGTAAGAGGCCCCAGGATACCTATTGTTATGTTATAATAAAAAATCCAGATACCCCAAAATATCTCAATAAAAAGCAAATTTCCCTGGATATATTGATTTAAAAATTTTCATGTATTCAAATGATCTGTCAGATTAAGTATCGTAAGGTGAACCTTGGGACTTACAGGGGGTCCACGTGACAAAAACTCAGTGTCTTAAAAAAGTGGAAATTATATATATATATATTCCATGGAATCCTATTAAGCGGAAAAGATATGTTTTGAAACGTAGTGCATTTTATATATTGGCATGTTTAGGACCATGGATACTTGATTTTTATATTCCAATAAACAGTTTTGAAGTACTGAAATGTCTTAAAAGAAAAGGATTTCACTGAACATACGGGTTTTGATACTTTCGTGCTTTCAAACAATATAGATGATGAGACAATACAAGTAAAACCCCAAACCCATGTGATACAGTCTTATTTATTTCGAACCAGAACGTCATTTTCATCTTTGATGAGTGTTCTATAATAAGACAAATAAAATTAAAATTTTACTTATTCTGATTTAATTTTGGTTTTTTTATTACAACATAAGAATTTCGACAGAGGGTCCCTACGCTGCACATATATACATACAAAAAAAAAAAGGCAATACATGATTTAAATTAGATTTTTTCCGCTTAACATGATTTTTGAAGAAAAATAATAGTTTTCTTTTGAAAAAAATGAGTTTGTATCCCGTGAGGCACCTGGAGGTCTGAGGGATCCATCTATAATAGAATATTTCATTGCACGAAACTCTTGAAATCAGTATGTCCAGCAGAATTGCTTTTTTATTAAAATAATTTAAGTTATCCGGATTTTTTATTACAACATAAGAATCGGAACCCCTGCGCCCTCATTCTGGAAAAAAAAAAAAAAAGGCAATACATGATTTAAATTAGATTTTTTCCGCTTAACATGATTTTTGAAGAAAAATAATAGTTTTCTTTTGAAAAAAATGAGTTTGTATCCCGTGAGGCACCTGGAGGTCTGAGGGATCCATCTATAATAGAATATTTCATTGCACGAAACTCTTGAAATCACTATGTCCAGCAGAATTGCTTTTTTATTAAAATAATTTAAGTTATCCGGATTTTTTATTACAACATAAGAATCGGAACAACTGCGCCCTCATTCTGGAAAAAAAAAAAAAAAAAAAAAAAAAAAGGCAATACATGATTTAAATTAGATTTTTTCCGCTTAACATGATTTTTGAAGAAAAATAATAGTTTTCTTTTGAAAAAAATGAGTTTGTATCCCGTGAGGCACCTGGAGGTCTGAGGGATCCATCTATAATAGAATATTTCATTGCACGAAACTCTTGAAATCAGTATGTCCAGCAGAATTGCTTTTTTATTAAAATAATTTAAGTTATCCGGATTTTTTATTACAACATAAGAATCGGAACCCCTGCGCCCTCATTCTGGAAAAAAAAAAAAAAAAAGGCAATACATGATTTAAATTAGATTTTTTCCGCTTAACATGATTTTTGAAGAAAAATAATAGTTTTCTTTTGAAAAAAATGAGTTTGTATCCCGTGAGGCACCTGGAGGTCTGAGGGATCCATCTATAATAGAATATTTCATTGCACGAAACTCTTGAAATCAGTATGTCCAGCAGAATTGCTTTTTTATTAAAATAATTTAAGTTATCCGGATTTTTTATTACAACATAAGAATCGGAACCCCTGCGCCCTCATTCTGGAAAAAAAAAAAAGGCAATACATGATTTAAATTAGATTTTTTCCGCTTAACATGATTTTTGAAGAAAAATAATAGTTTTCTTTTGAAAAAAATGAGTTTGTATCCCGTGAGGCACCTGGAGGTCTGAGGGATCCATCTATAATAGAATATTTCATTGCACGAAACTCTTGAAATCAGTATGTCCAGCAGAATTGTTTTTTTATTAAAATAATTTAAGTTATCCGGATTTTTTATTACAACATAAGAATCGGAACCCCTGCGCCCTCATTCTGGAAAAAAAAAAAAAAAAAAAAAAAAAAAAAAACTATACATGATTTAAAACCGTGTTTTCCGCTTAATACGGTTTTACAAAGAAAAATATGGTTTCCTTTCGATAAAATTGAGTTTGTGTCACGTGGGTCCCACTTATGATACCTCATGTAATAATTGAAATTCCCAAAACTTTTGAAATCAATGTGTTTAGAGATTCTGCTTTCCTTTCGACATATTTTGATGTATCCAGACTTATGAAACAACCTGTATGTATGCATATATTTATATATACATTAGGGTGCCTAAATGAGAGAGAAATTTTGCTTTTCTTTTTCTTTTTTTCTTTTTTCAAATACAATAGAAATACCCTGTAATTTGACCCTAAGCCCCTTTTAGCAAAATATGAGCTCTCTGAGATAATGTTAACACGTACCGAATTGACGGGAAATTCCTAAATTTTACTCCTCATTTAAGGGACTCCCAACTATATATATATATTCACAGAGAGAGAGACAGTAGGGTGTCCCAGTATATATACTATATATATTAGACAATGAATTTGAAACCTCCGTGAGTTTCTAAAAATATTCGCTAGCGGCGTAAATATACAAAACCTGATATCATGGTGTGGGAATTTCCTACTGGTGTGAAAGTTATTCTCTAGTGCTACTTGAAGGTAGGCAAAAAGCTATGCAATACCTGAAAATATATGCTGATTGCTGGAAATATATGCTGATTTCTGATTGCTGGAAATATATGTTGATTGCTGATTGCTGGAAATATATGCTGATTGCAATGTTACAATTTGTTCTCCGAAAGTGACAGTAATGCAAATATACATCGTGCTAGAATCGTTCAAGATCAGAGAATGTCAATCTGATTTCTAACAGCTTTCCTGACTACCGTAAATCCCACGTGTTAATCCAATAAAAAATGTTTGGGATATATTGGTAAAGCGCACATTCGATATCAATCTCTTCTTCTACCTTATTTACAGAATCTTAAAATATGTGCAGCCAGTGCATGGTAATTTCTGGATATTAATGCATTCCAAAAGCTTGTGGATTCAATGTCCTCACGAATAAGGGTTATTATTAGTGCAAAATGAGGTTGAGTGTGCAAAAGTTTCTGAAAATTGGATGGAAGAGAAGGTTGCTGTGAAATGCGTCTTTCTAACGCGACCCAAACACGTTCTATTGGATTAAGATCCGGTCTTTGCTGTGGCCAGGAAGACTGTGTTGGAAGTCAGATTGATGTTCATTGACTGAATCTCGAAAGGTTCATACGACGTATAATTAAATTATCGGTCATGATGTATCCGTCACTTTTGGAGTAAAAATGTAGCATTGGAAGTTAAAAGATGCACTTGATATGCTAACATGGTATAGCATGGATTATCTTTACCCTCAAGTAATACTAGGGGACCACTTCCACATCAGCAGAACATTCCGTACACCATGATAACAAGATTTGCATATTTACGCCCCTAGCGAGCATTTGTGGAACCTTTTACAGGTTGAGTAGTCAGTGTGTGTATTGACCTTAATTAGGGCATTTTATCTGTTGATGATAATGTACTTAATATTTTACTATTTATAAAACATAACCTGTGTCTACCAATGTCCGTGTTAATTTATTTTTCTCTAATGTGTTTTAAAGATGTAAGCTGTTCCAGAACAAAAAAAAATAAGATGAGCAATTTTGGTTCATTTTAAGAAGTTCATTATTAATGCAGATTGAATGATTAAAAATTTGTATATTGCCCTTGTAATATCCATTATTTAAATTGAAATATTCTTTTACATATACAAAAACTAGAACAATATGTATCAATATGTATCAGATACGTACTGTTCTAGTTTTTGCTTAGGTAAAAGAATACTGACAACTGAGATAAAAAGCTATATCTCTCATATACTTTTCTCTATGGTAAATATTACTGTTATATTGTTAAAAAATATATATATATTTACATCGTTTCTTATTTAAGATGTATCCCTTCTAGAATTTAAGTATTAAGATTTCGAGTAGTCTATATACATACTAGTTTCAGAATACTACGTACATCTCAATTACTTAAAACTTGATATACCTTACATTTGGAAAAAATAGAGTTGTAGTGAGCATGTACAAAAGTATCACATGTAAGCTAGTCGCTTATTATTAGTCTAAAATCGACAGTTGAAGGGCTTGGCTTTTTTTTTTTTTTTTTTTTTTTTTTTTTTTTTCAGAGACGTAATTTTTTTAGATTTTAGCAAAGGGTACAACTTAAATGAAAAGCACAATATTTATTAAAGTTATATAGATTCTTAGAAAAAAATAATTTTCAATGCTATAGTATTAAAATTTGTCGCTAAATGTGAAGAGCCATATGTGAATATAATTCGCTGAAATGTCTAATAGCAACTTTTAAATATATTTTATAGGGTAATTCTAATAATATTATATTTAGTACCTTTTATATATAATAGAAGAAAGTACCGGTTTCGTAAAAATTTTGGACTTCAGATTTTCGGTGGATTTACATGTTTTGAGAGATCTAGATCATGATTTGACTATTTTTAGAATGTGACGGCATGTGTTGCGTGATAATATTTTGGCAACTGTATCTCAAGAACAACAGCAGAAAGTTTCATAAATATTGACATGCAGTGTAACCTTGACATATATTAGTGCCTATTAACTTTTAGTGAAAATTGTCTAACAGGTGGCACTGCCACCCAGGTTTTTCTAATTTTTTAACCTGTCGGTATAGGACAAATTTTCGTATTAAGGGCCCTCTTCACTCACCGCCGCCGGAAGCCGAAGCTAATGTTATTATATGGGAAATTTTTCTTTACAAATAACTTATTAACTAATACATATTTTTAAATTCTGTTTTGACATTCTGAAAATTCCCAGCTGTTGAATTGACGGACCTTTTTCAAAAAATTACTTTTTTTAATTTTTTATATTTTATTTTGAAGCTACAAAATACGAGTTTTCAATATGTGAAATTTTTTTATTTTTCATTTTTCAATTTCAAAATAAAATATTAAAAATTAAAAAAATACATTTTTAAAAAAGGTCCGTCAATTTAACAGTTGGGAATTTTCTGAATGTGAAAACAGAATTTAAAAATATGCATTAGTTAATAAGTTATTTGTAAAGAAAATTTCCCAGTAGAATAACATTGGCTCGGGCTTCCGGCGATGGTAAGTGAAGAGGACCGTTAATGTGTGCTATGAGAAATATTTTTAACGATTTATTATAAAATTGAAATAATTATTTATAATAATAATAGTCAACTAGCAAAGTTTTTTGTAAATATAGGAGCATCGCTTCCACCCCTTCAGGGAAGTACACCAACCCTTGTGAGCAACAAATTTTCAATGGGGTTACCTTTGAAAATAACTCATCAATACCTTTAAAAGGAATGGTTTAACTACAGAACTGTGATAATTTACTTGAAAGTTATCGATTTTTTTTTTCGTTTTTCACACACACACACACACACACACACACACAAAGAGAGAGAGAGAGAGAGAGAGAAAAAGAGAGAGAATGCATTTCTTAATATTTTGTTTGTAATAGCATAAAATTGACCTTCTTTGGATATTTAGTGTTATGCATCTGTGAGATGTAAATCGTCTAAATTCAATATCGGAAGTAATTCTAATAAATAATTTCGACTGCGTGAATTTGTATAGAAATACATAGAAGAAACATTTTTGATGAGCACAACGTATTAATTTTAAATTCAGTTCTAACGGAATTTGAAAGTTTATTAATTTTTATTATGTATTGCTCTTTTAAAAAATTGTAATTTATTCATTCATCAAAAATATTATTGTAATCTTAGAAATTGGATGACGCTCAATGGATTAATCGCTCAAATGGGGGCGCTGTTGTTCTATTTTTTTCATAATATTTACCATGACAGTTTAGGACAAGATTTCGCATATGTGTACATATGTTATAACTTTTGAATGCAATATATATATATATATATATATATATATATAATTATACATGATAATAATAGCTAGTTATTTATTTTACCAGTTATTAGCAACCTATGCTCCAGTAATTGACATAAAATGTGAAAAATTCTTATATGTAAAATATATGGTTTTATTATTTTTCTTATTTCTTATTTATTTCGGGATAGATGTCAATTACTGGAGCATGACAATCACTGGAGCACCTACCCTACCTGCACTTACTAAGCAGATGCGTCTATTCACTTCGGTGTCAGTACAAAAATTGGGTGCTGTCACGATACAATTTTGACAGCACTCAAATCCATCATATTTGCTTTCTGTTAAAAGATATGGTTGGGTACCAATAACCAGAGAATGCCCATAACAGGAGACATGAGACATTCCTCTCCCCTCTCTCTCTCTCTATATATATATATGTGTGTGTGTGTGTGTACTCGATAATATCTTCCTGTAGAAAAAAAATCAATTAAAGTGATGTCACACTTTAATAGCATGTATGAGCTGAGTTTTAAAAGGTATATATACATTAAAGTAAAACTAGCATTTAAAGTACAAAAAGAAAGAAAGGAAAAAACAATTTTATGAAAAATTGATAGATTGAGTTTAAAATTATGACCAAATAACAAATTTAAAGGTTTATCATATGATGGGGCTTAATGAAATCATTAGATTAAAAAGCACATATAATCAAATTTGTGGAAGTTAGTACCAAAGCCATAATGATTGAATGCATATACTCTAACTTAATGTCACTCTTTTTAATTAAGTGCTATGTAAAAATGATTTTGTAAAAAAAAAAAAAAAAAAAAAAAAGTTTCTTAGTGTATTGTAGCTGTTGCTAACTACCATTTTCAACGATCTTCTTCTGTATAATAACAGGAAACTTGACGTTGGAATATTAAAAACCCGGATTAACTACTACGTCAGGTTTTTGTTGCACTGAAGACGGTATGCTTAAGGCTACCGAAACAGCTGTATGCATCTCAAATATTTTTCTTTGGCTAGTTTATCCAGGTTTTTGAGATCCTCTTCTGTGTTAGAATCTATTTATATATTCCTCAGGCTATCCTCGAATTCAGTTTATGCATTCTCGCTGTTAGGAAGAGATGGACAGATGTTTCATAAAACGTATTTAAAAACTAAAAAAGAAAAAAGAAAGAAAGAAGAAGAGAAAAATGGCGCTTATTTTTAAAGTCTGATATAGTAAAACGGGTTACATGAAGTACGGCGGCCAGGTGTGTTGTTAAAGTTATCCAAACCTCCCAATAGTAAAAATTTAAATAACAGGAATGCATCACATAATTCTAAAACATAAAATTTATTTGGAATTCAGCATTTTAAAAAAAAATATATAAATAAATAATTATCATTGGAACTTTTTAATTCAACAATGTTATCTCATAATAAAAGTTAAATGCAGACCTCATAAAATAAATACTTTGTTCTCTCTCTCTCTCATTTTATCTCAAAAATAAAATCTTCAAATTCGTCTGGGTAAATCGTATTAAAGAACTTTTTATGTTCTTTGTATTTTTGTCTAGCATTTACGGTAAATTCTTGAAGGGGTGTATAAATTAATCTTAACACGCGTGAAGATCGTATAAAAGATGCCAATAAAATAAGCTATAAAATCGTCTCTTGAATAAAAACGGCCACTAGTGCCATATGGTGAGATTAATGTGAGGTATACGCGCTCTGTTCTTAGAAATTCCTTTCATGTTTCTTACATCAATTTGATCTTATATACTTTTTAACCCAATGCCGTCAGAAGATGAAGGATTAACCCTTTAACGTTCACTACTTAATTTATTTTAAAAATTACTAAACTAATTTTAAAAATGGCTTTTAGACACATAGCTGATCATAAATATTTAAAAAATGAAAAATTAGCATTGTTCCTTTTCGAGAAATTTTCGGTTTGAAACATCTGTAAGTAAACTTTATTAAATTTAAATAATATTTAATTTAATAAATAAATCACTTTATAAGTAAACATTATCGACAACAAAAACTCGTAAAAGTTGCATAGATCCCAACATTTCAATTTATTCTGGAGTATTTTAACGCTTTGCGGTACAAGGTAATTCGGATCATTTAAATTACACTGCCACCGGAATTTACGAACATAATTAAAATAGAAGAAATTTTAAATTTTCACGATAAAAGAAGGGCCTTTTCTACTATGTTATAAATGTAAATTTTTGCTAAAAAAATTCCGGGATGAGTTTTTGCACTTGAGAATTAAAATTAGGTGTTCCATCAGCGGGAACACTGCGACTGAAAGGGTTAAAGAATCAAAGTTTACTTTACCAAGAGAACTGAAAATTTATTTTCTACAGACATAAATTCGTTGTTGTAAATCTATTTTTATAGGCATTTTAATTTAATCTGTATTAATTTATCTATATCGCATCTACTCTAATGACTGTGTTTGCAATTCTATATATTTTACATTTTTTGAATGAAGTTTTCGATTTGGGTGGGAAACAATTTGTTTTCATAGAAATTCTCTTTGTTTATAACTCTGTACATATTACTGAAGATGATTTATAATCTATGCGTATTAAATTTTTTTTATTTTATTTTTCATATTCGTAGAAGAAAACATTGGATAAGTAACAACTTCCGACTTTTACTTTTCGTTAGATTTGTACGTTGTAACATGAAAAAGATTTGACCACTTTTGTAAATTGCCCGTCTGTTTGTCAGTAAATTTTGTGGCAGTTCTAGATCAAGAAAATTACAAAATTAACATTTACATTTACATTTCCCAAAAAATTTACTTTTATTTCCATCTTAGTATCTACTAGCTTTTTATACGTATCATCCAATAGGTGGCGTTGCTATGCTGAACTAAATTCCATTTTCAGGAATCTATATTTCTGGTTCTAAATATATTGTATAATTACACAAAACTTCATGTGTAAGATGGCCATTATGGAAAACAATGTGGACTTAATCTCTATGTATTTTTGGCGACAAGTGGCGCTGATGTAATAATTCTTTTTTTCGATTTTTCATATGACTACATATCAACATCTATTTGTTGACATTGCATCAAGATGCATATGTAAAATCTTTATTGTAAGAATGTACGATTAAATTTTTGTGCATGTTAATCGATAGGTGGCAATGTTATACAAAATGTTACAGAAGAAAGTTTTGTGATGTCAAATCATCCTACATTGTGCATGTTTAATTATTATTCGTGAAAGAATAAATAAATAGGAAATATTCGTCTTCAAGGATTGCATTCATATAACAATTTATTGAATTGCCCTAGAAAATCATTTTTATAAAAGTGCACTATTACATCGAGTTTTGCAGACGAGGCTCACTTTTTCAGTTTATATTAATGCTTTAATATTTTTCTTTTATACACTGTAAAAGGTTGAAAAATATGTAGGATCCGAATCCAACTTTTATTCTGTTTGAGAGTAATTTAAAATCTAGTAAAACGGCTGAAATGTTGCATTACAGCTAATCTAAGAAAATTGACTTGTCGAATATCTCAATCGTGTATTTTCTTAGGTGCTTAAACATTACAATATAATATTAATTTATATTAGACTTTTATATTATCATATGTTAAATTTTAAATTTAATTGAGATGCTTTGTACTACTGCATAATATGTAATATGTTGGGAAATTCACACTGGTTTCTCTTACCCTAGATCACTATATACATACTTGCTAACATCCTAATTAATATTCCGTAGTATTATTAGTCTTGCCTTTTTTATTCACGGCAGTATTTTTCTTCTTATGTAATTGTAATTACATTTGGAGACTATTACTCTACAAAATTACTGGTGTGGGGAAAATTAATTTTCCTTTCTGCGCACTGTTTGTCGACATTGTAAGATGTAGCAAAGCACTTCGATAAATTACATTCAGTAGAAAAGAATGTTTGGCTCAATTTTGGATATCCCTGTATATAATCTGTAAACAATATGCATTTTTCAAAATATTGTGTTCTTAAATTAAGTCTTACATGAAACATATCAAACACAAAATGAATTAGAATTCCAGCAATTTTCACGTGCAGCCCCCAATGAATCCAAATACTTAGCCCTGTAAACGAATGATGACTTCGTTATCACAATCAACACAAAACAATATTTTATGCGTATAAAAAAAAAAAAAAAAAAAAATCATTCCGTCGTGTTTAAGGCATCCTATAGGTCTTAAAATGTATTTACCTGCAAATTTACCACATAGACGTAATGCATTTAAATTATTTTGGGTGGCCCTGTACATAAACCATTTGCTTGATCTTAACGAAAAGTTTAATATAACATCTCTCTATGATACATATTTAGAATACCGAGTTTTATATTTCTGCTGCTATTTGTTTTTGAGATACACTGATAACATACACACAGACAGACACTCAAACACACAGATCAACCGCTAAAGTTAGGATTTTCGGACTCATGGGACCTCAAAACGTGTAAATATAACAAAAACTCGCTTTCGAAAATTTTACCCCAGAACAATGCTGTAAAGTAAAAACCAACAATTGTTTTAGATTATAAGCAGTACGGGGTTAAACCATTCGTTTTAAAGATATTGAAGAATTATAATAACAGGAGACTTGGCGTTGGAATATTAAAACTCGAATAAACTACTACGTCAGAAACGCCAAAGAAAAATCTTTGAGATGCATACAGCTGTTTCGGTAGCTTTAATCGTACCGTCTTCAGTGCAAAAAGAAACTTCTATATTTATACGAAATTATGTATTATGTTGCCACAGTAATAAATAAATAAGTAAATAAAAAAGTTGGGTGAGGAAAGTGCCACCAATTTATCGATTGATCCTCAAATGTATTCAGCACCAACTTCAGTCAAGGCCAAACTAAATATCAAGTTTGGTTAAATTCCGTTCATTGGTTCGTGAGATAAAGCGTTCATAAACTTTTGGATACACACACACAGACAGAAGACAGACAATTTCTAAAAATTGTCATAGTATTCGGTTCATCTTAAACTTTGTAAATTAATCAAAAAAGGGGGTTTGGAAAATTTTTACGAACTCATTACTTTCTTCTATTGAAAATAGAAGAAAGTAAAAAATTTAGTATGTTGTGAAGATAAATTTGCACTTTATTTTTCTATACAAATTCACGCAGTGCAAATAATTTATCAAAATAATTTTATTTGTCCTTTTCTTTTCATCTTAGAGAAGTAAGAAAAGTAGGTTTGCACTAAATGTTGCAAAAAAGTCAATTAAAAACGACATCTTAGAAAATATTCTTTTTTTTTTTCAGATTTTTTTACTTTCTTCTGTGTTAAAAAGAAGTATTGCATTCTTTAAAAAATTGAACTTCCTCTTTTCGACGGAATTACACATTTTGAGTGATCCAGAACATGATTTGACCACTTTTAGAAAATGTCTAACTGTTTATGTGCGTGTTACAAAAATTCTGTGGCAATTCTAGTTCAAGAACTAATACAGGTGGCGATGCCATCCCCCTTTTCTAAATTTTAAACATAGTGGTATAGGACAATTTTTCCTGGAGATTTGGACAATGAGAACTATTTTTAAGAAATCATTATAAGATTAAAAAATAATTATTTATAATAGTATTAATCAATAAGTACTCCCCAGCAGGAAAGGGCAAATTCTCGAAAGTACGATTATCTTTCAAAAGAACTCGTCAATACATTAAATCGAATGGTCAAACCACTGATCTGTGATAAATTAAAACAACGTTATCATTTCTTTTTTTTTCATTTTTAACAATAAATAAATAAATAATATTTTTAAAGATATCTTTATTAGAACATAAAATCGACTTTCTTACACTTTTATGAAATCGTCTGCATTCGTCATGAAAATTAATTCTTAAATAATAATTTTTAGGAATTACTTGTATATTGAGTGAATTTGTATAGGAAAATATAGAAAGGCCACAGCATACTAGATATTTTATTTTATTTACTTTTTATTTTTATTATGAATGTCATAAATAATGTCATAAATTTTTTCTTTATGTGTACGCTTATAACTTTAATCTCAAATTGAAAGAAGCAATATTTTAATACAGTAAAAAATTTACAGTGAAAAACACATTACAATCTTGCTTTTTTCAATGGCGATCAAAGAGTTTTAAAAACGCTTTCACGGTGACAGCTTATGTGAATCTTATAATATAAAACGTATCCTGATGAAAATATAATATTTTATCATTTTTTTAAACTCACCCGTGCAATTTTTAACCCCGATTTACATTTTCAATTTTTAAGTTATATGATTTATTTCCTTTTTCTCAGTTTCTTTTTTCTTTTCTTTTCTTTTTCTTTCTCTCTCTCCCTTTCTATCTTTGCGCCATGTATAGTAACAAAAGTGTTGTTTTGAAGTAAAATTTTCGAAACTATGTTGGGGCCCACCATCGACTAAGCGGTTCTGAGCTCAAAGCTGGTAGACGTGAGGTGCCGAGTTCAATCTCAGGTCGCGCTCCTTCCTAGCCGTTCGGAGTTTTCCCTGTTTTTCTTCGAAACTTGCGTAAATACGGGTTAGGACTCCTTAGACACCCCCCCCTCCCCAGGAGGGCACTTCCCTCAGGTCTAGGACCCTAGTGCAGTCAATCGCCTTTAATCCCCACCCCACAATCCAACAAAAGCCGAAACTGTGTCATAATGTTTTGAGGTATCTAGTATCCGAAAATCAAATTTTTGGTAATTAGTCTGTGTTTCTGTTTCTGTGCGTGTTAGTTTTTTGCATAATTTAAAAACAGATTTTAGCAGGAAGTTCAAATGCGATATCGTATGTCTGTATTATATGATGATATTATTTATACCTTATACTGTGATTAAACAAATATTCTGTTTATAAGGACTTGCAAAAGAATTGAAATACATTACGGTCTACGGCGGAAAACGTGATAGTCTAGTTAATGATATTATTTTAGTTGTTACATTTTAACTAAAATAATATCATTAGCATCTAATTTTGGCTATAGAATATTATATAAAAGAACATATTATTCCTTTACATGTCCATACAGAAGAATTTGTATCTATTAAAGGATATGATAGTAAATGCATCTCAAAACGTGATATATATATATATAGAGAGAGAGAGAGCGTACTAAATTTAAATATACTATGTGCTGTGTATACATGTTATAGATAATATACAAGGTTATACAAAATAGTCTATTATTTTCCACTGATTATAATTGGTGTAAGTGTTTAACTAAATAAAACTATACACTGAAAAATTATCAATACGAAGATTTTCCCATGCGAACAATGTTTAGATATGAATGTAAAGTTGATATTAAAAGTTTTTTTCTAAGTAAATGCCAGGTAAGTAAAAGTAGTGTGACCGCCCTACCAGATTTTTTTCATATAAATATTACACTTCGTTTATTAGGGGGAAAAAATGATCAAATAAAACAGTGTCAGATAACTGCCCTCATTTATGAATATATTACTCAATTGATTCATTTTTTAATTTTCAAAATTATGTATAAATATTAGTTGTTTATTTATATAATACATCTTCAATTAAGCTCATTTTTTAATGTTATGATTATTACAGTTTAAAAGGCATTTTTAATTAACCTTCAACTACTTTTTAAATATTTTTTATGCTTGAGGGTGTTTTTGAAAATCCAAAACTTGTCTGTCATTATAGGTAGGTTGTTTCATTTCTTCTTTTTCATTTATGGTCACTTTTAAAAGCGGCTACACCCTAAAAATCGGGAAAAAATTAAAATGGCGAACTTCGATTTCCGAAATTGTATAATGAAGTACATATTTTAAATAAATATATATTTTAAATAACTACTAAATACCATGCAAAATTATACAAATTTTAATACCAATCAATTCTAAAAATTTAATTGAATTTATAGGATATCAAGGCTCCCGAGTCGATTATCGACTATAACCCCACCCCCTGAAGAACACACAGACGCACTACAGAAAAAATTCCATTCCTATATAAAATATCCGTTAGATACTTGAAAATACTATACTAACAATGTGCGTATATATATACATACATACATATATATATTATTAAATTTGAATAGTAAAAGTATAGCACAGTAGTAAAATTTTAAAATTCTTTAAAAATGTATTGCATAATATTGGCAGAAAATAGGTATGTTTTTTAAACATTAATCAAAAATTTGAACCTCCTTTAAAAATCCAGCTATTGCACATCCGAAGGAAAAAAGACCCACGAAACGAACCACATCCTATAACAATACAAAAATATTAACCTTATTTCTCATATAAACTTTGTTATTAGTCTGGGAAAATACTAAGGGAAACATATAAAAATGCATACGCGATTTTCTAAATTGCGCTGATCCCAGTAATTTAAATAAAAATTCAAATGTAGTTGCAACCGATTGAATTTTACAGTTTACACTATTTAAAGGACACCAAAAAAAATAAATAAAAAATAAAAAATGTTTCAGTAATTAAAAATAAATAAATAAATAATAATAATAATAATAATATTAAAATTATAAGGCTAAATGCACATTTGTTGTAATTTTATGTAAATGAATTTGCAGGTACAAGCAGGTTTATCTCATGTAAAGAATTTGCGGATATAAGCAAGTTTACCTTTTCATTTGAGAGATTCTACATACTTAATATTTTTCCGTATAGTCCAAAAATATCAATAGATACTTTTTACATTACAAAGTCTGTATAGCAATAATTTCTAGTAATTCAATTTTTGAAAACGCCTTTCTCACAAAAGTTATATTTTCCATTTAAAAAATAATTAGTTTTATAGACAACTAAATAATGTCACTGTAACCAAATGCCCACCAGCGGCCGAGCGGTTCTGCGCTAAAATCTGGTAGACGTGAGGTGCCGGGTTCGATCCCAGGTCACGCTCCTCGGCCTAGCCATTCGGAGTTTTCCGTGATTTTCTTCGAATCTTGCGCAAATACGGTCTAGGATCCCTTAGAAAGAACCCCACGGAGGGCACTCCACTTCAGGCCTTGGGCCTTAGAGTAGTCAATCGGAGCCGTAACCCCCCCAGAACACAACAACCCAAACCACTGTAACTAATATAGTCCTTGACCAATTTATTTTATTTTATTGATTGTTAGTCAAAGTCTAAAGATTCCTTTATAGTCTCAAAATTCGTAGCGTTAAACATCCAAGAAAGGAAATATACATAAAAACTAGTATGTTGTTGTTATCACAAATCTTATTTCTATATTTTCCTATATAATTTCACGCAGTATAAATTATTAAGAGCAATGCCTCTACATATACAACTTTTTTTTACAAGTTTCAAATATATATTTTTAATTTTTACTTTAGTTTTCATTTTTACTTTCCGAACACTATAGTGAGGAAAGTATTGTAATCATGTCAAAAATCCGAATATGAGATTTCGATGTTTCTGTACGTTTCGAAGACCCCTAAGTCCGTTTTTACTATTTTTACGATGTTGTATGTATGTGTGTGTGCATGTATGTATGTATGCGTGTATGTGTGTGTGTGTGTGTGTGTGTGTGTATGTCCGTGAGTGAACACGCTAGCGTCTAAACTCTTTGTTCGAATAAGCTGAAAGTTGGTACGTATATTGTAAGTCACCATAGTACAAACCCTATTGATTTTGGTGAATCTAGCACTTATAGTTTTTTTACAGGTACACCAGGAAAAATTCTTTATCATTATGGTCTATGGGGCCAAATTTTTAAAAGTGCGATAGCGTCTAAACGTTTTATTAATCTGAGTAAAAAATTTGTACAGATGTTATAGGTCACAGTTGCACGAACTGTATAGATTTTGGTGAATTTAGCACTTACAGTTTTTTTACAGGGGCACATAGAAAAATTCTTTATCATTATGGCCTATGGGACCAAATTTTTAAAAGTGCGATAGCATCTAAACGCCTTATTCAATTGAGCTGAAAATTTATGTGGATATTATAAATCACTGTTGCACTAAGTATAAGCATTTTGGGGAATCTAGCATTTATAGGTTTTTACAGGAACACAACGAAATATTCTCTATCATTATGGTCTATGGGCTCAAAATTCAGTAGTGTTAAATAAAACATCGTGTAGTATATGGAGAAAAATACTCAAACACTGTATTATGGTTTTCTCTCTTTTGTTTGTTTAACAACTTCTCTTTCTTTACTTTATCTACAAAACTGTTAATTACTCAATGTTCGGAAAGTCGAGTGGAGTCACTCCAGATTTTTTACTTTTAAACTAAATTTTGGCTTATCTTACTGACAGATTAAAAATTATGTAAAAATGAATGGGATGACAGCGCCACTTGTTGAGCTATTTATAGCCAAATCAACTTAAAGTTAGACCGTTCGGTTTGCATGAAAGTAATTACTGAAAATCGTTTACAATGTTTAAAGATAAAACAGTACTTGGAAAAATTTAAATATCGGACTATCTTCATAATTTCATTTGAAAACTTTTCAAATATCATATTTTTATTGGTGTGCAATAGTTATTAAAAACATTTTCTCATTCTAATGTATCAAAATATTTTTTTAAACGGACGCTGTAAAATTGCCCGCTTGTAAAATCAGATATAAATATGATCATCCGATATCACGCCATTTGATACTAACAAACATATAAACAGACACTTTTTTTTTTATTTTGTTTGCTTTTGTTTATCAAAAAACAAAGAAATCAATACTTACCAGACGAAACAAAACACTTAGTTGTATATTTGTTTACAGAATTGTTTTTAGTCGTGTGTTCTAACGGAAAACTTCGAGGTGTGAGGTATCTATTGTTTTCTTTGTCACGTGATTAATTACCTTGAAATACGTCTGCCAGAAAATAGCAATATAATACTTTCATGAAAGCTAACTGTATAAACAAGTGAAAAATGCTTTCATTTTTGTGTAACCATCTATAAGATGATGCTTCAGCTTCGAGTATCAAGTTTATAGCTAAACACTGACTACTATAAAATTGCCGTGAATTTACATAAAATCTATACAAATACATTACTCAAACAGAGGATGTTTCATAAATTAAGAAAAGTAAAAGAATAACGACGTTAAAAACACTAAAAAGCAAACATGAAACAGTAAAATGCTATTAATGATATTATTTTAGTTGTTACATTTTAACTAAAATAATATCATTAGCATCTAATTTTGGCTATAGAATATTATATAAAAGAACATATTATTCCTTTACATGTCCATACAGAAGAATTTGTATCTATTAAAGGATATGATAGTAAATGCATCTCAAAACGTGATATATATATATAGAGAGAGAGAGAGAGCGTACTAAATTTAAATATACTATGTGCTGTGTATACATGTTATAGATAATATACAAGGTTATACAAAATAGTCTATTATTTTCCACTGATTATAATTGGTGTAAGTGTTTAACTAAATAAAACTATACACTGAAAAATTATCAATACGAAGATTTTCCCATGCGAACAATGTTTAGATATGAATGTAAAGTTGATATTAAAAGTTTTTTTCTAAGTAAATGCCAGGTAAGTAAAAGTAGTGTGACCGCCCTACCAGATTTTTTTCATATAAATATTACACTTCGTTTATTAGGGGAAAAAAATGATCAAATAAAACAGTGTCAGATAACTGCCCTCATTTATGAATATATTACTCAATTGATTCATTTTTTAATTTTCAAAATTATGTATAAATATTAGTTGTTTATTTATATAATACATCTTCAATTATGCTCATTTTTTAATGTTATGATTATTACAGTTTAAAAGGCATTTTTAATTAACCTTCAACTACTTTTTAAATATTTTTTATGCTTGAGGGTGTTTTTGAAAATCCAAAACTTGTCTGTCATTATAGGTAGGTTGTTTCATTTCTTCTTTTTCATTTATGGTCACTTTTAAAAGCGGCTACACCCTAAAAATCGGGAAAAAATTAAAATGGCGAACTTCTAAGTAGTAAAGCACGTGATAATTCTTTAACATTTCTTTATTTACATACATCATAAAATTATTGTCAACTGTGACTTTATGGTTCTTTTATTGCCTGATTGCTGAAAGTATTGTATAGCATGCACATTATTTTAAATTTTACTTACAGTTTTTTAACACACATATCTCAATATCCCATTGACAAATTCCTCAAAATCCCAACAATGTTATTGACTGAGAATCGATATCCCAAATCACCTTCTTTTACACAGAAGCACAAACCTATTTAGATATTTTGCATTAAACACATTAGGTTCAATGCTACTGGAACTAACATATGCTATTACTTGCTGACTGTTTTGTAGATTTATTGGAGAACGTTGTCATACTTTTACCTTTTATTATTCCTATATACTACCTATAACCAATATTTTTTTGTCATAAGCAGCATTTTCATATTTCTAACCTTTTTAAGTTACAAAAATATTAGGAAAATTACACTTATACCGTTTTAGAAAATTTGAAGTAAAATTCGATAATATTTTTTTTTCCACTTGAGTGATAAACCTTCAGGCTAGGTGTCGAACCCACTACAGATTTAATACACCAACCTTTAACCATTAAAATACATTACACCAAATCTGGTCAACTCAATCAGTCGTGTAATACACTTCATTTTAATTGCTAAAAATTTAGTATTACACTAGGCTGACCAGATCAAAGTACCTTTATAATAGAGAAGCATTAAAAATTGCTACAATAATCAAATTATGGATGAATTTTTTCATTACTAATAAACAAGGACTAAAAATAATGTGTTATTGATTAATAATTTAGTTTCTACAATTTTTTAAAACTTAGAAAAATGCCTTCAAAAAAAAAAAAAAAAAAAAAAAAAAAAAAAGCGCGTCCCCATTTGTCCCCAGAAAATGGGGACGTTTGGTCAGTATATATTACATATAAATATTCAATTCTGGAAGCATTTGAATGTATGAACCAGGTGTATTAAAGATTTCACTAAGACTTAAAATTTTATGACTATTATTTTCATTAGTTATATTTATAATTTAATTTTTTATGACTGATATTTACGCATACGTGTATTTGCTTTATTGCTTTATGAATACCATTATACCTTTATTATAAATTGATTTTACTTTTTTTTATTATTATTATAACCCTTTCTAAATACGTATTCATCCCACAACCACAAAAAACGATTTTTAATAGTACAATGAAAAAAAACGATAATTTTCAAATAAGTATTTCATATTAATTTCCACACTTCCATTCATTACAGTTGTTGTAACACTTTTAACAATATAATTACGATAATGTACACAATATATATATATACACATATATATTATTAAATTTAAGTTAGCAATACCACAGCAAATATATCAAAAATAAATCATACAGCATCACTTCTGCCACTGTTAAAAATTTCTGTAAATTTAATGTAAATATTTATCCAGATTCTCTGTAAATTTACAGTAATTTTTAGTTTAAAGTGAATAATCAAGATTCTCAATCTTTATTCTGTATTTTTACCTAATTTTTTCATTTAATTTTTTAATTAAAATTAAAAATGAGTGTTTCTACTCTAGAAAGAGCATTCCAAGTCCGAAATATATTCTCACCAATAATTAATTAAATTAATATTAGTTATTAAAGTGAATATATAAAATAGGTTTTTAACATCTCCGTTTATTTTTGTCTGTAATTTTACGTAAGACTTAAAATAATACATTACACAGAGTTTTCTGTTGAAATTTTTAACAGTGTGTAGCACCGAATACAATTGTTTTTGAGTGTTCCTTACCAAAAATCATTTTAGCATCCTCTCTTTTCATTTTCCTTTATTTTATTCAACTTCATGAACGTTTTCACTTAACAAACACAAATTAAACACGAATTCATAATTTGAAACGATAACATTAAAATCGGCTAATGGCAAACTTGCTAATTCCATTGTCCATGAAATTATTCAGACTGACTGAACTCCTCATTGGTTAGGGAAAATGCACTAAATATTTTTTCTTTCAAGATATTAACTGTAGCTAAGTTGCCACAATTTCCTCATTTAGATAGTACAAGAGCTCTTTTTGAATAAAATCAATAATTTTAATCTAAAAGTGATTTTTCACGAAGGATGAAAGATAACTATTTTGTTTCATGTGTATCAAAATTTAGGAAGCAAAAAACATGGCAAAGGTCGTTCTTATTCCTACCTGATTATTCTTCGACCACATTTCATGAAACCATGGAAGCATCTGCGCAAGTGCTAACTCAACGAGTCCAATGCTAAAATAGGGGTGACAGTCATCTGACTCAGAGAAAATGAGCAATAACAGAGCGCGGAATTACTGGATGCTTTCCAAATTTCAAACTGTCGGTCACGCTGGCATCCCTCCAACATTTTGGACCCGCCCTCACTGCTAGTTTTAAGATATGTGGCCACACTGTAGTATACGACTAGAATCACTATCATAGAAAATTTACACTCATATATGACGAAAAAAAACCTAAACTGTTGTGATGTACCGATGATGTGCTCGTTTAGCCAATATAATCGAGCATTTTCATTTCGTCTATTACAAAGAACATTCAAGAATAATTTCCCCGTATACAGACTTATTTTATCAAGTTTATCACAACCTGAAATGCATTTCCAGTAATTTCTAAGTACTGTACCAAAGTATTCCAGTTTTGTTGTGTAGCCTTGTAAACGAACCGTATATGTTTTTTATACCATATTCTATAAGAAACATGCCTTTTACACATGTAAAAAATGTATGTTTATTTCATTTTCTTTAGTGCAGCCTATAGATTCTAAACACTACAAAACCTACCAGTAATTTTGCCTACAGACGTAATGCATTTGAATTCTTTTGTATGTAATGTCTTTATGTAATATCTTGATCATGTGGTAACACTGTGATATACACTCAAATGTATGCATAAAAGCATTTTTTGTTAGGATTTTTTTTCCCTTCTCCAATCGCAGAATGATTTTTGAATTCATAATTTTGTTGTTATTGTATTCATTGAGTCCAGATGCAGATACTTCGCCGCTCTCATGACAAACAGACATAACCCAAAATTAATTAGAAACTTTTTAGTTACGCTTCTTTGTCATGACAGTGACGATTCCATAGGAAAATGAAGCTGACATTGAAATCGTCTGAAATTTCAGACATGCAAAAAACATTTAAATTCACATTTTCCACTATCGATTTAGTACATAGTTCAGTTAGGGTACCAACCACAAATTAAAGAATAGCTAAAATACTTTGGAACACCCTGTATTATAAAAAGACATAAATTATTTGTAACTCGAATATATTATTGTACATAATATGTGCAATATTTGTGTTTTTTTTTTTTTTTTTTTTTTTTTTTTTTTTTGTAGAAATTGTGCAACTGTTTAAGCAGATATAATTTTTTTTTCAATATTATTAATTTTTTGACAACTTTGATTATTATAAGGACGAATTTCCATAAAATTTTACAAAAATTGCAGAAAAATTGATAAAACATTACAGAAATATTGTTCTGAAACATAAAATTCACACATGTAACATTCACTAAGATATGACCATTTATAATAAATATTTTTTTTACTACGCATGCGCAAAAAATACAATATATATATATATATATATTACATAGGTTGAAAACTAGATCTATTGGGCAACTTCTCAAAACTTCATTTGAATAGAGTAAAAATTAAGCAAGTTGTCGGCAAAGAAACGGGCTTTAAATCGCACGCAATGTTATTTTCCAAAGTTGAAATTTCAAAAGGAGTGTTTCGTATGCCGCATATTTGATTTGAAGATCCCATTATTTTACCCACGTTGGAAAAATTCTATTGTGTAAAAAAAAAAAAAAAAAAAAAAAAAAAAGAAAGAAAAAAAAATGTCTTATAGGCTTGTAATTGTAACATATTTTTATTTATTTACTGAGATTTGTGAGTTCGTAAGGGATTTTTCACAAAAAAGGGACTTTTGCAACAAGGTTGAAATAATTTGATCTTCAAATTAAATACGCGGTGTGGGAAAAATTCCTTATGAAATTTGAACTCTTAAAAATACCTAAAAACTAACTCTTTCTTTTATAAACAATTTTCTTAATTTTTACTCTATTCAAATGAGCTTTTGGCAAAAGTTTTCCAATATGGCTAACTTTTAATATATGTAATAATATTTTTTTTTCTATCTTTCGTGCATGCGCAGTAAAAAAATATTTACGGTAAATGCCCATATCACACCGAATATTGCGCGTGCGAATTTTATGTTTCACAATAATGTTTTTTTTTTTTTTAAGTTTTTTCAGTTTTTCTGCAAGTTTTGCAAAATTTTATGGAAATCCGTTCTAGTTATAAGCAAAAAACATGCGGAAAAAATGAATAATTTTTGAAAAAAAAAAAAAAATATATATATATATATATATATATATATATATATATATAAGCTTAAACAATTGTGCCATTCCCATAAAAAACATACAAATATTGTACATGATATATGCGACAATATGTTATAGTTACAAGCTGTTTGTAGTTTTTTCTAATACAGGGTGATCCAAAGTATTTGTACTTTTCTTTAATTTGTATTTGGTCTCCTAATTGCACTCTAAAATAAATCGGTAGTGGAAAAAAATTGAGTTTTTAAATGCTCGACTGAAGTTCCAGGCCATTTATTCCAGTATTTTTTTAGAAAATCGAAAAAAAAATAAAATAATAATAATAACTTGATCACCCACTGTAGTTCTATAAAGGAAATTTTGGTAATTTTTTAACTCTATTTTTTTTTTTTTTTTTTTTTTTTTTTGTATAAGAACAAAGCTTTTTTAAATGAAGTTTTTCCAAATGTAATACAATATATTTTGGATGATAAAGCAGAATTGATTTTATAAATTATTGGAATTTATTCAATGAAAACCATATCCGCAGTTTTTCCCATTCACAAAATAGTAATAATAATAGTAATGAAAGGGAAAAGAAATGGAAAAAAAAAAAAAAAAATAAGAAAAGTAAGAAAGAAAGGATCCAATAAATAAATATATAAATAAAAGTTCTATCCTAAACAAAATTGTATTTGAGACGAACAGCATATTTTAAACCCGTTAGTAGTCGCTATAGACAGCGCCACCTATTACAGATTGCGCACTTTTTATTTAACTCGCACCAATAATTTAAAAAAGTGATGTAATCAACGTTTCTTCGATTTTATTCGCATTTTACGTATATCAAATGCCACTTCTAAAAATTTTTGGTGGCTATTGAATAAAAAAATCTCGCAAAACTGAAGGATGGGCGGCAAATCGACCAACTAGCGACTACTAACGGGTTAAAACTACAACATTTTATTGACATATCTGAATAGTATCAAAATTCTGAAGGTATGTCTTACGACCATCCCTAAGGATGGTCCTTAGGGATCCCTAAGGATCCGCAGATCATCACCAATTCCCCACTGGATACATGGCGGATCTAGTGCGACATTAATCAACCCAATTCACCCTCCTTTATTCAAGGTGGTCTACCACAAAATAGTGAAGACCCTATTTTACAGTCTGTAAGAAATAGGCCTCTCGGTCTAATAACTATTTCTTACATATTTGAGTGTAGTGCCGAAGGCGACTTATATTCATGAAAATGCTTCGAGGTTTTTCTAAAAGTCAAACACAAAACTGAAAAAACATATGTTGGCAGGTATCTAGCTTTATTCCATATATATCGGCTATATAGTTCATGAAAGCTATAAAATTGGTTTTCATTCAATGGTTAAGTATCTCTGTGATTGTGTCATAACTTAATTTATACTGATTTGATGTAAATATTCTTTCGAGCTGAAAACGAATATTAAAAAAAAAAAAAAAAAAAAAAAAAAAATGCTGCGATCTAATCTATTTTGTTTCCTCATTATTTTTTCGTTAATTCATAGATTAAATTTATTTTACTTGAAATTGTGTAATAAAACCTTGTAAAGTTGCATTTTAAAACAGGTAACTTTTATTTTATTTTCTCAATACTATGTAAGACTGAACTAAAAGGGAAAAATACCTTTACACAAATATTTTCTATGATTATCTCAAAATAACGCAACTTTCATTCCCTGGAAGTCATTACAAGATTGAGTTAAATTATATATATATAATTATATTAAATTATATATTATATATAAATTATATATATATATATATATATATATATATATATATATATATATATCAAGATAACATTATGTAAGTTTTTATTTTTGTAAACAACTATGAATTGTTTATTTTAATTTCATGGCAAAGGAAAAAATAGAAAAGCAAAGTTCTTTTCATATAGTTCATTGGTGACGAAGTATTTTTTCCTGACTGAAAGAAATAGCCCTATATTCTTAACAATAGATAAAAGTCACTGGGGCCTAAATCGAAAACATGTCTTTGTCATTACAGTTTAATTACTAATTACTAAAAAAAAAAAAAAAAAAAAAAAAAAAAAAAAAAAAAAGCCTTTACTTTTAAAGAGTTTAAGAGAAACAACTGTAATTTCCCGCGGTTAGAAGGTTAGTGCCACCAATTCATCTTAGGACGTTTCATTTTATAAATGGCAGCATGGCTCAAATTACATTAAACCGGTTCATTTATTTAAATTTATCGAAAGTCGAGCAGAATATGGTGTTGCAACAATCTTATCCTTGCTTTAACCTTTCTTGCATAACATTCACACAAATGGACTTTACCTTGCACTTGGTCATTCACATTTTGACCTGTCAAGGGCCTTTAAAGTTTTTGACCTCTTAAAATGAGTTAATATGAAGACACTTTCAGTGCTTTTGAAATAAACGATATATTCTTGAATTTGAGAAGCCCATTTTTCTTTTTTTAAATGAAAATTTAAATACCATGCTTTCTAGATAGTTTATGACATTTCATTTTCACACATGACAACTAATTTATTTGTCTATTTTTAAAATTACCGCATTATATTAAATCACCAACAGGAAATTCATATTTTTCTGTTGCTTTTACATCGATTCATGTGCTTGCCCTTTATTTCGTAAGTAGTTGTTACTTTATATTTTATATTAGATATAAAGTTTTTCATTACACATGACAGAAAAAAAAAAAAAAAAAAAAAAAACGTACACGGAATTTTTTTATTAAACTTTTTATTTTCGAGGATGTGGTATCTACAAATGGTCGTCCTTCATTCCCATCATGTACTTTTTTTTTTTTTTTTTCAAAATAATAAAAGTTTACAATAAAATATCACTAATTTTATTGCATGAAATTAAACATAGTCTGTCTTATAATTAAACAAACAATTCTTTCGCGATATACAGAATGGGAGAAAAAGGAAGTGCATCTGTAAATGCTTTAATTACTTTATTTTGATAAATCAAAGTTACAGTGAAACTATAACTACCCACAGGTAGTTTCTGCCACTCTCGTGATAGAATATCCTTTGTTAATTATTCGAGCACTTCAGTCATCTGCGCATCAGTTGCTTTAGGTCCTGGGAGAAATGGAGGCACAAGCATTTTGTCTTTAACGTAACTCCACAGGAAAAAAACCAGTAGGGGTTAGGTAGGAGGATCTCGATGGCCAATAAAGCTTTGGCATATCATTTGATCCATCACGGTCAATCCATCCATTTCTATGCAATTATTATCGTCATTTTGATTTAACAATGCCTCTAGCGGCGGTTTGGTAACCGGAATTTTTTTGCTGTTGCCAGATAAAACTTGTATAATTGTAGCTTCAAAATTATTTTGCCTAGGCTAAATAAATCAAGTACATAATTTTTACTATGCTATTCTGTTTGTCCTATTCAATATGAAACACCCTGTATATATAACATTCTGTATTTGCTCTTTTTAACTATTAAACCTTTTCTTCTATTTTCTTATGCTCCTCCGAACACGCTATCGATTTCAGCCCTACAACCCACCCCCATTCTATCATTTCTATTTTGCATTATATTTTAGATTTACTCTTAGAAACAATTGTTTTAAAGTAAGCAATAATTATTGAATATGGTTTTTATAGTGAAAAATAGGATATCACATTATCTGTTTACACGCAAAATAAAACTAAAAATAGGATTTTTGCAAAACGTCTTGACGTGATGGAAGTTTTTAAGAATATTTAACGATTTAAGAGAAAACAAATACATAAGAAACAAAGTTAAAACTTCTTATGCAGTTTTAGATTGCACATCTGTGATATAGATCCACCAAAATAATGAGTTATATTTTTTGTATTTGTATTCACTTGTAATTAAATTAATTTTATTTATTTATTTATTTATATACTTATTTATTTTATTTTTATTTTTTTCATATGTACAGTAAATTTTTAGAAAGTTCACTTAAAAATAGAAATTTCCATGTAAGGTTTTATGCCATTGAAAGTTTATAATTCAAATATGATCTTAATAATTAGTTGCTGAAAATACAAAGATGTACAAGCATGTACAATGTAGAATGCGCTGTAATTTTTTAAGAAATAGCTTTATAAATTTGTAAGGATGTTTATACGTTTTTAAAAGTTTCTAAATATTTCGCATGTTATAGATTAAAATTATCAGAAAAATATTCTTCAACAAAATTAGTATATTGTCTCTCCACCCCAAACATTTCTTCTATATTTTCCTATAGAAATTCACGTAGTGCAAATTGTTTATTAAAATTATTATTTATCAAAACCAATCATTTTTCACGATGAGTGCAGAGGATTTTTATCTTAGAAACGTATAATACTGTTATAAGGAAAGGTCGAATTAATTTCCCCAGAAATAACTAGACTAGCGATTGAACCTGGATCTTTTTCGTACCTTTTTAATGTTCGGCACTGATAACGTGTTGGAGGGTTATGCAAAGAATCAAAGTTCAATCTCTGCCCTTTTCATTTCTCGCTTTCCTTTTTTTTTTTTTTCAAAAAGAAACGGAAAAATAAATATGTATATTAAAATAATTAACAAAAATTGTTTCAAAAATTAAAATTTTAATTGTTTTAGAATTAAAAAAGAACAAAAGAAAAAGAAAAATGCAAAACTGTAGATTTGAATATTATTTCCTTTTACTTTATAATTCCATTCATGGTAGATAAAAAAGAGCTTTTTAACTAGACTGTAAAGAAAAAATATCTGGTTATATTACAGAAAATGGTATAACTTCAGTATATCCCCACAGCTGAATTTGGCGATTTTTCTTTTTCGTCGTTTTGAACGATAACGATGTCGTTCTGGACTGTTTGCGATATAATATGGCAGCCTATATGTTGTTTATTTTGGATTTACAATTTTATGTTTTATGATTTATGATTTAGATTATGATTTTACCATTTATCATTTATGATTTATGATTTTTAGATTTATGATTTAACCAAAATCGCCAACAAAAAATGGCCAAACATCGTTGTGGGGATATAGTGAAGTTGTTCCCAGAAAATTCCTGGCGATAAAGTTGCCAGAAAATATCTGTATGCGTATGCGAAAAATACGTTGATTAAAATTTTCTGTAACAGATCAATACAGTGAATATTCATACGCAGCAGACTATCCGCGTTTGTAATGATCGATAGATGGCGCTTTTTCAGCTTTTGTTGTTAGTAAATATAATGGCCACATGTATTTATTTTTGTTCTATTTGTATTACCACTTAATATTCGTGCTATAATTTCTCCGTCATTACATCATGGAAAATTGATTGCTTTTGGAAAAAATATTTCAGTTTATTCAACGTTCGATCGGAAGTAGATTTTTAACTGAAGCTGAACAAATATTAGTTTCAAATCATCTGATTATTTTTTTACTTCCATTAGCCGAAGCAACTGAAATTTTAAATTTGTCATTTGGAAATAAATGGAAGCTTAATTCTGGATTTTTTTATTTTTGGAGTTACACTGTGGCACACAACAGTAAGTGTTACCTTTTTTACCGGATTTATTCATTTTTATTCAATAAATATATGTAAAACTAAACATCGGCAAGCAATGGCGTCTAGATGAATTCGAAAGCTATGCGTGTTAATTGTATTTTCACCTTAGCTCTCCAGAGAACGAGCATTTCATTACAATCGCGGATTCCCGTAGTGCACACCATAAAAATGTGTCACAAAACTGCATTAAATTGACATTTGTGTGACCGATGATTTTCATTTTAATCAAGAATTGTCTTAAAGACTATCAGTTATCCCGAGTAAATTTCAATGCAAACGTAGAGAGAAAAATACGCGGCACTCCCAGCTAAAGGAGGAAGTGAAATTGTCCAGTCATCATTTTATAAAACTCTCTTCTGCTCGATTTCAATCTCCGATGTATATGTAATATTGTCTTTCTGTGAATATGTAGCAGCAACTAAGCAGGGCGTTTGAAAACGCTCTTATATATTTTATATTACCCTTTTATTATAAAAGATCTGTATCTAATCCAGAATATTAAAGTTACAAAAGAAAAAGAAGAATTACAAAATCATTTATCATAATTTACACAATTAAATAATAGTTTAATATGTTCACAAGTTTATTTTTCAGCCCGTTGGTGAATCAAGAATGTGGCTTTAAAATGGATTAAATAATTAATTGGACGCATGCTGTACCAGTGCTGTTTGTCTTATCCAGGTAAGTGAAATCTTACCTATTCATTGTCAATATTATTTAATATAAATATAATATAATACAAGCGCTCTATATTAAAAATTATATATATATAATTTTATAAGAGATACTAATAATTAAGAAAGCGCAATAATTTGCACTACCGAGGAGGATCTAATATCAAATATAGTTATTTAAAAAAGATTAAGAGACCGATTCTCTTAATTAAAGAGGTCTCTTAAATAAAAGAGCGCAAAATAAAATTACAGCACTGGGACTTAAAAGGAAAGAAATTATAAAATATAATTAATATATGTGTTTGAAGAAATTCAATATTAAGCATATTATATATATATACAAATAGTATAAGTGTGTGTGAAATTATTATATACTGAAATCAACTGGTATGTGTTCATAACTAAACATAAAATTTTTATAACTGATAGACATTGATAAACACTCAGTAAATACTCTCTCTCCAAATATTATTTGAACTTTTCAAAGAATTAAATATACGTGATATATAAAAATATGTTTTGATAAAAATAAAAATAAAAATAATAAATAAACAAAATGGCAGCTTCCGCAAAAGAAATAACATTAGTTGAGAAATTGAACTCCAGTAATTATGATAACTGGAAATTCAAGATAGAGATGCTCCTCACGAAGGAGGATCTCTTCCAGGTTATTATAGAAGCGCCCCCAAACCCATTAACTGATGAATGGCGATCTAAAGATCGAAAGGCGCGTGCCATAATTAATTTAGCTATAGAAGATACACAAATAGTATATGTTAAGCATTTGTCCACAGCCAGGGAGACATGGGATGCACTTAAAAATATACATGAGAGGGCTAATCTGAGCAGCAAATTATTCTTACTCAGAAAATTATATTCCACCAAACTAACAGAAGGGGGAAATCTGATAGAACACATAACTAGTATTTATAAGTTAAGGGACAAATTGTTAGCTATAGGAGAAGAAATAAATGAACAGCACTTATCAGCGTTGATGTTGTGCTCGCTACCTCCTAGTTATGATACCCTGATAACGGCTATCGAAGCCAGAAATGACGATGAACTTACACCAGAGTACATTAAAAGTAAATTGTTTGATGAATACATTAAAAGGACAGAAAATCACCAAACAAAAGGTGAAAACGCGTATAAAACTCAAATTAAGCGTAAAACACCACCAAGTAAACATTGCAATTTTTGCGGAAAGAATTCACACACCCGTAACGAATGCTGGCATTTAAACGCCAGACCAAATCATAACCAAAGGAATTATAATAATTTTCATAACAGCGGTAACAATCCCAGCAAGTACAAAAACAAAAACAAAACACAACTCATAAGGGAAACTGAGAATAAATTAAAGAATCTTACATTTATCATTGATAAAACTGAGCATAACTCATGGATAGTCGACAGTGGGAGTAGCAGGCATATCTGCAACGACATAAACCAATTTACAAATCTGAAAGACAACGAAAAGGTTAGTGTTATGCTAGCGAACGGGCACTCCGTAGTCTCACAGGGTTGCGGCGACGTAAATCTTAAAGTAATTAACTCGGATAAGGAAATAAACAATGTTACTTTAAAAGAGGTTTTATACATACCCAATATAGCCACAAATCTAATATCGGTAAAGAAAGCAACAGAGAATGGTTGTGTTGCCATATTTAAAAATCATGAATGTAAAATCAAATTCGGGAATAAAACTTATATAGAGGCGAATTTGACAGATAATTTATATGAACTACAAACGAGCGAAAAATTTTCCGAAAGTGTAAATATTGTAGAAGCGTGCGAAAACAGGAATTGTACTAAATTGTGGCATGAAAGATTAGGGCATAAAAATCTACAACAAATAAAAGAACTCGTCGACAAAAATATGGCAACCGGAATAGAGCTAAATAAATGTAAACACAACACAGAATGCGAAATCTGTATCATTTCAAAATTGGAGGATGACACATATCCGAAAAAGGCAACTTTTAGGGCAGAAAAACCATTAGATCTCGTTGTTTCAGATGTTTGCGGACCCTTTCAAACTTCCACAATAGGAGGGAAAAATTATTTTTTAACGTTTATAGATGACTACAGTCGTTTCACATTTACATACTTATTGCGAAATAAAAGTGAGGTGTTTGATAAATTTAAACAATATTATGCGTTGACTTTAAACAAGTTCGGCAGGAAAATAAAAATATTGCGTACCGATAACGGCGGAGAGTATACAAGCAATGAATTTGAAAACTTTCTCGCGAATGAAGGAATCGAACACCAATTAACAGTACCGCATTGTTCTCCTCAAAATGGCGTGGCGGAGAGAAAAAATAGAACATTGGTTGAAATGACCAGATGTTTGTTAAGACAAAGCAGCTTGCCAAATAAATTTTGGGGTGAAGCCCTTATGACCGCTAATTATCTGCAGAATAGATTGCCAACGAGTGCATGCGATAAAACACCATATGAAAAATGGAATGGAAATAAACCAAATCTCTCGCATATAAAATCATTTGGTTGTAAGGCATATGTGTATACTCACAAAAACACAAGAGGGAAGCTAGACAACAGGGCAAAGGAAGGAATACTTGTTGGTTATGACCTTAGAAGTAAAGGTTATAGAGTATTTATAGATAATAATGTTAGGATATGTAGAACCGTAAAGTTCGTTGAAACAAAAACAAAGGATAATAATTTTGAGTCTATCGATAATGAACTGTTAGAGACAAACAATAATACAAATGAAGGGAATTCTACCGAAACAAACGATCATAAAAATAACTTCCCGGTGATACTAAATGAAATAAATCAAAATTCGGACCAAACTGAGGATGTTAATCGTGACATAACAGATCGAACAATTCCGAGAAGGTCGGAAAGAGCTAACAAAGGTGTTCCACCTGACAGATTTGCTTTAATGACAAATACTATGAACGTAAACGAACCCAAAACCTTCAATGAAATATTGCAGATACAAAATTCCATAGAAAGGGAAAATTGGCTAAAAGCAGCCAAAGATGAAATTGCTTCTTTAAACGAAAATAATACATGGGAATTGGTAGACCCTCCCCCTAACACACACATAGTAGGCTCAAAATGGGCATTCAAGGCGAAATATAATGATAAGGGTGAAATCCAAAAATATAAAGCCAGGCTTGTCGCCAAAGGCTTTAGCCAAAAGTATGGGGTAGATTATGACGAGACGTTCGCCCCGGTGGCGTCTCATACGACAATTAGATCTTTTCTTGTAATGGCCCTATATAAAAACTTAGAATTAAACCACTTGGATGTAAAAACCGCGTTTTTACACGGTGAGCTCGAAGAAACAATTTACATGCAACAACCGGAGGGATTCATAAATCCCGGTGAAGAACATAAAGTTTGTAAATTACACAAAGCCATCTACGGGCTGAAACAGTCAGCCAGGGCTTGGAATTCAAAAATAAACGAAACATTAACAAAGTTGAATTTCACACAAAGTTCCACTGACAAATGCCTTTACAAAAGAAACACAAATAACAAAACCGTCTACATACTAGTGTATGTAGACGATATATTAATTGCTGGAACCAAACATGATATAAACAAAATAATAGAAGAACTTAGGCGTGAATATAGTATTACCAACCTTGGGAGCGTTGCTAATTATCTGGGAATAAATATAACACGACCAGACAGCAATACTTTGCTAATAGATCAGTCAAACAAGATTAAACAATTAGTAAATAAATTTAATTTAGAAAATGCGAAACCCACTAATACTCCCATAGATACAAATTACTTAAAGGATTATAACAATGAAAATTATTTAACTGACAATACTGATTATAGAAAGGCAGTAGGGGCACTTCTATATATAGCCACTGTCAGCAGACCTGATATCAGTGCTGCCGTCAACCTTTTATCTCGTCACAACGAAAGACCTAGAGTGTGTGACTGGGAAAGTACCAAGAAAGTCATCAAGTACCTAAAAACTACAATTAATTTAAAATTAAAATATGACAACGAGAATCCTGCTATACTAACCGCATATGCGGACGCAGACTATGCGAATGACCCCCAGGACAGAAAGTCCATTACAGGAAACGTATTCTTTATTGGGAATAATCCCATCTATTGGTACTCAAAAAAACAAAAATGCGTCAGCCAATCCACCGCAGAAGCGGAATATATAGCAGCAGGATGCGCTGCTCAGGAAAGCATGTGGATCATTAGACTTTTAAACGACCTAGATCTAGATCAAATAAAACCAATCACAATTTATGAAGATAACCAATCAGCGATTAAATTAATTGAGTCTGACAAATATCAAGCGCGGACTAAACACGTGGATGTTAAATTTCATCTAATAAAACATTTGTATGAAGAAGGAACCATCAGATTACAATATATCCCCAGCAACGAAATGATTGCCGACATCTTTACTAAACCCCTACCAGGGCCGGCTTTTAAAACTTTAAAAAATAAACTAAATTTAGTAGAACATTGAAAATACCGGTCAAGTAGGGGTGTCACAAAACTGCATTAAATTGACATTTGTGTGACCGATGATTTTCATTTTAATCAAGAATTGTCTTAAAGACTATCAGTTATCCCGAGTAAATTTCAATGCAAACGTAGAGAGAAAAATACGCGGCACTCCCAGCTAAAGGAGGAAGTGAAATTGTCCAGTCATCATTTTATAAAACTCTCTTCTGCTCGATTTCAATCTCCGATGTATATGTAATATTGTCTTTCTGTGAATATGTAGCAGCAACTAAGCAGGGCGTTTGAAAACGCTCTTATATATTTTATATTACCCTTTTATTATAAAAGATCTGTATCTAATCCAGAATATTAAAGTTACAAAAGAAAAAGAAGAATTACAAAATCATTTATCATAATTTACACAATTAAATAATAGTTTAATATGTTCACAAGTTTATTTTTCAGCCCGTTGGTGAATCAAGAATGTGGCTTTAAAATGGATTAAATAATTAATTGGACGCATGCTGTACCAGTGCTGTTTGTCTTATCCAGGTAAGTGAAATCTTACCTATTCATTGTCAATATTATTTAATATAAATATAATATAATACAAGCGCTCTATATTAAAAATTATATATATATAATTTTATAAGAGATACTAATAATTAAGAAAGCGCAATAATTTGCACTACCGAGGAGGATCTAATATCAAATATAGTTATTTAAAAAAAAATGTTCGCATTAAATAAAACTCTCTAGTTCTACTGGCAAGGATCGAACCAGAGACCATCGCACTATATTACCTCTCAACAGTGTTACCAGATCTAGTGGATTTTTTATTCAATGATCACCAATAATTTTTAATTGTAACGTTTGTCTAATCACTTCGAAGATTAATGGAGTATTATGTATATCAAATATCACTTTTTAAAATTATTGGTGATTATTGAATAAAAAATCCGCGAGATCTGGCAACCCGGCCTCTCAGTTACGGAAGCGCAATTTGGTCTGCTACTCAACACTTCTCAATCCTGCTTTGTAACCAATTTCCTGTATGTAAAGCAGAAAAAAAAATATGTTAATACCAATTGAAATCTGTGTTAATGTTTACAGATCCTATCTGATTACAAAAAAAAAAAAAAAAAAAGTTTCTTTTCACAGATTGAGATGTAATTTTAAAATAAATTTAAGTAGTTAGAGAAAACATTAATTTTTATGTTGAAAATTGTCTATTTTTATAGAAGTTTTCGGATTTTTGACCATTTTTTTTTACAGTGTACAAAGATAAAATGAAGACGTGTCGATGGATACAGATTTTATCTGGATGAAAAAAAAAAAAAAAAAAATGTTTCTTGTGACAGATTTAAATATAATTTTAAACTAAATTTGTGTTGTCTTAGGAAACATAAATTTTATGAAGGAATTTTTTCTTATTTTTACATAAATTTTCGTTTCTGGAGATTTTTTTTTTACAGTGTACAAATAAAATATAAAGAGAGACAGACTCATTTTAAATACGTTTCACACCGGCTTTTTTAATTAAAGAACACAATAGAAAACATAAAATAGCCGTAATAAGGTCAAGTGATTTAAATCCAAAACTTGTTTGAAATATGAAATAAAGTAGAAAAATGAGAGAAGGAATAAGCCATAACTTTTTAACGCTAAGCGTGATTCATAACTTTTCATACAATACAATTCTCAGTGAAACTCTGCGAAAGGTCTAAGTTATACTCTTACGAATCGTTGGCGTTAAAATCTGATAAGAAATACAATTCTTGCAAAGTGCGACCTTAATAGTTTGGTGAAACATCGCCTATGGAACCGAAAACTCACGTCTTCAGTTAGACACGAACGTTATACTGTGATATTATTCTACAAGAAGACAGATTATGATCTCATGTTCCGAAGGCCACTGGTGAGTTGAAAAACCATACAGAACTAACGGTCTTTTTGGGCGTATCCTCCGTTAACTTCATATAGCGGTAAACAGTAAAGAAATTTACGGAAGTTTTAGCACAGAGACCTTGATATATATTTGGTTTTGAAAAACTTCGGAAACCGGTTGCAGATCGATCTTTGATTGATTTTTTATTAAAAAAGCGTGTTGTATAATTATGTGTCTCGTTTTAGTTGTTGTCCTCGTGTTTCATAAGTGTTACTACAGCATGGAGTGATGTCATTTATGATACGAGACCTTGAATATTAACAGAATTAAAGAATTTGGTGATAAGGCACTCTTTTCTAGAATATTGACGGTAAGGTATTTAATTGATAAAAACAGATATATTTCCCGTTAATCTCTGCATTAATAAAGAAATAATTAGTATCTGCAAAACATGTTTTTCAAGGATACATAATTTGGAATGTTCTACCCCTACGCGCGAACTTTAATAGTTTGCCGTTTCCTCAATAATGATAAATCACCTTACAAAATATAAACCTCACTTTTGTTTTTCTTAAATTGAAAAAGATATTAATGTATATATACATAAAATAGACATGATAATCTAACGCAAAAACCAGAAAAAAAATGATAAAAATTGCATACTTTAACAGAATAGTAATTAAGATTAAAAAAAAAAAAAAAGACCTATTTAAGAAAACAAAAAGAAGTGTCAGTTTATTTCCTAAAGACAGTTCGATATTTGATAAATTAATTGAACAGTAGACGACTTGAGTCTACAAAAATCATCTAAAACAGGAAAAAAAAAAAATCTGTTAATATATTCTGAAAGTTCATAAACTGGATTAAAAACTATAAAAGTAAAAGGTTATTTAAATGCATGGAAATAATTCAAAGGCAGCTCTCCTTAAATCTCATCAAATTAAATTACTTAAATTTTCTTTTTTTTTAGATAAAAATGTTCTTTGCATTCATTTAAAATTTATACACTAACTTTATACACCATGTTATTTACTAAATTATACCCTATACCTTTTAAATTTATAAAGCAAGTACAGTGAACTTCTGATTATGTGAGAGGGGATAATGCGAGCTGCGGATTATCCGCGGGCGAAGGAAAAGGGGTGGATAAAGAGAAAGGGTTTTCTCAACAAGAACCAAAAACAAATGATTGTTTAAAAGAAAAAAAAAAAAAAAAACAGTAAATATCAATAACTATGGAGATTTTATTTTATTTTATATACCAGATATACCAGTATATTTTATATATCAGTACCAGTATATTTTATGTACCACTCATGACAACATTTTAATTTATTCCTGAACATTCTTTATACCACCATTTTTTTTTTTTTTTACATATTGGAGAAAATTGCACTACAAATAAAGTGGTGTGAAAAAAGAACGTTTAGTTACAGTGCTCCAGAATAAATTAAAATTTTTGGCATGTCCACGGTACTCTTTGATTTAATACATAAATTCGATTACAATTTGTACCTACTTTGTATTTATCGTAAATGCAGTTTTTTGTTTATTGTTATATCCTTTGACACATAAAATTCAAATATTTTCTATTATATTGTGAAGATTTTCACTGTTTGTATTATGTTTTATACACATTGAGGTTACGGGTCTGTATCGAGCATAGTTTAGCAGGATTGTAGGCAGGCTTTTTCCTCTGTGGAAACTGAAATCCCTATAACCACACGGTTCGGGACCCACAGTGAGAGACCAATGCATCAAAGTATAATACAATCCTGTTTTTGAACTTGAATAACTATCTCATTTCTACCTCACAACCAGAATAATTTACCTCATTTACCCCTCATTTTCAGACTTTTAACGATTTATCCATGATTTGTATTATCTGCAAAACCCATGCCATTCAGTTTCGCAGATAATTGGGAGTATACTGTATGATAATAATAATAATTACTTTTATTACTGTCTAAACTACGCAAAAAACTTATCTAATATTTTTTTTTTTATATTATGCTACTCACACTACACTATTTGTGAAATACTTCACTAATAAAGAAAAGGGATTTTTTGGAAAATGTATTAGATATTTCATTCTACGACATTCAATTTAAAGTAAGATATCTTGACTTTCTGTAATTCAACTGGTTTTAAAAATTTAGTGTTGAACTTTTTACGAAATATGCCAGAGAGTTTTAACTTGAAGTATGCGCAAAAATGAATTAAGTTAAACTAACTAAAAAAAAAAAAAAAAGCATTTAGTTTAATTAAATTTAAAACTTATATTAAAAACAATATTTTAATTAGAAAAAATAGAATTTGTTCAGTAAGCGGCTATAAAATAAGTTTAAATTTCTGTTGCAAGAAACAAAAGCATTTGTGGTTAATTTCATGCGAAAATAGACAACGATATTTTTTTTTTTTTTTTTTTTTTTTTTAACTTACTCAATATATATATATTTTTTTTTTATTGATGGAAAACATATGAAACATATCAAATACTATAACACATTATGTATATATTTCATGTCATTAGTTAAAAAAGAAAATTTAAATAAAAAAAATAAAGATAATTCCAAATTTTTACACATATCATGTTTGTCACGTCCCGCTATTAAATAATATTTTATGTATTTATTTAATTTTTAAAACTTTTTTCTTTCATGTCTGTCATTCCACATTTTTACATTATTAAAAGTAAATTACTTTTCTTGGGTTAAAAGCAATACATACAGATATATCGGCATACAAAATTCGTTAAGATAAATTAATATTTAAAATTTAAAATTTGAGAAGAAAGCTGTTTGACACAAATAAAATTAACATCAGAGGAGACCAGGATTAGTTGGCACTAAGCTTCTATTTACTGTGACAGTGATGGTAGAGCGCTGTCATTTTACTAGTAGATAGTGTATGTATAGGTGCTTCATGCACCATAAGTTCAGTCTACTTAGAAAGTCATGAAGGAAAAAAACCTCTGTCTTATCATTTTTTCTGAGTGATAAGTAATTTTTTTCATCCTTTTTTTTTTTTGTGTGTGTGTGTGTGTGTGTGTGTGTGTGTGTGTGTGTGTGTGTGTGTGTGTGTGGTGAATTTGTAGATAAAACTGAGGTGCTGCTTATGGCGGTTTTTGAAAGAGTAGTTAACTGTGGTTCACCGTGCATATACTATATACTTTTATTTCTGATGTTTTGGATTGTGTAGTATCCAACTGATGATGGGTATCCCTGTAGGGCTGGTTGGCATAGTTAGGTAGGTATGGGGTTAGTTGGCATAGCTATAACATAGCTATAGCATAGCTTAACTCGCCTTAATAATAGTTCAAAACGGAACAACCTCACCAAAATGAAGAGTTCTCTCTCTCAGCTACCTGCTAAGCTGATAGTGAGGTTTTCATTCGACAGTTCCCACGAATCCCAGCGAACCTCAAAAAGATGCCAAAAAATCACATAAAACAAGACCAACAACGAATCCTACTTAAAATCAAGGGCCAACTAATCACCCGTAATACAAATTAAATGACTTTATTTTGGTGAAATATCAGTATCACCAGTACTTTTGGAAAATTGACGACACCGTTGAAAATGAGTATCGTACGTACAGTCGGTAACAAAAGTATCCGAACACTAGCAAAAATTCTTTAGGATTTATTTAGCAAAACAGTATTAACTCTATTTTTTTATATAGGAATTTTTGCTAGTGTTCGGACACTTTTGTTACCGACTGTACATCATGGTCAAAAAGGGGAAAAATTGAGATGGTTAGACGAGAATGACTCAATTTTGTGTACGACCAAAGTAAAATTGTAGAAAAATTTAACCCAACTGTTCAAATAAGCAAGAGCAAAAATCTTACATTCGTACATCGTATGTTTTTTTCATGTTATCCTCTAGGATTTTTGTTGCTTTGCTTTATAAGGATATCTTAATCAGAATAAAAATTTTCAAATTCTGTATTTCTTTTTTTAAATATTTTTTGAACATGTCTCTTTTTAGCTTAGTGAGCAATTTACAATAAATAAATAAATAAATCGCGCAATCAGCTCAAATTCTACATGTTCAAAGAGTGTGTAATTCAAAAAACAGATTTAGAAAAACTTCACTTTTGAATGAGATATCCTTAGAAAACAAAAATCCCGTAAGATAAAATGGAAAGGGAAAAAGGGATAATCTGACTGATATAAAGCTTTAAATTGATTTATGTAAATTAATTGTTCTAATATATTGAAAAGGTTCTATTGATCATGGCGGAAGAACTCTTCATATAATTCTCATTAATTATTCTAATCTAAAATAGATTGAATATAATTTCAAACAATTTAAGTTATACGTATTTTTAAATTTGGTTGTTAGGACGTCACTAATTTACCATGTTTTTATAAACTCGCTTTCTTGTTTGTCCAGTACGAATCTTGCGATCGATTGTTGACTAACTTCCCTATTAGCTAGACATTTGAAACTTTTAGAATAGCTCAGAATACTTTGACAATACATTCTCTTAATATTTTATTTTAATTAAAATTTCGCTACCAACATTTAAAAAATTAAATAAAAATTATGAAAAATTCACACATTGTTAATAATACTCCCAATAAGCTAAAAAAACACCTGAAAATAATTTTTAACGCTATTTTGTTTTGGTTATAGAGTGTCCTTGATCAAAGACATTTGTACTCAAAAGGTGTGAGGTAGACTACAATGAAAATTCGCTGAAAGTGAAAAAAACAAATTTAATATACGGATATAAAGCTTTTAAAGATCTCAAAAAACAACTGCATTTCTTGCGTTTATATCGAAATCTTTAAAACAGTTTCTTTCTTTACTGAGGCATAAGTGCACTTGGCATTTTTTCCACCAGAAATCTGATTTTCCTTTGTATTGATTATTTTTGCAATGTATGTCTTGCTTCCTTGCAGCCGTTATGAAAGGGTAAATGATCAACTGCATCGAGTTGTATTGCTTTATAATGTCTTACTTCTGTATATATATATATATATATATATATATATATTTAACGCGAAATATCCTCTTGAGAAGTATTTGACATGTTTTCTTCATTACTTAGTCGACTTCGTGTTCTTGATGGTGTCGCCTTTCCTGCTTCCACTAGATAATGCGCTATGTTCATCCTGAAATGTAACAAATCCATTATTTGTGCCTTTGGAATATTGTACTCCTCAGCATCTTTTTTATATTCTAACACTTTGAAAACTTTTGTCCTTGATCATGGACAAGTGTTTTTAAAAAATACTGTAGAAAAATTATAGCTTCGTAGTATTATCACAATAAGTTTAAACCAAGATTTCTAGATTTCTTAACACAAAAAGAAACATATTTAGCTACAGCTGATATTAAATAGCATCAAAATAATATGATTAAAAAAAAAGGTTTACCTGGACGTGAGCATGTGGTGTCATCCATGATTAAATATTCCATCTATATAAGGGTATGATGCTGTCATTTATTAGTGTCACTTTAAAATATCAGTACTTTTGGTAAGAAAACAACTAAAAATGCCAACAAAATTTTGAAATAAGTTTTAAAATGTCTTAAAAAAATTCTAAAAATCATGTCCTTGATCATGGACATCAGTAGTGAAAGGGTTAATAAATGTTTGAAAATTTCTTATAATTGCTCTCTTTATTACACATTTTATCATTTTTTTCAAGATGGTAGGATAATTCAAAAAAATAAATAAATAAATAAAATAAATAAAAAATAAATAAAAATAAAAAGTATTTATTAATACATAGAATTCTCAAGTTTATATGATTCAACAGAAAATTTAAAAACGTGGTATATAAAAAGTTCTTTTTATCTCGTAATTATTCATTTTCATAACAACATTTTTTTTTCCGACATTTCTTTTGAAATATTGATTTTTATTTATGATTTCATATAATTAAAAAACTTGAAAATTGTTTTTCAAATTTCTGGTTTTCAAAAGATAGAAATCACCAATTTTATTTTATTTTTTTCTTTTACGCGTACACTGAAAACAAATTCTGAGACTAACATCTAGAAATTGAATTGTTTTCTCAGTAAATATAGTTCCATGTCATCCTTATAAATTCTAGTTCTCTCTGATAACTAATTCCAAAAACTCTTATTAGAATTCTAGATCGTATTCCTATATTATCGTGGTCAAACTTATTTAAAAATCTCTGCAAATATATACGAACTGAAGAGGTGTGTTCTAGTAACTATAATCTTGGTTTATGATCCAGTTCTAGAAAATCAACAAGAATTTTTCGCAATACAAAAGATTCGTAACGCTCATAATATTCATAATATTCTTTTCTGCATTTAAAAAGCATATTTATATGTTTACCAGATTTATGTCTCAATTCTTTCTCTTACTATATTAAAAATTTTAAAAAATACTTTTTTTGTGTGTGTGTCAGAAAATAAAACTCTGTGTTAAATGACATCTTCAGTTAATTTCCCTCGACTTCAGATTAGATTTGCAAATGAACTGGAGCATGTATTTTTGTATTATTTATATCAAATCCTGTTGAATTACAAAATTCTAGAATATGAACAAATAATAAACTATGAATTATTTTAATCGTTTTTTTTTTTATATAATAATATAATAAAATATGTATTATTCTAATAAACCATTCTTGATAGTATTATAATAAAATTTAAAATACTACATAGTTTTTTTCCCCAATTACAAACATCAAAATATCCTAAAAATCACTTATCTATAGAAAACAAGTTTTAATATAAAAACATTATAAATATACGGATTTCTCTCCCTGCTAAAGAAAAGTTACTACCTCTACCGCTTCCATGTTTCAATTTATGGTCTCTTTTTCACTTTCTTGGGTTGAACAGTGAAAACCGTTTTACATAAAAACATGGAATTTAACCGGTTTTGTACAGAAATGTCCGATAAACATGCTGCAACAAACCATTTATTTATCAAAAATTAATTAAAGTTATTTTTATTACATGATTATAAAATTAATATGAATTAGTAATAATAATATTAGTAAACTAGAAAAAGAGTGAGTGCTTGTAGGGGCCATAGATATAGTAATAAGACATCAGCGAGAGGGAAAAAGTGATACCTTTTTTCTCGGGAAAAGTCACTCTAATGGCTGCTTTTCCCCGAGTAAATCGCACACAGGAATAAACACGGATAATTTAGTAAATAAAATTTGTGAATAATTTATTTACTAAAGGTGAATTAAAAATTCCAGATACAGTTTCAAATTCCTTTTTCTTTCTTTTTTTCTTCTTTTTTTCAATACTTTCTAATGGCTGATTTTAGAACTTTTTTTCGGCATCAAAATTTTTTGCTCGATAACATGGGGATGATAGATCTATATATATTACTTTATCTATGGTAGGGGCATTGCTGCTCCCTCTAGGGAAATTACCCCCCGTCGGGCGTACATTTTCAATCTCGGTATCTTTCGAAAGAACTCGTCGCTGCCATTAAAACGAATAGTAGGCTGTGATAATTTAAAACAAAGTAATCGATTTTTTCATGCTTAACGAAAAAAAAAAAAAAAAAATCACATTCCCTCTAATGTTGGAGCAAAATAGACTTTAGCCTGCATTCATCATGGAAAATAATTTTAACAAATAATAATTTAATAAATAATTTGTACTGTGAGGATTTCTGTAAGACTATATAAAACAAAATCTTGTGGTGGCAGTAAGATTTTTTTTTTCCCCTACAAATATTCTAAGCTTTGATTGCAGTCAGACACAAATAGCTTCAGGGAAAAAGGGAAATGTGCATCAAGACGGCTGCAAATAAAAAGAATTCCGTTTTGAGAAACAATATTTTTATTAGTTAATTTGATTAAAGTTCACATCTTAAAATACGTCAGATTCATTAATCACTTCAGATTTACGTCATATTCATTTGTCTTTTGATCTTATTCTACTTCTCTCTCATTGTTCCCCTTCACGCACGCGCACTCGCTTTGTTATGTTTTATACACGTCAACAAAAATTTTGCAAAAAATTAGAAACAAAAAATGAAATTTAGTATTAAAATTGAATAAAATTAATAAAAAATTAAGGTATAATTTTTGCTACAAATAAATAAATAAATAAATAATAATAATAAATTAAATTAAATTAAATTAAAAAATAAATTAAATAAATAAATAAATAAAAATAACTCTTTAATATTATGGCAGATAACATAGCTATAATTCTTCAGTTTTCCGCGGGACACATCACGCAGGAAATTCTCTACAACGATTTTCAATTTATTTAGTATAAATATAATTTAATTAATATAATATATTTCAGTCAATAAACAGTAGTAATAAATATGATCTAAAAAATCGAAAGTTTGAAAAGTTTGAAGTAACAATTGCTACGTAAAAAATATTATTTAAATATTATGATATGCACTAACTATAATTATAAAAAAATAATTAAAAATTTTCTCTCATATGTTATTACAACGTTCCCATTCATCACATTTTGGGGAACTAGAAATTTTTTGTCGTAACTTATTTATTTATTTATTTTCACGATTAATTAAGGTCAATCACAAAAAATTCTTAAAAAAAAAAAAAAAAAAAAAAAAATGCTCTACGAAGTTTCTTAAAGAGTAATAAATAATTAATACTTCAAAATTTTATTTTTTATACAACACAAGTTTTTAAAAATATTTTTACACATAAAAATACCTATTTTTCTTACTTTGTTTATATATATATATATATATATATATATATATATATATATATATATTTTTTAAATGAAAGTTTTACAATAATTTTACAATAACGTTAATAAATATGTATTTAGACGATTGCATTGCAGTTTCTAGGCGAAAGGTTATTAACAATGAAAGTAAAATAAGTAACATTATAAATTTGCCAAAAACGATTCTTCAAATGAAATGTAGTAAAAAAGAGAAAAATACTTTATAAAGAAATTATTCTTTATTTACTTACATGTTTCATAACAATGTGATATTGTTTTAATTTTGGATTTAAGTCTTATATATATTGGGAGTACAAATTAATTCGGTCCGTTTTTTTTCGTTAAAAAACATTTTATTTATTATCAAAATGAAAAAACATGTTATTCAAAGTATTGTCCATCGGTAGCCACAACTTTTGTCCACCTTTCTGGCAATTTTCGGATTCCATCTCTGAAAAATGAGTCCTCTCTGGACGCAAACCATGAATCGAGCCATTCTTGAATTTCTTCGAAAGAAGTGAAGCGGTGTCCAGCCAAATCGTGATGCATCCGTCGGAACAACCAATAATCAGAAGGAGCAAGGTCTGGCGAATACGGCGGGTGGGGTAGGACCTCCCATTTCAACGTTTCCAAGTAATTTTTAACGACAATTGCCACATGGGGCCGAGCACTGTCATGTAGCAAAATTACCTTGTCGTGCCTTTCGATGGTTTCTGGCCGTTTTTCACGCAATGCTCGGCTCAAACGCATTAATTGCAGTCGGTAGCGTTCGCCAGTAATTGTTTCGCCAGGTTTTAGCGGATCTTGATCGAGCAATTCCTCCAATTCGGCGTCTTCGAACTTTTTCGGCTGGCCCGGGCGCTCATTGTCTTCGACACTAAAATCACCATTTTTGAAGCGTCGAAACCACTCTCTACATGATTTATCAGATGGCGCAGATTCACCATAAACTTCCACAAGCGATCGATGCGCTTCAGCGGCACTTTTCTTCCAATTAAAAAAGAAAATCAAAACTTCCCGCAAATGTTGTTTCTTTAGCACAAAACTCGACATATTGAATGCTCAAAAAACCAATGTTGTTGTATAAAACTCGAAGCTTCGTTGACTGAATATGGTTGACAAAGGTCAAACCTTTCTAACAATGCCAAAAACATCTATCATTATTCAGTAAAAAAAATCAGCCAGAGCCATCTATTGAAAACGGACCGAATTAATTTGTACTCCCAATATATATATATATATATATATCGTAAATATTCATTGTTGATGTTGAAATATATTTGATCGTTAAAGTACTGGATTGAAAAATAAAACTGCATTCTAAAAAACACCTTAATAAAATTATTATTATTATTATTATTATTATTTTTCTGATTTAATTTCTTTTTTTTTTTTTCTTTTTTGCAGATTTATTACGTTATTATATGAAGTCTTCTATTAAATTTAGAACAGTCACAATAGAATATAATACATACAACAATGACGCCATAAACTTCTTATGGATATTCTTAAACAAATTTATAACAGTACTAGCAGAGATGTTAATTTTTACAGCCTTAAAAATAGCTACCAACTCAAAAATCATACTAAAAATTTCGAAAATGTTGACAATATTATTACTTATAATTTTTGCAAAATATATTCAATAATATTATTTTGTCAGATCAAAAACTCTTCTTAACTCTTCTGTGCATAATAATTATATTTTACATAGGAATAACATTTATATACAAAAAATTGGAATAACATAAGGGATTTAGCTCCAGTCTTTCAGCTGATCTATATTTTCACTATTACGAGAAGTTTTGTGATTATAGTATTATGCTATACCGTTACATTCATGACATAATTATAATTTATACTAATAATGAATCGCCTATTTTTTTTTTTTTTTTTTTTTAAGGTTATCTCTCTTAATTTAAATTTAACTGAAACTACTCTTAAAAAACAACCAATTAACTTTCTAGATTTAAAATGAATTTTAACGGTAATAAAATACTTACTGATATTTATGAGGTACAACTTGCAGGTTGGGCCACAACCCTATTTGGCGATTTTCTTTTGGCACCGTTTTGAACGATAACGATATCGTTATGGATTCTTTGCAACATTTGTTTACGTTTGAAAGCCATGGAAACCATTTCCGAAAATCGTATTTCTCCATAATCACCAAAAGAAAATTGCCAAATAGAATTGTGGACCAACCTGCAAGTTGTTCCAAAATATTAATCAATTAATCAATGCTACAATTAAAATGGGATTTAGTAAAAAGCTTTGGATTTTCAATTACATATTAATAAAATTTTCTCTGTCTTAATATTAAAGGGAAAGAAATATGCACATGTATATATTTATCCCCCCCCCTCAAAAAAAAAAAAAAAAAAAAACTGATAAAATTAATAAAATATAAATTTTAAATAAAAGTGAATAATAGGTAAGCAGATGATTGATTAAGGAGGCTGAGTGGTGTCCCAGGCTGGTTAGTTGATTGGGATGTTGTTATTAAATAGTAAAAATAATAAAATAAATAAATATAATAAAATAAAATCCCATAGAAGGTCAGTTGAATTCAAACATAAAATTATCCTTTTCATTAATTATTTAATTCACTATTAATTGTTTATGTTAACTATGCTTATATGTTATTTAATATACATAATTTCAATTTATTGTTACTTAATAATATTATTTACACTTAATTTAGTTTTATTTTTCTACTTATTGTAAGCACTTTGTGTAGTCTCATTTTTACATAAATAATCAAGTTGCCTTTGGGAAAAAAAGAAAAAAAAAAAAAAAAAGAAAGAAAGAAAGAAAGAAAGAGAAGAAAAAAAATTTCGTGTTAAATTAAATTTTTAGATATTGTATAAAATATGCTACATATCATAATGTGATAAAAGTTTCATTTTATTGATAAATTTAATAATTCAGGAAACTGTCATAAATTTGAATTCATAATTACCATTTTTTTTAATGATTAATAAAAATTCTAATCAAATTTAGTTACATTGCACTATCTTAAGTTATGAAAATAATCTATTACAAATAATCTTTTCACTATTATTAAATCTAAGTTCGATAAAATATTTATAAATATTATTTTACTTTACACGAAAGATTGCAGTAATGTTCTGAAATTACAAATTTTGCTTCTAATAATTTCATGCTTTCTGCATTACTACTATATTTTAAAAAATACGAGAAAAATATGGTTTATTTTGTTTAATAAAAGTATTTCAAATATATTAAATCTTAAAAATTATTGTAATTAAATTCATCGGTGTTTTATGACAAGTTAAACTGTGCCTGCTACCTTCTTGGTTACTTGCGTAGATATAGTAATTTATATAGATCTATCGTCCCCATGTTATCGACCAAAGATTTTTAATGCCGAAAGAAAGTTTTGGCATCACCCATTATCGGGTATGGAATTCGACAGTAGTAATAGAATGTTATTGTATTTTTAAAATGACGAAATATTGCGTGGTTTTTAATTGTTCTAATAAATATATGAAAGAAAACGGGATTAGTTTTCATAAATAAGTTGTATTTGACTAATTTATAAAAAATATAATTTTTATAATCAGTTGCTTTGTTTTATTATTATTAAATAAATACTGCTTTCATATTTAATTTTTTTAATTTTAATATTTTTTAGTATTTTATATTAGTAAATAATATGGAATTTTCAAAGTTCTTTTAAATATAGTTAGCAGTGCCGCAGGTAAAGTCCGCTAATTTTATTATATATATATATGTATATAAATTAAATACTAGCTAAGTTAATAGATATAGTAAAAACAAAAGAGAAAGAAAGAAAGAAAAATGAATTTGAAACTGTATCTGCAGTTTTTTATTCACCTATAGTATATAAATTATTCATAAATCTTATTTGCTAAATTGTCCGTGTGTTTATCGTATGTATTCACTCGGGGAAAGACGGCCATTGTATGGAAAATGACCTAATTTCCCCGAAAGAAAAGGAATCATAATGTCCCGCGCGATGATCAATCTAAGCTTTATAACCTATGATTACTTGCAGTGTTCATCTTATCTACGTAACTGCAGAAAACAACTCATCTCCTAATGCGCAATGTATTCAAAACTCTGAATGCCCCCCCCACTCTTTTTTTTTTTTCTTTTGGTTATTATTTCCAATCTTGTATTCTCTTATTAATTTTGTTCCACTTATTAATTTTAAATTTCAAATCTAACTTTTTTTTCACGCAAGGTTGGTCAGCATTGTAGCCACTTAGCTTTAAAAGCTGCTACAATATGAAATTTTGCTTTTTTTTTTTTTTTTTTTTTTTTTTTTCCTGTAGAGATGGCGTGATCCTGATGACTAATTTCTTCAGTATGGGCAATGTTTAAATGTTTAAATCTTCAATGAGTTTATATCGTTTCTTTTTGTTTTAGTATAATCTTGATAGACACTTTGAAATTTTCTATGAAATTTCACTTTTTTTAATTAATCAGAACTTTCTTGTTTAATCACTTTATTGTTGAATATCATTATTTCATGTTATTACAAACGACTTTTTTCTAGAATCATGTTCCGGAGAGTAGAACTATTTTCATATCTTTATAAAACTATTACTGGTTATCTTTTTAATAACATTTTTTGTAAAGCTGTTACTGATTATTAAATTATTTATTTATAAATTTTATCTCTTGCGAACTTCCAACATTCTATCACTTTGTTGCCGCATATATATATGTATATATTATTATTATTATTATTTGTAACCTTTTTTTGTAAATGCAGCATATTGCGATATTAAAGTTTAAAGTTATTAATTCTTTCGTGTTACAACAAAATATTTTTTTTTTTCTTTTTCATACAATACGCTAATACTTATGCACAGATTTATATTTAAATCAAAAATTAAAATATTACATTTTATAGCTGCTAACTGCGCATTTTATGTTGTATTAAAATTAATTATTAAATTACTATTAGCCTGCAGATAGTATCCCAGTTACTTTTAACTTATAAATATATCGCCAATTTTTATTATCCTTCTCAAGCTACATTTATTACTAATCTGGTTTAATCAGATCTAATATAGATTTGGGATTGATCATACTTAATCGTTTATTTTTGAAATGATATAAATTTTCCTCTTTGTAATATTTTATTATATACTAGTATATAACCCCGTCAAAAATGACGAATGTGAAATCAATTAAGGTTGTGAATCAACGAATGCTTTGCCTGCTTCGCTGGACACTATATTTAATGTGCAAGTTACACCTAACGGGACTAATATGCAAGTTGTACCTGACGGGAGTAATGTGATACCTACTAACCCAGGACGATAGATCTAATATACCGTATCATATTATATATAATATTTATCGTAATATAACTCAGTACTTATTTCGCTTCCTTCTTCGACTCGTTTTAATAAGTATTTTTTATATGCAGGGGCAAATTTACTATTTTTTAATTTTTTGCATGAAAACATTTTTTCATCTTATGCCCCCCCCCCCATTAATATATATATATATATATATATAAGAATAACTGGTAAAATTTTTTGGCAACAATCATAAATTTAAATGTCCAATTTTCAAATTATTTTCATATTTTAATTAATTCTAAAATATCTAATCAAAATTTCGTTACAAATAAGGTACCAAATGAAAGGTACCATATTTGTAAAGAAGTAACCTTAGGTACCTTATTTTGTAACCTTATTTATTTTAACTAATTTGATAAATATGACATCACAATCAATTGTTTGTTTATATCAGATAAGTACATTATCATGATTGCAAGAAAATGATATTTTATAACCCCGGAGGTAAAGGACACCATGTCACAAAAATGTTAATAATGTTTAAATGAAATACATTTGTCAGGAATTAAGAAAATGGACATGGTTTTATTTTTCACTGTCCTGTATCCTTTATAGTACTCGTAATTCGACATACACTGTTAAGGACTTGGTTTTAGTTTGAACCAAAACTTGGTACTAAATTTGCTGCAATCCCCCGATTGTTTAACCCTTTTCCATGATTTGGTAATTTTATGTTGAACCAAATATTGGTATTATGTTAAAAAAAAAAAAAAAAATCGACCTAGACGGTGATCGAACTGAAGACTTTCTTGTCTCGAGTCAAACACTGGGCACTATGCTACGCTTTTTTGCCCGCTAATTCTGTGTTTCGTTGATTTTGATAAAAGGGCTAAATTTTCTAGGATCTTATCTTGGCCCATAATGTGAGTTGTTGCACAAAATTTGCACTTTACCCCACGTTTTCGACCACGTTCTATACTTTAAGCTTGATTTGGTTTCAATAGGAACTTTACTGATTCATACTTCCCTAGTGAGTGGATTTATGGTACCTCCAAGTTTTGGTGCAACTTAAATTCAATGGCAAGAAGTAGAAAACTTAAAAAGTTAAGTTGAACCATACAATGGTATTGATTATAACTTTACTCCATATGGTGGTTCGAGTTTGAATTGAAACTTTTAACAGTGTAGTGTTTAGTCCCTCCATATAAAACAAAATATGCACGTTAAATACATGGTTCTATTTTTTTTTTTTTTTTTCCTCGCAAAATGGACATAGTGCACTTTATCTCCGGGGTACAGATATATATTTCACAACTATTCATTTCCATCTATTTAAAATAATATATAAGGATTTCGATGACATTTAATCATCTGCTATTCTAAATTCTAATATTTTACAAGAATTATATATATATGTATGTATGTATGTATATATATATATATATATATATATATATATATACACACACACACACAGAGAGAGAGAGAGAGGGTGTTCACACATTTTTGTAAGGATTTTGAAAATGTTTATATATATATAACCAAATATAAGAATTTTATTTTCTAATATGTTCATCTGATGGCCCTTTTTTAAACTATACTATATTTCCATAAATGACCGGGCACTTTTGATTTCAGACGTTTTTTTCAAATATCTCAAAAAGTACTTGAAGAATCATCTTGAAACTTCAGGAGTGGGAATAACATGTTACACCTCATATACTTCAGTGAATGTTTCGCCCCGAAAGTAAAAGGGGGATTAGTAAAAAATTAAATAAAAATGAAAACATATGGGATCACCCTGTAAAAAGTAATGCCTAAAATGCAGTCTGGCAATAGTATATGGTTATGGGGCTTCTTTTTATTCTCTGTATATTTTTTTATGAGGCTACCACCTATATTCATGGAGACATAATGGTTTCTTTAAAAAATCTCGCTAAAAATTGTCACTTTCTTAGCTGTAGCACGCAAGGTATTAAATTCAGTTCAAAACCATTTTCAGAAAACTTGATACACAATATTGGACATAGCATCCAACAATCAAAATACAAAAATATTAAATATCTAATGAAATATGAGCATTTTTAATAAATAACTTTTAACTGCGTATGCGCTAGCTTTAGCGAAATTTTATTTGCATAATATATTAGCCGATAATATTGGGCTACTTATATGAAAACCTCAAACAAATATCGAATAAATTCAAAAAGTTATATGCGTTAGAATGAACTGTATTTCAGTTCTTCTCAAAAATAATGAAAATGGTAATGGGTTTTTCTCAATATTTATTTATAATCAACGAACACTGTATCACAATTGACCAAATCAAAATAAAAATATGGGTAAAACCCCTTATATTTTAACTGGTTTCTTGAGAGGAACTGAAAAGCAGTTCATTCGATCGCGTACAATTTTTTGAGTTTACACGATACTTCTTTGGGGTTTTTTATATAGGTAGCTCAATACATTTGGCTATTAAATTATGCAAATGAAATTTCGCTAAAGCTAGCGCATGCGCAGTTAAAAAGTATTTAGTAAAACTGCTCATGTTTTGTTAGCTATTTAATATATTTGCATTCTGATTGCTGTATGCTGTGTCTAATATTGTGTGTCAAGTTTTCTAAAAGGGTTTTGCACTGGATTTAACACCTTATGTGTTATAGTTAAAAAAGTGACAATTTTTTTGAGAATTTTTTGAAGAAACCAATATATCTCCATGAATATATGTGGTAGCCTCATAAAAAAGAAGAAGCCCCATAATCACATACTACAGCCAGATTACATTTCAAGAATTACTTTTTACAGGATGATCCCAAACATTTTCCTTTTCATTTAATTTTTTACTGGTCTCCCTCTTATTTTCGGGGCAAAATTTTCACTGAAATATATAAGGTGTAACATGCTATTCACACTGCTAAAGTTTCAAGATGATTCTTCTAGTACTTTTTGATATATTTGAAAAAACGTCTGAAATAAAAAATGTCCGGTCATTTATGAAAAGGTAGTGCATTAAATCTTGATTTCATAGATAACAGAGCTTTTATTAAAACATCAAGGTTAATTTTGTTCCATAACTCTTCCACAATCTTCCATAGTCTGTCCAATGTTTTAGGATGCCGTTTTAAAGAGCTTGTTTTTAAAGTTCAAATGTACAATAATCCAAAAGAGCCACATCAGGGAACTTTGGTGGGATGCATATAAAGGCAATAACTTCAATTCCGGTTTCATTTTTCATTAAAAATAAAAAATAGAGCAGTAAATTTAAGAGATATGACTTGTAGCCTTATCCCGATGGAGCTCAATCCAGTGAAGATTGTTTGGGTTAAGGGATGGAATTTCTTCTTCGAAAATAGGTGTTAAAACATATTTCTGAGCGTAATCAGAGTTAATTATGACATATTTTGTAGTTTCCTTATTTTAAGTTTTCTGTTATAAATAAATTCAGTAATAACCATAAAACCGATAGCAAAGCTTTCCTTGTTTTCTCTAGACCAATATTTTAAGTCTTTTTCTATTACTTTTTCGTTAGTAAATCGATCTTTTTCTAAAAAAATAGATATTAATATCCAATCCTCATCAATAATAACTACATACATCCATTTTTCACCTATCAAATAATTTTCTTAAAACAATCTGCACATAGCCTTAAGCTGTGAAACGTGTTTTGATATTAGGCGATGAATATCTTTTGTTGTTGTTGTTGTTGTTGTGATTAGCTTTAAATCAGATTTTATAATAGTGCTCACAGCTCCTACAGAGCTATATAAAGATTTTACGATAGCTCTTTGGGGTTTTCGATTTTCTTGTAAAACGTGAAATGTGAGTTTAAATGTAATAGAAGTTGTGCGTATCTTTGTTGCATATGAATTTTTTGCCTTTTCCCCAGTCAAACTTTGACATTTATTTACTTTTTTATTTATTATGCCCTTTATTTTACGTATAGAAATATTAAAACTATGCTACCCTTTTTTTTAAATAACCGAATAAGAGTATATCTTTCGGAAAGTGAAAAAATATAGCCTTCGATCCATTGATTAACTTCCAGCGACATTTTATAGAAAAAAGTATTTTGAATGTGCAAAAGATAGTTAAACACTATCCTAAATTGACATCAGTCACATTTTTATCTTAAAATTTAAATTTAAATTCAAGGAGAAAGTTAAAATCTTTACGAAATATATATACAGAGTTAAACCCGTTTAAGAGATCTCAGCTTAAGAAGCTTTCCCATTTAAAAAATTCATATTTTCAACAACAATTTTCTACAATACTAAAATGACCAATTTTAAGAAGATTTTTTTCCGTCTAATAAGTTTTTTACAGTGCCAATTTCGAATTCGAAATTTATTTATTTATTTTTTTTTTTCTAATCTGATTGGAAACATTTTGTCGTTTTATCCAAAATATTATAAATGTTCCAGAAAAAGTATTAAAAACTTAAGACAGTTGGACTATTTTAAATTACAGATTCTTGAGAAAAAGCGGAAACAAAAGACTACGCATAATTTTTTTGTATAAAAGAAATATCAATGAATGTTAAAGACAAATGTTATATCATCAAACATATTAAATAAATAAATAAAATTATGCACGTATATTAATTTTGATTTATTGACTGTTCCTTAAGTACTCAAATAATTAGAAATATTCATCTTTTCGAAATAATATTATGTGTATGCTTTTAATAATGTAAACAACTACTTTGAATAATTCATACGAAGTTTTGCCGTTTAAGGAGTTTTTTCCTTCCTTTCCTTTGGAAAACTTCTTAAACGGGTTTCACTATATAGGGTAGGTGCTCCAGTGATTGGCATGCTTCAGTAATTGACATCTATCCCGAAATAATTAATAAATAAGAAAAATCATAAAATCATATATTTTACATATAGGAATTTTAACGTTTTATTCCAAACACTGGAGCATAGGGTGCTAATAACTGGTAAAATGAATAACTAGCAGTGTCAAATACTGGAACATAGGGGGCCAATTACTGATAAAATGAAAAAATTGCAGTTTCAATTACTGGAACATTGAGTGGGTGTCAAATAAAAATTCATAAGAAAATAAAAGTAATTGTTATCAAATGTATATATTTTAACATATATGTGGTCCTGAATGTCTTTCACATCATATGTACTAACTTAAGATTTCTAAAAATATTTTCTGATGACTAGAACATTAAAAACATCAGAGATTGCTCTACATGTGTCAATCACTAGTTCACTTACCCTATATATATATATGGGCAGATAGATATAGACAGATAGATATAGATATATAGATATATATAGATATATAGATAGATACACTGTATATATGTATATTGTTATCATTAAGTATAGCTGCACAGAGTAGATAATTTTTTAAAATATAATATAAAAATTTGATTTATTAAAAACAAATTGAATTATAATTATCGATAATTATTTTTAATCAGAATATATATGACTGATTTAATTTATATGAAGTTGTTTATAAATATCAATAATTATAAAATATATTTATTTATTTATTTTTACCTAAAACTTAAAAAACTAGTGTGATGTGACCACCACATGACTTTCTTCAATAAAATTTTACATAAAATTCATTGAATACAAATTACTTATTAAATTATTAAATTATTTTCCATTATAAATCCAGACGGTTTTTATATGACAGAATTATATCACTAAATGCTGAAAGAAAGTCAATTTTTTACCAATATCAGAAGAAATTATCCCCTCCCCCCCACCTCAAGTTTTTATTTTCGTTAAAAGATACAAAAAAATCTATAACTTTGTTTTAAATTATCACAGATCTATAGTTCAGCCATTCGTTTTAAAGGTATTGACGAGATCTTTCGAAAGACACCCATATTGAAAATTTACTCCTCCCGGGATTGTACTTCCCCCCAGAGGAAGGGGGGGGGGAGCGATACTCCCATATGCAAAAATTTATTTTCCTAATTGAATACTACTATAATAAATAATTCATATGAATTAAACAAACACAGGTTTAAAATAACTCTCATTATGTATATTTATACGAAATTTTTTCCTATACTGCCATGTTAAAAATTCAGAAAACATGCGATCATAGAGCAATTGTTCTATGAATCTAAGCTGTTGAGCAATTGTTCCACAAATCTAATAAGTACCAGTTTGTGTCAGGTTTCAACTAAATACGAAGTTTGGTTAAATTTCATTCATTAATACATATTTTTAAATTATGTTTTCACATTCAGAAAATTCCCAACTGTTAAATTGACGGACCTTTTTTAAAAATTCTTTTTTTTAATTTTTATTATTTTATTTAGAAATTGCAATATGAAAAAAATTCACTTATTGAACATTCGTATTTTGCAGCTTCAAAATAAAATATAAAAAAATATTTTTTTAAAAAAGGTCCGTCAATTTAACAGCTGGGAATTTTCAGAATGTGAAAACAGAATTTAAAAATATGTATTAGTTAATAAGTTATTTGTAAAGAAAAATTTCCCATAGAATAACATTAGCTTCGGCTTCCGGCGGCGGTGAGTGAAGAGGGCCCTTAAGCCGTGGTGGTCTTTGTTGCTTTTTATTGTTATTTTAGTTTTACTCATTAGAAAATTACCCTTGTTTCACATAGTTTTTGTTCTTATATTAAATATATGTATTCGTTTCTTATATCAAATATATATATATATATATATATATATATATATACATACATACATACATCGTATCATAACACATCACATATCATCGCAATAATGCGAAGAAACTTGGAAACAGATCATGATAAAAATTATTAAATTGAAACTAGAACTATACAACCGAATATTACTTATTGAAAAGACTTAATTTAACTTAACGAAAACGAAAGAAAATTCGTGAAATAACTGTGCAAAAAAAAAAAAAAAAAAAAAAAAACTCAAAACAAGGGTACTTATATAACTATTAGAGGGAAAAAGTAACATTATTCCTGTAATAGTGAATGCTTTTAAAAAAAGTTCACAGTAATTAGTATATATATAAAATAGTTTAATTTTTCTTTCTTTTTTTTTTTTTTTTTTTTTTTTACTGGAAATTTTTTTGACAGATTTAATTTACGAATTTACCTTTGTAGTAAAGAAATCCTTATAGATGAGACACATAATGGATTTACATTTTATTTTAAGAAGTAAAACAAAGAACAAAAATCTTGAATAGTTAATCCGTTTTAGTTAACATGGTAACCTCTAATTTTGCTGCGTAGATGAAACTGATATTCAGTCTTTAAATATACAGTTTTCAAAGTAGATTTTATGACGGATAAAATTGCACTGGTTTCAGCAGTTTTGCAAGTTCTTAAATTTTCAAGGCTTTGTACGTTTGATGATTAAACTTTGACTTTAATTTAACCCTTTTATACTATCAACTATCACTTATCTTGATTTTCACGGCTTAGCTATCAAAGTCTTTTCTTGATTTCAAAAAGATTTAGACATATTTTTTTACGGAAGTTTTTGCTAGGGGATTTTATTTCATCAAACCTCTAAGCAACAATTGTTTTTTAGTAAATTGCTGCATTTTTTTAGACTGAATCATCGTAGATTCTTTCTTACTCTTTTTTCCCCCTTAAAAAAAAAATAAAAAAAATCATTTGAAGTTTACATTTTGTTTTATTTTTTGAATCAAATGTATATGTCGATTTGATAGAAAAAATAATTTCTTAAGAATAAACTATAAGTAAGAAAATACTAATTTTGTAGAAATGACGTAAAAAAAAATTAAGAATAACTATATCTAATACCCTTTCTTTTGATTAAAAGAAATTCTGTAGAGATCTGGTTTTGGTTTTTATGTCATCGAATTCTTAATATGATTTTGTTTGAGTAATTTCCTGATTTTTTAAAGACTTAATCAGTCTAAATTTTATATCTTTATAAAAATGAAAAAGATAGAGAAAAAAAAAAAAAACCCAAATCTTCTCTTTTATAAATGGAAAAAAAAAATTCAGATTTACTAGAAAAAAGACATAACTCGTTTCTATAATTTTTTGGATTTTTGAAAACATGAAATATTTCCGAAATGTTTGAGCAAACTTGATTTCAGTAATCAAACTTTTGCGATGATTTTTTATTGCATTTTTTTATTGCATTTTTAAAATAGTATTTATTTTTTCAAAATCGAGCAGTCTATGTTAAAAGCAGCATTATCTTAAGAATTATATGCTCTCTTCTCAAAAACACTTACTGAAAATAAGGATTCTAAAAACATTCCATTAAACAAGATCTAAAATAAAATAAAATAAAATAATAACTTGATAGTGTTTGAATGTCATGCTAATATTTTTTGTATAAATTTGTTTGTATTAGACTTGCCAAAACTGAAAGAATGTTATTCAAATAAAAAACGTTTCCTTAAATCTAAGCATTAAGTCAATATTTTAATCCATTTAGTCTTTAATTATAAAAATACGAAGGAAAAAAAAAACATAAATTATATAAAATGTATTTAAAATATCTACTAAATATTAACTACAGAATTTGTAACAATTTTTTTAACTACAATTTTCACTTTAAGACTACCTTTGTTATCGTATTTTTATCAGTGTTCTAGGATTTTGTGAATTTATTACTCTATGCAAAAAAAAAAAAAAAAAACACCTAACAAGATTAAAGCCACAGCTTCGAAACTCAACATGTCTAGTGTGTTCGAGTAGATGAACTGATGATTATACCGTTTTACTAGCGTACAACAATACAAATAATATTCTTTTCATAGAGAGTAAAACCATTACTGACGACGGTACAAGCAAATAATTATTAAGGCTTGGTATCAGTTAAGTTGCCGATGTTCTACTGGGATATATCCTGCCAAATATACAGCCACTGTTGATGAATTCATTGTTGATTAAATGATTAAATCGAAGATATTCCGAGACGGCAAAAAACGCATATCCAACAAATCACAAAAATGTTCGATTATAGAAGAATATGTGGTATGTCTTTATGGAGATTCGTACCCATTGTTATTACAACAGGTTAATATATGCCTTAGCTTTATACTACACGAAATAGAACCTGGTCGGGCAGTACCACAGGCGAAAGCATCATCGACGCAACTGTAAAATTACATTGAATCATAACTAAAGTTCTAGTCAGGGCTGTTCTAGCTGTTCTTTCTAGTAGATTGATTTTCAGTCTGTCACACCAAGTGCAATGAATATATAACTCTATAACGAATGTTTGATTTCACCGCTCACCCCTCTTTTCCATTCACATATACGGCGATCATCAGTATCGAGAGAAAAGTTGGATTTATCGCTAATTCTTTCATTCGGAAGCTTTTCAATTTGATCATAAGTGACTCTATTCCAAATGACATTGAGTGCAGGAAGGGACGGGGAGCAGTGTCTTCGTAATGATCATCAATGCAATAGGTGAAGCATGAATATTTGATAATCGTCTCCGAGTATACATATAGCATACACTGATATCACTATATCCTTATGAGTTGGCAAAGGACATTGAATTGTTGATTGAGTTGTCGTTGGCGTGGACGTAGATGTTCTCTTGATTTCGCATTCGCTTTGCAATGTTATAGACGAAGCTCAGAAAGGGTGGGTACAAGGGCCTTGAGGATATCGACGAGGGTTAACTACGTCTCGCCTAATATAAGGCTATACTACCGATTTAGCGTTTAATATAAAATGACGCATACTGAGTGTGAAAGACAAGAATACATAAAAGAACTTTTCTGTCAAACTCGTTGTGAAAAATGAATTCTTATGAATTCGTAATTCGTTTTCCTTAAAAAAGATGCCAGGCACTTTTTTTTTCAAATTCCTCTTAACACTATTTATATACATTTTAAAAATTGGTATTAATTTATTACAGTTTCTTCCGATGAAATATGTCATGTTTTAATTATTCATTCTTCAGGTTCTGCCACTTATCCTCACATGTGCGGCAGCAGCGCCCCATGCTGCCCTGTATGGTGGCTTAGCTGTTTTAGGACCTGCATACAATGCTCCTATCTTACCAGTTGAAACAGCTAAACTTGAACCACCACCTCAAGGATCAGTCTCATATTCTGTAAGTAATGTCCAGACTCCTACAGGGGAAGTAAAGCAACAAACTGCAATAGGAAAAGATGCTAGAGGAGGACACACCATCCGTCATAGTGCCCAGACCAGCAATCTCGACCCCCACTCAGGGCAAAGTGATTTCAAGCATGATGAACACGAATTTCATATTAATCCATTCATTGGGGAAGCTGCCGTGCACACCAACAATGCTCAAGGATCACTGAATCCTACGATTGGTGAGTTGAAGTTGTTCATATATTCCTTAATTTGAAATTTATTAATCTTAACAACCATTCTCTGTTAAAAATGAAGTGCTCAAAAATCAGTAAATGGACACACTCATTTCGAAATGATTAATTTTGATTCAAAAAGGAAAACATGCGTGCTTCATTTATGAAGTTTTTTTTTTTTCCTTTTTTTTTTTTTTGTCAAATTAATACCTGTTCATTTCGTAATTTATTATAAATATGCTGAACTAAAAGACTAAGTTCTTTAATAGAATTTCTACGAATTTAAACAAAAAAGTTCAAACACAAAATTTATTTCTGTGAACCTCCAGAACTATATTTTGGAACGGTTTCATACTGATTTGTTGAAGAATTAATTCATCAATGAGAATTTATGTTTGGGATATTGGGATTCACGATGGTCGCTGCCAAATTTTGAACATCGACCATGATTAGTCAAAAATTGCATAGTTGCTCAAAAATTTTAATATACTTAATAATAAGTACATGGAATTTTTCAATTTCAGTATACAGTAGAACTTGGATAATTCGAAGTTGAAGGGACCAGAGAAAAATTCGAAATATCCAAAAATCCGAATTACATATACTATTTTTTCAAAAAGAAGAGATAAATTAAAAAAATAAAACTCTACGATCAAAGATTTAACAAATAAACTTTATATCTAAGAATACTGCTACATTCTCCCCCCCCCCCCCCCTCATTAAATCAATATTTATTTACGAGCTTAATTATTGAACCCTTTTTAAAAAATAGTCAGATATTTTTTATGGCTTCTTTAAGTACAATCTTTGTGTCATAGCATATGACTGAAACCTACAATTGATACAAAAATAGAATTTTCTACATTACACTGTAAAATATATGTCCTATTTGCTGCCAGAAATTCTCTGTAATTTGAGAAAATACGTTCTGACAACGTAATTTTTTCGTAAATTACACTATTTTCTCAAATTACAGAGAATTTCTGGCAGCAAATAGGACATATTTTTTTACAGTGTACACATGACTTTCAATTTAAAAAACCCTCGAAGTTCATGTATATGGACTATATCTTCTTATGCACTAGGTAGAAAATACTCTTGTATTTCCTTATCCTTCTTTTGAAAGACTGTTAAAAAAAAAATAATGCTCTTTAGCTGAGAAAAATCTCGGGAACAAATTTTACTGTAATATCTTAAAGGTAATCGTATGAAAAATTCGAATTATCCAAAATAGATTTCGAATTATCCATGATTTTTTAACATTATTTTAATTCAAAATTCAAGGGACCGAGTAAAAAATTCGAATTATCCAGAATTTCGAATTAAACAAGTTCGAATTGATTCAAGTTTCACTGTATTTGCTTCGGAGATATTTTGAAAAAAATTTGCTCATTTTTTGTGTAGTTTTGCTCCTTTATATTTTTCAGTGTTATTTAGTAAATGTATGTAACATTATTTTATACCTCGTTTCTAAATTTTAAATATCATTTTATAAATGTTACTAGACATGTGCAATTTGATCATATATGCATGTACAATTTGTATGTAACTGCTGTACTAAATTCTGGACAAGAATGTTGAGAATTTGCTTTATTCCAATATGTTATTTAGACATTTCTTAAAAATTAGGAGCACGATTTGCAAGAACAAAATTCCAATATCTGTGTTCTATAAACATGTTTCTCTGAAACTGTTGACTTCTAAACAGTGAATGTAATGTAATGATATTTTGAAAAAGCTATAAATTATTTATGTAAATTAATGGCTGAATACATTACGCAGGGTGTTTGAAATGTATCTTTACATTAAAAAAAAATTATTACAAATAAACAATATATATATATATATATATACTTTCGGTTTTTTTATGTTCCATATACAATATATCTAACTTTGTGTTTTAAATATATAAATTATATGACACCTCGTCAGTTTTTTCTGACAATGATAAACTGAAAATTCGAATTACCCAGGACTGTTGATGCTGCAGTGACATTGATATTAACATAGGGAATACAGTTCTTGCACTCAAAAGCTGTCTTTTTACCTATGATATAAATTTTTATTTCAATAATAATAATAATAATAATAATAATTTAAGAAAAAATCATTACATTAAAATTAAGAAAAACTTTATTGTAAATCGAAAAAGAATACCAAATTCCTACTCCAATTCGTTTTACAATGCTTCATAGAACGTGGTTAAAAATCTGGGATAGATGGGTCGCACGCGACTAACAGTGCACACATTAAAATTATGCAATAACCTATTGCAACACATTACTTATGAAACATTAAACATCGCAAGTGTATATCACTGGTTTAATTATTATTACTATTATTATTATTTTCAAAAGTGTAAAGATATAATCCGGACACTGTAAAAATAAACTTTGATATTTACTTTATGTGACATAAAAACCCATATGTTCATATACCCTTGTTTGTTTATTTTTAATTATTTTTCAAAAATGTTAAGATGCATTTCGGACGTTGCAAAAGTAAACTTTGATAATTATTTCATGGAACGCAAAATACACAGTATTTTCATATCCCTGTTCGTTTTTTTTTTTTTTTTTTTAATTATTTTTCAAAAATGTAAAGATACGCTTTTGAAAAGTGTTCTGCCCTCTATACATCAAATTGAAACAACAGAAATACAGGAACAGGAAAAAGTTAAATTTTCTTGCAATTTCGGTTGTTAGTAAAAGAAAGCATTTTACAGTCTTCGGATTTTACTGAAAAAAACCTGCTATTGCATCTTAGCATCTGATTTCGAAATATCTTTATTATTCACGATATTCCTGCTGTACGAAAACTATATGTAAGATATATTAAAAAACAAATATTCTTCAGACGTTACTAGCATAATTACATATTGTAAGCTAATTAACGTTATATACAATGTTAACCCTTTCAATCTCGCTCTCTCTATCTTTTTTTTTTTTTTCATTCATAAAACAATAAATCCCATTTCACGCATAAATATATTTCAAAATTAATATATATATAAAGAATTTTGAAAATAGAAGTAATAGCAGAGTACAAATTAATACAATTTAACAAAGCAACTAAGAGGTGTTTATTTGTACTTAACATAATCTCTAAAACTTAACCACTAAAACTAACCAATTAAAATCAGAACTTTTCAATAAATAAAAATATTAAAATTTTAAGAGAAATGCATGTTACGATTAATTAAAATGCAAATTATAAACATTAAAAAATATAATAAAAATTATTTGAAACAGTAAATTCACTTAAATTACCCCAAAAAGGAAACTGACTCCGATAATATTATCAAAATTGAGTAAAACATTTTTTCCATAGATATAGTAATATATATAGATCTATCATCTCCATGTTATCGAGCAAAAAATTTTGATGCGGAAAAAAAGTTCTAAAATCAGCCATTAGAGAGTATTGAAAAAAAAGAATAAAAGGAAAATGAATTTGAAGCTGTACCTGGAGTTTTACACTCACCTTTAGTAAATAAATTATTCATAAATTTTATTTACTAAATTATCCATGTGTATTCCTGTGTGTGATTTACTCGGGAAAAGGCAGCCATTAGAGTGACTTTTCCCACAGAAAAAGGCCTCACTTTTTCCCTCTCGCTGATCAATCTATGTCTTATGACTATATCTATGATTTTTTCATTCATCAACAGTTATAGTGAAACCACCTAAAAAATACATCTTTTGGTTAAAAATAAAAAAAAAAGTATGTAGTTGTAATAGTGTTCATTTTGAATCAGTGTGAGTTTTAGATGGTAAGAAAGAAAATCTTAAATGTTATTATTCCAACTGGCATCACAGGGAATAAAAGGGTTAAAAATAAAGAGCCCTACGTTTGACCATAAATAATTAATTCGTATTAAGCTGGAACCAATAGTTTTGAAATTTGGTGCGCTAGGTTTTACCTTTTATGTAGTGCTATTTAACAGTAAACACACCTGTGATAATTAGCACATCAAATTTCTAAAAATATTGGTTGCAGCTAAACTGAAACGATTTTTACTGTTAAATGTAAGACAATTTATTTAACAGTGTATGATATAATGATATTTTTTAATATAAGTCAATGAACGTCCTAAATTACAAATAAATTCTAACAAAGCCAAGATGAAAACTGAATAAATAAAAAATTTCTCGTGATGTAATACATTAATTATAAGCAGATTAAGTGTCTGCCTATTTCAGTTGGTATAAATATTGAATACATCATAGCAAAAGTTGAATTTTAACAGAAACACTTTACAATCTTCTCAGCATTTTAAATAACTAACATTATATCTTTGGATAACCTATTTAGTGAAGTTTCTCAATCCAGGAAAAAATTTCTATAAATATAAAATTTGTCAAATATAGATTTGTTTTATAATACTTTAAAATATATAAAAACAGATTTTAAGTTCATAAGTACTTTTCTATAATATAACATGTATTCATTTGAAACTATTATTCAGTTTACAAAAGTAATATATATATAAACAGCTTAACAGACCAGAAATACACTAATTTATTATATATATATATGCATATATTTAAATCTACAGTGTACGTGAAATTATATTCTTCGAATATTTTATTACATATTCCTTTTTACCATATTCCTTTTAGTGGGTTAATGTTATTAATACAGGCATAAGCAACTTCATTTTAATTACCTAAAATATATCTTAATTTTGTCTGCACTTAAAGAAAAAAAAATCTTCTTATATTACAGAAAATACCCGTATGCTATACCAAAAGTACGACGAGAGAAATTTTTTGCTATACAACAGTACAAAAAATAATTGTAGAGGAATTTTTTTTTTTTTTTTTTTTTTTTTTTTTTTTTTTCCGTAAGGCACAACGTAAAAAATCTCGCATAAGTTACAGTTTACCAGTCCTACAGCTAGTGTCGAACCAGAGTCCACCCATAATTTGCGATAATACTACATCGCAGCCACAGAAGCCCAATTTGCGTTGCTATTTAGCATGATATCAAATTCTCTGCATTCAAAACAGAAAAAGTATGTAACTACCCGATGAAATCTGCAACAATGTTTACAGATTTTGTCTAATTACAGAAGAAGAAAAAATTTCTTCTGACAAATTGAGGTATACTTTTACACTAAACTCTTATAGTTTTAGAAAACAAGAATTTTCTGTAGGAAAGTTACTGAAATTTCCAATTTTTAAAAATAGATTTCTTTTACTGTGTCACACAGTAAAATAAATCTATGAAAAACAAAGACTTTCACAGACTGTGCGTGTTCTTTGTTTGAAAAATATTGTCTTTACTAATAAGTCCCTTATCTTTGTTATGTTTTAAAAACTTTTTTAAATCTTTTTTTTTTTTTTTTTTTTTTTTTTTTTTTTCTCAAAATGCAACTTATTTTGAATTGTTTCAAAGGATTTGTTGATTTCAACATAATACCACATTTGATTTTTCCTTTGCATCGCAATCTTTATCTGTGCTTTTTTTTTTTTTTTCTTCATTATCCTGTGAAAAATGTACGACTCAGTGTTTCCAATATCTCAATTTCACAATAGTTCATAGAAAATTCATTTTTAATTCATTAAGTGGCTTAAAAGGTAGGTAAAAAAGCGGATATTTTGAGAAATTTTATGAAAAGAATTTTTGATAATAGTTGAAAATTTCATTAAAGAGGATCTCTACTTATCGTCGCAGGAAGTCAAAGCCAATGTCACTTCATGGGGAAAAATTCCCTTTTATAATTTATTAACTAGAACGTATCTTTAAATTTCGTTTTGACATTCAGAAAATGAACTTGTTAAACTGGTAATCGTTTCCTAAAAATGAAATTATTTATTTATTTATTTATTTTTTAATATTTTATTTTGAAGTTGTAAAATACGAATTTCCACTAACAAGGGAAGTATGAATCAGTAAAATTTCTATTGAAACCAAACCAAGTTTAAATTAAAGAGCGCGGTCGAAATCATAAGGCAAAGTGCAAATTTTATGCCCCATAAGGCAAAATATAACCTTTAAACATTTAGATGCTTTTATCAAAATAGAGAAAAAAGTTTTTAAGGCAAGAAAGCGGGGTATTGCTGCTAAGTCTTCGATTCGTGTTCCTCAGTTAGTACTGCGTTCGAACCCCGACGGAATGCTTATATATATATATATATATATGAAAAAAATTAACAAATTAACAGAAAATAATTATTAAATTTAATTGAACAATTACAATATACTCTATATAAAGATATTATTAAGGAATACAGGGTAAAATTAATTATTTATTAAAAAAAAAATCACCTTTTAAATCGTCATAAAAAATTTTCCTCGAACAGTTCTTCCAAATACTGCAAAAAATATCCTGGGTGAATCACTTATTTATTTATTTATTTATTCAAAATAAATATTTGTGTTCAACTAATTAAATTCAGAAAATTCAGAAAACTGTACATGGTTGGCGAATACAACATTTTTCCCTTTTTTTTTTTTTTTTTTTTTCTTTTTCTCGAAAGTCCCGAAATTATCTATGAAATAGTCAACAAAACAATAACAGCTATATAAGTAAAAGTTCTTTTCTTTTGCATATGAATAGTAACAAAATTAAAAGCAGACGATCAACGTTTTTTGTTGCATCGGCATAAATTGTATATATAGCATTAAGAAAAAACAATGCAATATAAATAATATTTTTCGTTGCATTATTAATGTATTTAATTTATATGGAAAAATTATTATTGTTATTATTGTTATTATTGTTATTATTTATTTATTTATTTATTTTTTAGCTTGAAATAAAATGTTTTAATAATTTAATAGAATATTTATTGAGGGAAAAAAAAGAATGAATATTAACCATAGATATAGTAATAAGACATAGATTGATCACAAGGGGAAAAAAATTATTCCTTTTAACTTGGAGGTAAGTCCACAATATGGCCTTCTTTCTCCGAGTGAATACACACAGATAATTTAGAAAATAAAATTTATGAATAATTTATGTAATAAAGGTGAATGAAAAACTGCAGATACAATTTCAAATTAATTTTTCTTTTTCTTTCTTTTTTTTTTCTTTTATATATTTATTAATTTAGTTAATATTTAAAGTTAAACTCTTTTTTTTTTTTTTTTTACTAAAACAAACGTTCTTTACCTACGCCGCTGCTCACTATGCTTAAAAGAATTTTGAAAATTCTATATTACTTACTAACATAAAATCTTAAAAAATATCAAACTTTAAAAAAAGTATTCCATTAAAAATCAAACCAGTTTTCATTTCTTAATAATAACAAAGCAACTGATTATAAAAATTATATTTTTCATAATTTAGTCAAATATAATTTACTTTTAATTTCTTTTCATAAATTTATTAGAAGAATTAAAATACGCAATACTTCGACATTTTGAAAATTCATCAACATTCTATTCTATTACAATTGCCAAGTTTCAGTGGTTTCAATAGAGTTCTAACAGATGACATCACGAGCAGGCGATATTTGTTTGCTGAGGGGCAGTGACGCACTGATCCATTGTTTATCATTGCGGAATAGTGTTACAAATTTATTGTAACACAGTGTTATAAATGTATTTGTAAAAGCAAAAAAACATTCGACTATTACGCTTCCAAAGGCATGGAAAAATTAGCGTTGTCCTTCAGCAAAGTACGGTTGCTAAGAAGAATGTCACGTGGTTGTTAGAACTCTATACCACTGTATGGCTGATGCCAAAAAAATTTTTCGGCATCAAAAATTTTTGCATGACAACAATGGGATGATAGATATCTATAAATTACTATATCTATGATAATAACAAAATTTAAAGCAGACGATCAACATTTGTTACTAGAGGCTTTGGTATAAAATATTAATAAAATTTAAATAAAACTTAAGAAAGAGAAAACGTGCAATAAAATGTTATTTTCTCTTAAATTATTCCTTTACATAAACCATAAAGTTTTTTTTTTTTTCAGTAGAAAGAAAATACTTTAATAATTTAATTAAATATGTCAATTTTTTAAATTAAATTTAATCTATTAAAACAAAACACCGTGAGTATTCCATCGGGGTTCGAACGCAGTAACTTATGAACCCGAATCCAAGACCATACCTCAACCATAAATATAGTAATAAGATATAGATTGATCATCGAGGTGAAAATTGTGATTCCTTTTCACTTGGGGAATGACGGCAATTTTACCTCTTGATGGCCGCCTTTTCCCGAGTGAATACACACTGGTAATTTAGCAAATAAAATTTAGGAATAATTTATGTATTAAAAGTGAATGAAAAAACCGATATACAGTTTCAAATTCATTTTTCTTTCAGTCTTTTCCTTTTCCTTTATATATATATATATATATAAATCTATTAACTTAGTTAATATTTAAAGTTAATTTTTTTATATATTAAAACTAGCGGGCTATACTTACGCCGCTGCTAATTATACTTAAAAGAATTTTAAAAATTTCCTGTTACTTACTAATGTAAAATATAAAAAAAATATTCAAATAAAAATAAATAAAAATAAAATAAAATAATCCAGTAAATATGAAAACAGTATTAATTTCCTAATAATAACAAAGCAACTTATTATAAAATTATATATTTCATAAATTAGTCAAATATAACCTACATGAAAACTTATCCTATTTCCTTTCATATATTTATTAGAAAAATTAAAAGTCACTCAATATTTCGGTATTTTGAAAACTCATCAACACTTTATTCCATTGCTATTGTCGAGTTTCATACCGGCTAATGGCTGATAAAAAAAAAAAAAAAAAAAAAAAAAAAAAAAAAAAAAAATTCGGCATCAGAATCTTTTCTCGATAACATGGGGACGAGAGGTCTATATAAATTACTGTATCTGTAACCTCAGCATCACGCTTTTGATAAAATCATCCTGTTTTGAGGAAAGCACCTAAAAGTTTAAAAGTCATATTTTGCACTATGGGGGGTTGTTGCACAAAATTTGCACTCTAGCCCATGTTTTCAACCATAGTCTTTAATTTTAACTAGGTTTGGTTACATTTGGAATTATACTTATTCATACTTCTCTTGTAAGTGAAATTTTTCATTTTACCGATTTAAAGTATATTTGAAAAAAAAAAAAAAAAAAAAAAAAAAAAAAAAAAGATATATATATATATATATATATATATATTTGAAAACAAGAACGGATTTAATGATCATGAATTTTTTGAATTTAAAAATATGTGCTAATTAATGAGTTATAATAAGGATCCACAGGGACGATAATTCCCCTTAAGGCGACTTGGCACCATTGAAGTAGGTTTCATATAAAAGCTTATATTTCCATTTTTATAAATTAAACTATATTAACTTTTTTCAATAAAATATATATTCAGGCAACACTTCTTATGATTTTTGAAATTTGAAATTGCGTTTTCACAGTTTGCATTTTTTTATGAATTCATGATTCTTTAAATGTTAAAACTTGTACAGATATTTAAGAAAAGACTTACTATATATTTAAATATATATTTATGTTTAATAGAATCTACTTAAAAGAAATAAGGATGGATTTCAAAATATATTAAGGTAGGTGAGCCAAAGGTAGCCAGTTTTCCTAAGGTAGCCCATCCCGCTAAAAGAGGTTTAATTTAATTTGTAATCACAAAATGACACTACTGAATTGTAAATCATGTATCTCCAGATTATGTGACTGAATTGGAAGAGATTATTTTGATTGACCGTCGTTGTATGCAGTGATTTTACTTTAGAGTAGTAGTCATTCTAATTTCCAGGTAAGAATGTATTTTAATTCACATGTGTTTAAAGTTTTTGAACTTTGAGTTATGATACATTTTCTGAAAGCTTATTTATTTTTCTTTAACCCCATCAAATTCATTTCTAAAATATTTGTCAGACTAACTGTTTAATTCCATGTAAATGACGACCAAATGAATGTTCTCAAGGTGACCCGGATGTCGGGCCAAATTGGGAACGCCTTAGCAAACTTAGGGAAGAAATACGCAAATTAGTGTAGTAAGGGTAACTTTCAAAAATCCCCCTTAAATATCTGAAAAAAAGATTAGTATTGCCATTTATTCTCCAATAATTTCCGCATTAATGAGAACACCAGAGAACTCCAGAAGGACGTCAGTAACTCCCAGAAAAATCCACTGAACTATTTTGCACAAAACGTGGTTGACAGTTCTTTTTGCGTCAAGAGAAAGATGAATAAGAAGAAAAACCTGAAAGATAACAAAATAAAGAAATAATCATCAAAACATAATAATCATAATCATAATGAGAAAATCAAAAACCTATCCAGAACACTGTTAAAGAAACTCTCAAACTGATATTGCTATGCCTGTTTGACAGCCAAAACCAACCTGATTTTGCCCTTTATGCAAAAAGAACAAAATAATGAATATGCGATTGTATGATCAATACTTGCAATATGTGCATATGAACAGTGTCGAGACTTATCATAGAAACAAAATTGAAAATTTTATCAGCACTTTCTGCATGGAATCCGATTAAAAAAGTATTATTTCACAAATATTTATTGGGATTTTTTCCTTTGTAATTTCTTTGTAATTAAATACTTCTGGAAGTAAAAAAAAATACCATTTTTTTTTTTATTTTTTTTTTTTTTTCACATTTCAAAATTGCTTTCAATATATGGGTCACCTTTGAAACACTATGTGGGGTCAAAGGTGCCACACAAGCTACAATTTTGAATTTGTATGATAAAAATAACTAAATTACATTTTACAAAGAAAGTTATGTTTGATATGTGTAAGTAATAAATGTAGCATTTTACAAAAAATGTTCAGCCTCATACATCTAAGCAGAAATTTATAAAACTTTCTCAAAGTTAAACTATGGCCACTTTTGGCTCATCTACCTTAATTAACCTTAATTAGTTTTTGAGGGGGAAAAGAGTATCTGTAACCGTTTTAGTAATCATGCTTTTTTTAGTAATCAGAAATTTTAGCAATGAAGATCATGATTTCATGAAAAAATACAAACGGAGAAAATGCAATTAAAGTATTTTAAGTCTGTAATATATATATATATATATATATATATATATATATATATATATGTATATATATGTTCAAGTTATAAATATTAAATAAATATTTAAGCTTTTATATGAAACTTACTTCAGTACAGTCGGTAACAAAAGTGTCCGAACACTAGCAAAAATTCCTATATAAAAAAAGTACGCTTAATACAGTTTTGCTAAATAAATCCTTGTCGAATCCTGTTCTTAGACTGACTAAGAACAGGATTCGACAAGGATTTATTTAACAAAACTGTATGAAGTGCACATTTTTTACATAGGAATTTTTGCTAGTGTTCGGACACTTTTGTTACCGACTGTAGTGTCAAGAGTGCTAATCTCCCTTAAATAAAGAAAGCACTACGCTATTTAGAAGTTTTTTTTACAAGAAAATTCCTAAATTATTCTTACTGTAAAGCAAAATTTCGTAAAATGGAGAAATTTGTGCGATAAAGATTCTTTAAATATATGTTCTACTATATCAAATAATGATATAATTTAACTTAAAAAAAAAATATGTGCTAGAAATAATAAATAAATTATTATTTTTTTATAAGATTTTTTATGTATACAATTAAGTATGTAAAATACGAACTTGTGATTCCAATTATAACGAGTAAAGTTATCATGCCTACTTGAAATTTGGGTTATAAAATAACCCAAAATTTGATTGTATAGGGTAAGTTCACTAGTTATATTTTTCGCTTTAATCTCCTGAACACCTCCTCCTATAATAATGCCTCCGAACCGAGCTTTACGTCATGAAAGGTCGGCCGATTACATCCAATCCACACAATCCTATAGCTATTTTACAAAGTGTTGTATGGATGTAATCGACTGATTTTCCGTGGCGTAAAGCTCGGTTTCGAGGCATTAGAATAGGAGGTATTGGTCCTGTGGAATCTGTGCTTGCGGCAATGCTATTGTAAGGTTGATCACATTGCACATTGCTTGCGAGTGCCAGAACTGCTTTTAAATCAGAACTAAAAAGGCTTTCTATTTGTCTCCCGTTTTTTCTTGAGATTTTAATTTTTATATTTTTATATTTATTTATATATTTCTATAAATAGGTGTATGTTTTTCCATCATTAAAACAAGAATAGTTTTATTAAGATATATTCATCATTCAATATTATACCAGCTACTTACTTACGTATGCATTGTGGAATACTTTCTGAAACACTAGGACTTTTTAATTCTTGTTCTCTAGAAAAAGATAAATAAATAAATAAGATTATTTAATGTCCCTGAATTCATGGGCCAAACTTTAAGGATAGGTAAAATACACACAGAGAAGTATTTTTTACATAGCAGTATGGCGTCGGATGGAAATGAAAAGTTTAAGCGAAAAAAGAATACTGAGGAAATGAAAAAAAAAAAAAAAAAATCTTTACTAATAAAATATTACAGTAATTGCTCAAATACGTACAATATTCCTATTAATGCAATAGGTGCTTTAAGTACATCGGCTAGAAGCAGCGTTATTACTATGTATGTCTTTTTATGTTAATTATTTGCGCAGAAAAAAAAAAAAAAAGTTAAAAAAGTTAAAAATTTAAAAATTTAACATTCAAAAGATACGCCCAAATATAGACATCTGGTTCATAAATGGTTAAGATGAGATTTGTGACCATGGGATCCTATGCAATTTTGAAATCTTGTGAAGTGCCCTACCTTCCCTTTCAGTTTGACCCATGAATTCAGGAACACCCTGTATAGTTCCAGTTTTTCCCACCATTACATGACTCGATCATCATTTATACATTAATTTAGGTTCTTCATACTATTCCATAACACTAATTTTAATTTTAGCGTCTTACAGCTAGCAGCTAACAGAAGTTAAGTTGATGATCTTTTTCCTCCATTTAAATTAATTTGTAGGTCCATGAGTAAACGGCGTGTGAAACATTATACGTATAATTCATTTAAACTTAGTAATACTGATTTTCATAAATTTAGATTTTTTTTTTTTTCTTTTATGCATGTAACTATATGTAATTAGATTTAATTGTCAAAAAACATATATTTTAATCTAATTCAAAGAAACTTTTTTTGTTGTAATTGTAGCATTTCAGTTTTGGATACTCCAAGAATTAATGGATTTTTCTTTCTTTCTTTATTTATTATTAGTATTTCATTTATTTTTTTTTATTTATTTTATTTTATTTTATTATTATTTTTTTTTTTTTTTTTACATTTCTCTCACTTTTTTCTCCCTTTTTAATTTCTTTTGAAATTACAAGCAACTTAAAATAGATCATTATATTTAAAATAATGTTAAATAAGCTTTTAAAAATTAACGCCTACTTCAAAAGGTCTCATAAACAGAATTTTAAATTTTGTTAGCCTAACAAAGATTCAGGTTTCCTTAAAAACTTAATATGAATGCTAAATATATTGAAAATATTTTTTTTTATTTAAAAAACTATGTAAATAAAATAAGTTAATCACAATCTATCTCAACTTATTATCAAGGATTATAGTTTTAGTAAAAATGTACCACTTTAGCTATAATGTATGAAATAGTTAGATCTTATAAACCATCAACTCTTCAACTCTTATTATGAACTCTTCATATATTTCTATAAATGTAAATGTGACCCAAAAAGCTTAGTCAAACGCAATGTTTACTCGAATATGTCTAAAAGAACACACTTGCTATTTTTAAAGCTATTGAATGATAATGTTTTTGCAATTTTAAATTGAATATTGTAAAATTTTAAAATACCAAATCTGAAAGGTGTTCATATTGCTTTAATTTACATGTAAAGCAATAGTAATGTAGGGCATTTTAATTTAACTTGTTCAAACCCACTTAATTTTTCCTAAACTTAATTTATAACAGATTAAAAAAAAAAGGTACAACTATAGTATTTCCCCACAGCTGAATTTGGCGATTTTTCTTTGGCGCCGATTTGAACGATAACGATGTCGTTCTGGACTGTTTGCGATATAATATGGCAGCCTGCATGCTATTTATTTTAGATTTATGATTTATAATTTAGCTTATGATTTTATCATTTATGATATATGATTTATGATTTTTAGATTTATGATTTAGCCATAATCGCCAAATTAAATCACCAAATTCAGCTGTAGGGAAATATTATAGTTGTTCCAAAAAAAATACTGATTTCAATTTTCAAAACCTTTTATTTGATTTTAAATGTTTTTAAGACGCTGAGTTATGCTTCCATAAGATTAACTATATGCTATTTGAAATTAAGAGCTACAACGTTTATTTTTAAATACCTGTTCTAGGCAAAGCTGCTTTTGCTCAAAAAACACATCAAGCCAAAATAGCTCCTGGCCACTCATCTGTTGCGGATGTTGATGAAACGGCTGCTGTTTCGTCCGCAGGTAGTGCTGCTAGTCGCAATGTCAACGCTGCTAGGACTGATATCTTGCTAGAAGGAATTGCTAAAAACGCACATTCTTCCCACAAGAGTTACATCAATTTACCAGGTATTGTAGACTTTAAAATCTTTTCCAAACTCAAATTGTGTATTTTATAAATGAAAGGTCTTATACTAGAAGAGTCGTATTAACCCTGGACGATATATTTAACGCCCCAGCCCGCCCGTTACCGTTCTTCGATGTCTTTTTCTAGTCAATTTTGTCCCTTTATTACTTCCGGTGAGAGCCTTTTTTTTTTTTTTTTTTTTTTTTTAAACACATTTGACATTGTGAGTTTTTTTGCTTTTCATCCCATGCTATTCCTATGGGTTTTTTAGCTTCTTTCCCCCTCTTTTTCTACCTTCTAAAGTGCGGTGTATTACTATGTATGTCTTTTTATGTAACCATTTTCCGCACTTTATCATGCCCGCACTTTAGAATGTAGAAAAAGAGGGGGAAAAAAGCTAAAAACCCTATAGAAATAGCATGAGACGAAAACCAAAAAAACTCGCAATGCCAAGTGTGTTAAAAGAAAAAAAAAACGGCTCACACCGAAAGTAATAAAAGGAGGAAATTGACTAGAAAAAGACATCGAAGAGTGGGAACGGGCGGGCTGGGGCGTTAAATATATCGTCCAGGATTAACACATCTCGCCTACTATGTGTGACGCCCATTGTGACGAACATAACATTTATAATAAGTTAAGGAAGTTAAAATTATTATAACAACATAAAGTCGCACACTGAAAGTTCTTAACTAGAAGCTATATATATATATATAGAATGAGCCTCGAAAAGTTACGGTACAACATGTTTTCTCGTTTTCTTCTTTTGCGCATATTTTCGAAACAAATGAGCATATAGATATAAAATTTGGATGACACATTCGTTATCAAATTATTAATCGAATTTTGAATAACTTTAACACAAGTAATAATTTTTAAACTGCCATAACTTTTTTTTTTAAGTAAGAATTGAAATAAATGAAAAATTTAAACAATTTTAGCAAAGGAAACTAAATGAGAAAAGAAGTCAAATGTGCATTATAGATAGTTGAAGGTATATATGCCTCCAAATGTTAAATTAAAATCGGATTTTTCTTCCTGCATATCTCTCTTTTTTTTTTTTTTTTTTTTCCATAAGGAACTTTTTGGAAAATATAATTATTAATTATAAATATTGAGTTTCGTCAAAATAATAAAAAAGTCAATAAATAATTTTAAAATGAGCAACTCATCACATTTCCATGTTCGAATGTTGATTTTGTGAAAAGTTTTTCGCATACTTAAAAAAAAAAAAAAAAAAAAAAAAAAAAAGCAGAAGAAGAAGAAGAAGAAAAACATACAGAAAATTGAATACAGAAAGAAAAATCTGTTTTTAATCCAATAATATTCGGGATGCATGTCTACCTTCATCTATCCATAATGCACCTTTGACACCCTATCTTATTTAGTTTTCCTTGCTAAAATTATTTAAATTTTTCATTTCTGATAACGTTTACATTTGAGAAAAATTGAAGTTATATCAGTTTACAAATTATTACTTGTGTTAAAGTTATATGAAAATAGATTAAAAATTCGATAACGAATGTGCCATCCAAATTTTATATTTATATGTTTATTTGTTTCGAAATTATACGCAAAAGAAAAAACGTCAAAATAGGTTATACATTAACTTTTGGAGATTCAGTGTTTATATATATATATTACGCTAACATATGTGTCACAGAAATCAACTTTATCTGTAAGATAGAAAAGGGCAACGGCATCTGCCAGAAAATTTCAAGCAAGCGCCATGATATCAAGTCTCGGGCTCGAATCCTGGTTTAGGCATAGACGTCTATGATGTTTTAATATGTGTAAAAATAAAGGAATCGTTATTGTCAACGTTTGCAACATGGATTATTCGAAATAAAAATCATTGTAATTATAAGTCTCAAAATTATAAATAATTACTTAAAATAAGTACCATGTTAGACTTTATAACAATGGTGTAATTGAAAGCTACTGAATGTGTACATAAAATTAAAAGAATTTTTCTTCTGAAATACTTACTTCGTTTTTTAGCTATGCTTTCATAAGTAATATAAATATAGCTGTTAAATTAAATATGAAAATCAGATTCGGGTTGAGTTTGGGTGACTTTTACATTGCACTAGACCTACACAATGGGCAATTGGTGGCGGTCTGGTGACCCCTAGTGTTGATCCGATGAATGATTTAGCCTTGAACCCATAAAATAGCTATTCTCTATTAAAATAAATAAATAATCCAATCAGATAATGTACGAATGTTTCGCACCGTTTTTCTGGTAATATTATATTATGTTCATAAATCATAAAAATATTTTGAATATCAATTAATTTCTAATGGATTTTCTCGAAATAAAGGTTTTTTAACGAACGCATCATTTTTGCGAAAAATACGACAAAGAAAAATGTTAATGTTTATGCCAATGTTAAAAATACGTTCTTCGAAAGATTTTCAAAGATAAAACGGTTGAATAATGGAAGTGTAAAAATATTTCTTCAGATAATGTCGACAACACAACATAATTCTTTTCTAATATTTACGAAAGACCTAAATACAAATACCTAGTGTTCAATTTTAAAGTTATCTAATTCTTGTCGGATTCTGAATGTTCGATTATCTTGATTGATTTAAGCTGGAGTTTTCAAACTCATATCAGTGTGATATCCGCTTTAGCCAAAATGTTTTTCTTTTAATTTTTTATTACTTTTTGTTTAATCGCGCAAGATGGTTGGTTGATTGGTTGATTGGTTTTTATGTTGCACTAGTGTTGCGCAATGGGTAATTGGTGACGGTCTGGGACTCACCACTAAAGATGACCCGGAGACATGCCATCACAATTTTGATGCTACACGGAGAGGATGGCTCCCCCGCTTCGGTAAACCCAGAGGTATAATTTTGATGGGAACATGGAAGACATTGCTACCACGGCAGATTTTGCGTGCACCAACCACCATTTGTGTACACGTCTTTGTCCGGCTCGAGTACTGAACACGCAATCCTCAAATTACTTGCCCAGCGCTCTACCGACTGGGCTACCGCGGCCAAATTGTGCAAGAAATTCCTTAAAATGCAATATGAAGGACACTAGAATAACCTGTCCCCCCAAGTGTCAAAAATTCGTTTCATTGCCATTGACTTACATCACTTTCGATGATAGATTTTGTTGATTTTTATTATCAAGAGTGCTCACTGTTCTTTTTTTTCTTAACTTTACTTTTCATATTCTCCCCCCCCCCCCGCCGGGATCAAAATGTGTCCGGACCATCCTTAGGGGTGAGTCCCAGACCGTCACCAATTGCCCAATAGCACAGCACTAGTACGACGTTAAATCCACCCATCCAACTGAAACAACCTTTCTTCTTTTCGTAATATTACCTTTTATGTATGAAATTATTATTTAATTTTAATTTTAATCTTTTCTCATGTGATATTTTATGATGCATGAGAAAAATATTATTATTATTATTATTATTATTATTTATTATTTATTTATTTTTTTGATGCCATGTTCATCACAAACCTTTATTTCGGCAAAGACCTTTAGAAAATAATTCACAGTTTAGTATTCAATTGCATTCATTACGATTTCTGAACAATTTAAAATATTATAAGCATTATGAAAATAATTTTAATTATGAAACTATTAATGCTGATAATCTTTTTAATTGGGAAAGCTTGTTTTCATGGAGGTCACACTCGAACCTTATGGAATAATTGATAGAACAACTGCATTGAACAAAACAAAAGAAAATTTTATCCCTGTTTTGATTTTTCTTTTTCAGTTTAACAGGAAATATCACGCCAAAACTGCAGCAAAGCACAAATAAAAATAAAATAAGTTCAACGATTTAACACTTTAATAATTTAAATAAAATTTAATGATTTAACAGAAATAAAATTTTATGATATTAAATGAATAAAGAAAGAAGAATAAAAGAAAGAAGAAAGAAAATTAAAATTAAAATTAATCTATCTTTTGTTATATGGGTATTATGTATGACTAGCATTGTGATATTGATGTTATAGTGCAAAATATAACATCATTGTTTTAAAAATATCATGTGAATCAATGCTAAACGGTTTAAACTGGCTTGAGAAAAATAATAATAATAATAATAATAAATTTGTGGTATTTAGATAGTAACCCTCAAACTAATAAATTTCCAAAGTTTTTTGGTCAATTTGCGCTGAAGTTAATTTTTTATAAATAATTAAATTTAAATTGTAGTTCATTACTGGAATTCTATTATTTTGATTAAAAAAACAGTTAACCTTTTTTTTTTTAATTACTGACTAATTACACTGCTCTTTAAAAGAAAAAAAAATATATATATATTCGAGATCTGTATGCATTCGTAACAACATTTATTTTTATTTTTATTTATTTATTTTTATTCGTCTCAATTTTCATTTCTTTTAAAGCTTACTTTTGAGAAAAATTGAAAAGGAAAATATATCGGTTTAAAAATTATTGCTTGTGTATATTTATATACGTATTGTTATATTTATATTGTGTATATTTATATACGAAGTTTGATTATTGATTTGATAACGAATATGCTATCTAAATTTTATATTCGCATGGTCATGCATTTAAAATATATGCACAAAAGAAGGAAAAAAGAAAACAAAATGTGACTTTATTTTTGCATCGCAGCGTAGTTTATTATTATTATTATTATTATTGTGTTTTTTGTTCATTCCTCCTTAAATTTATTGGTAACTAGCCGCCTTCGGCGACTAGCTGGTTCGCGATCCTTGAAAAATCCGACTTTATGAAACTCCCGCTCGGTGGTGCCTGCGGCGCCTTTTTCCCGTTTCAGATCTTACAACAGCTTATTGACATATAGTGAAAATAGCTTTATTGAAAAATTTAATCGCAGTGAATTCCCGCTTGGTAGCCTGCGGCCGGCGCCCTCTTCCACTTTCAATATCTGAAACAGCCTGTTCGCTCACCATGTTAGGATCTTTCAAATTTCTGACTTCAGCAAAGTCCCACTCGGTGGCGCCTTATCGCCGTTTTAGAACATACAACACCTTCCTCGCTCATTAGAATTTAAAATATTGAAAATTTAAAATATTACAGCACCATCTGGCGGTAGAAATTTCTGTAATCTACTGTTCAATTCTAAATCAACAAACATTTCAAATGATGTATTACTTATGAAAATATTTTATTTAGTAGCTGAGGTACAAAAGAAAACCTAAACAGGAGACCTTAAAACGTGTAAATCGAGTAAAATCTCGGATTCCACTTTCGATAATACAAATGTATTTTAAAATATCTTTCGAATGATGCATTAAAAATAATATAATCATAATTTGAATTTGAAATATTGAAATTTTGAAATATTACAACGTTATCTGGCAGTAGAAATTTCTGTAATCTACTGTTCGATTTCAAATCAAAAAAGCTTTCTAATGATGTATTACTTATGAAATTATTTTAATTAGTAGCTGAGGTACAAAAGAAAACCTAATGAGGACACCTCGAAACTTGTAAATCGGGTGAAATCTCGAATTCCATTTTCGATAATGTAAAAGTACTTTAAAATGTGTATCGAATGACGTATTAAAAAAAAAAAAAAATTTGATCATAATTAGAAATATTAGAATAAAATTTTATTTGCAATTAAATGTAAATTAATTTTTTTATTTTTTTTTATTCTCCGAAATTTCTCTCAGTAATCCGACTTATCCCTGGTTTTCTCCGAAACTTGCATAATTCCGTTCTATATAACGTTAAAAATCCTGAGTACGATATGTGAGCAGAAATTCGATTTCGAAACTCTGCAAAATATTAAAGAATAAAGGTGTTCTGGGTATTCCGTTGTTTTCTCCGAAACTCCCGTTCCTTTTCTACATCTTTGCGCCTTCGCTCTCCCCCCCCTCCCTTTCCGCCGATAATAATAATTTTACACTCGAAAATATTCGCATTTGATTTACCTTGCATTAAAATCTAAATATACCAACCAATTTCAAACGCAGTAACTCTTTTTTTTTTTTTTTTTTTTTTTTTTTTGCCCCTTTTCCCCCTCCCTCAAGCCCTCCCTAATAATCGTACTCTTTCAAAAATATTCACAATCGAATTATCGGGCATTAAAACCAAATACTACGAAATTTCAACGGCATATCTCAATTTAAAATACTGCAAAGTATAAAAGAAAACTTAATCTTTTTCCTATAAATACGTCATTTTTTTTTATTTATTCGTATATTTTCATGAAAATTGAACAGTAGCTTTATAATATGCTATCTAGGCCAAATATTAATTTAAATGTAACGTGAATGAAAATTTGAAAAAGTTTGAAAATTGCAATTTTTATCCTCACTCTATGAAACACGTGATATCTTAATTGGTTACATTCATTTCTTTTTTTATCGCAGTCAGTTGTCTCCCATGTGTTTTGTTTCCGATCGAGACAGCTTAGAAATCGTCTGCTGATAGAATGTTTCTTTTTCGATCATTTTTCGATCGACATGGGTCGACATTTTAATTAATATCTCGGGAACTAATTAAAATTTTTAAATTCTGTTTTCACTATCAACTCGGGAAGGCTTCTGAGCACCCGTATGTCAAATTTTGAACTTCTGCGTTCAGTAGTGGCTGAACGTATAGATGCACAGACAGAGAGACAGACAGACAGACATCTTCTTTTATTATTATAGATTCTATTCGTATATATTATATTTTTTTGATATAAGAACTGAAAACTATGTGAAAAAAGGGCAGAATCTAAACAAGTAAAACAGAAATAACAAGAATAAAGAGTTGAGGCCATCGCGGCTTAAGAGCGGACAATACCTAATCTCGCCGGCAGCCTTCGCCCATGTTATTCTATGGGAAAATTTGTTGCTACAATTACACATTACCTAATAAATATTTTTCGATTCTGTTTTCGCAGTCAGAAAATTCATAACCGTTAAATGAGTACTCATTTTTGAAAAATTCCTTTTTTAAAATTTTAGTATTTCATTTTGCGACTAGAAAATGAGAAAAATGCATTTTGTAAAAAATCGCCTTTTTAAACTCAAAATTAAAATGTAAAAATAAAAAAAAATGAATTTTTCAAAAATGAGTACTCATTTAACGGTTATGAATTTTCTGACTGCGAAAACAGAATTGAAAAATATTCATTTGGTAATGTGCAATTGTCGCAACAAATTTTCCCATGGAATAACATGGGCGAAAGCTGCCGGCGAGATTAGGTATTGTCCCCTCTTAAGACGGGTGGAGCTAACCTGCTCCTGATTAAATCAGTTTAACATGCGCCCAACTTTCCACAAAGTCTCTGCAAGACCATGTGACGATAAAAGAAAAAAAAAATTAAATAATAATCACGACAGACAGAATAGAATGCAAAAAAATAATAAAATAAAATTATCACACATAACTGTAAAAATCAATGCTTGTCAAAACTATTAAATATTTTTCAGGATATTAGACTATATTAATTAAAATAAAGACACCAGTGTTCGTCATCCCTAAAATTTGCACCAGTGTTTGCCACCTTTTTAAAAGACATGTTAAAATAAGCGTTTAATAACATTTATGAATTTGAATCCTCCCGTGCTAGATTCTCTAGAACTGGATAATCTAGCTCGAGCGGATTCAAATTGATAGATGTTAATTAACGGTTATTTTAACATGTCTTTTGCGAGGGTGGCGAACACCGATGTCTTTACCTTATATATTTTTACATTATTAGGTGAAAATAAATTATCATTTTATAATTATTGATATTTGGAAACCAAATTCAGATAAACTAATTCAATCATATGTAAGGTACCTGCACCCAATATGGACACCCTAAGGAAAATGTATTTTTTTCACCCCCGTGTACACGTCATAGGACTCCAAAAATGTATGACCACTATCTCTGGACTGTTGACTACCATTATTGAAATTAGCGACCTTGTAATTATTCTGGTTTAATTTAAATGATAAAAACAAAAAATGTTTATAAGTGTCCATATAAGGAACCACCTGCCCCTATTATGGACATGCATGTCTATAATAGGGACAGGTGGCTCCTTATTGACCTACTACACAGGGTGTATGGAAGAGCCACTCTTCCAAGGGATTTTAGAGGAGAGGAGATAAAAAAATATATCTTAAAGTATTGTGGGGGAGGGGGGGCAGTAAATATCTTCAGAACATGCACTTTAGAAGAGAGGGGGACATTTTCGGTTGTGGCTCTCCGAAGACCCATGCAAAGCACCTCAGTTACTACAAAATATTATGAAATAATGTAATTGCTTTTGCTTAGCTTCATTGCATCTGTCTGCAGAATTTACATCTGTTATTACTCAGTCCTCACAGGATGGACAAATAAAAACTTCTTTATCATGGGCGCTATGTACCACACAGTCCTCATGGACATGTCTGCTGCATTTGATGCATGGCCGCATGTCTGCAATAGCATCAATACTGCATAAGAAGCAGTACCAGCTCTCCTTTGTTGAGGAAGTGACACCGCTTGTTTGCGATTTCGCCAACAGATACCCTACTGAGGGGAGACTTCTTTTGATTTTTTTGCAAGGGCTTTTTGGAGAATTTTTTTCTTGGAGGATTGTTCAGATGGCATCTTGTTGAACAAGGATTTTACCACATTGATGCCTTTTGAGTTTATCGCCTGGCGACGTTGTGTCTTCTTCCTTCTTACAGTTGGAGTTGATAACATGCTGGTGAAAGAATTTTCCATGGAAAATAATCTCGCAGGTGATGAAGGTGGGTCAATAACAGGAGAAGGTATATTGTTAACAAGAGCTTCAACATCTGTACTTCCACTCTTAATTCGTAATGTAATGTACGGATACTATAACTAAGATTAAAAATACATATGAACATTAATTTATTATGAATTAGCTAAATAAAATAACATTAAACAGATATTTTACAAATTTGTGAATCTTAAGATTCACTTGCTGTACTTCCAATGTAGACATAAGGTGTCCATATTGGGAATCGGGCGTAGTTTTACTAAATCTTGTAATAAATAAACAAAGAAAACATTTTTAAGCAATATATGTAATAGCAATCGAAAATATGTTTTATCAGCTTTCTAAAACACTCCACTTTTCAATATTTAAAGTAATTTTACCATATCTAATAAGAATTTAAACTTACCTGTAATTACGATCAGCACACCACGAAAAAACAAGTTTCCTTCAAAATGGCAAACAACGCGCTTTTTTGCACTTTCCAGGCTAAATTATCTTTTCAACTGCTTTTCTTCACGGACATGTAGCACTATCTCTCGATCAAATTTGTTATTTTTAAAGATATTAGGGGTGTCCATATTGAGAGCACTGTCCATATTGGGTACAAGTACCTTATTATATTTTATAATATTATCAGCTCTGTACAGCTATACTTAATGATGACCAAATCATAATCATAAAATACATTTATATTACTAAGATACTGGAAAAATATCTATAATCGTAACACACAAACACATATATTTGTAGTAATAAAAAAGTAGAATGCAAAAACAAAACAAGGGATAAATTGCCACCAAAACTCTGAATAGACCAAATAAATTAATAAATAACTTTAATTAAAATAACCATTAAGAACTTTAAAAAGAATATGAAAAGTTCACTATACACTATCTACCAATAAGTATTTGGACTCTTTCGAATTTAGACGTTTTGGCAAATATCTAAAAAGTTCTTTAGGAATAATCTAGAAACTTTGATTGTGTAAAGAACAGGTTATACCTCACATATTTTCTCAAAAATTTTGTCCTGGAGAGAAAAAGGGGACCAGTAAAAAATTAAACGAAAATTAAAATGTTTTAGATCACCCTGTAAAAAGCAATGTTTGAAATGCGTTTAGGTTATAGCATGTGATTATAAAGATTTTTGTAATTACCTGTATAAATTTTAATGAGGCTTCCACATATATTCATGGAGATATGACAATTTCTTTAAAAAATAGCAAAAAAAAAAAACACTTTTTTCATTATAACGCGTAGGTTATTAGACCAAGTAAAAAGCCATTTTCAGAAACTTGACGAACTAGATTAGACACAACCTACTATAATCAGAATGCCAAAATCATAAATATCTTACGAAATATGAGCGATTTTACTAAATAATTTTTCACTACGCATGCGTAACATTTAGCGAAAATTCATTTTCATAATTTAATAGCCAAAAGTATTGAGCTACTTATATGAAAATCGTACAAATATCGTCGAAATTCAAAATATCATGGGAGTAAGAGCAGGATTTCAGTTCCTCCCAAGATAAAAGCTAAACTATAAAGGTATTTACTCACATTTTTATTTTTATTTAATCAATGCCCAATAGTATTACAGTGTTCGCTGACTGTAAATAAAATATTGATAAAACTCCTACCATCTTCCTTTTTACTTCAGAGGGACTGTAATTCTGTTCATTCTATCTCTCATAATTTTTTGAATTTAATTATATTTCTTTGGGATTTTCATGTAAATAGCTCAATAGTATTGGCTATTATATCATGCAAATGAAATTTCGCTAAAAATTACGCATGTGTGGTTAAAAATTATTTAGTAAAACTGTTGATATCCTGCAAGATATTTAAAATTTTTGCATTCTGATTGCCGTAAGTTATATCTGATGTAGTTCGCCAAATTTCTTAATCACTGGACCTAACATCCTACGTGTTATAATTAAGGTGCCTGCCTACCTTTAAAATGCAATTTTCGGTCAAAACTCCGATTTCCTGTTTTTGGTTTAGTATTAAAGCCTGACATTTTAGCTTTCTAAATCAGTTTGAATTTTGTTTCTATCTTGCCTAGAACTTGAGTTACAGGCACTCGCAAGTTTTTAAAACCGGAAGTGACCGTAAATGTTTGTTTGCATAAATGTTTTACTCCATATAAGCATCTAAAGTTGTCACTGCATATAAAATGAATTTAAAAAATATATAAATAAAAAATAAAAATCTTTGAAATAAATCAGGAAACTTATTAAAATTATTTTTTATTTAATAGGTAAAATCTTGTTTTTAAATCTATTTTCTGCTTTTTCTCAAAATGAGATTTTTAGCATTTTGCTTTATCCCAAAACATTATAACTCCAAAAGTAATAATTGAAACCTTATGAAACTTTGACAAAATACTCTAGAGGAGTTGTTTTGGGATTGAACTACTACAATGAATCTAGATTTTTTTTTTTTTTTTTTTTTTTTTTTTTTTTTTCTGTCGATACAAGTTATGAAATGTCATGATTTTTTCAGCATGTAAAATGTTATCTTCTCTAAAATATTAAATAACATGGTTATAGTTTTGAGAATAGTTCACTCCTTTAAGGACCTTTTAATAATCAAAATAAAATTTACATAATAAAAATACCTTTATTTAAATTTGACTTATGATGTTTTGAAAAATTGCTTTTCTTTTTGCAAATTTTGTGTCTAAATATCAAAATATTTTTAAATTTGCATATTTTTTCATCTTATTCACTTTTTTAAACTAAATTCTATTATGTAATGTACATAAATAGGCAATTCTTCAATTATTTAAAAAAAAAAAAAAAAAAAAAAAAATCACCTCCGACAGTAAGCAGGAGCCTTAAAAAAGTGTTTTTTTTTTTTTTTTTTTTTTTTTTTTTTTCCAATCTTTTAAAGAGATCATTATTCCTCCATGAATATATGTAACAGCCTCATAAAAATGTATACAGATAATTACAAATCCTCATAATCACGTGTTACAGCCAAAGCATTTTAAGCATTAATTTTTACAGGGTAATCCAAACCTTTTTGATTTTTGTTTAACTTTTTACTAGTCCCCTTTTCCTTTCCAGAAAAAAAAAAACTCTTGCTGAAATATGTGAGGTATAACATGTTTTTCATATTCCTCAAATTTAAAGCTGATTCTTAAAGAATTTTTCTATATGTTTGACAAAACGTCTAAATTCGAAAGTATACAAATACTTATTGGTAGATTAGAATTTTGATTAATTTATGAAATCAATCATAATACTTACTTATTAACTCCTGGTATCTATATGATATATCCTAAAAAGTAATTTCAAGACAAGTTACAAATTATTTAGCATCCTTTAAAAATATATATATTAATTACTAATTGAAGTAAATTAATGAAATTTCCATGAACACATTAAAGTTGTATAATAGTAGCATAATAGCCTTAAAAAGTTCTTTCTAGAAGTTATAATAACTTACATTTATTTTGAATCAATAATTTCATATCTTGAATCATAATTATTCATGTTGAAATTTCTTCATTTTTAACTTTTATCGAATGAATTATAATTACATTACTGGGTTATTGCTATGGATAATATTCTTCATAATCATTTTTTTTTTTTTGTTTCACTAACCATGACAAATGAAATAAAATTCTTGGGTAATGCATCAATATAATATCAGTCAATTTGCAAATTCCCTGTAAAATTCAAAAAATATAATTCAAATAAATATTCTAAATAAATGGAATGTCTAAAATATATAAGAACAATGTATTTTCAATAGAGAAATTAATATCCCATATTTCCTTAAAATAATGAATTCATTTTTAAAAAATATTAATAATATCGAAATAAAAAAAAAAAGAAAATGTAAAAAGTACTTTGTTTGCTGCATTATAGTAGTTTCTCGAGCAAAAATGAAGCCAGTCGCGATGTATACCGAATTTCTATTGCTTTCTGTGTTTCAGTCTGGCTCACGGGAAGCACTGGCTCACGGAGGACAGGCTTCGGACCCAGGTCGCATTCGTCGAATTAGCTGTTCGGAGTTTTGTTTGGTTTTTTTTTCCGAAATCTCGCGTAAATATGGACTAGGAACCCTTAGAAAGCCCAAACCTTCTGACGGAAGTCATTTCACTTAGGCCTAGAACCCTAGTGTAGCCATTCGGCGTTAATTCTCACACCAACACCACCTTATATATATATATATATATATATATATATATATATATATATATATATACATGCATACATATTTCCTTTTTCCTAAATATTCGTCACTTTTGAGGTTGACTGAAGGTTTTGAGATCTTCGCCTTCGCTGATGACTTCACCATAATCCTTTCGGACAAAACAAGAAAGAATCTGGAATTTCAGGTCCGCGATGCTTTAACAACCATCTGCCAAACTGCTAACTTCCCTCAGTCTCCCATTTTCAGCAACGAAGACACTGGCTCTCACTTTTTCTCTTCCCAGGGTTCTGAAACGAAAACCAGTGATCCGGATCATTGGAGTTATGTGTCTCTCATGTTGACAGCCCCAGAATCTTAGGGGTCACCACAAATAAGCACCTCAACTGGATTGCACATATCAGCAAGTTAAAGCTTAATTTACTAAACATTTATCATAATTCTATGAAACTCACTGGAAAAAATTGGGGAATAAAATCAAACATGTTTAAGAACTGGTACCGCATAGTTGTAGAAAAAATTATAACTTAGGGGATTGGAATTTGAGGTATGAGGGGAATCTTTCAAAAATAGCAAAACTTAAACTTTTTTCTCTTAAAAGAATGTTCTTGTTACAACTTTTCAGGGGGTATAGAACTATTTCCACTGACGCATTGATGGTGATCACCGGGATTCCACCCATCTACTTAATTGTTAATTATGAATTTCGTAAAATAAACATTCTACAACTTGATAATACTTCAATCCAGAATAAATACCGCCTCAATTCAGAAACGCTACAAAAAACATGCAGTTGGCAAATTCACCTCTCAGTAGATCTCTCGCATTCTCTAGTCAATGACTCAACTAATGCTTTCTCCCTTTCTGCTACAGTGTCGGGGTGTACACTGATGGGTCAAAGACTGATGGGTCATGGAGTAGGCTCAGCTTTCTGTGTCCTCTCGAATGGAGTCTTGATTGACCAGTGGACCTCAAGACAGGGAGACTACAACACCTTATTTCATGCCGAACTATTTGTCATCAATCTTGCCGTAGATTAATGCGGTCAAAAATGACTATCACTCAGTTCCAATCTATAGTAACAGTTTCTCAGCCCTACGTGCAATGCATCCCCATCGGTCAAAACACTTTCTTATATTAGATGTTAAACTACCTCTAATTAATCTTCAGAAAAGTACCTCTTGCCAATGTTTCGGCGCACCGGGGCATCATCGACAATGAAAAGGTTGATGAACTGTCAAAAAGAGTCACTCAGAATCCGGACATTGGAATTTATCTTCCTCTCTCCATTTTCTTCATCAAAAAGTGTCTTTCATACAACCTCCAGCAAGAATGGCAAGCTGTATGGGATACATGTAACAAAAGGCGCTTCACCTACGCCCTCATAACTTCTGTGAAAATTATAACTTTGATTTGTATCCAGCCATTTAAACCTTTCTGTCGTGTCACGGACCTCTCAGAACTTACTTATGTCGTTTTCATTGCTCGAGGACCTCTCGATGCGAGTGCGGGGAGGAAGGATCTCCTGAACATGCTTACTTTGCATGCCCCTCACCGCCCCTAATCATTTAGCTGCAATTAGGCACAATAACTGGCTTTTTAACATTTTAGAGCCTCCCCTTTTAAAAATTAAATTAACTAAAATCTTTGTGACCTTAATGGTGTTATTTAGTTTAATAAATTAAAACCTAATTTTACTAACATTTTCAAAGTCCCGTCGCAAAATCTGAACTCCTTTCAACTACATCCGAGGATTCACTCCTCACACAAGTACAATCCCTTTCTTCATCAATAGCCTACATTTTTACTTATAATGCCGCCCTTTGTCGTGAAGGTGAATCGCTGGCGGCTAACGTAATTTTTTAAAACAAATTTATTTTACTTTTCACCTGGATGATAAATATGTGTATTTAACTAATTTTGGGGTTCTGAATTCGTTAGAATAACTGAATTGTTTCAACCACGTCACAATTTGTTGATATACAGGGTCGCATCAAGATATTTTTCATTATGTTTCATTTTATATGAATATCTTTCGGTCTTAGAAAGACTAAAATAACGATCAGTTATGTGATATTTTTGCATAAACCCAAAGTATCGAACACCAAACGGCCTAGTTTCATAGTTTTTAACTACAGTTCAGCATGTAATGATACTGTTCTGCCACATGTTTCTGTTCTCAAGCATTATTCAGTGTTGCCATTTGGTAATCATTAAATAAATTTTATCAGCTATTTAATTCTGTAACAAAGGTTTAAACATGTATAGTCAATCATTTTATCTTTATTTTGATGTAAGTAAGAAAAAAAAATAAGTAAAATGTATATTATTTAAACTTTTCTTTAAAATATTTTAAAAACGTTACGGGATTATGATATTTCTAAAGGATAATTCATATTGTACACTAAAAAAAAAAAAAAAAAAACGTAAAAAATTATTTATTTCCAAATACATACAAAAGGTTTTTCAGTAAAGTAATAATTTTCGACCTCTTTTTTTTTTTTTTTTTTTTTTTTTTTTTTTAGTTTCTTACACGTTTTCAAGTGTGAGGAATCCGAAAATATCAAAATGAGTATGGTGTCTATCTGTAGAGTGTCTGTTAGTTTGTTAGTGTGCTAGTGTGTTAGTATGTTCATTTGTTAGTCTGTGTACACGATATCTCACGAGCAAATGATCGCATAGAGATCCGACCAGTTTTGAAATATTATATATGACGCTGACAAGGACCCTGTTCATTTGCAATGTTCTAATAAGAAATTTCTGACGTTATAGCGAAAATTTCACTTAAACGTGCACGAAAAGAAATGTTTTTATCGTAAAGATGCAAGAACAGCTTTTAAATATCAGTTTTCATGCCAGGATTGACATCATTAACTATTAATATGCTACTTTGAAATTTTCGCAAGTTATTGGAAATTTACGAATTTCTTAACATGGCAGAATAGGGCAAAATTTCGCATAAACGTCCACTTTGAGGGATATTTTCATCGTAAATGTGCCAAACCACTTTTAAACTATCATTTATGATACTAGCATGAACATCTTCGACTATGAATTTTCTAATTTTCTAATTTCGTAAATTATTCTACATTTACGATTTACTTAACATGGCAGAATAGTGCAACATTTCACATAAACGTCCATTTTGAGGGACATTTGCATCATAAATATATCGGACCATTTTTAAAATGACATTTATGATACTTGTTTGAATATCATTGACTGCAAATGAAAATTTCGTAAGTTATTCGAAATTTAAGATTTTGTAAACATAGCAAAATTGGGCAAGATTCCATATAAATTTGCATTTTGGGTATTATTGCATTGAAAATAATGTGGAATTGCGTGAAAACTAAACTACGAAATTGACCCTACTGAAATAAGTTAATAAATTAGAATAAGGTAAATATATCGAACTGTAGTAAGGTAGCCTATTAGGTGGGGATTTCACTCTACACTGTGTCGAGAGAATGGTCAAATTCATTTCTCTTAGCGTGAATATATATGTTCCGTAATAAAAATTTATGAAAACGTACATATGATGGGGAAGTGAGCAACGTCCACCTATTCCAACTAGTTTTAAAATGCATGTAGATGTACCAAAACGTCCTGTCATTTTGAATTACAAAAAATTACACCCGAGACTTTTATTTAAAAATACTTATTTTAGCAAATATCTTCTTAAAACTTGTACAAATGTTGTTCAGGAAAATTTCTGGTGTCAGTTTTTTAATTGAAAATTTAAAGAACATTCTGGTATGATGTTTAAAAAAAATGGTAAATAAATAAATAAATAAAAAATCTTTAGAAAGAACAAATATTCATTTTTCGAGAGTTCTAAAACTCTTGTTAACTAGCTTAGCTAAACATCGATCACAGGTTTTAGGCTTTTTTTTTTTTTTTTTTTTTTTTTTTTTTCTACTTGATTTATTTATTTATTTTATAAATTCATTTAACGCAGCACTAATTATAGTATTTTAGAAATCCTAAAACAGCTGAATGCTATTTTTTCATTATTATTATTTTATTTTGTTTATTTATTTGATTCTTTGTCTTTGCGTATTTTTATTGTAACTTCAGTAATATTTGTTTCAAATATTTGATCTATCCCATAATATTTTCATTATCTAATATCTGTACTGATAAGTATAAAGGATTTAAGTCCATATTCTTGATTTTTCAGGAAACGAAAAATAAAGTTAAACTAATTAAAAACTAATCAGCAGAATCGATTAGGAAAAAGGGATTATGTTGATTTATACGCTTTATAACATTCAGTGATTGTAAATCTTCATTTAATAAAGAGAAAAAACTGAATTAAGTATTTTATACCAAAGATTAATGCTAAATTTCTGACTTAAATCTTTTTTTACCAATGGATTTTCTCAAAGACTAAATGACATGGATTTAAATCCTTTATACCAATCGATAATAGAGAATTTTTTTCTGAGTCTGACTATGTACTTAACTCAAAATCGACATTTTTGGACTTAAATCCTTTATACTTATCAGTACAGATATCTATTATAAATTGGATGTTGGACGTTATTATTATTATTGTTATTTTAGATTTGTGAAAATTTGCATACACATGAAATATAATGTTATTAAGTATATATATATATATATATATATATATATATATATTCGAAATTAATTAAAATATACAATAAAATAAAATTCAAAACTCTAAATTTTTGGTCCCATATAATATTTGGTGATTGTATATCATATTTTAACAACATATTCTAAAAATATTTAACTGTTACTTTGTGGGGGTTTTAATAAGTTAATTAAAGAAAAAATGTTTTTATGTTTGGATGTTGAAATTATTTGAAAATTTTTAGATTCAAACATTTTTTTTTTCTTTTTACGAGTAACTTAGCAATAAATCCACTTCTTAAGAAACAAATATGTTTAGAATATATTGTTATACTATAATAACGTAAAATTAAAAAAGCAAAAAGCAAAAAATAAATAAAATGTAGCTAATAAGTATAATTTAAAATAATAATAAAAATAATAAAATAAAATAAATGGAAGTTTTAATCATACTTTATTGACCTTAAATAGTTTTCGAGAAGTTTTAATATATTTAATATTATTTTATTTCAATGCATGCAAAAGTTAATAACTTTAAGACAGTAATTTATAAAAATTATTCATAACTTTAACATGTTGTTAATCAAGAAGAGTAATTTTCGTATAAAAATGTTAGGGTCTATCTTATATTCTTTCTGTTAACTGCGATTATTATTATTATTTATTTATTTATTTATTTATTTATTTATTTATTTTTTAATATTGTCTAAAATTTTTACTATTCTCATTGCAAAAGAAAAAAAAAATTCAAATAATTTCTTAAAATTTAACTTTAATGGTCATAATTATTACTCGAACCTTTAGATTTGCTTGCTGTACACTGTGCAGCTTCATGTTTTCTTTTTTCTTTTCTTTTCTTTTCTTTTTATCATTTATGAGAATTTGTGCTATACTAACGAATACGCTTGATAATCAAAATTTCTTTCATGACCCTAACTTTTAAAATAACATTAACTTTATAAAAAAATTGTAATTTCGTTTAGATAAATTTCTATATTAAAAGTAACGAAATTATACGAATTTGTGCAAAAATTAATCTAAATGAAGCACTAATAATTTTGCAATTAAAGTTAATTTTCGAGAAATTAGATCAATTGTTTTTATGCTATGAAGAAAATAACTATTGTGAGTAATAGCGAAAAAATAAAAATGTATAAAATTAATTATAGTTATTATCAGAACGAGTATAAAATAGATCCAAAACATTTAACCTTAAGACAGTAATTTATAAAATAAATATTTATAACGTCAACATCTCTTTAATTACCAAGCATGACTTTTTTTTTTTTTTTTTCCCTTATAAAAACGTCTATGTATATTTTATACTCTTTCTATTACTTACAATGATTAATTTGGTAGATTTTGTTTTTCTTTACGATATTGTCATAAACAGTTATTGTCATCATAACATAAAAACAATTTAAATAATTTCTTGAAAATTAAATGTAATGTTATATTTATTAGTGACTCATTTAGATTACGTTTTTGTACAGCTTCCAGTTTCTTTTTCCTCTTAATGTAGAAATATATCTTACTAAAATACTTACGTACAAATTTCGCAAATTTAATGACATTTATGAAGTTTGTGTGTCATGAAACAAATTAAAATTATCAATTGTATTCGTTAATATAGCAAAAATTGTCTTATATAATATCCCCCCCCTTTCTTTCTTATTTCTTTCTTTATATTTTCACCACATTATATTCATATTATTCATTTTATAAATAGAAATTTTATTATTGCCACTGTTTTCCAGATTAAAAAAATTCTACTTGATGGAAACTATTTATGTAGACCTTTTGATTAATCTTGAATTTTACACCTATTGTTTTCCTTTGTTTTTAACAATGAAGACACATTTAATACTTTGATAAAAGATTTTTTTTATACTAACTATTTTATTCCTTGTTTATTCCTATCTGTAGATATTTTGAATTAAATACAAATAATAAATCTTCAACAGTTGTTTAAAATCGAATGCTTCCAACTTGAGGCAAAGAGATAGAAGTTTCCTTTATGAAATGTTAAAATTAAGTCAATTTGCATTTAAATCAAATTAAAGAAGTTTTTTTTTTCATATATTTTTTTAAGTTAAAATAAAAGTACTATAATAAAAGACATATTCTCTGAATAAACCCAGTGATTAACCTGATCATATATTAAAATAAAAGGAAAATTTTCTTTATGGTAAGTTTTATGGATGAGATATAAAAATAAAATCAATTTTTCTTTTAAATCAACTGAAAGGACACTTTTTTTTTCAAGATAAAAGCGATGTAATAAAAACCAACCTAATACACGACCACATAAATAACATTTAGTATAAATTATTTAAGGGGTTGTGAAATACGAACAGCCTTCGAAGCATCTACCTTCAAAAAATTAAAAATATTTTAATATAATATGACAGAGATTTAGGGATAAACTTTTTTCTTCTCCTAACATACAGCAATCCTAAAAGATTTTATCTAAATTATTAAGAAAAATGATGCGTCAAGACTAAGATTTGTTTTAGAAACAAACTGTTTCATCAGAAATAAGTACTAATTTATTTCTAAAGTTATAGTCCCTTATTTCAGAATTTAGTTATAGCATGGTAAAAAGAGTTATTCAAAAACCAGTGTATGATTTTTTAGGGAAGGTATAAAAGTCAAAGACAAGTCAGAATCACAGAAGAATATATAATCGGAAAGAACAGCACATTCCACTGAAGTATAAACGAGGAAGCAGCAAGCTAATATTGGAGGGAAAATAACTTTATTCAAATGTACTTTAGACTAGAATAGGACCTGTACACTTCAAATGTACCATACACAAATTGCATGTCCGCTATTCAACATTCGTAAATTGTTGCATTTTTTTAGTATGCAATCGGAATGACTAGAACTACTTCCAAGTACTGTGCTTCCGAAGAACGTCCTCGAGCTCGGGTAGGCATAAATGTAGGTTACATGTAGTTTGACTTATCCTATACGCATAGTATTCTAATTCAAAATGCCGTTAATAAAGAGTTTTCCCCCCTATTATTCGCTTTCCATTTCTACGCTTTTCGACCACACCAGTACCTGCAGATTCTAATATCAGATCTGGTATACAGGCGATACCGGTTCAAGGCCCCATTATTCCAAGTTTTTTTTTTTTTTTTTTTTTTTTTCTTTTTTTCCAAATCCATGTAAATTTGCCTAGAAACGCTTAGAAAGACACCAACGAAAAATACTCCACCCAGGCCTCGGACCCTAGCGAGATTAATCGAATTTAACCCCTACATCACCAGCAACTCCTGCTGATAAGGTTCAAGTTTCCGGTCAATTATTTCTGTGTGAGTTTGCTCTGTTTTTCTGTTTTCTACTACTCACAAAAGTTTGTATGTATCAACTTTTTAAAAATTTAAAATTGCGGATAATAAAGCTAGAAATTTTACGCAGTTCTTGATGCTCGTGATACATTTTTTACTCCCAATCTCATTATAATTTTGTAATTTTAACTGTTTATTTAAAGCAATATATTTAAAATCCATTTCCCATTAAAATTTATAAAATCTTATGGGTTTAACATTAACAGAATCCTAATTTGAATTATATTTACACATATTCAATTTAAATATTAGTAAAAAATGATTACAATGGAGCAGGGGCATAATGTACGCAAAATATTCTCGTATCAAATTATTGACTATCTTCTCAATATATTTATTCATATTTAAATTTAAGTTATAAAATATTTATTAATACATCTTTCACCAGCAAAATAAATTTAGAAAATTAAGATTTAAAAAAAAAAAAAAAAAAAAAAAATCTTAAATGTAATAACTATCTTAAAATTAAGTACCCAGGTCCGGAATGTTTTTACTTTCCTAACATACATTTGTAAGGAAAGTACTGTCATCATGTCAAAAATCCAACTTTAAGATTTTGGTGTTTCTACTCGTTTTGAGGTCCCTTGAGTTCATTTTTTATATTTTTACGGTGATATATGTATGTATGTGTGTATGTTCGTGTGTATGTATGTGTGAATGCATGTGAGTGAACACAATAGCGTCTAAACACTTTGTTCAAATAAGCTGAAAGTTGGTATGTATGTTTTAGACCATCGTAGGACGAATCCAATTAATTTTGGTGAATCTAGCACTTAAAGTAAAGACACCAGTGCTCGCTACACCTAAAATTGGCACCAATGTTCGTCATCCGCACAAAAGGTATGTTAAAATAACCGTTAATTAACATCTATGAATTTGAATTCGCTCGAGCTAGATCCTCTGGTTCTAGGGAATCTAGCGCAGGCGTATTCAAATTCATAGATGTTAATTAAAGGTTATTTTAACACAGTTTTTTTAATGGTGACGAAAACTGGTAGAAATTTAAGGGGTGACAAACACTTGTGTTTTTTATAGGGTTGATAGTTTTTTTACAGGGATACAAAGAAAAGTTCTGTATCATTATGGCCTATGAGATAAAATAATTTAAAGTACGCAACAATTCTAATTAGCTCAAAATATATACAGATATTGTAGGTTATCATCGCACAAAATGTATAAATTTTGGTGAATCTACCACTGATAGTTTTTTTACAAAGATGCTAAAAGTTCCTTATTATTGTGCCCTATGAGTCCAAATCTTTTAAAGTGCGATAGCGTCTAAACGCCTTATTCGATTGAGCTGAAATTTTAAACTCATGCTGTAGGTCCTTGTCACCTGAACTGTATAGGATTTTGTGAACCTATCACTTATAGTTTTTTTTACAAGGATGCAACGAAAAATTCTTTATCCTTATGATCTATGGGTTGAAGGTATTAGGGTAATAGCGTTAAATTTAACAACATACTATAAGGAGAAAAATACTCAAACACCCTATTATAATTTTCTATTATGTATATTCAACGACTTTTCTTCTTTAATTTATTTATACAACCATTAATTATATAATGTTCAGAAAGTCGAGTGGAGTCACTCCAGATTTTGTTTTTACAATACTGTATTATTCTATAATAACCCCTATTTCCAAATGCATATAATTTAGCAGAAGAAAAACGACCATTAGATGAATTTTTGGAAGCAGTCGCTTAATGCAATCAAGGCATTCCTGAGCATTTATGTGAAAAAATATATTCAAAATGCTCGTAAGATGATTTTATATTAGTTGTAGGCAGTGATGCCAGATGGTCGAAAATTATATCCCCAAACAGGTCTTCAAATTTCCCCAAATCAGGGGTTTTTTCCCGAAAAAATCCCCAACTTGATTTCTACTAAAAAGGGAAAATAAAAAAATTTTCAAAAAAAAAAAATATATATATATATATATATCAAGCAGATTTTACTATGATTTAAGCTCAGATTTTTCCCCAAATAAAGGCAATTTTTGAAAAAAATCTCCAAATAACAATAAAGCTATTGAAAATCTCTAGCCGTAGGGATAAATCATTACGTTGCCAACACTGACAGAAAGTTGACGAACTCCCCAGATTTGTCCCCAAAAATTTTAGAATTCACCAAAAAAGTCCCCATAAACATTTGGTCCCCAAAATTGTCTCCAGAAGCCTCAAAAATCCCCAAAATGGGCACAAAATCCCCAATCTGGCATCACTCGTTGTATGTGTTGGTGTAAAAATTAAAAACCAACTGTAAGTTTTATATTAGGAGTGGAAATGGTGCGGGCTTTGTAGGAACATTTTTCCTGTTCCTAGAATTTGAATTCTACTTAAAGTTGATTTATAGAAACGTAATTTACATGAGCATCTTGTATTTTGTGATGAATGGATGAAGAGACAGCATGTGTGCACATGCACACTATGAAGAGACAACATGTGTTGAACTTTAAATACGATTTAGATAAATAGCAATTCAAGATGCTATAAATACTATCATTTATGAGTTTTGGAAGAATTAAGTCCAAATGTATACTACAGTATGATGTATATGATGAAATGACTGGTGAAATTCTTATCTTATGTCATATATATCTTTGTTTGCTATAGTGTTTTTTCTCTTTTTTATCCATTTTTACTAATAGAAGCAAATCAGTAAAATCAAAGTATTTTTATATACAAAGAGTAAAATAATTAATTGATTTGCAGGCGTTAACTTTTTACAGTGCAGTTTGTGTAATTTTTCATCAGATTTTATTCACTTATAATTATCATTAGGCCAAATTTTTGTTTAATGATTACTGCATAAACTTTTTTTTTTTTTTTTTTTTTTTTTCAATTAGTGTTCTGAATCGTAAAACCTCTGAATTTAGAAATTTTATTGTCTCAGGGTTACTTCTACATATCAGATGCATTTATTTCAATCTCAATCATCCGATTTCTGTAAATTTATATATTTATTTGAATTAAATATAAATTAAAAAAGTAAATGTCTAATGTTCTTGGAATTAAAAGTATTGCAGGAAAAATAGTTATTAATCAGTTTTAATTTATCGGAATTTTCTTTCCGAAAAATATCCCGTATCAATACAAATTGAAGAAATAATTGTATGGTTTTTATTAAAAAACATATATCATTTATGTATCATTATTTAAACCATATATCATATACCATTTTTATATCGATCATAGTTCGAAGAATTTTTTTTTTTTTTTTTTTTTTTAATGATATAAAATTTTCGTTTTTAATCTGATATTCTCAATTATTGTATTTATAGGTGTCGCTGGTGAATCCCAGGCTCATGAAACGAACGTACACTCATTTGATGGCCATGGTTATGGAAACCTTCATTATGATACACAATCTGCTAAACAAGCTTACGACGCCCTTGGACACGCATCCGCCAGTGAGGCAGGTTACAAACTGGATCAAGCCTATGATGCCAGAGTAAACCTTGGAGCCAGCAATGAAGTACAATACAGTCGACACGCGGCTCATGATCCCTATGGAAACTATGGATCAGTTACTCAAGCAAGAGAAGCTTCCCACGGAGGACAACTTGTGCAGGTTGGCCCACAAGGTTTTGTAGAAGAAACTCCAGTTGTTTACAAAGAATCAGGATATAATAATTTAAAAGCTCCACTCGCACCTGCACCTGTTCCACCTGCTCCAGTAGCTCTCACTCCAATTGCAGCTGGTCCAGGTGTACCTGGTTCAGCCGTGCCAGCTCCTGTAGCTTATAATCAACCTGTTGTTTATGGCCCTCATGCTTACGAACCACCGTATCCTCTTGAAGGATATTATCACTAAAAATAATAATGTACTACATGGTAGCTTAATAACCTGAACCTCTAAAAATACCTGAACATCATTTCTCATCATGGAGGTCACCACCATACAGGCTATTAAGCTACAACCAGATCTTTTGATTTGATATCAGAAGACAGTTGTAAATTCCTATAATTTTGAACTTTCAACAAGAGACGTGGCAATGTGGAATTAGAGAATACGATGATTTTTGAACGAATGAGCCATCTATACTGAGGAGTGTCACTATATTAATATTTTGAAAATTTCTACCGTAGTAGCAGACTCTCAGAAAAGAATATTTTGTGATATCATAAATTAATCATTCCAATGTACTTTGTGCTGTATAAAATGAGCCTATTAGAATAAAAGGAGTTTTCTACAACTGAATGTTTTCAAAGTACGCCAGGGGCATAGATAAATTTTTATTATCGTTTAAGTTGGTTTCAAATTTTAATGACAGTTTCGAACATTTTACGTTTAAATTTAATGTCTACCTTTAAAATGTGATGTACATTCAATGCTTTAAAAGAAAGTGAATTTTCGTTTAACTGTTTGTTATTGTCAGTTAACGAATAAATATATTTTATGTGCCGCTATATGTTTATTCATAATATAATTTGAAAATAGAATTTATCGTATAATTTGGATAATGGAATGTATCCTACAGTTTTATTTTATAAAATTATATGTGTATTCTAAATTTAGGTATCGTTTTTCATTAAAAATGATGAACTGTACTTTATGTGATAAATTATTTTAAACTTTAATACACTTTGTAACAATCTCGTCATTTTACTAACAAAAAGATTTTTTTAGGTAGTTGAAATTTTGTAAAACTTTCATTTAATTTAACTCAAAGGACTTCTTTTATGTATCTGCAATGTTTGTATTGAAAAATCCTTTTTTATGAAGATCTGATACTTCTTTTATATATCTGAAATGTATCTACTAGAAACCTTTTTTTGTATCAAAATCTGATTTTAGATGGTTTTATTCTATACAGAGATCACCGTTAAATTAGATAAATTATATCCTGTGTAATAAATATTTTTTAATAACAAAATAGGTGTTATATTATGTACTATAAAAAGTTTTCTTTAATAATAAAACACAAAAAAGTTCGTGAACTTCTCAAAAGATTTTTAAATAATTCGCAGACCATTTTAAATATTTTGTTTTACGTAGAAATATTATTCAGTTAGCAAGATGTATTTCCCTTAAATTATCTTAAAGTTTAATGCTGTTAATTCTATAATAAAAAATTTAAAAATAATTTAAAAATAATGTTTCTTGATAAATTATTTCTAAAATAATGAAAAATTCAAGCAAAAGTTTTCATTAAATTTATAAGGTTTCTCGAAAAAATAAACAAATTTATTTTACCCAGAATTTTTGTAATTTAATTTTCGTTAATTTATTTATTGTAGTAAATTATTTTGAATTTATTTATTTATTTATTTAGGAAAATTATTATTATTATGTAAAAAGTTTGCAAAAATTAAAGCTGAAATTTATGCGAAACTTTTGCAACAGGTTGAAAAAAGTAAACTATTAATCATTTAAGTCTATAAAGAAATAATATTTTTCCAGTGGTAATATTTATTATAAAATTATTTTTAATACTTTTTTCACTATAAATACCCTTTGGAGTTATAAATCAGAAGGAAAAAAAATTTCAAAATTTTAAATTAGCATTGGAAAAAAAAAAAAAAAAATCATTGTTTGCCTTTCAATTTACTTTTAATTATCTACTTTATCGTGATCTCCACTTATTTGATGTCATTTTTGTATTAAGATGTATTTTTCAACAGAATTTTTTTATTCTTGTGAAAAATTCACCTAAAATTGGTTTGATGTGTTTTATGTTATAAATTATTTTGTATTCAATTATATTTTGTATTTGTTCTTTTTATGTACTTTCGGAAAAAATATAAATAATAAAAAATTTATACGAAAATTTTCAAGTAATTCTATAATTTTAATATTTTATTTTTGAATTTGTCTCATATCGGTCAATATATTATATAGTGTAATATAAACTATCTGATTTTGTAGGCATCCCTTTTTTCAGCCTTTTTTTTTTTTTTTTTTTTTTTTTTTTTTTTGTCGTGTCTCTCATGATGAAATATTATTATATTCAAATAATTTCAAAAAAGGCATAACCCTGAATAAGGATATCTATAATTACCAGGTAGTTCTGCAATAGATTATCATAGCTGCCAACTTGTACGTTTTTCGCTACCGGAAATTTTTAAAAGAAATTTTCAATATATTTTTTAACAGTTTTCTGCGATTAAACTTGATGAATTACTTTACAAGGAAATATTGTTGATAAAAACCGTACAAGTTAGCACCTATATGGATTATGAAGTGTTTTTTATTTATTTATTTATTTTTTTTATATCTAATCACTTACGGTTATTTTTTATAATCACATGCATCACAGAGATAACATGCGTTTCTGAATCAAGCATAGCTATGTCTCCTGTTATCGTATTAGCCTACTCTTTTGTCTCCATGGTACATTGGATATAAATTCATATTTTGTCTGCTTGAACAACTCAGCACAGCATATAGACTATGGCTATCGTTTGGTGTTGGCCCATTCACATTCCAAAATAGAAAAATCACTGCTCTATACAGTACGTTTTGAAATAATTAGAACAAAATCAAAAAGAAATAATTTTTTTGCATGTAATTCTGAAGCATATACTTTTTTGCATCATTTTATTCGATCTGTCATCATTAATGCATCCGATTTGTAGTCCTTTGGTACAATTAACTGTTTGGAACTCTGAATATATATATATATATATATATATATATATATATATTTCTAAATTTCCTAAATATTTTTTCAACAATGATCAGCGAAATGAAATACTTTTTAAGTAAGAGTTGCCAAATCTGGACAGTAAGAAAAATTATAAGGCATACTGCAATACTTTTCTCCTTAAACATTGTTTTCAAAAATGCTGTGGAATGGCAGCAGAACAAACATAATAACAGCTATTGGATAATTTTCTTGCCAGAGTACGCTTAAGAGGCCTCTCCACTTATCGTCCCCAGAAGCCAGAGCCAATGTTATTCTACGGAGAATTTCGCCCCATTATAACTTATTAACTAATATATATTTTTTAATTCCGTTTTCACATTCAGAAACCCCACAACTATTAAACAATTTATCGCTTCCTAAAAATTATTTTTTAAAATTTTTAATATTTTATTTTGAGATTGTAAAATGCGAATTTTCACAATGTGATTTTTTTTTTTTTTTTTTTTTTTTTTTTTTTTTTAAGTTTAAAAATGAAATATTAAAAATTTAAAAAAATCAATTTTTAGAAAGCGATAAATTGTTTAATAGTTGTGAATTTTCGGAAAGTGAAAACGGAATTTAAAAATATGTATTAGTTAATGAATTATAATGGGCCAAAATTTCTCATAGAATAGCATCGGCTTCGGCTTTGGGAGACGGTAGATAGAGAGTCTCCTTAAATAAAATATTGTGGTAATATTACCTGCCAAATACTTATTAACAAGAATTTTTCTATTGAATAATTACCTTTTCTGAAATTTTTTGACGCACTGTGTAGAAATCTATGTAAAAAATATTAGGTAAAATTCATTTTTTCAACGATCCTTCTAAATATGTTTTTAAAATTTCTATACTATATACTTTTCTCCTCAACGTTGTAACTGATATTTATTTCTTTTTTCTTTATTTTTTTCCTTTGAAAATTATACACCATTTTTATCGTCTTACACAATATTGTTTAAAAGCAATGATTTTATTTAATATAAATAATATTCTAAAAAGTAAAAGAATAAAGTAAATCAATAAAGTAAAATTTCTTCTCCATAAATTGAGAAATACAGTATTTCCTTTATTTAATCCATACTCCTTTTTATTTTGTCTTTGAAAAAAGTGAACTTTTCCATTAAAATTTAAGCAATTTTAAATCTAACCCATTTAATCTTAAAAAAAAAAGTATACTACATTGTTAAAAATGATAGTTCAATATGTTTCACCAAAAGAATGGTACTAAATAGGCATTTTTTGCTAAAACCAATATTCTGATGCTAAGTTTCACCATTTCAGAGGTGCTTATAGTGTAGCCACGTTCCCTAAAACTAGCAGTGAGGACGAGTTCAAAAAGTTGGAAGGGTTGCAAATTGAGCGACAGGTTGGAATTTGGAAAACATCCAGTAATTCGGCGCTCTGTTATCGCTTATTTTCACTGATTCAGATGACTGTCACTCCTGCTTTAACCCTGAACTCGTCTAGTCCGCAATTGCGCAGAAACTTCCATGGTTTCATGAAATGTGGTCGAAGAATACTACCGAAATGGCACTACAAAAATGGTTAAACATTACACCAAAATATTTTTTGTAGCTCATTGGAACTATTTTTCTGGCGAAATATAGGATTTTATTTTTAACAGTGTACTTTGTGAATCAAATGAAATATATTTTATTATATCTTATTTAATCTATATCTTAAGTTATAAGTAAAATTATTTTATTTATCATTTTTTTAATTTATTACATCTCAGCTATATAAATAATTTTAACACTCTAAAATTCTTCGAAGCATTCTGAAGTATTACACTTCTTATTAAATTATGCTAATAATAATCACTTACATTTTTTTTTTAGATCAAATTTTTGAATTGTACTCTAAAATTTTTTAGAAAATAATTATTTTATTCTTTATTTAATAAGAATTTTATTTATTATTATTTTTAATTAATTAATTAATTTTTTTATTTATGCTACATTTATTTATAAACCAATCTATTTAAAAGTTTGATTGTTTAAAGAAAAAACATTTTAAGATATTTCTAGCAACATACAATGAAAGACCATTAATCAAAATTGCTTAAAAAAAAAAAAAAAAAAAAAAAAAAACTTGTACCTTCATTAATTTCAAATTTATAAAAGTGATGTAGTAATTTTTATGTTAAATATTTTATTCTAATTATATTCTTTTTATTTAAAATTTTCTCGTTAAATGAAATGTAAAATATTTAACTAATTTAATTCTAGTAACTGTACATTTTTTTAAATATTTTAATGTATTTTTTTTTTAATAAACTGTATTGTCAAACATGATAAAATAAAATATATAATTTTCAAATTAGTTTCTTTACTTTTTAATTGTGCTACAATCAAGTGTTTTTGGGGTTTAACCATCCATTTTTTTTTTCAACAAAATCTCTTCATAAATTAAATAGCTATTATTTTATTACTTATTTGAAAGCTACATGTTTTTGCTAGTTTACATATATAACAGATTTTTGTAATAAAGATTTTTAATCGTGTATCTACCATCGGGTGTCAGACTTTTCATTAGAATAAAATCAGTATGAAAGCTAATTTTCAGAAGAAATGCAAAAGATGACTTATAAAGATCGAAAATGTAAACTTTACTATAAATACACTCTGTGGTATTAGCAGCGTACGCACACAGCCTCGCCTTTTTCCAAGGCGTCTTCCATCAGAATATATAGATATATATATATTCCTTACTTGTACACGCGCTCAGAGCTGGTAGATAAGAAGTGCCGTGTTCGATCCCAGGTCACGCTCATCGACCTAGCAGTTCAGAGTTTTCCGTGGTTTCCTCCATAACTCGCGTAATTACAGGCAAGGACCCCTTAGAGACACCCCCACGGAGGTAATTTCACCTATAGGCCTTAGACCCAAGCGTAGTCAACCGGCCTTAAACTGTACAAACAAAGCAAACTTAACTGTACACTGCTCATTTAAGAGTAAATTTATTTTTAAATTATTATTATAGATAATACTGTTGGAAGATTCTTTGGAATAAGGCAGTGTTCTGCGCATACTGGGTACTAGGCACTATATAAAGGTGTTTTTGTTCAAGAAAGTGCTTTATATTATGCTGTCGATATTTCTGATTGTAATTAATTCCCCATCATTTTGTAGGTATAGGCAACTTGGGTATTTCTGAAAATTGTCGACCTCAAATTTTTCAGTTTTTATTCATTCTGATATGTGATTAACCCAAAAATAAAAAAAAGTTACGTGGTGCCCGCCTGTTTGTTTTAATAAGTATAAAAAACTTTCAATAAACAATGGTGTTTATTCAGAGTTTTGTCTTATTAATTTTAAACGCCAGCTCTGTGGTTCTTTCGTACAATTTATAAATAATGTCTGTAAGTTTGTTAGTTTTACACAGTATTTCGAGAACATATGATTGCAAAGAGGTCGGACCAGTTTTAAAACATTACGTATAATACTGGCAAGAATTATGACACTGGCAAGAATTTACGACACTGTTGATTTTTAACATTCTAATTTAAAAATTTCGTAAATGATTCGAAATTTATTGTTTTCAAAATGTGGAAGAATAGGGGAAATTTCCGCTTAAACGTTCTTTAAAAGGAGTAATTTACTATTAAAATGTCTGATCAGCTTTAAAATATCAATTTGTTGCTGGAAAAAAACATAATCAACTATGAAAGTTCAACTTTAAAACTGTGACTACAACACTCGTGCCTACTTTGTTCGACTGACAAGGGGTCGTATATTCTTTCGATCCAAAACAATTGTTGCGAGTTTATTGCATCTTATGGTGTTTATTCAAAGTTTTGTACTTATTACTTTGAAACACCAGTTCTGTAGTGTTTTCTTATTACTCTTATCTATCTGCTGCTTTTTGAGAGCACTTGAAATTCAATTCCTTTTATCGACGATATCTTTCTGAATTTGCACAATTTTCGCTTGGGGGATAATTTTAATAAGAGTAACTTAAAGAAACTTAAGTAATAAATTATGTAAAAGAAAGTTTTTAAAAGACAGTTAAACATGGATTAGAACCTAGCATTTTCTAACAATGTTCGAGGTCAGACCTCTTCGGCCACAATGGAGCTCATGTCTCTGGGATTTCTAGTATGATACAATGTTAACGTTATGTGCTTGAATTTATCAGCGCATGAAGCATTCACTAGACATGTTTTTGTATGAGTGGAGTATAAAAATCTAAATTACCTAATCCTTAAAAGTGTATTTTCTTCTATATTTAAATGGTTTTATAAAATTCTTTATCTTTATTTAAGCAATTTTTGGTGTTTATCAAATCCGATATTTAAGGAAAGAAAAATGAGACCAAACTTATTCGATCCCATTGTATACAAGAGAGCCATTAAATCATTGTTCCAAAGAAATAGTGCCAAGTCACTTGTAAATCTAAGTTTAAATTTAGCATTGCAAATTATTCAATAATTTACTACAAATTTTTGGAACATTGCCTTCTGAACAAATTAAAAATCAGCTACTCTTTTCTAAATGAATAATAATACACTCATGGACAAAAAAAAATAGCGCACCAAGAAATAATTGCGGGATCGTAACGAAACTTGGCATGAAGGTACATGTCGGGGAGATATGCAAATGATTAGAAATGCAGCGTGATTGCGCATTACGTATAGACGGTAGAGGGCGTTTAACGTCGTTCTCTGTGGAGTATAAAAAAGGTAACCAAAGATTATTTGAGTGTGCTGAATCGTTTACAAAGGAAGAGCTGAGGTAGATATGCCATTACGTCGTTTTTGAAGACAATATGAGCAGCTGTCGCAGTTTGAGAGAGGGGAGAATCATCGGCATGATGGAAGCTGGGTGGTCAGCAAGGCGAGTAGCTCGTCAGTTAGGCCGCTCTGGTTGTGTTGTGAGGAGGTGTTGGGACCAGTGGACACGAGAGATGTCATGTACACGAAGACCAGGCTCAGGACGCCCTCGACAGTCGTCGAGAAGACCACCACATTATAAGAAATGCACGCGTACAGCCAACTGCTTCATCGGCCGCCATCCAGGCACAGGTAGCACCTTCACTAGGGGCCCCTGTGTCCTCTTGAACCATACGAAGGCGCCTGACTGAAGGACATTTGGTATCGTGGCGCTCATTACGTGTGCTGCCCATGACGCCCACCCATCGACGCCTCCGTTTGGAGTTTTGCCGCGCACGAGGAAACTGGCCTTCAGCGGAATGGAACCAGGTCGTCTTTAGCGACGAATCTAGATTCAATCTCAGCAGTGATAACAATCGTGTTCGTGTGTGGAGACCCCGTGGTGAACGCCTCAATCCTGCCTTTGCTTTACAGCGACACACCACTCCAACAGCTGGTGTGATGGTATGGGGTGCCATTGCCTACAATACACGGTCACCCCTAGTATTGATCCATGGCACCATGACAGCCCAGCGGTATGTCCATGACATCTTGCAACCACATGTGTTGCCACTCATGCAACGGCTCCCAGGAGCCATTTTTCAACAAGACAATGCTCGGCCTCACACGGCAAGGCTGTCACAAGACTGTCTCTGCACTGTTACTACCCTTCCTTGGCCTGCCTGATTCCCAGATTTGTCTCCAATCGAGCATATCTGGAATCATTTGGGACGGCGAGTTGGGCATCCCACGAGTTTGAACGAACTAGAGGCAAGGTTACAGCAAATATGGAACGAAATGTCTCAAGACATCATACAGAACTTGTATTCCTCAATGCCCGATCGTATCGCATCGTGCATTCGCGCTAGAGGGGTCCAACAGGGTATTAAATCCTCCGTTCTTTTGCCTTTATCTCTGAAATAAATTGTCCTTTTTCTTTGATTTTCTAATCATTTACTAATATCAAAGTAGTCATTACGTATGTAAAATTTCGTTTCATTTTGACGACTCCTTCTTGGTGCGCTAATTTTTTTGTCCATAAGTGTATTAATGTTCAACAAGAAAATTTGCGGCAGCAATAATGCCAAAAAATATTCAGAATTATTTTAGTATTTGATTATATATATGTACGATTATATATATGTACATACATATATATATATATATATATATATATATATATATATATATAATCATATATAAATGATAGTTATCGTAATAAAATTTAACCTTAATATTTAGCAATTAATAGATACAAAACAATACCAAAACAACAAAAATAGAACTGATTGTAACATTTAGATAGATATATATATATATATACTGGGTGTCCCGTAAGTCTGTAGACATTTTAAAAACTCATAAAAATTGAAGGAATTGGTAGAATTGAACGCAGTTTGCAAAAAAGTTATTCCCTCGTGAAAGGGATTATTTTTCGTTCTTTTTTTTTTTTTTTTTTTTTTTTGTAAACAAAAAAAATAATAACAAAAATTTTTCGTCGATAGAGGGCGCTGTACGTGAGGAAATCACACATTTCCACGAAAAACTATATTTATTTGCATGCAAATGTTTATAGGCATATAAATCCTACTCTGTGTGTCTGCCATAACCACAAATTACAGTTTGCAAACGTATTGGAACGCCGCTAACTGCAGTGTCAGTCGGCTGTTCTAACCAGAGGATAAACATCTTCACCAAATATCGCTTTACAACCAAGTCAGTATCGCAATTAAAACATCATGTGTGCTCAAGTAGGAGGCAAAATAAGAAATAAGATGTGTTTACTGTAAAACCGTGCAATTTTTAGAATTCTGATTTGGATATTTCTCGTTGCGCATTCGTGCAGCGCCCTCTATCGATGAAAATTTTAACTATTTTTTTCTTTACCAAAAAAAAAAAAAAAAAAATTCCCCTTCACAAGAGTATTTTTTTCGCAAACCGCCTTACATTCTACAAATTCCTTTAAGTTTTACGATATTTTAAAATGTCTACTGACTTATGGGACACCTCGTATATATATATATATCTGAAAAAAATCTTCGTAGAACAATAAAATTCTATATTGTTAAAAAGATCATTGTAATTAAAAAAAAATCTGGAGTGACTCCACTCGACTTTCCGAACATTGAGTAATTAACAGTTTTGTAGATAAAGTAAAGAAAGAGGAGTTGTTAAACAAACAAAAGAGAGAAAACCATAATAGAGTGCTTGAGTATTTTTCTACATATATTACACGATGTTTTATTTAACGCTACTGAACATTGAGCCCATAGATCATAATGATAAAGAATTTTTCGTTGTGTCACTGTAAAAACCTATAAATGCTAGATTCACCAAAATCCTTATAGTTAGTGCAACTGTAATTTATAAAAAAAACTATAAGTGTTAGATTCTCCAAAATCTGTACAGATTGAGTATCTTTGACCTATAATATGTGTATAAATTTTTTGCTCAATTGAATAAGGCGTTTAGATGCTATCGCACTTTTAAGATTTTGGTCCCATAGGCCATAATGATAAAGAATTCTTCTTTGTGCCCCTGTAAAAAAAAACTATAAGTGCTAGATTCATCAGAGTCAATAGGGTTCGTGCTACGGTGACTTGCAACATGCGTACCAACTTACAGCTCATTCGAGCAAAGCGTTTAGACGCTAGCGTGTTCACTCACACACATACATACACACATACATATACACATACATACACACACATATACATACATCATCGTAAAAATAGTGGAAACGAACTCAGGAGACCTCGAAACGTATAGAAACATCACAATCTCAAATTCGGATTTTTGACATGATTACAATACTTTCCTCACTATAGTGATCGGAAAGTAAATTAATAATAATAATAAAAATAAAACAGCTATAAATACCTAAAAGAATCTTTTAATTCCAATGCATATTTTCCATTACAGGTGTAATGCTTACCTCTTTGAAAGATAAATAATTGAGAATAAATAACTTAGAAATATTTAAATGTAAAAGCGGTCTCTAGCTAAAAATAAAGAACCTTCGGATAAATTGATGATACGCATTCGTATTACAAGTCTCTCAAAATGCAACTGTTTATATGTGCAGTCATTAATGTTTTATTTAAATTGCTTTTTCCATAACACAAGCACCAAAATTGTAAATTTATGATGTTTAATTCAATCTTTTACACTTAATTGCTATCCCGAATTGAGTGGATTATCGTCTTCTTAACGACGATTAATATATCTTTCCGCTATCTATTGTTTCGAATGTATTGATTTTATCAAAAAATTTCAAGCGGTATTGTCATATGATATGCATTCAGAATACCGAACTTGAGCTGATTTTGGTCATACTTCAATTTATTTTTAAAATAGGTTGATAACATATAGACATACCTTTTCACTTTACATCACATTTCCGATTCAGCGGATCCCCAAAAGCATAATTACAGAAATATTTTGCTTTGAAAATCGATCAAAAAAAAAAAAAAAAAAACTTATTTATTATATGAGTCGAAGAAAGTAATTACCATTTCTAAACATTTTTTCTGGACATAGTTTAATTTAGCAAAGCAATTTCCTCAGTTTCCCCCAACCAAAATAATAATAATATATCTACAGTCTTGAATTGCTCTGTATATTACCATGAAAGATATACGCACATAGATTGTATTAAATTTAGCACAGCAAAAATTTTATGATACAACTTAAAATGCACTTTAAGTATTTTGCAACCATAGCACTAATGTATTTTCAATTTCTTTTTACTCAGTGTAAATAAAGACATTAAACTGTACATATAAGAAATTTTGAACACAGACGCAATGTATCTGAATATGTTTGTACGTCCTCATGGACATACAAAAGCATAAAAATACGTCATTAAAATATTCTGATTCACTTATTTTCAGTCTGTATTAAAATAGCGGAATTTATTCAAAAACGCAAACCATTTGTCCAATCTCCGTAAATAATAATAATTATCACAATGAAACTTTTATGACGCAAATTTAGAATAGATAACTTATCCTTTTTACAAATATTTGTTTTTAAGTTATGTTCGTAACAGACTTATTCACAGACACAGAAATCAACCGCTAAAAATCTGATATTTTGATTTGGGAAACCTCAAAACGTGTAAATATAATAAAAATACAATTTTAAAATTTTTATCCACAAACAATGCTTTTTCTACCATATATGAGTAAGAAAATGCAAAAAACACACAATTTTGTTTGGATATTAAATGTTTAAGTGCAGTGTAAAAAATAACGGCAGTTTTTACAGCAGAATGTTCTCGCACCCATTTTGCCAACACATTCGTCTGTTAAATAAGAAAAATTTCAGCGGAAACATCTGTAAAGAGACTATTTTTACTTTCTCTTACCCATAAGGTAGAGAAAGTATTGTTTTTGGGTCAAATTTTCGAACGCGAGATTTTGTTATATTTACACGTTTTGAGGTCCCCTGAATACGAAAATCATGTTTTTAGCAAATGGTCTGTGTGTCTGTGTGTCTGTGTGTGTATGTGTGTGTCTGTGTGTGTGTCTGTGTGTGTGTCTGTCTGTTATCAGCATATCTCAAAGACAAATTATGGCAGAAAGTCCAAACTTGGTATTCTAAATGTGTATCATATAGGGATGCTACAGTAAGCTTTTCGCTAAGATCAAGCAAATGGTTCGTGTACAGGGACAATCAAGAGAATTCTAATACATTACGTCTATGGGGGAAATTGCAGGTAAGTAGAGTTTAACGTCTATAGACTGCACTAAACCAAATGAAACGAATATATATTTTTTGTAATAGAGATAATTAACTGGGAAAAAAATTTTGTGTATGTAGGAGCCTCGCCTCCCCCCCCCCTCCTGGGGGAGAAGTCCCCCCTCGAGGAGAATAAATTTTCATGATGGGTATCTTTCAAAAGAGCTTGCGAATACCTTTAAAACGAATGGTTGAACTATAAATCTGCGATAATTTAAAACAAAGTTATCGATTTTTTTCACTTTTAAGGGAAAAAAAACTTAGGAAAAAAAAAAATCTTTTTTTTTTTTTTTTTTTTTTTTTTTTCCCTTTTTTTTAATGATGAGAATAAAATGGACTTTTTTTGGATAATTGGTGTTATACCACTTCTCTAATACGGAAATCGTCTGCATTATCATAAAAAATATATTTTTTTTTAAATAATAATTTTAATAAATTATTTTTTAAAAACAGAATTATTTTTTAATAACCGAATTAAACTCTATATAAATGTAGGTGCATTAATGAAACGGGGGGTTGAGGGGGGCGGTAGACCCCCCCCCCCCCCCTCACACAGAACTAATTATCGTATAAAACTCTTGTGAAGCCTAATTTGAATTGTTTAACATAGGTTTACATGACAGTTCTCGTTATCTTACCTCTTAATCTGCAACCTGTATTTATAGTATTAAATTTCAGGGTAAGAGAAAGTCGTGTGAGTGACACACCAGATTATTTTAATATACTTATGTTGTAAATTTTTTCTTCTTGAAAACAGAATGTGCTGGCACCCATTTTTGATAGCACATTCTTCTGTAAAAACTATAGTTATTTTTCACAGTGTAGATGTTTTGAGCGGCTTCATGCATCAACATTATCATTGGGTACAGCTAGTGCTACAGATAGTGTGTTGAAGTAGCTGTATTGAAGCTCTATAAATATACTTTAAATAATCTGGTGTGTCACTCATATGACTTTCTTTTACCCTGAAATTTAATATTGTAAATACAGGTTGCAGATTAAGAGGTAAGATAACGAGCACTGTTATATAAACCTATATTAAACAATTCAAATTAGACTTCGGAAGGGATTTATATGATAATTAAATCTGTGTGAGGAGAGCTACCGCCCACCTGAACCACCCGTTTCAGTAATGCACCTACGTTTATATAGAATTTAAATCTGTTATTAAAATTTAAAGTTCTCTAAAAATTATTCAGACAAATTTCACACGCAACATTTATTGAAACTTATCCGTCTTGATCAAACTTTTGCAGCAACAAACTTATACTAACTTGAAAATACAGATTTTGGACCTCCTGAAATTAATCCTTTTTCAGTTACTCTAAGAGACATAGACAAAGATCAAACATTAAAAAACTTGACTACGGTAATCAGGAAGCCACAAAACGTGTAAATATACAAATACAAAGCTATGAATATTTAGCTTAAATACATACATTTTATAACATATGTCTATGAGAAATTCATTTTAATTCCTGAGCAGCTTTCCTGGACATGGTAAAATATTATAGCAAAGTACTTCTACTACCAATAAAGAAGAATGTTATCACTTAAATAGTTGCAGTTCTCTATATCTTTTGAAGATTATGTACAGACCACATGGTGCATCTAAATATAATCCTATAGTAATAATACACGGCACAACCTGAAATAGTTTTCCATCAATTTTCAGCTATTGTCGCACTGTAATATACTTCTTTTCTGTAGCCCTGTAAATGAACAGTGAAGAATTTTCCTACCATATTCCACATGAAACATGTTTTTACGCATATAAAAAATACATATCCATTTCATTTTGTTTAGTGCAGTCTACAGATGTTAAACTTTACTTACCTGCAATTTCCCCCATAGACGTAATGTATTTAAATTCTCTTGGGTGTCCCTGTACACGAACCATTTGCTTCATCTCAACGAAAAGCTTAGTGTAGCATCCCTATATTATACACATTTAGAGTGCCAAGTTTGGACTTTCTGCTACTATTTGTTCTTGAGTTGATAACAGACAGAGACACACAGACATACACACCGACCAACCACTGAAATCCTGATTTTTCGGATTCAGGAGACCTCAAAACTTGTAAATATAGCAAAAACGCACTTTCGACTATTTGACCCTGAAACAATACTTTCTCCACGTTATGGGTAAGAAAATGTAAAAACAGTAGTTGTCCTTTCCTTTGTTTTATAAAAGAATACTTCAGACATAATTCTATTAATTTTGAAACACATTGTACATTATTTTTTACTAAATGAAATACTGTAATCTAACTAGGATATTTAAAAAAAGAATTATTATTGTTGTTTTCGTTATTATTATTTAGTAATAGAATCATTAATGATAATAAATTTATCTTGGAATTATTTTATCCTCTCCTGATTTTAAATGTACTTTGGATCACTTATTAGTCAGGAGATTCTTATGACTGCAACATTACTTATTTCCGTACAAAATTCAATTGAAGCTTGAAGCTGGCGAGTTTTTCTTCTTATTATTATTTATCTAATAGTAGCTCTACAGAAGGAAAGCCTCAAAATCCCATTTGTTCATAGTGTAAATTTTAAATTTTAATTTTACACATAGGCTACGATTAATTCTTTAAATAATGAAGTGAATTTCTGTATTCTCAACCCGTTTAAAAAAATAGACGCCCAGTAATTAATGTACAGTCGGGGGGGAAAAAAACGCAACACTCAACGTAACTTCGTTGCTAATCAATGTAGAAAAATGTGATAGGTATCATTCGACGTGGAATTGTGAATAGTTTCAGAAAATTAACTGAAATTTTGAATTGGGGGTCGTCTACATATTAAAACGCGCACTAACTTTAATTTTTCAATGGTAAGGCCCCATTTTTATTTTATATTTGAATTCCTGGGATCGCGACAACGCGAAAAAGTATATTGGTTGTATCTTTTACTTATTTTTTCACAGAGTTATAAGCGTTCAAAGTTTGAAGGTGCTAATGTTAAATTCATATTTCAAACTTTTATTAATATCTTCACAAAAAATAATTCGATCGATATAATTTTTTTTTACAAGATACAGTGAAGAAACCCAAACACAAACCATCATTACTTTTGATTCTGAAGAATATTTTTAATTCTGAAAAATATTAATAAATTCATATTTATAAAAATTATGAATTATGACCTATATTAATTTTTGCATAAAATGAATCCTAATGCTGAAATATATGCGTGTGCAAATTTGCAGCTCGTTCCAGTTATTAGTTTTCGAGATATAAATAAATCTTTCTTTTCGAGTGGTTTAGGGGGCCTCTTATAAAATTTTGCATGAGATAACGAATCAAATCCTAAAAAATAACAAAGAAAATTAAACAAAAAAAATTTATTTTTTACTTACGGGTCAAATTATATAACAACAACGTCAAATCCAAAGAAATAAAACAAAAATGATGTTGTTTTTTAGTCATTAGTCATCAAGAATTCCTGTTTTTTAAAGAAGACAAGCCCCGCCTTCATCGTTCTTCAAAACAAAACAATACAGGAAAGAAAAGAAAAGTAAATGTGACATCGAGTATTCGTATTAAACCCCTTATTTTATCTTGACAAAAACATGCACAAGTGGTATTTACTTCATCGATTACTGGTGATAAATTTTGAATCTTTTAAACAAGCACTAGAAGAAAAAAATTAACTAAATAGGCGGGGTTTACTGTTTTAAATAGAAAAATAGGTTTAATATTTGAGAACAAATTTTCTGTATTCACAATTATATTACAAATGGATATACATTATAATTATATTCTTTCTAATCAATATATTTCTATCCATAGTATATTTTACTGCAAAAATGTGAACAATGGGTACACACTTAAGAAATAAGTAACACACAAATTACGAAAGAAACGCCCACTGACAGAGTTACAGATTTTCAAATGGCGTGAATCTATGTCAGCAGTTGCGAAAGGATTAATTAAGAAATTATATTTTCATAGAAATTATAAAACGAATCGTACATTTCCAAAGAGTTCAACTGACCAAAAACTGGTAAGGGCGATTAAAAATGTTTAATATTTACTTCATGATCCCTTAAAATAATTTATCCGAAAAGATTTAATTTATGCGTTGTTGTATATATATATCTATACTATTTCATTTCGTATATTATGTTACACCTACAAAAGAAAATTTAAGCTTTATTGGTGATCAGTACAGCCATAATAGACAGTTTTACTTGAAAAATATTGCACTTTTTTTTCAAAGAGGACCAATCGCAAGTGTTATGTATGTGAATAGACCTAAAATTATATAAAAAAGTACTGAAGTATATATAAATCTAAAAACCTGAATTCTAGGTAATTAAAAAACTGCAAAAGGTAAATGTTTAATATAATTCTTTTCTTCCCGAAAGATTTCCGGTGTAAAACATTAAAATTTTGTCTTTTTTTATAGGATCTTAATTTTATTTTTCTACATTTAGAGATAACCCCCTAACACATTTTTGATTATAACTCTATAAATACTAAAGATAAAGTATACAAACAGTATACTTTTCCGCACTGCCAGACTCTCAGAAATTCGAATATGAAGTCAAAATTGGGTGTTGCTATTGAAAAAATCAAAGTTGGCGCTCATTTCAATATGTAGATAACCCCTAATTCAAAACTCGACAGCATTTTCAAAAAGTGCATTAAATTTCCTGTTGAATGGTGTCTATTAAATATTTCTGCGTCAATAAATAACGAAATTACTGCGGGTGTTGCGTTTTTTTTTTTTTTTTTTTTTTTTTTTTTTCCGCGACTGTACATAATGCATAACATATCAAAAATATTTTGTGTAACTATGTATACCAATTATTAAGTCTATGCTCTCCACTTTCTTCATATACTGTATTTTTAAGCATCTGAAAAATGTATGTTAATTGAATATTATGATAATATATATCACACTCCCAGCAGACTCTCAAATGCAGTATTAAAGAATATGATAAACATAAAGCACTAGTAGCGTACAATAAAATTCATACAAATGCCTCGCAAATGGATAAATTGAAAATTAAAGATGCGGCACTTTTCATGCACGTTTAGGAACTTCATACATATTTTCCAATCACATAAAACCAAAATACTTTGTATCAATTATCTTGCCAGAGTGAGATATGTATATTAATTGAATAATGTTAATGAATTAGGTGTAACTATATTAAAATACACTCTTACATATTGCCGTCTTCAGATCGTAATGCATTAAAATTATTTGCTTGAACCTGTAAACGAACCACAAATTAAATGTTCACTAAAATATATACAGCTAATTCAACGTAACTTTATAATATTTATATGAAATTTCATGTAAGCCGGATTATTTTTATGACTGTTATTGCCGTATACACCGACACCAAAAACTTTCAAAATCTCAATAGGACGTCTCAACAACGCAGCTTACTGATATTTTTGCAATATACAGGGTGTTTATAAAGCCCCGGACCCATTTTGATGTTTAATAACTCATAAAATAATGAAGATATAAACAAAATTATGGCATTTATTGATGGAATAACTCATATATTTTCTTTTCAGGTTTGAATATCTTTACTTTTGTAAATATCGTCTGCGCGTGTGGTTAATTTCAGATAATTCATTTTCCAGTCTAAATATCTGTACTTTTCTAAATATCGTCTGCTTATTAATTACATTTTTCTCTCTTTTGTTTTTGGCAACTATTGCAATGTTATGTTTATTTTTTTATGTGTTTGTTCTATGTAGTACTTTTGTATGTGATGTTTTATTCGAGCGGCAGTCGAATAATTACCTAAAAGTCAGAATTACAACCGCAATAGCCTCTGTGGATGCCGGCATGCTTGCCGCTACCTGGCGTGAAATTGACTATCGACTTGATATTCTCCGTGCGACGAAGGGGGCACACGTGGAAGTTCATTGACAAGGGTCATGAAACTTTTTGAGTCTATTTAACCATTTATGTTATTAATTTTAATCTATCTTTATTATTTTATGAGTTATTAAACATCAAAATGTGTCCGGGACTTTATAAACACCCTGTATACAGTACCTGATTTAAGGCAGGGCATTAGGGGCACGTGCCCTGGGCCCTCACAGTGAAGGGGCCCCTAAGACATTCCATCATACATTTTAAAAAATAGTTAAAATGAAAAATGAAAAATTTTGCTATAATGATCGTTGTTTTTTGCTTTTCGTCAATGGATGGAGGAATTATTGCGCTGTTTTATAAATTGGTGT